>OZ024936.1:0-1214096 GCA_964017235.1 Sabellastarte sp. h YS-2021
TTAACTTTAAAACAGAAATAGTCAAAAGTTTGTAGTTGTCTTTCACTAGAAATCACTAGATAATACATCCTTTCCAATGGCTGAATAACTACCACTTGGTTGGCGGGTAAGTTACTAGGGACGTATGTGAACTCACAAGTAATAGCAAATTTTAACCTACGGTCAAGGCCCAGGTGTGTGTTGACCTTAAGGTCAGGAAACCCTGTAAGGCCATGGTCGGTTGCCAGCAGCCGGTTACCTGGGGCTATACAGATGTCACCCCCCCTTTTGCAGACCTGTTCTGAGGTAGGGGAAGATAGGGATGAGTTCAGTCCTAGAATGCAAATAAACCTCTCGAAGGAAGCACATCACACTTGATTTTTTATACTATGTATATGAAGAACTGTTTACACTATTTTCATATATACAAATCTCCTGAATCTAAGGGCCACTTGTGGATCTGCTGAGCAGCCACTAATGAGCCCAATTGGTAAAGCTCTGAATCAGCCCAAGCCACACCCTTCAGATAGAACTGTGTGAAGGTATTATGTGACTTCAGTGGCAGGCTGACAAGATTGGAACTAAGGAGACTCCCAACTGGAAGACTGTTACGGTCATGGGCAAGCACGGTAGCAATTACCGGTTGTCTTTAAGTTGTAACAGAAAAAGCAAAAAGTTGAACTTAACAAATTTATTTAATAGTCAACAATAATGATTACAGTCAACTGGTATGCCCTTAACTAAGCACACTAATACAATAACAAGATCTAGCTGACCTGACCACTGAGATTAAGAATAAGTTTATCCGCCGTATCCCGCAATCTGTTCTGTAATCCGTCCTGTGGTATATTCTGTGATCTGTCCAATGTCCTGTGGTCTGTCCCGTGATCTGTCCAGCGTTCACTCACACACAGATATCTATATTCTGTGACCTGTCCCACACTCAACAACACAAAAGGTGCTTGTCCTGCTATCCTTTATATATCCAGTCACACAGAAGGTCTGTCTGGAGATTTTTTAGAGAGTTAACACAATTGTACTGTCTGCTCCAAGATATGGACAATGTCCAAGATGCAGTAAATCCACTCTCTGTTATATAACTGTACAATATCCAAAAATATCCAAAGTGCAATAAATCTGTCCAGACAATGTATCTAGTTCACTCCAGTAAAAGTTCACAGCAACACAAGTTATATTCCAAAACACAATAGCTCTCCTTATAGCCAGCGAATACAAAGTTCACTTGTGGTCAGATGTACATTCCTTATATACATTCACAGATTCCTTCTGGAATTGTACAGAACCAACTCAGAAAAGCTTGAGCCATCTAGGCCAAAGGAGGAAGTTCTAGAAACTACTGGCAATTGGGTTTCCCCAAATCTATCATAACCACTGAGGGGGGGATTTCCCCCAGTCTGTGAACAAATCAATAAACACTAAAACACAAAAATCAATAACTCCCTTACTTTAAATGTTAACACACAAAAAGAACCAACAACACAATTATCTTTTATGACAATGTATAAACATAAAGCTTAAATTAAACAATGCACTAATATAGTGCCTAATATATGTAATATACAATGTACTAATATAGTGTCCAATATATGTAACACCTCCCCCCTTAAAGAAAAATTTTGGAAGCCAAGGGATTACAAAATTTTACAAGAGATTTTCATGATGTATACAAACACAGGTAATAACATTTTACAAAACATTTTTGTCTAAATACAAAAGTAAAATTAGTACCATGTATAACCTTTATAAACTTACTAATTACAGGTATATAAATTACAATTTAAATACAGCTTCTGGACAGGGCGTATCCATGCGGACGCCATATGTTACTTTTTCAAAGTCCTGTTTATACACTGAATTCCTATCTTTAACAGTGTTTCTATTAATAGCCATCATAAGCTATGTTATACCTCTTTCGAAGTATGGCTTTACCATTGTCATTTCATACATTTGTTTTAATTGTCTGTCATCACAGTTTTTAATTGTCCTTTGGAGAGTTTCTACTCTCCTTGCTACTGGGTATGACCCTAGATCTCTGGCCTGTAGTTTGTTCAATTGGCCAGGTGATGACACTGAAATCTTGCCTCCAGGATCGAAGATACGATTTTGTAATTTCTTATCATAAAGCATCTTCATTTTTGACTGAGAAGTTTTCAAATTTTGTTGCGCCAGCTCACAAGCCTTCTTCAACTTATCTCTGAACTTCGAGACATAGTCTAACAGATTTAGGCTCTCAGTGTTCTCAGATAACCAATTTTCCTTCAACAGCTTGAGAGGACCACGGACTGAATGGCCAAAGACCAACTCGAAGGGACTAAAGCCTAAAGACTCTTGAACAGACTCTCTAGCTGCAAACAATAATAAGCTGATGCCTTCATCCCAATCTTTTTCATTGTCTAAACAATATGTCCTAATCATATTCTTCAAAGTGGAATGGAACCTTTCAAGTGCACCTTGGGATTCTGGGTGATAAGCACTAGATTTGATCTGTTTGGCACCTAACTGAAATACAACCTGTTGAAATAGTCCTGACATGAAATTTGACCCTTGATCTGACTGGATTTCTTTTGGTAAGCCAACTAGAGTAAAGAAACTAACCAGAGCTTTTGAGATTTTGGGAGCTGTTATATTAGTCAAAGGTATGGCTTCGGGAAATCTGGTTGAAGCACACATAATTGTCAAAAGATATTGGTTTCTGGATTTAGTTTTTGGTAAGGCACTTACACAGTCAATTATCACTTTGCTAAATGGTTCCTCAAACGCTGGAATGGGTTTGAGAGGAGCTACAGGAATTTTTTGGTTTGGCTTTCCTACCATTTGACAAATGTGACAAGTCTTGCAAAATTTTGCCACACAGTGCCGAATTTGAGGCCAATAGAAATGTTTGGTTATCTTGTTGTAAGTTTTGTTGATGCCTAAATGGCCACCCATCGGAGACTCATGGGCCAATTTCAGTATCTCACTTCGGTACATTTTTGGTACAACAATCTGGTGTACTACTGACCATTCTTCAGATGCAGGGACATTTGGTGGCCTCCACTTTCGCATAAGTACACCATTTCTGACATAATAGCCTACAGGGACCTTATCTAGCTCTACTGGTGGCAAGACCAACTTGAATAAAGGAGCTAATTCAGGGTCATTTTCCTGCTCTGAAATCAATTTTGATTTTGAAAGCGATACATCTTTGCAGTCAATTGGGTCTTGTTTTTCAGAATCTACCCTATCCTTGGGATTAGTATCACTAAAATTCTGCACATCATGGTCATAGTTGTTCAAGAATGTATCTGACAAATCAACTAAGACATCTGTAGATTGTTTACAATCTTTTGGTTCTTCTTGGGCCTTTTTGGCCATAGCTCGAGTCACAGCACAGGAGGGAAAAATACCAGGAATAACCTCTTCTAATTTCTCAGTGCTAACCAAAGTGATCGGCTTAGAAGTAACCTTAGGATCAGCAACTACCTTTCCACCTGCAAGATCATTTCCCAACAACAAAGATACCCCTTTAATGGGTAAAGTGGGCCTGGTACCCACAACAACAGAACCAGTAACTAAGTCTGATACTAACTTGACCTTATGCAAGGGAACATTCACACAGCCTCCTTCAATACCTTGAGCAATGACACTCTCACCAGTAGATGTGCTTACACTCAATGGCAATACACCTTCTAAAAGTAAGGACTGAGTAGTTCCAGTGTCTCTTAATATCTTAATGGGGACCTGACTGGAACTACTTTCCAAGGATACAAAACCCTCAGACAAAACCCTCAAAAGGTTTGAACTCTTCCCTAATAATCTCAGACTTGTCTAAACCAATACTAGACTCTGCTCTATTGGGATTTGAAGGCCAGTTAGACTTGCTAGACACAAAGGCGTTGGGCGTTGCCTCCTTTTCTCTTCTCTTCTTTAAGAGCCAACAGTCAGACATAACATGCCCAGGTTTCTTACAATAATGGCACACAGGAGCAAAGGATCTGGGCTTCCTATCCTTACTCATAGTCTGATTTGAAGTTTGACCCTTATCTGAACTCTTTTCTGGAGCTACATTTTCAGATTTCTTTCCTATTTCTGGATACGACCTTTTAGCAGGACCAAAGGACTTATTCTTGTTGAAAGTGGACTTGTGAGTTAGTGCATAATCATCAGCATAAGCTGCTGCTTTTGCCAAATTTTCAACTTTCTGTTCATCTAGATAGGTTTTAATGTCATCACGAACACACCTTTTGAACTCTTCAATCAAAATAACTTGCCTAAGTTTTTCAAAGTCTGTACCTACTTCCCTAGAATTACACCATCTGTCAAAGTACACTTCTTTCTCATGGGCAAATTCAACATGAGTTTGACTTTCTTGTTTACGATAATTTCTGAATTTTTGACGATATGCTTCTGGTACCAACTCATATGCTTTCAAAATAGCATTTTTGACAGAGTTATAGTCCACACATTCAGAAATTGGCAAAGCCGTGTATGCCTCCTGGGCCTTTCCCCTCAAAACACTTTGCAGCAATAAAGGCCACTGGTCTATAGGCCATTTAAAATTTTGAGCTACTCTTTCAAAGTGTTGAAAGTACTTATCGACCTCCAACTCATTAAAAGGTGGTACCAGTCGCACATTTTTACCCAAATCAAATTTGGTAGCAATGGACTCTTCATGGGCAATTCTACGGGCATTGAGTTCTAAAGCTCTCATTTCTCTTTCATGTTTAAGCGCTCGCTCTTCCTTTTGAGCTTGAGCTTCAAGCTCTTCTTTTCGCTGTTGAGCTTCAAGCTCTTCTTTTCGCTGTTGAGCTTCAAGCTCTTCTTTCCGCTGTTGATCTTCAAGCTCTTCGTTCCGCTGTTGAGCTTCAAGCTCTTCTTTCCGCTGTTGAGCTTCAAGCTCTTCTTTTCGCTGTTGAGCTAGAGCTTGAGTTTCGAGCTCTTTAAGTCTTAACTCTCTTTCAATTTCTAATCGCCTGATCTCATATTGCCCAGAAGGTTCCATTGGTAGAGGCTTATACACTTCTAAACAACTATCAGGTAAAACATCTTCATCAACTAACTGTTCAACAATAAGCCTTTTAAGTTCATGTTTACGTGTTGACCTTTTCACCTCTAACTGTAACTCTTGTGCTATCTGCATTAACATATCTTTTTTAAAAGTTTCTAGAACTTCCATAGATGGTGACTGTACAAACTCTTTAGCACTAGCCATTTTGAGCACTGTTGACTGTAACCAATTACTAAATCAAATGGATTTTCAAAATGTTAATTGAACGGTTGATCAAATAGTTGTAATCAAATGGTTGGATCCCGGACGAGCCCCCAATTTTCCTGTTACGGTCACGGGCAAGCATGGTAGCAATTACCGGTTGTCTTTAAGTTGTAACAGAAAAACCAAAAAGTTGAACTTAACAAATTTATTTAATAGTCAGCAATAATGATTACAGTCAACTGGTATGCCCTTAACTAAGCACACTAATACAATAACAAGATCTAGCTGACCTGACCACTGAGATTAAGAATAAGTTTATCCGCCGTATCCCGCAATCTGTTCTGTAATCCGTCCTGTGGTATATTCTGTGATCTGTCCAGTGTCCTGTGGTCTGTCCCGTGATCTGTCCAGCGTTCACTCGCACACAGATATCTATATTCTGTGACCTGTCCCACACTCTACAACACAAAAGGTGCTTGTCCTGCTATCCTTTATATATCCAGTCACACAGAAGGTCTGTCTGGAGATTTTTTAGAGAGTTAACACAATTGTACTGTCTGCTCCAAGATATGGACAATGTCCAAGATGCAGTAAATCCACTCTCTGTTATATAACTGTACAATATCCAAAAATATCCAAAGTGCAATAAATCTGTCCAGACAATGTATCTAGTTCACTCCAGTAAAAGTTCACAGCAACACAAGTTATATTCCAAAACACAATAGCTCTCCTTATAGCCAGCGAATACAAAGTTCACTTGTGGTCAGATGTACATTCCTTATATACATTCACAGATTCCTTCTGGAATTGTACAGAACCAACTCAGAAAAGCTTGAGCCATCTAGGCCAAAGGAGGAAGTTCTAGAAACTACTGGCAATTGGGTTTCCCCAAATCTATCATAACCACTGAGGGGGGGATTTCCCCCAGTCTGTGAACAAATCAATAAACACTAAAACACAAAAATCAATAACTCCCTTACTTTAAATGTTAACACACAAAAAGAACCAACAACACAATTATCTTTTATGACAATGTATAAACATAAAGCTTAAATTAAACAATGCACTAATATAGTGCCTAATATATGTAATATACAATGTACTAATATAGTGTCCAATATATGTAACAAAGACCTTAGAAGCAGCAAAGGCCCTGACATCATGGACTTTAACCTGATGTAAAGTGTGCACCTCCTGGTGAGAGAGCTCATAACATAGGGTCACAGTCTGCTTGATGCAAGAGGAGATAGTGGCAGGTGAGATGTCTTTGTCCACCTCCTTATTCTGCCTGAGGTCCTGTCCAAATAGTAGTGCAATGCTCTAAACGGACAGAGGAACCTGTCAGACTTGAGGAATCTATCCCGAGTTGGGGTCAGGGCTGTTATAACCCCTGTGGCCACACTGTCTTGGCCCTCTTTGGCCAGCGGATTCTTGGAGAAAGCTGGGTAATAGGTACAGGGACACATTTGACCAGTCAGATTGATGTCTAATATTTCTGTTTTGCCAAGCATGTATCTCCCATCTACGCTTGCCCGATCCCAGGGCCAAGAGAAAACTGTTGTGAAGGTCAAATGCTTCAGGGAGGCCTCTTTAATTGCCTCAAAATGAACCTTTGTCAGCTGGTGCAAAACCAGGGAGGGGTTCCAGGAGGGGAAATTATCCAGGAGACGAGTGAGATTTTCATCCTTGCCGATATTGATGGGCAAATTTCCCAGTTTATCAGCAATGGCTGACCTGTTACCATCAATGGTGCTGGACTGCAACTTCCTGTCCTGAAACAGGTACATAAGGAAGTCAGCAACTGACTTTACAGGGGGTGCCCCGAAGTCCACCTGATGAGTGACGCACCACTTTGTAAAAATGGACCACTTGCTTCAAAGACTGATCTTATTAATCCCCTTTGAGGATCCTTAATTCTTGCTGCCACTGTCTCAGACAAGCCCTGCTACTCATTGCAAAGATATTAAGATTTGTCAGATTTCTGTGAGGGATCTAATTGAATGGCTGTGTCAACAGGTTGGGCAGATTGGGCAGGGTCAGTGGGATTTGGCTGGACATGGCCACTAGATCTCAAAACCATGGCATGATGGGCCACACTGGAGCAATCAGAATGATTCTCTTGCATGGGGAGCCCTACAACTTTGCCCACTTTGCCCAATATGGCGGATGGTGGGAAGGTGTAAGCTCCAGATCCTACCATGGCAGACTGAGCGCATCCACTGCTGTGGCCAGGGGATCCGGTACCAGTGACACAAACAGAGGCTATTGTTGTTGAACATTGTGGCAAATAAGTCTATTTTGGGCTGGTGCCACCTGCTGTATATTGAGTGGACGACCTCAGGAAGGAGAACCACTCTGTTTGGATGGTCTGGCCTAGCCTGGATAGCTAGTTTGCTACCACGTTCAGCCGGCCTGGAATGTGTCGGTCTTTAGAGTCACTTGTTTCTTGGTACACCAGGTCAAGATTCTCCATAGTAGGGCACAAATTGGGCCCGACCTCATGCCTCCTTCCTTGTTTATGTATGACTCTACTGTGGTGTTGTCGATTGTTACAAGTATTATCTTGTTTGAGCAAAGGTCTTGGAACTCTTTTAAAGCCAGAAAGACTGTTTCTAGTTCTAGATAGTTTATATGCAGCTTGCTTCCTGGAAGGAACCAGGTTCCTCAAACCTATCTCTCCCCAAAGGCTTATCCTCCTTAGCTCATTTTCTCTTGTGGCTTCTCAATTTTGCATATTCCTATTGTCTTGTTGTGCCTTAGAGTCCACTACTCAGTGAAGATTAAGCGCTATTAAGTCAAATTAGAAATTCCTCTTGCAGTGTGCTCGTCTAAGTGAGCGCCCCACCCTTCTGTTGATGTGTCTGTAAATATTTGCAAAGCATGTTTTATTGGGTGTAATGGTTGGCCTGCAAGTACATTGTCTTGCTTCAGCCACCATTGTAAATGGGGGTGCAGGGACCTGGGGATTGGGATCACCTTTTCTAGTGATTCTGGTACCCTCCAGTTGTTTTTGAGATGCCACTGAATGGGTTTCATATGAAGTTGGCCTAGATGAACTTGCTTTTCTGTAGCTGTTAGTAAACCTATCAAGGGCATGAATTCCCGGACCAGGCAAGCTCGTAGGGTTAGTAGCTTCAGCATTTTCTCTTGAAGGTTCTGCCACCGGTCTGGAGTCAGTCGGACCTGACCAGACCTGAGGTCAAACTTGTAGCCTAAAAAAACAAAGTCTTGTTTGGGCTCCAGCTCTGATTTCTCTAACATCACCAGCCAACCCAGTTGCTGATACATTTTTACTAGTTCCTGTGTATGTTGGAGACAAGCCTGGTGGGATCTGGCTCTCACCAACCAGTTGTCTAGGTACTGGTGGATTCTTAAATCCTTGTGTATGGCCATTAGTTTAACCTCCTTTGGTATCAGTGAACTCCATGGGTGCTGTGGACAAACCGAATGGCAGGGCCTTGAACTGGTATGCCCCTAGCTTGGATGTGAAATCTCATGTATTTCCTGGATTGTTCCTGTATAGGTATATGGAAGAAGGCCTCCTTGAAATCTATTGAGGTAACCCACTCCCCTTGTTGGAGGGAGGACCTGATGGTCTACGAAAGGTTTGGTTTGCTCAGATCTAGAATAGGTCTCCAATGGCTACCTGGTTTTGGAACCAAAAAAGGTCGGTTGAAGAGGCCCAGTGATTTTGAACTGGCTTGACTGCATCTTGTCCATAAGCTGATGTAATGCCTCTAACCAATATAGGTCCCTGTGAGAATGTACATAGCAGTTCATGATTTTTGGGGATCTTGTCAAGTTCAGTCTTGACTAGAAAAGGAGAGTGTATCCCTCCTTTCACATTTGTGCTACCTAGGGTACAGCCCCCAAGGCTTCCAAAGTTCCCAAAACGGATTTAGTTTGGCTCCTACAGGCAGATTGTGGGTCACATTTGGGACATTTGGTAGTTAACATTTTCTGTCCCTCCGGATACTGGTCTGGTGACAATGATCCAAGTTAACAGTCTCTCGGTTCTTGTTGTGGTCTGGTGGGGCTAATACAACTTTTCACATTTTACAGACTCTTTGACCCAGGCCAGCCACCTGCAAGGTGCAGCATTTACACAGTAATTGTTATTTGAAAGATAGCTGACCCCTGGCCGGACGTGATGAAAACTTGTTTGACTGTAGACCACCTTTTCTCTTGCTGAAATGACCTATAGGTTTTTCCTGTTTCTATCCGATTGATTGTAAGGTTGAAATTTATTATCTTTAAGTTACCTCAGGCAACTCTGTCCGGTACCAGGACTCTGTAACCAGTAATTCACTGTAACCAGTAATTCTCTGTAACCTGCAAAACTGGTAGGCTGGAGTCACCAATGAATTTAGACAGCTACTGGTCTATAATTAACTAATTTTTCGAGTTTGTAAAACTTATAGTTTTCTCTGTAACCAGTAGTTCTCTGTAACCGGCAAAAAATTGGTAGGCTGGAGTCAAAATAATGACTGTGTAGCCCGGCACCTGGTCGGTACACTATGCAACCAGTCGGCTGAAGTAATTCTTGTAAATGCTTCCACATCTACCTTTCCCAAAATCAACAGAGTTGAATGGACTAGGTGGGTAGACTCTGTAACCGGTTTTGGTGAAGCAAGGCTGTATAGCCAGTACCTGGTCGGTAGACTCTGTAACCAGTTGTTGAAGATATGACCGGTTTTGGTGAAAACAAGGCTGTATAGCCAGTAAAATGGTATGTGATTTGAAGATTGTAACCGGTCAGTTGAAGACATATTTGTAGATACTTGCTGTCTGCCTGTCCCCAAATCAACAGTTGAAGGGACTAGCCCAGATAGCAAGGCTCTGTAGGGCCACCACTGGCCCACCAGCGGCATAGCATCAGTCAGATATTGGCTGTAGCTGGTGGCTAGCCATTGACCAGCTGGTAGGCAGTGGTCCACCATTGGAAGCCGACAATAAGGTTTACTGCTGGTCCATCAGTGGCCAACTGTCGGCAGCCAAGCTTTTCTATTGGTCAATTGGTATACCACCTTCAGTAGCCAACACGGTTGACTGGCTGACTGGTGGGGGCCATCAACTTTTTTTTGTAGAGAAAAAATATATAAAAAATAAACATTTTATGGTGGTTCTCTGGTGGCATGACCAGCTGGTCCACTTTAGACAGCCAACAATAAGGTTTACTGGTGGTCCATCAGTGACCCACTGTTGGCAGCCAATGATAAGCTTTTCTATAGGTCCACCAGTCAGCTTCATTAGCCAACAACCCAGAGAGCATTTACTATCACCACAGCATCAGCCAATCAGATTGCAGCATGGAGTTATGTTGCCATTGTTTAACAGAAAGTAAATAATTGACAGACTGTGGGTGGATTTTAGTTAAGGGAATCCCTGATAAGTCACATGACCAAACATAAACAATGGTGGAACAGTATCTGAGATGATATAGTCCATAATCAAATATTAAAAATTATCATGTTCAGAAACAACTTTTCGTATTCTGAATTTATAATGAGAATGTTATTTTAATGTCTAAAATTGCTAATTAGTTAAAAATTGTGGGCTCACTGAAATATGATTTTTAGACATACCATAATGAATCATTTTTTTACTAAGTGTCCCAAAATTCCCTATTATTGCTCGGCGCCATCTTGAATAAAAATCCACCATTGGCCCAACCTCGGCAAAATCTACTGATCATGCAACCAATAGCCATGTTTGCCTAATGTTGGGCCCATGTTGGCTAAATCTGCCGACCATGTGACCACCAGCCAACATCAGACTGATGGCAGAATGCTATCTGGGGACAAGCTTGACTGGTGGTCCACCATTGGCAGCCATCTGTCAGCAGATGCTATGGTTTGGTTGTTTGGAATATAACCCATACATACAGAAGTTTATTCAATGAATGCTTATGTGTGGCACACCTGTGGCACACTTGATGGAATTCCATCAGTTACAATGGGAAGTTGCACAAGTAAAAGCCTTATTGAATTATAGTATGACTTTAACATTGCCTAATCTGCATAAACAGAAAGTGCAATAACCCAAGATTGAAGTAAAATATATTAAGAGAGATATAAAACTAGAAATAGGACGCCCTGTTGATAGTAGCTGTGACATATGAATAGAAACAGGATAGCATAGGAGAACACACATTATCATGTGTGATGTCCACCCCATGAACCTTTTGCCAAAATTGTACAGTAGTCTTACAAGACCCTGTTTCATTTGTAAAATATATCAATGATGCTTAAATATTTATTAGTGTACATGTAAATTATTTCAGCTTCATGCCTTTTTGCATTGGTTGGGTCGAAAATTTTGACGAAATCACTCTATCTTGCACGGTTAAGAAGATAGAAGCAAATTTGTGTTTTTCTATTTTTGGAAAAAATTTGAAAATTCACAATGGCCGCCATCTTTGGGAAGAGGAAAATTTTTTGAAAATTGCCAAGAGTACATTTCTTAGATACCCTATAGGTCGAAAATTTCAACGAAAGAACTCTATTTTGCACAGTTAAGGCAAATTTGTGTTTTTCTGTGTCACACGGTTAAGGAGATAGAAGCAAATTCGTGTTTTGCCATTTTTGGCAAAAATTCGAAAATTCAAAATGGCCGCCATTTTTGGGGGGGGGGGGGAAATTATTTGAAAATTGTCAAGAGTACATTCCTTAGATACCCTGTGGGTCGAAAATTTCGACGAAATCGCTCTATCTCGCACGGTTAAGGAGATAGAAGCAAATTGGTGTTTTGCCATTTTTGGCAAATATTTGAAAATTTAAAATGGCCGCAAATTTTGGGGAGAAATCGCTCTATCTCACACGGTTAAGGAAATACAAGCAAATTTGTGTTTTGGCATTTTTGGCAAATATTCAAAAATTCAAAATGGCCGCCATTTTTGGGGAGGGGAAAATTTTTTAAAAATTGTCAAGAGTACATTCCTTAGATACCCTGTGGGTCGAAAATTTCGACGAAATCGCTCTATCTCGCACGGTTAAGGAGATAGAAGCAAATTGGTGTTTTGCCATTTTTGGCAAATATTTGAAAATTTAAAATGGACGCAAATTTTGGGGAGGGGAAAATATTTTGAAAACTGCAAAGATTACATTCCTTAGATACCCTGTGGGCCGAAAATTTCGACGAAATCGTTCTATCTCGCACGGTTTAGGAGATATGAGCACATTTGCCTTTTTCAGTATTCAAAATAGCCAATTACTCATTTATTTAATTAATTACTCACTCATCTATGAAGCAATTCCCCCCAAAAGCAATCCCATACAAGCTATTAACCCAATGAACCTCCATACCAAATTTAATAGCATTCCTTAAAATGTCTGGAAACCAAAGAGATACTCAAAAGTAGCAAAGTAGCTATTACTCAGTTAGCTATAGAGCTATCATCACCAAAAGCAATCCCATACAAGCTATTAACCCAATAAACCTGCATGCCAAATTTGGTAAATATAGGATAAGAACTGTTGCCTAAAATGTCTGGAAACCAAGTGGGACGCCGGACACCAGACGGTGGAAAAAGCAAAAATAATATGTCCACCCCCCAGTGGGGTGGACATAATAATAATTTTATGTTCAGACAATGCAATAAACAATACAGTGATACAATAATACAGAGTAAATAGAAAAATACAGTACTTAAATGTCAAAATTGTGATATCTGTTACATAGCTTGGACTCCGAAAAAAAATTACTGGGACTCTGGATTTTTTACTGGATTTTTTCAAGGTCTGTCAAAACAAATGCTATTCAGCACAGCTTGAGGTGTAGCCACCAGAGGCCACCATTGGCCCACCAACTAAGTCTAGCTCTTACAGATCATAGTTGCATGTGTCAGATAAAAATAATTTTGGGATAGTTTTAGGTTTCATCAAAAAAACAAAATTATATTAAATGGAAAACTGAAGATATCTTTAACTTTAACTAAAAACAATTGGGTCAAAGATGCCCCAAAAGGTGGGTTGCGCAGGCACCAATAACGTTAGCAACTGCTGTAATTACATTTAGAAACAAGGATAGAAATGACGTAAAACTTGTAATCTAGGTTACGTAATTGTATCTATGCTATAAACGGACAAACGAAAGGACAAAATTTTGCAAATTTAATAAGTAAATTAAATTTTTATAAGTTAATACCCTATCCAATGGACAATTGCTTTACCGGTCGGTGCGACCGGTCCCGCCAAACGCCAGAAAAAGACGTCCTGTATATAATACCGGCAGGACCGGTCAGTAGTGTGCATTCGCTAGGTGGCGCATCATACTTGCTTCCTGTCCAGACAGAGTGACGTCAGTTCATCTTTTTTGTTGTCTAAACAGATTTAGACCCCTAGTAAGCTGGTAGCGGGGTTGGTTGGGAGGGCCTTGCCTGTCCATTGGATAGGGTATTAACTTATAAAAATTTAATTTACTTATTAAATTTGCAATTTTATTGCGTTAATACATCCTATCCAATGGACAATTGCTGAATAACTACCGCTTGGTAGGCGGGTAAGCAGCTAGGGACTTCTGTGAACTCATAACAAAACAAAATAGTACAGGCCCATTTGACCTAGGGTCAGAGAACCCTGACAGGTCAAGGTCGGCCACCAACTCACCGGGAGTCTACCGACATTGCCCCCCCCCCCTTTTCTTTCCTTCCAGAGTCGGTTTGAGAAGGGAAAGATAGAGAGAGAGGGACTGAGTTCAGTCCCAGAAGAAATAAACTTCCCAAGCAAGTCACAGTTTTTTTTTTTTTTTTTTTTTACAATATGTACATATTTACATATACACAACATCCCCTCACTTCTGGGCCTGGTGGTGCACCTGCTGGGCAGCCACAACAGGTCCCAGGTGGAAAAGCTCCGAGTCAGCCCAGGCAACATCCTTCAAATAGAATTGGGTGAAGGTGTTGTGACATTTCCAGTGGCAGGCTGACAAGATCTGATCTAAGGAAATCCCTGATTGGAAAACCTTAGAGGCAGCAAAGGCCCTAACATCATGGGCTTTAACCTGATGTAAGGTGAGGGCCTCCTGGTCAGAGAGCTCATAGCACAGAACCACAGTCTGTTTGATCCATGAGGAGATGGTGGCAGGTGAGATGTCTTTATCAAACTCCTTCTTGAAGGAGACAAAGACTAACTCTTTATTCTGCCTGAGGTCTGCAGTCCTGTCCAAGTAGTAACGCAGGGCTCTAACTGGACATAGGGACCTGTCACCCTTGAGTGACCTATCCAGAGATGGTGCCAGGGCTGGGATGACCACTGGAGCCACACTATCTGGACCTTCCTTAGTCAGCTGGTTCTTGGATAGGAAGCTGGGTGAGGGGTACAAAGACACCTTAGACCAGTCTGACTGGTGTCTGATGTTCTTATGTAACCAAGCATGGATCTCACTCCTGCGTTTACCTGAACCCAAAGCCAGCAAGAAAACAGTCTTGAAAGTTAGATGTTTCAAGGAGGCCTCTTTCAGGGAATCAAAGGGAGCCTTTGTGAGCTGATGTATAACCAGTGAAAGGTTCCAGGAGGGGATGCCTCTGTCTCTATGGAAACTATCCAGGAGACGAGTGAGGTTCTCATCTTTGCTGACATTAATGGTGGAATTGCCCAGTTTGTCAGCAATGGCGGATCTGTAGCCATCAATTGTGCTTGGTTGTAACTTCTTCTCCTGAAACAAGTGCAGGAGGAAGTCAGCAATGGCTTTCAGAGGTGGTGCCCTGAAGTCCACCTGATTACTGAGGCACCACTTTGTAAAAATGGTCCACTTTGCCTCATAGACAGATCTGGTTGATCTTCTTTGGGGAGCCTCAATTCGTGCTGCCACTACCTCAGAGAAGCCTTGCTCCTTGATTGCTGAGGCTCTAGGAGCCAGGCATCTAGGTTCAGCTTCGACAGGTTCCTGTGAAGGACCTGGTTTAATGGCTGAGACACTAGGTTGGGTATGCTGGGCAGACACAGTGGGATCTGGCTTGACATTGCTACCAGGTCCCAAAACCAGGGCATGTTGGGCCACCCTGGAGCAATCAGAATTATTCTGTTGCAGGGGTAGTCCTGGAGCATCTCCCCCACTTTGCCCAAGATGGCTGCCGGTGGGAAGGCGTATGGGTCCAGGTCCTCCCAGGAGAGGCTGAGTGCATCCACTGCCCAAGCCTGGGGGTCTGGTACCGGTGATACAAACTGTGGTAGTTTATTGTTGAACCTGGTGGCAAACAGGTCCACTTGTGGCTGATGCCACCTTGAACATACAGCTTGGAACACTTCTGGATTAAGTGACCACTCTGTTTGAATGGTCTGGCCAAGCCTGGATAGCTTGTCTGCTATCACGTTCAGCTGGCCGGGGATGTGACGTGCCCTGAGGGTTACTTGCTGCCTGGTGCACTAGGACAGAATTCTCCACAGTAGGGCACACAGAGAGCCTGATTTCATCCCCCCTTCTTTGTTGATATATAGGCAACCACTGTTGTGTTGTCTGTAGCTACCAACACTGTCTTGTTGAAGACTAGGGTTTGAAACTCTTTTAGAGCTAGAAATACTGCTTTCAGCTCCAAGTGGTTTATGTGTAACTTGCTCTCTGGTAGGGCCCACTGTCCCCTTGCAGTGTGCTCGTCTAAGTGAGCGCCCCACCCTTCTTTTGATGCGTCTGTAAAGATTTGCAGAGCATGTTTTAGAGGGTGTAATGGTTGACCTAGAAGCACATTGCTTTCCTCCAGCCACCACCTTAGATGGGGGTGGAGGGATTTGGGGACCGGGATCACCTTTTCCAGTGACTCTGGGACCCTCCAGTTGTTTTTCAAGTGCCACTGTATGGGTCTCATGTGTAGTCGCCCTAAGTGGACTTGCTTTTCTGTTGCTGTGAGTAGACCTATGAGGGACATGAATTGTCGGACCGGGCAAAGCGGATCCGACAATATTGATCTGATCTTGTGTGTCAAGGCCTGCCAACGTTCTTCTGTTGGTCTGACCTTGCCCTCTTTCAGGTCGAACTGGTAACCTACAAAGTTGAAGACCTGTTTGGGAACCAGCTCTGACTTTTCCTTGTTCACCAGCCACCCTAATTCCTGACAAAGTGTGACTAGGGTTTGAGTATGCTGGAGACAGGTGTGGTGGGTAGAGGCTCTCACCAGCCAGTCGTCTAGGTACTGGTGGATCCTTATACCCTTCTGAAAAGCCACGAGTTTGACCTCTTTGGCCACCACTGTGAACTCCATGGGAGCTGTGGACAGGCCAAAGGGAAGGGCTTTGAACTGGTAGGACCGACCCTGGAGGTGAAAGTGCATGTACTTCCTGGACTGACTGTGAATTGGTATATGGAAGTATGCTTCTTTGAAATCTATGGATGTGACCCACTCCCCTGCTTGGAGAGAGGTTCTTATTGTCTCTGGGGTTCCATCTTGAACGTCCCTGTGTTTAAAAAGGTGTTCAAGGTGCTCAGGTCTAGGATCGGTCTCCACCGGTTGTTGGGTTTGGGTACCAAAAATAGCCGGTTGTAAAACCCCAGTGAGTTTTGATTTTCCACCGGTTCGACTGCAGTCTTGTTTATCAGCTGATACAGTGCCTCTAAAAGGAAGGACTGTTTGGTTGGATTGTGGTAGTTGCTTATTACAGTCGGTGACCTCGTCAAGTGGGGTCTGAACCGGAAGGGGAGAGTGTAACCCTTGGCTCCCTCAATCTCTAGCCACTGTCTGACCAGCTGGGATCCGAAAGGGTAGGCTGGCTGACTGGTCAGGTAGCTTGACAGGCATTTCACCGGGACCAGTGACTGGTCAAAGAATTCCTCTGTAACCAGTTCCTTAGGCTGCCACTGGTTGGCCTAAACAGCTGTTTTGGCCTTTAAGGAACTTCTGCCGGTCTGTCAGTCAGTCCTGGAGACCTGCCCAGTACCAGGCCTTAAACGGTTATACGTGAGGCAATGCTCTGTAACCGGCTCCTGGTGGCTCCACAGTTCTGCATAAACTCACCGGAGTTGGCAGAACTGGGTGAACCACTTCTTCGCAAGGATAGGCTCATATGAAGTTGTTCTTCCTGTCCACAGTGGTGGTTCAGCAGCTTTTCTCTGCAATCAAACAAGCTCTGTAACCGGTCAAACCAGTAGGCTCTGAGAGAAGGCTAACTGTTGAACCTGTTGTCAGCACTGAATTTGAAGCTGGTTCCTTGCCAGTAAGGATGGGAACAGCAGATTTCTTGTAACCAGCAGCACTACTGTTCCGGAACCAGCAACACTCCGGAACCGGCAATTCTCTGTAACCAGCAAAACCTGTTGTCAGCACTGGATTTGAAGCTGGTTTCTTGCCCTTAAGGATGGGTACAGATTCCTCTGTAACCGGCAACACTCCGGAACCGGCAACACTCAGGAGCCAGTAATTCTCTGAACCAGTAGCCCTGCTGTATGTCACCAGCAACTCTGTGTAACCGGTAATCCTGTTTAACCGGTAGTCCTTGCTGGATTTCTGTGACCACAACCGGCAGTCTGAACAGAACTGGTGCCGGTATCCCTCATCACTGGCTGGCTAGTGACCCTACCGGTAGCCTGAACAGGACCGGTACCGGTCCAAAATTCTGCACAGGGAAGATAAGGGTCTCAATGGTCACCGCGACTTCTGGTAGGTGAACCCTCTGAGCAGCCGCACCGGTGGTCTGAACAAGACTGGAACCGGTACCCCCAACAGTCACACCAGTGGAAAGGCCTCTGGTGGAGGTTCCAGTATCAAAACAGGGCTGATCACTGGTAACCACTGAAGGGGGGTTCCTTGACAGCTTCACAGGAACATGACTGGAACCAGTACCCCAACAGTCCCACCAGTGGGGAGGCCTCTGGTGGAGGTTCCAGGATCAAAAAGGGGTGATCACTGGCAACCACTGAAGGGGTTTCTTCACAGGAACAGCACCCACCGGCAGTCTGTACAGACCGGAACCGGTACCCCCAACAGTCCCACCAGTGGAAAGGCCTCTGGTGAAGGTTCCAGTATCAACACAGGGCTGATCACTGGAACCACTGAAGGGGGGTTTCTTGACAGCTTCACAGGAACATGACTGGAACAGGGACCCCAACAGTCCCACCAGTGGAAAGGCCTCTGGTGGAGGTTCCAGTATCAACAGGGCTGTTCACTGGCAACCACTGAAGGGGTTTCTTCACAGGAACAGCACCCACCGGTAGTCTGTACAGACTGGAACCGGTAAACCTCATCACTAGTGCTCCCCACCGGTAGTCTGACCAGAACTGGTACCGGTAAAACTCATCACTTCTTGTCAGCTGAACCAGTCACGCTTGGGGATTTACTTGCCGGTAGTTGTGTTGAGATCTGTGAAGTCACATGACCGGCACCGGCAAAAATTTGCAGAGTTCAATGACCACTTGTCATCTAACTTCTTCAGGCCAACAGACGAGTTGCTGGATTTCTTCTTGACAGTTAAAAAGTGGGTGTTGAGTAGTAAAAGCTCATCTTTTCTTCTAAAACTTCTGTTGAAAACACGATTCCTCCATTGTTGAATGCGTATCACGTGACCAGGTGCCTGTCACGTGATAAGCATAAGCTGGAAGTGATGACGTCAGACGATGCATTCTTCTTTCCTTCTAATATCTTCTCGTCGACATACACGCAGTGTTACTCGACTAAGTAAGAAGTAAATGGAGGGTGAATCGTGGACATAAAGACTTCTGATCAGACGAAGAATGCTGCAGGGACGACACACGAGCTCTCACCCACGACTTCGTCTCGACGACAAGTACACAGAAATTCTTCAAAACTGGTTTTAAAGTGCTGGATAATGCCTCGTTTAATCCTGGAGAGGCCATGATATGTAAGCAACACAATAAATATATTGTCAGATGAAAATAAGCTTTAAATTCGTAGAATAAACCGCATTTCCTTCAAACTTGGAGATAACTTCAAAACTACTGACCGGTCCTGCCGGTATTATATACAGGACGTCTTTTTCTGGCGTTTGGCGGGACCGGTCGCGCCGACCGGTAAAGCAATGGTCCATTGGATAGGATGTATTAACGCAATAAAAACACCAATTTTGAAAGCAACTTAGCTATGATGGTGATGTATCTCCCTGTCAAGTATGAATTCGATTGGACAAACCGTTTTTGAGTTAGAGTCCGGAAACAAAAAATGTGGATGGACAGACAGATGGACGTCGGACACATCAATCTAATAGGCGAGTTGGTTACATGCAACCCGCCTAATAAAATATTTGCCACCAGTGGCCCACTGGGTGCCCATCATGGGTCATATACTACTTATGTAGTGGTTGGACCATTGATGGACCATCTGTGGCAAATATATAAGCAAGCAATATATAAAGTAATAAAGTGGAGGAAAGACTGACTGAGTAAAATGAAAGAGTACAGAATAAGTTTGTTTATATAAATGACATTAACTTATGTTTGGTGAAAGAAAATGCCCATTTTATCTAGTTTTTCGAGAAATTTTACACCAGTGGCCATAGGCTGGTCCGTGAGCTACAGCCACTGACTTTGGTAGTTAGTGGGCCAACAGTGGGCCACGCAATATATTTATATTTTGAAATAATGTGTTAACATTGAATATTGTTAAATAATATGACAGAAAACAATAGTTGAGGTTTCTTATGAAGTTATTTATAAAGCTTTAAAACTAAAATGCAGTCAGTGGTCCAGCAGTCACTCAGTGGTGGCCCACTAGCTATATTTTGCCACCCATAGCCAACAGTGGCCCACTAGCGTCAAGCTATCTGGGAGGTATATAGGCAGACTCCGACTAACCGGCTTCAGTGAAGTACTGTATAGTAAGCCGGTACCCGGTCGGTAGACTCTGTAACCAGTTGTTGAAACAATTTTCTAACTATATTGCGTTGAATCCAGCTTATAGCAGGTTTCCTGTATTCCTTAAAAGAATTCTCGTAAGCGCATGTCTAACTTGTGTAGATTTGACAGTTGGTCGGAAAGCCCTTGTAAACTATTTTTAGAAATTGCTGGTCGGTGTGTCACGTGACCAACTCGTTAGTTGTGTTCTTTTGTTATACTTAAGCAGGCAAATGTGCAGTATTCTGCTCATCCACAACCCCCACTACCGACAACAAAGGCCAGGTCCATGAGACAGGGACTGGTATCACAGAAGACATTAGTTGTGAAGAATGCGGAAATATGTAGAAAGAATTGCCGGTCAGTGAATCACGTGACCAGCTTCAAAGAGACGTCACTGGTCGCGATTTCTTTCCTTGTTATCACAGTAAACGTGAGCTGGCTGGTCGACTGATGCTTGTAGCTGAGAAGTCTGTACCAGTGTGCTCTGAAGGTGAATATCAGGAACTAGTACTGGTATCCCTTCATGTGAGCAGAAAGAACGCAGTTCTTTATCTTGAGATGACGTCATTGGTCGCGTTCTTTCGAGCTTGCCGGTTGACTGATGCTTAACAGCAAAGAAGTCTGGCCCAGTGCGCTCTGTAGGTGAATATCTTGGTCGGTCTGACGTGAGCTGGCTGGTGGACTGATGCAGCAGAGAAGTCGGTACCAAAAGGCTCTGAAGAGTCACTCAAATTCTTGAAGATGAAGATATTAGTACAGTTTCGTTCACCCGAGCTTGCCGGTCGACTGATGCTTTACAGCAGAGAAGTCGGTCCAGGAAACTCTAGTATCTCAGTAGACATGAAACCAAAGAATGCACTCACAGGGAATTCCTTCAATTATAGTTGTACGTATGATTGATATTTCTTACGATTGTAGCTGGAAAGTTTACAGAAGGTATATTCAAACAAAAGACACGGATAAAACTAGACTAAGGACGCATCTGTGGCCAGATGCTGGATGTATCCACTGACAAAGGCCAACTAACATAGTTTAGAAGATAAAAAGCATTTTTTGTTAATAAGCAAGCTGAAAGCACTTTTAAGTTTGGCTACCCTTATTTGACCCTGTAGCAGGGGCCCAAGGTGAATTCTGACCACATCAAAAGATTCGCAGCCCATGATTTCCTATAAGTCGTTTTCACATTGCAAACCTCTAGGACCAATAATAAGCAGGAGGGGCCCAAGGTCAAATCTGACCACATGAAAAGATTTGTAGCCCATGACTTCCTATAAGTTGTTTTCATATTAATGAGTTATTTGAGAAATACTGGCTATCTGCAATACTTCTAGAGATAATTTGCATTTACTCATTTTGAGTAGGTGAATAATTAGCTATGGGTCTGAAACTTCACCAAGTGAAAGCTCTCTCAAAAGTAGGCAAATGAGTTATTTGAGAAAAATTGGCTATCTACAATACTTTTAGAGATAATTTGCATTTACTCATTTTGAGTAGGTGAGTAATTACCTACGGGTCTGAAACTTCACCAATTGAAAGCTCTCCCAAAAGTAGGTGAATGAGTTATTTGACAAAAATTGGCTATCTGCAATACTTTTAGAGATAATTTGCATTTACTCATTTTGAGTAGGTGAGTAATTACCTACGGGTCTGAAACTTCACCAATTGAAAGCTCTCCCAAAAGTAGGTGAAGGAGTTATTTGAGAAAAATTGGCTATCTGCAATACTTTTAGAAATAATTCGCATTTACTCATTTTGAGTAGGTGAGCAATTATCTACAGGTCTGGAACTTCAGCATGTGAAAGCTCTCCCAAAAGTAGGTGAATGAGTTATTTAAGAAAAATTTGCTATCTGCAATACTTTTAGAGACTAGACTAAGGACGCATCTGTGGCCAGATGCTGGATATATCCACCGACAAAGGCCAAGGAACATAGTTTAGAAGATAAAAAGCATTTTTCGTTAATAAGCAAGCTGAAAGCACTTTTAAGTTTGGCTACCCTTATTTGACCCTGTAGCAGGGACCCAAGGTGAAGTCTGACCACATCAAAAGATTCGCAGCCCATGATTTCCTATAAGTCGTTTTCACATTGCAAACCTCTAGGACCAATAATAAGCAGGAGGGGCCCAAGGTCAAATCTGACCACATGAAAAGATTTGCAGCCCATGACTTGCTATAAGTTGTTTTCATATTAATGAGTTATTTGAGAAATACTGGCTATCTGCAATACTTTTAGAGATAATTCGCATTTACTCATTTTTAGGTGACTAATTAGCTACGGGTCTGAAACTTCACCAAGTGAAAGCTCTCTCAAAAGTAGGCGAATGAGTTATTTGAGAAAAATTGGCTATCTACAATACTTTTAGAGATAATTCGAATTTACTCATTTTCAGTAGGTGAGTAATTACCTACGGGTCTGAAACTTCACCATGTGAAAGCTCTCCCAAAAGTAGATGAATGAGTTATCTGATAAAAATTGGATATCTGCAATACTTTTATAGATAATTAGCATTTACTCATTTTGAGTAGCTGAATAATTAGCTACAGGTCTGAAACTTCACCAAGTGAAAGGTCTCCCAAAAGTAGGTGAAGGAGTTATTTGACAAAAATTGGCTATCTGCAATACTTTTAGAGATAATTAGCATTTACTCATTTTGAGTAGGTGAATAATTAGCTACAGGTCTGAAACTTCACCAAGTGAAAGCTCTTCCAAAAGTAGGTGAAGGAGTTATTTGACAAAAATTGGCTATGTGGAATACTTTTAGAGATAATTTGCATTTACTCATTTTGAGTAGGTGAGTAATTACCTACGGGTCTGAAACTTCACCAAGTGAAAGCTCTCCCAAAAGTAGGTGAAGGAGTTATTTGACAAAAATTGGCTATCTGCAATACTTTTTGAGATAATTTGCATTTACTCATTTTGAGTAGGTGAGTAATTACCCACGGGTCTGAAACTTCACCAAGTGAAAGCTCTCCCAAAAGTAGGTGAATGAGTTATTTGACAAAAATTGGCTATCTGCAATACTTTTAGAGATAATTCGCATTTACTCATTTTGAGTAGGTGAGTAATTACCTACAGGTCTGGAACTTCAGGATGTGAAAGCTCTCCCAAAAGTAGGTGAATGAGTTATTTAAGAAAAATTTGCTATCTGCAATACTTTTAGAGAAAATGCAGAATTACTCATTTTTAGTAGGCAAGTAATTTAGCCACAGGCCTAATTTAGACATAAGGCCTACCAATAGAATACTGTGGTGCACCCTGTAATATACCTTGCAAACTTGAGAAGGCTAGCTATAATATTTTTTTCTTTTTCGTTAGAGCGGTAATGGTGAAATCTCTCTACACACTACGGCTATCCAGTGGATACAATGATTTACTCAACAGTGAGAACCTGAAAGTAGATATTGGTAAGCTATGCCATGACATAGAGGTCTGCAATTTCACTCTGTTATAGCTGACCAAAAATTATGTGAATAACATATTTAAACAAAATATTGTAAATGTAATAGTTTTCACATTATAACTGATTTACTCAACAGTGATAACCTCAAAGTAGCTATTACTCAGCTATGCAATGAGCTACATGTCTGAATTTGTTCTATGTTATAGCTGACTCAAAATTAGGTGAACAACATATTTAAGCAAAATACTGTAAATGCAATAGTTTTCAAGTTACAACTGATTTACTCAATAGTGAGAACCTGAAAATAGCTATTGCTCAGCTATGCCATGAGCTATAAGTCTGTAATTTCACGACGTTATAGCTGACCCAAAAGTAGGTGAACAACATATTTTAACAAAATACTCCAAATGCACTATTTTTCAAGTTACAAGTCATTTACTCAACATTCAGTACCTGAAAATAGCTATTGCTCAGTTGTGCCATGAGCTACAGGTCTGCAATTTCACTATGTTATAGCTGACCCAAAAGCAGCTGAATAACATATTTACACAAATTTCTGTAAATACAATAGTTTTCCAATTACAACTGATTTACTCAACAGTGTGAACTTCAAAGTAGCTATTACTCAGCTCTGCAATGAGCCACAGGTCTGGAACTTCACTATGTTATAGCTGACTCCGAAATAGGTGAATAACATATTGAAACAAAATACTCTAAATGTAATACTTTTGAAGTTATAAGTAATTTACTCAACAGTGATAACCTAAAAGTAGCTATTACTCAGCTATGCCATGAGCTACAGGTCTGAAATTTTACTATGGTATAGCTGACATAAAAGTAGCTGAATAACATATTTATACAAAATTGTGTAAATGCAATAGTTTTCAAGTTACAAGTGATTTTACTCATGATGGAAGTTACTGAAAAGCCCAAAAGTAGCTATTACTCACTTACCTATTGAGACAGACACCCAAGTTACTCACCATGTTGCAGCTATGAAAAAAGTATGTGAATAACATATTTTAACAAAATGCTCTAAATGCAACACTTTTCAAGTTATAAGTGATTTAGTGCATGATTTCATGAATTTTAATGCATTTTAGACATTTTTGTCTACCACAGGCCTAATTTAAACATAAAGCCTATCAAAAAGATAGGGTGGCGAGTCCTCTAGCATACCAAGCCACCTGCCAAATATGAAAGAAATCTGGAAAGAAATGTGGACTGTAGGTCGCTAACAAGCAATATTCCACATTTTAGACATTTTTGTCTACCACAGGCCTAATTTAGACATAAAGCCTACCAAAAAGATAGGGTGGTGAGTCCTCTACCATATCAAGCCACCTGCCAAATATGAAAGAAATCCAGAAAGAAATGTGGACTGTAGGTCGCTAACAAGAAATCTCTGCGGATGCGGACGAGGGACGCGGACGACAACGATGATGAATCCATAGTATCCCCGCTTCGCGTCGGGGATACAATTATCTTGTAAGTAGTATGTCCAGTATTTTTTCTTTATATTGTCAATCTGCCCCTAACAACACAAGTGTTGAATGGGAGGAAACTAGCAAAAGGACTGCCTTCATATTTCTTGCCGCTTACTGCCCTACCATCAACACTAAATTGAGTCAGCAAGGGAGTGTTTCCAGCAGATTTCTTAATGTATATCCGTGCTTGATATGTAGATACACTTCTACACTAAAATATTTGCAAATAAGGTGAAAATCGTCATAATGCACTTTTTCCTTTAAAAACTCTGGAGATGTTGAAAACACGTCTGCACAGTACACGCGCCAAACGAAAAAGATGGTACAATGTTACTTTCTAAACAGGAAGGAAGTATGATGCGCCACCTTGCGAGTGCACAGTACTGGACTGGCCGGCTGGTGGAGACACAGGATGTCTTTTTCTGGCATTTGGCGGGCCGGTCTGCGCTGACTGGATTAGCAATTGTCCATTGGATAGGATGTATTAACGCAATAAAAATATATATTCAACATCTCGACAAAATATTTAATAAAATTCTTCAAATTCTGAGAGCTTCTCGAAAACATGCCTGTGCAGTACATGCACAAAACAAACAAGAATTCAGAAGAATTGTACTGTGTCACCAGCTTTGGTTAAAGACTGAAGCGGATGAAATTCAAAAGGACAAAAATTATGCTGAACATAAATAGTTGGCTGACTGGCAGTATTTTTGCAGATCCAGACAATCCTTGAGAAGTACCGAGCCATGGTGAGGCTCCAACTTGTTAAAAAATATAACCTAGATCCAATGTACAGATCAATGTCCATCCAATGTCCGTCAACCCATTTTCAAGATACTGTCTGCAAACAGAAAAACTTAAAATCAATAGAAGTATGTTACTACTGGGAGTTTAAGGTCACTTTAAAATAGGACACGCCTTGAATACCAGTTACAGAAGCAACACTGCATCCACATGCCAAATTTGAATTTAATCCATGCCATTTTTGAGATACTGTCTGGAAAGGAAGTGTGATGACACTGACAATGTGTTATTACTGGGAGTTTAAGGTCATCTTAATGTATGGCACTTATCTATGGCGTTACATATACATGCAAAATTTGAATGAAATTTCTTAAGTTATCTTCAGCATACTCTATGAAAAAAAAAAAACAAACTTAAACACAACATAATTCTTTTATACATGGGAGTTTATGGTCACCTTAAAATAGGACACACCTTGAATACCAGTTACAAGCACATGCTAAATTTGAATTGAATCCATCAACCCACTTTTGTGATACTGTCTGGAAAAGGAAAAATTTAAAATCAATATAAGTATGTTACTAGTGGGAGTTTAAGGTCACGTTAAAACAATACACACCTTGAATACCAGTTACATCCACACACCAAATATGAACTTAATCCATCATGCCATTTTTGAGATACTGTGTGGAAAGTGTCACGACAACACTCAATGTGTTATTACTGGGAGTTAAAGGTCACCTTAATGTGTGGCACTTATCTATGGCCAGTTACATACACATGCTAAATTTGAATGAAGTTTCTTAAGTTATCTTCAGTATACTCTATGGAAAAGTAAAAAAAAATAAACTCAACATAATTGTTTTATACATAGGAGTCTAAGGTCACCTTAAAATAATACACACCTTGAATACCAGTTACATCCATATGCCAAATCTGAATTTCATCCATCATGTTATTTTTGAGATACTGCCTGGAAAGCAAGTGTGGCGACACTGACAATGTGCTATTACTGTGAGTTTAAGGTCATCTTAATGTATGGTACTTATATGTGGCCAGTTACATATACATGCAAAATTTGAATGAAATTTTTCAAGTTATCTTCAGTATACTCTATGGAAAAAATAAAAAAAACACCTCAACATAATTTGTTTATACATGGGAGTTTAAGGTCACCTTAAATAGGACACACCTTTAATACCAGTTACAACCACGTGACAAATTTGAATTGAATCCGTCAACCCATTTTCGAGAAACTGTCTGGAAACAGAAAAATTCAAAATCAGTATAAATATGTTACTAGTGTGAGTTTAAGGTCACCTTAAAACAGGGCACACCTTGATCACCAGTTACATCCACAGTGTTGATTCTAGGAATTTCAAAAAGTGGGGGCGATCCCCCACCACTGCACAAAATGTGGGGGAGGGACTAAAAATTCTGGGGGGACGACTTTATGATAAAGTTTAAACTAATGAAAAATACTTTTTCAGTTTATTTAGACATTTTTAACAGTGGACTTCTATTAGTAATCAAGACCACTTGGCTACCCAATAAGTAGTGGTTATCTACCATTGAACACCCACCTTTTAGCTAATACTTTCAAATTAATTAAATAAATAATATTTTAAATTCTATTAACAGGCTTTGATTATAATGTAACTGCACCAGAATACTAATTGATGGATATGGTATTATTAGCAGTTGTATGTCTGATAATATTTGCTTTAAAGCTATGTATTTTGACAAATTACATCAATTATCGGTCATTTTATGCCAGTGAAGAGTCAGTTTACATACAAAAGCATTTGTCCTTGACCTCTATTTTATTGAAGAAATATAAGGTTGGCGTTCACTGGTAGGCTGGCATTCATTGGTAGAATGCCACTATATACAGTTATGAACAAAAATAATAAAATGTCAGGTGATTGTCTTGCCAAATAAAAATAAACTTCAAGCCTAGTGATAGAATTTACAAAAAAAAAAAAAAAATATTGAAAATGGTTATTTTCATCAAAGTGACTCCTGTCACGGCATTGTGGTTTTAAGTTTTCGTCTAAAGTCACGGCATCACAAATTCAGTCATTATACCATCAATTCGTACGAATATGTTGGAAAACCCCACAGAATACCGTGACCTCATGAATATTAATGAGTAGTCCACAAATTCTTCAAGTAAAATATCGTTAAAAAATCCCATGAAATTGGCAATATTTCTATGCATATATGAATATTCATGAGCTCTGGTCCATCTAGTATTTGATCTTAAAGCAGAAAATATTGTAAAGAAACCATTATGAAAATTTGAGACCTCATTAATATTAATGAGCTGTCTGTGAATTTTGATCTTCAAGTAAAATATTTTCAACACATACATTGTTGGGAAACCCCACAGATACGTAGGGTCAGCACCGGCTTAACTTTCCTGTTGTGGTAACAATCCAGTTTACTGTCAGTTTAGTTTTTCTTGCCGCCATTTTTCATATAACCATCCACTTTAAGCTTAATTTCATGTTTTTGCGTATAATATATCTAAATACTGTCTGTAGCACATAATATATTCGAAGAACGTTTTGACGGAAAAATCACAACCTTGACAAACTCTCGATCCGTGCAGTGTTTCGATTTTCTAGATCTCTTGTCTTTTCGCTTCATATATTTCCCGCATCGCCTTGTGTTCTACGCGTTCTCATATAATTTGGTCATCGCAGACTCCAAGAAAATCCGCGTTTGTAGGCGAATTAATGTGCGATCCCGCGGAAAACGTGCCCTAGAAGCAACACTGCATCCACACGCCAAATTTGAATTTAATCCATGCCATTTTTGAGATACTGTCTGGAAAGGAAGTGTGATGACACTGACAATGTGTTATTGCTGGGAGTTTAAGGTCACATTAATGTATGCACTTATCTTTGTCCAGTTACATATACATGCAAAAATTTGAATGAAATTTCTTAAGTTATCTTCAGTATACTCTATAGAAAAATAAAAAGCTTAAACTCAGCTTAATACTCTTATAAAAAGGAGTTTAAGGTCACCTTAACATAGGACACGCCCTGAATACCAGTTACAACCACATGCCAAATTTCAATTGAATCCATCAACCTCTTTTTGAGATACTGTGTGGAAACAGAAAAACTTAAAATCAATACAAGACCACTGCCGCGGTGTGTATCTCCCGCTGAGCATTAAATAGCCCAGACAAGATTTTATAGGTCAAGGTCACTACGGCCAGGTCAAGGGTCAAATCAAGGTCAGACCATGACGTTGCACACCTACATCCCTAACCAATGTTCCTATCTAGTATCAACTTCCTACACCTTACGGTTTCCGAGATATAGCTTGGACAAGATATTCAAACTCAAGGTCACTGCGGCAAGGTCAAATCAGGGTCAGACCATGACGTTGCACACCTACACATCCTAACGAATGTCCCTACCAAGTACCAACTCCCTACACCTTACGGTTTGTGAGATACAGTCTGGACAAACTTTTTCCCGCCACCTGCCTGCCCGCCCATCCGGACACCATGGGCTTTCGGGTAAAAAATAGATGAACAACATATTTGAGAGAAATTGTGTAGCTGCAATACTTTTGAAGATATAAGCCATTTACTCATTACGGTTATCATTAAAAATTGACAAAGTAGCTCTTACTCACTTAGCTATGGAGATACACTTACAAACTACTGACCATGTTGTAGCTGTGGAGAAAGTAGCTGCACAACATATTGGAACAAAATACTCTAAATGTAATAGTGTGGAAGTTATTTTTTTTTTATTTGGGGTTTTACGTCGCTTTCAACACTGTACAGGTCATATCACGACGGGTAGTTGGAAGGGCAGAGGAAACCAGTACATAGAGTTCGCTAGGGTTCTGTACTGTAAACTGCCGACCATCGGCAAGCAACTACCAGCTTTCCCACATAAGGCCTTGACGGGGATCGAACCCCGGCCTCAGAGGTGGGAGGCGAGAGTGTTACCACTCTGCCACCGTGTGGAAGTTATAAGCCATATAATTATATTAGGTAAAGTGCTTTTACTCACTCAAATGTAGGCCAAAGGTCACCAAATCCAGTACAATAAGATACTCTTGTACTGCCCTGTGGGTCAAAAATTCGCTCGAAATTGCTCTATCTCTTACAGTTTGCGAGATATTTGTGATTTTTCACATTTTCACTAAAAGTAGCAATAAAGTAGCCATTACTCACTTGTACATTGAGCAACAGGTGTGAAACTTAAATATGTTACAGTTCACAAAAAAGTAGATGGACAACATATTTGACAGAAATTGTGTAGCTGCAATACTTCAGAAGATATAAGCCATTTACTCATTATGGTTATCATTAAAAATTGAAAAAGTAGCTATTACTCACTTAGCTATGGAGATACACTTCCAAACTACTGACCATGTTGTAGCTGTGGAGAAAGTAGCTGAACAACATATTGCAACAAAATACTCTAAATGCAATACTTTGACCATTATAAGCCATCTAATTATATTAGGTAAAAGTGCTATTACTCAAAAGTAGGCCAAAGTTCACTAAACCAAAAAATTTTTGAAGAGCGTAAAAATTCATTAGGACAAGTACTTTACCAAAAATGTTTAACTGTAGTAGTTTCAGAGAAAACTGTGTGACCCCCACACGCACGTACGCACACACATGGTGCAAATTATAATCTCCCGCCCGCTGGCGGGAGATTATAAGTATGTTACTAGTGGGAGTTTAAGGTCACCTTAAAATAGGACACACCTTGACTACCAGTTACATCCACATGCCAAATTTGAACTGAATCCATCAAGCCATTTTTGAGATACTATCTGGAAACGAAAAAAACTTAAATTGAGTTTAAGTATCTTACTAGTAGGAGTTTAAGGTCACAAAACTATACAGCACACCCTCAGAACCAGTTACACCCACGTACCTAATTTAAATTAAATCTGAGAAGCCATTTTTGAGATACTGTCCAGAATACAAAGTGTGACGACGACAGACGACAATGCCACAAGATCATCTAGACAGGAAGGAAGTACCATGCGCCACCTAGTGCATGCCGACCAGTAAAGCGTTTATCCATTGGGTAGGATGGATTAATGCAGTAAAAAGTTGTAACAATTCTGATCTGAAATGTTGCCGAAGAACACGACAACCACATTGCTTTGTCTTGGACAAAAATGTTAATGTCATGATAAAAAGTTCACAGGGCCCAGAAGGTCATCTGGTTTGGCTTTGGAGGTCAAATCTAATCCTTCAAATGACATAGAACAATCAGCAAGGTAAATATAAAGATGTGTAGGTATTGTATGAGTTGAATACTGAAGGATAAGTGAAGGTCACTATATTCCAGGAATGTGTCTGATTGATGAATTTAAAAAGCTTGACATCAGTCTTGAATATGAAACACAACAGTTTTATTTATTTATGTGGTTTATTATTGTAACAAAATATTAAAAGTTAAAAAAACAACAAGCGGTAACAATTGCAAAAAAATAACTTTTTAAATACAAATAAACAAGTACCAGATTTTAAATATAATAATCCACATGTCACAGATTTTAAACTAAATAATCCACGTCACAGATTTTAAATATATAATCTACCGAAATCTTCCGTGTAACCGCACAGGGGCGATAATACGGGAAAATCCCAACAGTTGGGGATGGGCGGTTACGCGAAGTAAATACGGAAAATAAAATATATTTTATCAACCTACCTGTGTTAATCCATATAGTTATACACTTTTATCAGTCTTTACTCCGTAACTTATGAGAAAAAACGGCGAAAGATTGTCTGTTTAAACAACATAAAACATCATAATCACCAAAAATGCTGTATATCTTGGTAAGTTTTTCAAAAATAGTGGGTGAAAAGACAAATATTAAGGAATTTGGGGGATGGGCGGTTACGTGAAAATGGGCCGTTGTGCGGAAGATTTCGGTATATATCACAGATCTTAAATTAAATAATCCGTGTATTACAGATTTCAAATGAAATAATCCACATGTAACACATTTTACATCAAATAATCCATATGTCACAGATTTAAATTAAACTAGAGGATCGCTCGCAAAAAAAAAAGATAATGTTTTTGCATAGCAAAAACAAAGCGTCCCGAAAAGGATATAAAGGTGAGTGCTAAAGTATTAAGAAAATGCTTCGTTTCTAGCCTTATACTGTTGTGGCAACCAAAGTCAGCGCAGTCTGCTCTATCTAGCACGGTTTTCAAGATATCAGCATTTTTGTGTTTTGCAAAAAATAAAAAAATTTAAAATGTCCGCTATATTTGGCGAGACAAAAATATTTTGAAAATTGGAGATACCCAGCAGGTCCAAATTTTTGTTGAGTTCGCTCCATATAGCACGGTTTTCGAGATATAAGCATTTTTGTGTTTTGCAAAAACTTTGAAAATTCAAAATGGCCACCATTTTTGGGGAGACAAAAATTTTTGTCAAGACCACTGCCGCGGTGTGTATCTCCCGCCGAGCATTAAAGCAGAAGAAATAGCTTTTCCGAGATATTCACAATTTTTCATTTTCGTGTGTGAAAGCTCTTCCAAAAGTAGGTGAATGAGTTATTTGAGAAAAATTGGCTATCTGCAATACTATTAAGAGATAATTCACATTTACTCATTTTGAGTAGGTGAATAATTATCTATGGGTCTGAAACTTCACCAAGTGAAAGCTCTGCCAAAAGTAGGTGAATGAGTTATTTGAGAAAAATTGGCTATCTGCAATACTTTTAGAGATAATTCGCATTTACTCATTTTGAGTAGGTGAGTAATTAGCTATGGGTCTGAAACTTCACCATGTGAAAGCTCTCCCACAAGTAGATGAATGAGTATTTGATAAAAATTGGGTATCCGCAATACTTTTACAGATAATTAGCATTTACTCATTTTGAGTAGGTGAATAAATAGCTATGGGTCTGAAACTTCACATAGTGAAAGCTCTCCCAAAAGTAGGTGAATGAGTTATTTGAGAAAAATTGGCTATCTGCAATACTTTTAGAGATAATTCGCATTTACTCATTTTGAGTAGGTGAATAATTAGCTATGGGTCTGAAACTTCACCAAGTGAAAGCTCTGCCAAAAGTAGGTGAATGAGTTATTTGAGAAAAATTGGCTATCTGCAATACTTTTAGAGATAATTCGCATTTACTCATTTTGAGTAGGTGAGTAATTAGCTATGGGTCTGAAACTTCACCAAGTGAAAGCTCTCCCAAAAGTAGGTGAATGAGTTATTTGAGAAAAATTGGCTATCTGCAATACTTTTAGAGATAATTCGCATTTACTCATTTTGAGTAGGTGAGTAATTAGCTATGGGTCTGAAACTTCACCAAGTGAAAGCTCTCCCAAAAGTAGGTGAATGATTAATTTGAGAAAAATTGGCTATCTGCAATACTTTTAGAGATAATTCGCATTTACTCATTTTGAGTAGGTGAGTAATTAGCTATGGGTCTGAAACTTCACAGAGTGAAAGCTCTCCCAAAAGTAGGTGAATGAGTTATTTGAGAAAAATTGGCTATCTGCAATACTTTTAGAGATAATTCGCATTTACTCATTTTGAGTAGGTGAGTAATTAGCTATGGGTCTGAAACTTCACCAAGTGAAAGCTCTCCCAAAAGTAGGTGAATGATTAATTTGACAAAAATTGGCTATCTGCAATACTTTTAGAGATAATTCGCATTTACTCATTTTGAGTAGGTGAGTAATTAGCTATGGGTCTGAAACTTCACCAAGTGAAAGCTCTCCCAAAAGTAGGTGAATGAGTTATTTGAGAAAAATTGGCTATCTGCAATACTTTTAGAGATATTTGGCATTTACTCATTTTGAGTAGGTGAGTAATTAGCTATGGGTCTGAAACTTCACCAAGTGAAAGCTCTGCCAAAAGTAGGTGAATGAGTTATTTGAGAAAAATTGGCTATCTGCAATACTTTTAGAGATAATTCGCATTTACTCATTTTCAGTAGGTGAGTAATTAGCTATGGGTCTGAAACTTCACCAAGTGAAAGCTCTCCCAAAAGTAGGTGAATGAGTTATTTGAGAAAAATTGGCTATCTGCAATACTTTTAGAGATAATTCGCATTTACTCATTTTCAGTAGGTGAGTAATTAGCTATGGGTCTGAAACTTCACCAAGTGAAAGCTCTCCCAAAAGTAGGTGAATGAGTTATTTGAGAAAAATTGGCTATCTGCAATACTTTTAGAGATAATTCGCATTTACTCATTTTGAGTAGGTGAGTAATTAGCTATGGGTCTGAAACTTCACAGAGTGAAAGCTCTCCCAAAAGTAGGTGAATGAGTTATTTGAGAAAAATTGGCTATCTGCAATACTTTTAGAGATAATTCGCATTTACTCATTTTGAGTAGGTGAGTAATTAGCTATGGGTCTGAAACTTCACCAAGTGAAAGCTCTCCCAAAAGTAGGTGAATGATTAATTTGACAAAAATTGGCTATCTGCAATACTTTTAGAGATAATTCGCATTTACTCATTTTGAGTAGGTGAGTAATTAGCTATGGGTCTGAAACTTCACCAAGTGAAAGCTCTCCCAAAAGTAGGTGAATGAGTTATTTGAGAAAAATTGGCTATCTGCAATACTTTTAGAGATAATTCGCAATTACTCATTTTGAGTAGGTGAGTAATTAGCTATGGGTCTGAAACTTCACCAAGTGAAAGCTCTCCCAAAAGTAGGTGAATGATTTATTTGAGAAAAATTGGCTATCTGCAATACTTTTAGAGATAATTCGCATTTACTCATTTTGAGTAGGTGAGTAATTAGCTATGGGTCTGAAAATTCGAAAATTCAAAATGGCCGCCATTTTTTGCGAGAAATTTTTTGTTTGAAAATTGGCATGGCTACTCTGCAGAGATACCCTGCAGGTCAAAAATTTCGTCGAAATCGCTCTATCTAGCAGGGTTTTCGAGATATAAACATTTTTATGTTTTGCAATTTTTGCGAAAAATTCGAAAATTCAAAATGGCCGCCATTTTTGGCGAGACAAATTTTTTTTGAAAATTGGCATGGCTACTCTGCAGATATACCCTGTGGGTCAAAAATTTCGTCGAAATCGCTCTATCTAGCAGGGTTTTCGAGATATAAGCATTTTTATGTTTTGCAATTTTTGCGAAAAATTCGAAAATTCAAAATGGCCGCCATTTTTGGCGAGACAAATTTTTTTTCAAAATTGGGATAACTACTCTGCAGAGATACCCTGCGGGTCAAAAATTTCGTCGAAATCGCTCTATCTAGCACGGTTTTCGAGATACAAGCATTTTTGTGTTTTGCAATTTTTGCAAAAATTTCGAAAATTCAAAATGGCCGCCATTTTTGGCGAGATAAAAATTTTTTCAAAATTGGGATAACTACTCTGCAGAGATACCCTGCGGGTCAAAAATTTCGTCGAAATCGCTCTATCTAGCACGGTTTTCGAGATATAAGCATTTTTGTGTTTTGCAATTTTTGCGAAAATTTCGAAAATTCAAAATGGCCGCCATTTTGGGCGAGAGAAAATTTTTTTGAAAATTGGGAAAACTACTCTGCAGAGATACCCTGTGGGTCAAAAATTTCGTCGAAATCGCTCTATCTAGCAGGGTTTTCGAGATATAACCATTTTTATGTTTTGCAATTTTTGCGAAAAATTCGAAAATTCAAAATGGCCGCCATTTTTGGCGAGACAAAAATTTTTTCAAAATTGGGATAACTACTCTGCAGAGATACCCTGAGGGTCAAAAATTTCGTCGAAATTGCTCTATCTAGCACGGTTTTCGAGATATAAGCATTTTTGTGTTTTGCAATTTTTGCGAAAATTTCGAAAATTCAAAATGGCCGCCATTTTTGGCGAGACAAAAATTTTTTGAAAATTGGGAAAAGTACTCCGCAGAGATATCCTGCGCGTCAAAAATTTTGTCGAAATTGCTCTATCTAGCACGGTTTTTGAGATATAAGCATTTTTGTGTTTTGCCATTTTTTTCGAAAATTTCGAAAATTCAAAATGGCCGCCATTTTGGGCGAGACAAAAATTTTTTGAAAATTGGGAAAACTACTCCGCAGACATACCCTGCGGGTCAAAAATTTCGTCGAAATCGCTCTATCTAGCACGGTTTTCGAGATATAAGCATTTTTGTGTTTTCCTTATTTGGAAAATTCGTAATGATTAATTAATCATTAATTACTCGGCCATTTCTTGACCAATCAATGCCAAAATCTAATGATTTCCAGATTTTAATAGAATGAATGTATTTGCCAAGTTTCAGGTGAATTGATAAAATTCCTTTCAAGTTATCATCCGGACAAGCTTCCCCATCGAAAAAAGACATTTTTGGTCATGTGACCTCTCTGATTGGTTGAAATGTCACTGCAGTATATTCAAAAAAATTCCCCAAGGCTACTGCCTAAACCTGCCAAATTTGAAAAGAATCCGCCTAACGGTTACAGAGTTATAAGGAAAACAAAATGCGGAGCCGGCGGAGCCGGCGGAGCCTGAAGCTCTCCCATACACAAACAAGCGTCCCTTGCGGGACGCTTAATAATCCACATGTAATGTGTGTAATAAAGTAATTTCTGATGAACAATTAAGAAATCAAAAACCAAAATGATAGATTTCAAGATAACAATATCTTATGATCCGATTTACAACAATTCACGTGACAGTTTTTAAATAAACTACCTTATGATTTACAATTCTTGATTGACTTTTAAACACAAAATTATGTACTAGATATTAAATAAATGATTACAAGCCAAACATAACAGCTTTAAAATAAAATAACTTTCAATGTACAATTTGCAATCAAACAAAGGCAGATTTAAAAAAAAAACAATCCAAATGCAACAGATTTTAAATTAAACAATAATAAAATGAACAAATTAATTATAGTAACAACAATTAATAAACCAAAAACAAATGCACAAGACTTTAAGATAACTATGCAAATACCTGATGTACGATTTACAACAAAACAAATCATGTAACAGATTTGAAATAAAATAACTTCTGATTTACAATTGACAAAAACAAATTATGTGATAGATTAAAAAAAAATTCAAATGACAGATCTACAAGTTCATCGGTTTTCCCTTCAATAAATAAATACAACTCTTGGCTGTTTACTGTATCTCCAGGAATAAAGTTTGTGGTTGTTTAATATGTTTAACCCAAGAGCTTCTAGAACTGATTAGATTTTGGAGAGCTAAACCTCTATAACCTGAAAGTAGCTATTACTCAGCTATGCAATGAGCTACAGGTCTGCAATTTTACAGCTGACCCGAAAGTAGGTGAAACATAATTAAACAAAATTCTCAAAGTTAAGCTCACCAACCCCCATTAAAAGTATGCATGTTTACTACTTTTAACAACAAAATAAGAGGATGGCATCACTTAAGAATGTAGAATTTTATCATCACTAAATCTTGTACCATAAAGTAAAACTAACAAGTTTCTGTCACTGTTGATGTTTGCACAGTCTTAGTCAAAATTTAAAAAAACATGTCTTAAATTTCCAACATAGACATGTATTTGAAATATTGGTCAAGAAAATAATGTACTCATTTATGTACCATATCATGACAGATGAATGTGAAATGTGCTCTATCAGGTCAGTAATGATTGGATTACAACTCGACCAATGACATGCATATCATGACAGCTCACTGCAAACTTTTCTGAATAACATATTTAAAGGGAATTGCCCAAGTACAATACTTGAGAGTTCAGACATCTACTCATTTTAATAACTGCTTAAAATGAGAAAAAGGCTGCAAGAAGCTTGTGTTTAGCAATAGACCTTTAAACAATTTGGTGTCTTTTTGGGAAGATGAAGTAGATAAAAAATACATTTCAATAAAATACTCCAAATGCAAGAGTTATTGTCAGAATAACTACTGGTGGGCAGCCCAATGGGGACTGTAACCCAAGCCCTATGCAGCAGTCATGAAATTCTATATGTTCCAAATATCCAGATACCTAGGACCTGAACCGGTTAACTGGTGCCAGAGGTCCCCAACGCCCTTCCTCTGATGCTGGGAAGGGAGAAAAAAGCTCTGTCCTCATATACCAGATCAATCAGTGAGACTGAGTGGAAGAAGAAACTTTAATATGGACCTCCTGCACTCTGGTACCCAGGTAAAAGGTCCTGTAGGGTATCTCAACTAGAAAGGAGATTACTGTGATATACTAAAATATACTATAGTAAAAGCAGGGCTTAGTGGTGAATCTGTTGGCCAGCAACAACAGACCATATGTGATAAGCTTCAGAATCAGCCCAAGACACATCCTTCATGTAAAATTGGGTGAAGGTATTGTGTGGCTTTTTGACAGGCTGAGAAACTTTAAGGAGAATCCTACTGGAAGTCCTCATAAGTAGGGCTGCGAACGAGTACTCGAGCCTCGATAGACGAAACGATCTATGGTAGTACTCGATTAAAGTTGTTATTTTCGCTTGAAAACGTATAATTAACTCCATATTCTATAATATCTGGCCACAGACTATAATATCTGGCAACGGAACCGACTATTTCTTTACAGAAGACTTCTAATGGTAGGTACTAAATCTCGCAGTTACTCGAATTCGGGCCGGTTGTCAGAGGGTGAATACTCGGTGCCGTTTTTCAGCACCCGTCCCAGCCCTACTCATAAGCAAGTCATGAGCTTTGACCCAATGCAAAGGCTGAGATTCATGGTCAGAAAGTCAATATCGCACCTGATTACAGTTTGCTTGATCCAAGAAAAGATGGTAAAAGAAGAAATATCATTACCAAACTTCTTCCTGAGACAAAACAAGCTCTTGTTATCCCTCAGGTCTTTGGTATTGTCCAGAATATAACAGAGGACTCTGATTGGGCTGAGATCTGTCATCCCTGAGAGTTTTGTCCAGAGTGGGAGCCAAGGCTGGAATAAACAGGCTAGCAGAAACTAGCAGAATAGTCTGGTCCCGACACAAGTCTTCTGGGCCAGAAGAACAGCCTTCAGTTTCAGAAAATTTATGTGTAATTTGCTTTGTGAAACTGACTCACTCAAATGTTTTTTCAGGAAATCTCCTAAGTGAGCACACCAACACACTAAATGGCCCGAGAACACTTGCTTCCTTGCGAGCAGTTAGCATATTTATAAGAGTTGTTATATTAAAATTGGTATCAAAAGAAGGGGTATATTCCAAACTTAGTGCCCACCACCTTTGTGTTGTTTGTAAGACCATTCCCTAAAATAGGTCTTAGTAAAGTCCACTAAGTAGAACATTTACTTGGAGTCATTGCCAATTGCATTCCAAATGCCACTGGACTGGTTTTATGTGAAGAATTCCAATGGCACTTGCTCTTTAGTGGTAACCAGAAGAACAATGACACATGAGTTGTGATACTGAACAAACTGGGCATGATAGAAGGAATTTATTGTCAAATACAGGATCTGCCACCCTTCCAAGGTGGTTCTGACCAAACCCTGTAATAGGTTATAATGTTAACCCAAAGAGTGAAAGAATCGCTTCGCACCAATTGCTAATTGCTTATAGGTGCCACTGGATTGGTTTCATACAAAAACGGCCTAAGGGCACTTTTCTCAGTGGCAGTCAGAAGACCCTCGAGACACGAGTTAGCCACACTGAACAAACTTGTCTGGATAGAAAGCATTAATTTTCGGGGTCTGCCACCATTGTACTTTGGTTTGACCACTCAGTGGAGGAGTTCCTAAAGATAACCCATGTAGTCAATGACTTGCTTTGATTCAATTACCAATTGTGTACAAGTGCCACAGGATTCACTGGTTTCATGCAAAGATGGCCTGAGGGCACTTGCTTTTCAGTGGCAGTCAGTAGACCTAGGAGACGTCACACTGAACAAACTGGTCGCTACAGGACAAGCAATCCCAGTGTAAATTCCTCCTGAGTCAGTGGAGCCAGCCTGGATGGCTGAGACTAGTGCAAGGTTCATAGTCTTCAGTTATCAACATAGCCAGTTTTCTGGGATAATATCAAAAGATATCTTCTTAACTGACTGAATTTTTTCAGTCAAAGGAATTCTTGGTCCAGAATATAATTTTTATGTGACCATCCATAAAAACTGTTTCCATGTGAAACTCTGACAAACAGCAATTTATCAGATCTGATCCACTTTCTGTTCTGAATTGGAAAGTACACTCTTCCATTCCCTGAACCGAATTTTCTGCTAAAGTGACCACTCTAGGGAGTAGGCATATTGAGAAATGCAGGCTCTAGCAGATCAAGGAAGAATGGTCGGGAGTGAAAACAATGCCTCATGTTAATGACCAGTAAATAGTGTACCAGTACCGAATCCAAACCAATAGGACCAGAAACACTAAAAAACGTTATAGCTGACCCAAAAGTTGCTGGCTCACATATTTAAACAAAATGCTCTAAATCCAATAGTTTTCAAGTAAGAAGTCAAAATTTTTTATTTTTTTTGACTCCCGAGCATAATTTTGACTCCTGGGCTTAAAATAGCTATTACTCGCTTGATTTTGACCCAAGGCCAACATACAAGATAGGGTGGCGAGACGTCATACCCAACAATTCATGCACCAAATATAAAACAAACCTGAAAGAAACTGATCTACAGCTTGAACACAAGCAATAGTCAAAATTTGACATTTTTTACTCCCCCATAGCATAGTCTGGACTCCTGGGCTAACAAAAGAATAGCATGGCCAGATCTCTGCCATAACAAGCCACTTGCAAAGTTTAAAAGAAATCTCAAAAGAAATGTGGCTTGCAGGTTGAACACAAGAAAATCTCTGCGGGTGTGGACGATGACCATGCATGATCAATAGTATCCCTGCTTTTTGCGGATACAATTACTCAGAGGTACCTGCTCCCTAGAAAAACATCTTCTGTGAGACGGTGAACTGGAGCCAGTACTAAACTAGGCCTGGAAAACATTAAACTGAATATCTGGGGACCAGGTCTAGAGACAGGACCATGCCGGATCCCCAAAGGCGAGTACTCACCCTCCCCCCCTGACACGGCTGCCCCGCCACCAGGCTGCCTGCGGAACCTATTCTCCTAGCCAGAGTTCGGAGCTTTCCTCTACCTATGAGGGTACAGGGATGGTCCAGTCTCTAATCCCCCACCCCCGTACAGGCCGGAATAACTGTAACACGCTTATTACCCTATCCAATGGACAATTGCCAATCCAGTCGGCGCAGACCGGCCCGCCAAACGCCAGAAAAAGACGTCCTGTGTTTCCACAGGCTGGCCGGTCCCAGTTCAGTGCACTCGCCAGGTGGCGCATGGTATTTTCTTCCTGTCTAGACAACATGACGTCATAGCATCTTTTTCATTGTCTAAACCTATTAGACCCCTAGTAAGCTGATAGCGGGGTCGGTGGGAGGGTCTTGTGTGTCCATTGGATAGGGTATTAACTTATAAAAATTTAATTTACTTATTAAATTTGCAAGTTTATTGTATTAACACAACCTATCCAATGGACAATTGCTGAATAACTACCGCTTGGTCGGCGGGCAACTTACTAGGGACTTATGTGAACTCACAAGTAATAGCAAATTTTAACCTACAGTCTAGGCTGACTTCGTCAGGAGACCTATGGGCCCAGGCCTGGGTTGACCTTAAGGTCAGGAAACCCTGTAAGGCCATGGTCGGTTGCCAGCAGCCGATTACCAGGGGCTATACCGCTGTCACCCCACCCCCCCCACCCCTTTTTGCAGACCTGCTCTGAGTTCAGTCCCAGAATGCAAATAAACCTCCCAAAGGAATCATGCCACACTTTCTTTTTTAATACTATGTACATGAATATACAAATCTCAATCTAAGGATCTGCTGAGCAGCCACTAACGAGCACAATTGGTAAAGCTCTGAATCAGCCCAAGCCACGCCCTTCAGATAGAACTGTGTGAAGGTATTATGTGACTTCAGTGGCAGGCTGACAAGATTGGATCGAAGGAGACTCCCGACTGGAAGACTTTAGAAGCAGCAAAGGCCCTGACATCATGGGCTTTAACCTGATGTAAAGTTTGGGCCTCCTGGTCAGAGAGCTCATAACATAGGACCACAATCTGCTTGATCCAAGAGGAGATAGTGGCAGGTGAGATGTCTTTGTTAAAACCTTTCTTAAAGGAGACAAAAACCACCTTATTCTGCCTGAGATCGGAGGTCCTGTCCAAATAGTAGCGCAATGCTCTGTCCGGACAGAGGGACCTGTCAGACTTGAGGGATCTATCCAGAGTTGGGGCCAGGGCTGGTATAACCCCTGGGGCCACACTGGACCCTCTTTGGCCAGCTGATTCTTGGAGAGAAAGCTGGTTGATGGGTACAAGGACACCTTTGATCAGTTGGATTGGTGTCTAATATTTCTGTTTTGCCAAGCATGTATCTCACTTCTACGCTTGCCCGACCCCAGGGGGAAGAGGAAAACTGTCTTGAAGGTCAAATGCTTCAAGGAGGCCTCTTTAATTGGTTCAAAATGAACCTTGTCAGCTGGTGCAAAAACCAGAGAGGTTCCAGGAAGGGATTCCCCTCCGGCCTTTGGGTCTGTTTCAGTGGAAACTATCCAGGAGACAAGTGAGATTTTCATCCTTACTGATATTGATGGGCGAATTTCCCAGTCTATCAGCAATGGCTGACCTGTAACCATCAATGGTGCTGGGCTGCAACTTCCTGTCCTGAAACAGGTACATAAGGAAGTCAGCAACTGACTTTACAGGGGGTGCCCCGAAGTCCACCTGATGAGTGATACATCACTTTGTAAAAAAATGGCCCACTTGCCTCATAGACTGATCTGATTGATCCCCTTTGAGGAGCCTCAATTCTTGCTGCCACTGCCTCAGACAAGCCCTGCTTCTCGATTGCTGAGGCTCTAGAAGCCATGCATGGAGATTAAGATTTCTGTGAGGGATCTGATTGAATGGCTGTCAACAGGTTAGGCAGATTGGGCAGGCTCAGTGGGATTTGACTGGACATGGACACTAGATCCCAAAACCAAGGCATGTTGGGCCACCCCGGAGCAATCAGAATGATTCTTTTGCATGGGGAATCTTGCAACTTCACCACTTTGCCCAATCTGGCTGATGGTGGGAAGGTGTATGCTTCCAGATCCTACCATGGCAGACTGAGCGCATCCACTGCTGTGGCCAGGGGATCCGGTACAGGTGACACAGAGGCAACTTGTTGAACCTCGTGGCAAATAAGTCTATTTTGGGCCGGTGCCACCTGCTGCACAGAGTGGAAGACCTCTGGAAGGAGAACCCACTCTGTTTGGGTGGTCTGGCCTAGCCTGGATAGCTTGTCTGCTACCACGTTCAGCCGGCCTGGAATGTCAGGCTTTTGAGTCACTTGTTTCCTGGTACACCAGGTCAAGATTCTCCATAGTAGGGCACAAAGTGGGCCTGACCTCATGCCTCCTTCCTTGTTTACGTATGACACTACTGTGGTGTTGTTGGTTAGTACAAGTACTATCTTGTTTGAGCAAAGGTCTTGGAACTCTATTAAGCCAGAAAGACTGCTTTAAGTCCTAAATAGTTCATATGCAGCTTGGTTCCCGGAAGGGACCAGGTCCTCTTGCAGTGTGCTCGTCTAAGTGAGCGCCCCACCCTTCTATTGATGTGTCTGTAAATATTTGCAGAGCATATTTTATTGGGTGTAATGGTTGGCCTGTAAGTACATCGTCTTCCTTCAGCCACCATTGTAAATGGGGGTGCAGGGACCTGGGGATTGGGATCACCTTTTCTAGTGATTCTGGTACCCTCCAGTTGTTTTTGAGATGCCACTGAATGGGTCTCATATGAAGTCGGCCTAGATGAACTTGCTTTTCTGTAGCTGTTAGTAAACCTATTAAGGACATGAATTCCCGGACCAGGCAAGCCGGTAGGGATAGCAGTTTCAACCTTTTCTCTTAAAGATTCTGTCACCAATCCGGAGTCAGTCGGACCCGATCAGACCTGAGGTCGAACTGGTAGCCTACAAAATCAAAGTCTTGTTTGGGCTCCAGCTCTGATTTCTCTAAGTTCACCAGCCAACCCAGTTGCTGACACATTATTTACTAGTTCCTGTGTATGTTGGAGACAAGCCTGGTGGGATCTGGCTCTCACCAACCAGTTGTCTAGGTACTGGTGGATTCTTAAATCCTTGTGTATGGCCATTAGTTTCACCTCCTTTGGTATTACGGTGAACTCCATGGATGCTGTGGACAAACCAAATGGCAGGACCTTGAACTGGTATACCCGACCTTGGGTGTGAAATCTCGGGCATTTCCTGGATTGTTCTTGTATAGGTATATGGAAGTAGGTAACTTGAAATCTAATGAGGTAACCCACTCCCCTTGTTAGAGGAAGGTCCTGATGGTCTCCGAAAGGTTTGGTTTGCTCAGATCTAGAATAGGTCTCCAACAGCTGTCTGGTTTTGGAACCAAAAAGGGTCGGTTGAAGAAGCCCAGAGATTTTGAACTGGCTCGACTGCATCATTGTCCATAAGCTGATGTAATGTCTCTAACCAATATAGGTTCCTGTGAGAATGTACATAGCAGATGATGATTTTTGGTGACCATGTCAAGCTTGGGCTTGACTAGAAAGGGAGAGTGTAGCCCTCCTTCAACATTTGTACTACCTGGGGTCCAGCGCCCAAGGCTTCCAAAGTTCCCAAAACAGATTAAGTCTGGACCCTACAGGCAGACTGTGTGCCACATTTGGTAGTCTGACAAACATTTTCTCTCCCTCCGGACACTGGTCTGGCCTGGTGACAATAAATACCAGTTAAAAGTCCATCTGTCATTGCTGTGGTCCAGTCCGGTGGGGCTGACACAACTCTTCACATTTTACAGACTATTGGCCCCGGGCCAGCCACCTTGAAGGTGGAGCATGTACACACTGTCATTTGTATGATGGATGACCCCTGAACGGACACGATGAAGGCTTGTTTGAATGTGGACCACCTTTTCTCTTGCTGTTCAAAAGACCCATTTGTTTTCTCTGTAACGAGCAATTTTTGGCCACAGTAAATCTCTGTAGCCTGTGATACTCTGTAACCATTAAAAACTGGCAGGTTAGGCTGATCCCCAGTTGGGTTTGCCGGTTGGTTCCGGTCCTCTGAAACCAGTGTTGAAAAGGGGCAACAGTAATTGCACCTGATATGTCGGTAGTCTCTGTAACCAGCTGGTGTGAAGCAAAAATGCTCAGTGAAAACTGTATAGCCGGTAACTGGTTGGTGAACTCTAACCGGTTGAAGCAGTTTCTGTGTAGGAAAATACTTCCTGTCAGGGACTACACATTATTAGGCCTGTCATCAGTCTTAGGCCAGTGAATAGGCTGCTGATGAGAAGTGGGCAGCTGGTAGAAGACCTTGGAGTTGGTGATTCTTGGTGCTAGTTGGTAATAGGCAAGAAGGCTCTGTAACCAGCTAATATGAAGCAAGCTGTTCAGTGCAGGCTGTGTAGCCGGTACCCGGTCGGTAAACTCTAACCAGTTGTTGGGGTACTGTACAGGGCTGTGTAGCCGGTCGGTACACTGTAATCAGTTGTTGAAGCAACTGTGCAAGGCTGTGTAACCAGTACACGGTCGGTACACTCTGTAACCACTTGCTGAAGGAAGTTGACAACTATCCTTTGTGTTGAATTCAGTTTACTGCACGTTTCCTTCATTAATTAAAGTATTTCTTTTAAGCGCACGTCTTATTTGTAGATTTGACAGTTGCTGGGAAAGCCCGTGTGAGCTATTTTTAGAAGCAATTGTTGGTCAGCATGTCACGTGACCAGCCCGTCAGTTGTCGCGTTCTTTTGTGATACTTAAACAGGCAAATGCGTAGTATTCTGCTCATCCACAAACCCACTACCGACAACAAAGGCCGGGTCCATGAGAGAGGGATTCGTATCACAGTAGATGTAAGTTGAAGAATGCAGTAGCAATAAGTAGAAAGAATTGCCGGTCGGTGAATCACGTGACTAGCTTCGGGGAGATGACGTCACTGGTCGCGCTCTTTCCTTTTACCACAATAAACGTGAGCTGACTGGTCGACTGATGCTTGTAGCAGAGAAGTCTGTACCAGTGGGCTCTGGAGGTGAATTTCAGGAACTAAAACTGGAATCACAGTAGACGTGAGCAGAAAGAATGCACCTCTGACCTTCGTGTTCGATGAATCACATGATCAGCTTCGTGACCTGGTCGGTGAAACACGTGACCAGCTTCTAATAGAAGATGATGTCAGAGGTCCCGTTCTTTTGAGCTGGTCGGTCGGCTGATGCTTTAAAAGCAGAGAAGCCTGGACCAGTGCGCTCTGAAGATGAAAGTCCTGGTCGGTGCCGGTCTGAAGTCGGTTCTCAGCTGGCTGTGCACTCAAACTAGTGTCCTGGCCATCCACTGCCCTTATTACCGACACACGTGCCGGGTCCACAAGGGTGGGACTGAGAGTGACAGAAGATGAGATTCCTTCTGTGTAGTAGATATCAGTGTACTCTGAAGAGGTAGGAAGCTCTGTAGATGAATTCTGTCTCATGCTTCTGATGAAAAACACTAAATACTTGAGCTAGGCTGGTGTGACTGATGCTTTACAGCAGAGAAGTCGGTACCAGTGTGCTCTGAAGACATTAAAGAATGCATCTCATGCTTCTGTTGAAAAGCACTAAATACTCAAGCTGGTTGGTGTGACTGATGCTTTACAGCAGATAAGTCGGTACCAGTGGGCTCTGAAGAATGCACTTGTCAGGGAATTCCTTCTATTTATAGTTATAATATTGACGTTTCTTTCGTGATTGTAGCTGGAAGCTTACAGAAGGTACATTCAAAACAAAAGACATGGATAAAATACCTTGTAAGTAGTTTATCCATTTCTTCTAAATAGTGTCGATCTGCCCCTAACAACACAATTGTTGAATGGGAGGAAACTATTAGAATGACTGCCTTCATATTTCTTGTCGATTACTGCCCTATCATCAATAAAAAAATTGAGTCAACTAGGGAGCATTTTCAGCAGATTTAATGTATATCCATGCTTGATATGTAGGTAACACTTCTACACAAAACTATTCACATATAAGGTTGAAAATCCGCAATAATCCACATTTTTCCTTAAAATATCTGTTGAAAACATGTCTGCACAGTACACGCGCCAAACAAAAAAGATGCTATGAAGTCATGTTGTTTAGACAGGAAGTAAATACCATGCGCAACCTGGCGAATGCACAGTACTGGGACCGGCCAGCCTGTGGAAACACAGGACGTCTTTTTCTGGCATTTGGCGGGCCGGTCTCCACCGACCGGATTAGCAACTGTCCATTGGATAGGATGTATTAACGCAATAAAACTTGTGTGTCAGCAAACAATGAAATGCGACTGTTGTATTCCATTTGGTTTACTCTTTTTATAGATATTTCTAAACTTTGTTAATTTAATATCAGTAGTCACAACAATCTATATCTCACTGCCCACCAAACAATACTATTCAGTGTTCACCAATGCATGGTCATGAGGTTAGAAATAAGGTCAAAGGTGACCTGGGTCAGCCTAATCCCTTCTTATGACAACAGGCTATACCATCCAGAGGGAAAACTCCCTAGTATAGGATAGTACTAAGGGTCAGGCCTGTTGAAAGTCTAAAATTTCAGAACTTCATGATGACAAATGAAGTCCTACATCAATTCAAAAAAGTAATACGAAAAGTATAGTCGGTAGGGGCCATCAGGGTCTGCCTGACGCTGCCTATCCCTAATATGACATGAACCTACATCAATCCCGTAGGAGACCTCCCTTCCCCCGGGACACAGCAGGAAGGGGTCAGGGTTCATGAAAGCCTGAAATATTCATGATCTAAGTTGGCTGCAAAGATCACTAGATCTCAATGAAATGGTAGAGGTCAACCCATTACATTTGTGCTTGTTGTAGGTAGGTAGGTGTAAAAGAAAATTCTAAGTATGACTTACTAGTTTTAAACCTATTTCTTAACTTTGTCAATTTAACATTTATCACTAGTCACAAATTATATCTTAATGTAATTAACAGACAAATATTAATCATATGCATAATATGCATTTCTTTATGTAATATGTAACAGATTTTACATGCATCACAAATTCACAAAAACAATGGACCAAAAATTCTGTGCAAACAATGAAATGTGACTGTTATATCCCAAGAATGTGACTTACTGTTTTTAAACCTTTTTCTAAATTTTGTTACTTAACAATTATTACAGTAACAACAATTTATATCTTACGGTAATTACCAGACAACTATGAATCATTTCCATTATATGCAATTTGGACTGGCAATTTGTAACAAGATTTCACATGACCAGAAATTCACAAATAGACCAAAACATGAGAGTCCTCCTGTGTAGTGTTCAGCAGACAGCATCCCAGTGCACATGATGGGGAACATTATCAACCGAGCTGAGATGGTTGCCTAGTGACACCAGTGTACTGCAGCCTCACACTACCCAGTGGTACATGGGGCTTAACAAAAATACTATGGCTGGGCTCCATAAACAACAATTTTACAATAATGTTACAACAGACAGACAAACCCGCCCGCCAAAACTACAGATTCATTTACACATGTTTTAGAAATCCACCCTATACACTAAGGGTGTCTTAGGGAGAAAGTACAAACTGGGCTGTGTGTTTTCATATGAACAAAACTGGAAGTACCAGTGTGGAAAATATGGTGACTGATTTAGACAAAAATCATCAAAATAAAATGTCAAATGTTTGTGAGAATCGAAAAATTCTGTCTTAAAAAAATATTCAGAAGACAAATATGTTTTTTTGGGGTTTAACCAGTGTAATTTTTATACAAGAAAGTTCAATGTTAAAAGCTTTTCATGTATTCTACATGTTACTGTCTCAATGTAACAGGCCTGTTTTCTTGTACTCTGTACAACCCAAACAACCCCTATCACACCCTAATATATACTTAAACACAATTTTGTTTTACTTTCACACAAAATGAAGATTAACTGATAAACACCTATCTCAACTTTTATCATCAAAAGAAATGACCCATGATTTCATGTTTAAAACGGTTTTAACTTTCACTTTTCAACAATTTTTAATGTGAGTTATGTCTTCAGTGTTAATTATCAGATGACTTATGTGTACATTTAAATGTGACTGTATTTCATGTCAATGCAAAACACCAGATGGTACTAAATACACAAATAACAGTACTAAATACACAATTAACAGATGGTACTGAATGGACGAAGAACAGTACTGAATACATAAATAACAGATATTACTAAATAAACAACAGATATTACTAAATCCACCAATAAAGGAGGCAGTCCACATTTTTTCTAAAATTAAACGTATGGTCCAAACATCACCCAAAATGTCTTAACATTAACAGAATGTATTCATGTCACAATTCCTAATATTTTGGCGTTACAACCTAAAAATGCAGAGAGGTTAAGCATTTTGTTGGTATATTTTAAATATCTATGTGAGGTTTATTTCTAAATGACCTGAAACTTTGTGACAGTTTTGTACGTTGCTAGTATCACAAAATCCGGTATTGTTTGGTTTAGCTGCAGCATATGCATGCGTCTTGGCTTTGTTTGCTTACATACGACTTGTATCTGAGTAATAGAAAGGAAGGACGAACGGAATCAAGAACAAATGGAATGAACAGAACGAAGGACGAATGGAACAAAGGACGAACGAAAGGAAGGTTGAACGAAATGAAGGACAAATGGAATGAACAGAACGAAGGATGAACGGAACGATGGATGAACAAAATGAAGGACAAATGGAATGAACAGAACAAAGGACGAATGGAACAAAGGACGAATGAAAGGAAGGACAAACGAAATGAACAGAACGATGGACGAACGGAACAACAGACGAACGAAAGGAAGGACGAATGGAATGAAGGAAAAATGGAATGAACAGAACGAAGGACGAACGGAACAAAGGACGAACAAAACGAAGGACGAATGGAATGAAGGACAAGTGGAATGAAGGACAAGTGGAACGAAAGACGAACAGAACAAAGGATGAACAGAACTTGGGACAAATAGAACGAAGGAATGCATGGAAGGAATGCACAGAACTTAACCAAAAAGATCTTGTACAAAAGTACATACAGTAGGTAAGAGTACTACACCACCCAAAATGAACCTGTACAAAATGTGCACAACAGGGCTGACCTCACTACACCAAACCAACAGTAATGTACATCATAAAATGGATGGCTTCACTACACTACACCAAAAATACATTCAAAATGTACATCTTAAAAGGGATAACTATACCAACCAAAGAGAAATTGTACATAATGTCCACAGTAAGAGGGATGACTTTACAAAGGAACATCCTCAAAAATTCTGAAAATGTACACTAGAGGAACCACTTCACCACACAACCCAAAAAGAACTTGTGAAAATGAAAACCATATGGGATAACTACATCACCTTAAGAGTTTCATTAAGGCCAATGCTGAGAAGAGTTTAGACAGAGTGGAGTGCATCAACACAGCTTTCAGCTCATATGTCTGTACATGCAGAATTATGTTGCCTTCAAAAAAGGTTGATGAAATATTTAATTTGAGACTGAATGTTGTATGAAAAAGTTATCTACAATGATTACGGCTACCCAACCATGGGCTGGCCACACTGGTGACTGTAGTGAGTGGGCTCTCCAAGGTTATAGAAAACAGTCTCTACAGTCTTTTTACGGTGTGGAATCCTTATTTCCTGGAATTATTTTATCACACTTTTTTATACTCTCAGAAATGAAGATTTTTGTTTTTTCCCCTCCTCTACAAAGAACCAACCATTTCTTGCAAGTATTTTTATTTTAGTCATTATGAAAGTCATAAATATGTTTTATACAAATTTGAAAATTTTGATTATTTAAATGTAGCTTTTATGAGCTACAAGCTTTCCATATGGAACTGATTGCTATCTCGGGAGGCCGCAGGCATCCAGCTAAAGTCTGTCCCTGTACTCGGTATCCTCGAATTGCTGGCCGATAACTGTCACATCAAAGGTCATTTCTTTTGATTGATGTTTCACTTGAGATGTGTCATTTGTGCACACATTTTAATGCGACAAAAAACAAGCAATGCTCGGGGAAAAAAAACTTTTACTGCACTATAATAGCTTACCATATGGAACTGAGTGCAATCTTGGGAGGCCGCAGGCATCCGGCTAAAGTCTAAGAAAAATAGACATTTAGTGTTGAACGAATCCCTCTGTCCGGAGAGTGTATCATAGCAGTGTAATCCCGCACATCGTCCTTCTTTGTTCATAAATTTAGACCATACCCCCTCAGCTGTAATACAGTGAGGAGGCAGGGTGGGACTCTTCAGTTCCACATGGTTAGCTTGTAGCTTAGAAAACCTACATTTAAGTAATTAAAGTTTTCAATTTTATTGCACAATAGCTTACTATGTGGAACTGAATGATGAATCCAACCGCTGGGTGGAGGGATTACAGCTGAGACTGGAAATATAGTAAATTTTTCTTGGATTTGAATTAAATAAATAAATTAGAATGAATATTTGAAAAATCAATCTGACTCCAGCTTACAGAGCTCCAATTTCAAAAATCAGACCTGCAAGAAGCCAAGAACCAGAAGATTAATGAAATGACAGTACCGAAACTGTCTGGATATTTTGATAGAAGGAGTATGTGCAGCCACACTCACTTATGCCAGTATAGCCCCAAGGGCTTCACTGCAATGAATACAAGCCCTGGGCTTGAAATATCATTAACTTGCCATCCTAAATATGAGATTATGGCACACCTGAATAAAACTTTAATACATTATACAGTTAAATTCAGTAATGATAGATGAAAGACCTTACCATAAAATCCTGAGGAGGTAACCAAGTACCTAGACCCTGGGATTACACTCCTCAAGACTTGGCTGCAGCGGATGTGCCCCCCCCTCCCCTTCTTTTCTTTCCGAGGATGAGTAGTCTGAGGGGAAGGGTCTAGGACTTCTTGTGCCGCTACTACTGATCCCAGATACATATTATCGTCTGACCAAGTAAGGGGTTTTTGGTAAAAATTTATAAATGTGTTGTGAGCTTTCCAGTGACACACTTGCATGATTTGATCCACCGATGCCCCACTTTTAAAGGCCTTAGAGGCTGCAAAGCCCTAATGTTGTGTGCTCTGATTGGAACCAAGTCCAACGCTTTTTGATCCGATTGTTGTAACAAAGTAGGATAATTTGTTTTAGCCAAGAAGAGAGTGTAGCGGGCCTGATGTCTGTGGTATGTCCTTTCTTAAAGGAGACAAAGAGAAGAGATCAAGACCCTCTTAGGTCTTTGGTTCGATCCAAACAGTACCTCAGGGCCTGTACTGGGCACAAGGTCCTGTCTTCTTTGAATTTTCTATCTACAATGGTAGTTAGAGCAGGAAAAGTCACAAGAGACACACTTTGAGAACCTTATCTTGCTAGTTGGTTTTGGGCTATGAAATCTGAATAAGGGAACAAGGCAACCTTTTCCCATTGGCCTATATTAGATACTTTGTTTGCAACCCAGACATGAATTTCATTGCAGCGCTTGCCGGAGGCCAAAGCTAGCAAGAAAGCAGTTTTGAGGGTAAGATGTTTGAGGTCTGTCTCTTACATAGGCTCAAAGGGTGTTTTTGTGAGCTCATTAAGTACAACAGAAAGGTTCCATTTTGGAAGGTTCCTGGAACTTTTGGGACGATCCTTGTGAAAACTGGACAGTAAAATGTTAAGATCTGAGCTTTGGGAAATATGGAGCCCAAGGTGTCAACAACGGCCGTCCTGTAACCATCAATGGTCAAAAGGCGCCCGTTTAGATCTTGGTACAGGTACATGAAGAAGTGCGAGACTTGCTCCACAGAGGGAGTGGAGAAATCTACTGAATTTTCTCTGCACCATTTCTCAAAAAGGGCCCACTTTGACTTGTAGATGGTCCTTGTTGATGACCTCTGAGTGGCAGCAATTCTCTACGCCACTTCAACAGAAAAGCCTTGTTCTTGGAGCTGTCTACTCCTAGACACCAGGTGTGGAGGTTGAGACGTGGATTACTATGAAACACATAGTTGTGGGAATGTTTGAGAAGAGTTGTTGACACTGGTAGTTGAAGTGGGATCTCTGTTGAGAGCTGCACTAGGTCCCAAAACCAGGGCATTACAATGATCAGGCAACTGGATTGCTTGATTTTTTTGGATCACCCTGTGAAGGAGAGCCGTAGGAGGGTAAGCATAAGCAGTGAGACCCAACCAGTTTATGTTCAGAGCATCTTTGTCCCGAGCATTTTGGTCGGGGACTGGAGATACGTACAGTGGAACTTTGTGGTTCAGACGAGTGGCAAATAGATCTACATTAAGAGTGAACCACTTTTCACAGATCTGTTTGAACACCTGCGGATGCAGTGACCATTCTGTTGACTGAACATGGTTCGATCTGGACAGAAGGTCAGCCATCAGATTCAGACAACCTAGAATGTGTCTGGCTTTTAAGGTTATCTGGTAATGATGGCACCAGGTCATGATCTTCCACAGGAGAGCACACATCTCTGCTGAGTGAGTTCCTCCTTGTTTATGTACGATACTACTGTTGTCTGTTGAACCAACACTGTTTTGTTTTGACACTGGTCTGTGAACCTTTGACGGGCCAGAGAAACCAGCTTCAGCTCTAGAACTTTTATGTGTAGCCCTTTTTTCCCTGTCTGACCACAGACCCTTTGTAGAGGCTTGCTCGGAGAGCCCCAGCCTTTGTTTGAGGCGTCTGAAAAGGGTTGGATACTGTGGTCTTTGGGATGAAGGTCTGCACCTCTCATCACGTTTGTGGGATTCGGCCACCAGGTGTGCTGAAATGGCTTCTGTCCGAGAAAGGAGGCTGTCCAACGACTGAGGATATCTCCAGTGCTCCTTGAGATGAAACTGAAGGGTCTTATGTGAAGGCATCCCCCAGGGACCATTTTCTCCATTGAGGCAAGCAACCCAATTAATGACATCAAACATCTTGCAGTCAAAACATGTTTTGACTTGAGTCGTAGGATTAAATCCTGAAGTTTGAGCCATTTCTCTTGAGTGGGTTTTACAAAGGCTGAATCTAGATGGTATTCATAGCCCATGAACAAAAACACTTAAGTTTTAGTTCTGATTTCTCCTGATTTATTATCCTGAGAAAACAGTCAAATAAAGTAAGCTTATTTTAAAAGCTTGCTAGTCACGCGGCCAACGAGAAAAGGACGATATGCGAGATTACACTACTAGGTTTTGGGACCTAGTGCAGCTCTCAACAGAGATCCCACTTCCACTTTCAGTGTCACGAACTCTTCTCAAAACAGTCCCACAACTATGTGTTTCACAGCAGACCAGAACATCTCAACCTCCACGCCTGGTGTCTAGGAGTAGACAGCTCCAAGAACAAGGCTTCTCTGTGGAGGTGGCATACAGAATTGCTGCCACTCAGAGGTCATCAACAAGGACCATCTACAAGTCAAAGTGGGCCCTATTTGAGAAATGGTGCAGAGAAAATTCAGTGGATTTCTCCACTCTCTCTGTGAAGCAAGTCTCAGACTTTTTCATGTACCTTTACCAAGATCTAAACGGGTGCCCCTGGACCATTGATGGTTACAGGACGGCCATTGTTGACACCTTGGGGTCCATATTTCCCAAAGCCCAGACCTTAACAGGTTACTGTCCAGTTCTAACAGGGATCATCCCAAAAGTTCCAGGAACCTTCCAAAATGGAACCTTTCTGTTGTACTTAATGAGCTCACAAAAGCACCCCTTTAGCCTATGAAAGACACAGACTTCAAACATCTTACCCTCAAAACTGCTTTCTTGCTAACGAAATTCATGCCTGGGTTGCAACCAAAGTATCTAATCTAGGCCAATGGGAAAAGGATGCCTTTTTCCCTTATTCAGCCCAAAAGCAACTAGCGAGATAAGGTTCTCAAGTATGCCTCCGGTGACTATTCCTGCTCTAACTACCATTGGAGATAGATAATTCAAAGACAGGACCTTGTGTCCAGTACAGGCCCTGAGGTACTATTTGGATCGAACCAAAGACCTAAGAGGGTCTCGATCCTTTCTCTTTGTCTCCTTTAAGAAAGGACATACCACAGACATCATGCCCACTACACTCTGTTCTTAGTTAAAACAAACTACCCTACTTTGTTACAAACAAGCAGATCAACACGCCTTGGACTTGGTCCAAGTCAAAGCACATGACATTAGGGACTTTGCATCCTCTAAGGCCTTTAAAAGTGGGGTATCAGTGGATCAAATCATGCAAGCGTGTCACTGGAAAGTTCACAACACAGTTACAAGTTTTTACCAAAAACACCTTACTTGGTCAGACAATAATATGTATCTGGGATCAGTAGTAGCAGCATAAGAAGTCCTAGACCCTTCCCCTCAGACTACTCATCCTCGGAAAGAAATGAAGGGGAGGGGGGGGGCACATCCGCTGCAGCCAAGTCTTGAGGAGTGTAATCCCAGGGTCTAGGTACTTGGTTACCTCCTCAGGATTTTATGGTAAGGTCTTTCATCTATCATTACTGAATTTAACTGTATAATGTATTAAAGTTTTATTCAGGTGTGCCATAATCTCATATTTAGGATGGCAAGTTAATGATATTTCAAGCCCAGGGCTTGTATTCATTGCAGTGAAGCCCTTGGGGCTATACTGGCATAAGTGAGTGTGGCTGCACATACTCCTTCTATCAAAAATCCAGACAGTTTCGGTACTGTCATTTCATTAATCTTCTGGTTCTTGGCTTCTTGCAGGTCTGATTTTTGAAATTGGAGCTCTGTAAGCTGGAGTCAGATTGGTTTTTCAAATATTCATTCTAATTTATTTATTTAATTCAATCCAAGAAAAATTTACTATATTTCCAGTCTCAGCTGTAATCCCTCCACCCAGCGGTTGGATTCATCATTCAGTTCCACATGGTAAGCTATTGTAGCACAATAAAATTAAAAATTTTAATTACAAAGGATGTCTACATCAATTTCGGCGCTATATAAGTGTTTCTTACTTACTTAAATGTAGCTTTGAAAAGCTACAAGCTAACCATGTGGCACTGAAGAGTCCCACCCTGCCTCCCCGCTGTATTACAGCTGAGGGGGTATGGTCTAAATTTACGAGAAAAGAAGGACGATGTGCAGGATTACACTGCTATGATACACTCTCAGGACAGAGGGATTCGGTCAACACTAAACATCTATTTTTCTTAGACTTTAGCCGGATGCCTGCGGCCTCCCAAGATTGCACTCAGTTCCATATGGTAAGCTATTATAGTGCAGTAAAAGTTTTTTTTTCCCGAGCATTGCTTGTTTTTGTCGCATTAAAATGTGTGCACAAATGACACATCTCAAGTGAAACATCAATCAAAAGAAATGACCTTTGATGTGACAGTTATCGGCCAGCAATTCGAGGATACCGAGTACAGGGAAAAAGTACACTAGCGAACATTGGTTTATCTCTATTAGGTCTCACAGTCTTCAGAAAGATTGAAGCAATCCTGGGGCAACCAGTGAAACTTACCTGCATTTTGAGATTGTGAAATAAAGGAGAAGAGAGGAAGTAGTTTGAATGAGAGAATCATTAAAGAAATCACAGAGATGAAGGCCCAGCCACTACTCTGGAGTCAGCCCCCACCTTCACCCCCCTCCCTAAGAATTGACCTTTAATGGGAGTGTCATTATATAACATTATTATTGGTCAACAAATCCACGATACGGAGTACAGTGCACTGGTTCACCTCTATTAGGTCTGACCAAGGTTAGAAAGACTGCTGCAATGCTGGGGCGACCAATAAAACTTACCTGCAGTTTGAGTGTGTGAATAAAAGAGAAGAGATAAATAGTTTGAATGAGAGAATCATTCAAGAATTCACAGATAGACAAATGCTCTCACACATTTTACACTACCATCAACATGCACACAGAAGATACAGTGAAGGGATGATTTCAAGAGGTACATATTTTAGTACAATTCACAGGAAGTGGAGTTTGTGATAAATTTAATATTTTTCTATTTTAATTTTTTTTATTCATTTATATTTTATATTCTAATAAATATTTTGCTTCTGCCGAGCTTCTCCGCGTCAGGGTCTGGGATTGGACCACCCAGTCTCATGCATAGAGGAAAGTGTTGAACCATGGCAAAGCTTAGCTTCTTCTACGCAGCTTGATGGCTGGTAGAGTGAGTAGATAGACCAAATAAAGAAAGGAGACTAGATCAAAGTAGACATGATGAGGACTTTAAATTCATTTTCAATCTTCTCGATTGATTGTATTGCCTTGATTTTACACTGGCACATTTAAACATGTTGGTGTGACATGGTTTCCATACTACTGATCCTGTTTTAGAGGGAACCTCAGGCAGGTAGAGGAAAAGGGGAGGGAGGAAGGGTATGGTAGCCCTGTTACATTGCTCCTCCATGGCCCGGGTGGATAGATTAGAGACTTATGACAAGAGGAGAGTTCACCCAAGGGGCAGAAAGTGGTAGGAGGAGGAGCTGGAGAAGAGGTAGGGTGCTTAAGGGTACCTTAAATAAATGTGATGTCAATGAAAGCATGAGGAAATGCCAGAATGTAACAAGAACCACAATAGTAAACTAACAGAATGAAATGTCTAGTGAAAACAAGGAAGCCCAAAGTAGTTTTATCCCCCCTCAAAAAAAAATGATTCCCTGGATAACAACACTCGACACCAATAGTACCCACAGTAAGACACTAATGTACTCAGAATATGACACCCCAAAGTATGAATATACAGAATAAGATCACTTAAGTAGTGGCACAATGAAACACCCAAAGTAATGGTTATAACATACAGATATTGTACTGCACTAGTTTGGGCAGAAATATGAAAATTACAGTTTCCACCAATTCATATAGAAGCATTCCTTTGAATTAAACTACCGTTGTGAAACTCACCGCAGCCTGTTAGAAACAGTACTGGAGTCATATATTAAAGGAGACAACATGAAATACTAGTTACTGGAATGTTTAGTAAAGACCAAAAGTATTGCACAATTTTGGTTTAATATAAAGTACTAAGAACCTCCTATAGCCAGCAAAAATTTCCATCACTGAAGTTACAGATGAAGTGAATTTCCCCCAAAATGTTGCATTATTAGGAGGTGTCAACATTTAATATTAAATTTAATTCAATACTTCAAACATTATTGACTTTTAAAAAATATAAGTGCCAACTGCTTGGAAGCGAAGTGACATTAACAATAATAGTTTTTTTTCAACTGCATATTCAAAGTGAACCCAATAAACAAATATAGCAAATTGTCGCAGTATTTTGGGCTCACTAGTGTTAGAAAGGCATGAGCAATTTCAAAATGCTGGATTCCCAAGTTTTACACATAACAGGACTCACAAGTATTACTGAAATATTTTATTGAAGTCTGCTCTGATCTCTATTATATTAATGCTTACACTTGAGGCTTGCAGACATTTTTCCACTATGCAATTATCCTCCACGTAGCTCTGCCATATAAGGACATGAACTTTTACTTCTCATCAACTCTTGCCGTCACCAATGATTACACCCGAGTCAATCCACAATCTCTGTGTGAAACTCTCCCTGTTGCTCCAGAAGACAGATCCGTGCAACGGTAGATCAAATCTGTTACCTGCAGTTTGGTAACAACACAGCAGTTGGGACAGTGGCAGACATGGACAATTCATGATAACTGTCATGAGAAGAAACACAACATCGTTCACAATGCCCTTCTCTCTACAAAAATACTCTCCCCACATGGAATCTGTACTGAAATGTTCAGGTGACCTTACCTACAACTCCACCTCCAAACATGTGGTCCATCAGAAACGGTAAGAGAAACTAGCAAGCGTACACTCGCTCGCTAGACCGCAATCGTCTCTGTGGGACAGCCTGGTATTGCATTAGTAATTAATCATCCTGGGTAGTGGGTTCTAAAGCTGAGAGTAAGGCGACGACGTTGTGTTGGTAAAATACACATCTGCTCATATAGCAGACAGCTGGTCTCATGTTGCTTTTCAGTAAAATAAATTCCTCGGATGATTCAAGCTTACATGACAGCAAGAGTTTGTCATTACAAAGTTCTGAAGGGAATTTCAATTTTGTATCTAATACTGCAGGTTTTCTAAAATCACCAAATGCCTCAACTTCATTTCATGTTCTGATAAGAGGAAACATTATAAACTGTTGAATCCACTTGTGAAATCCCATTACAATAAAAAATCTAAATCCAGGACTTTGAAAAAAATATGCAACATACAAATTGCTTACACCAAAACAACTAAAGAAATAAAATACTGTAGAGACCAATGTACATACTGAGATCATCTACAGCTTTGTAGAACAAAACGATTTGTAAAAATATTCTTACTGATGGATGTCACTGCACTCTCAACAAACAGTAGGCACTTACGTAAATCTTATGTACTTAACTTTCAAAAATGTCAAAAAGATACATTGTGATTTTTTTATGTAGACTATTTTACATTACATTAGAATTTCAATAAATTTTGTGTTGGATAATTCAAATTGGAAAATTTAATGGTTAAATTAAATTTTTATTAGTTAATATCTTACCTAGTGGACCAGTGCATTTGTCCGGCGCGCAGCCGGTCCCGCCAAACGTTAGACAAAAACGTCCTGAGCTGGGCTCTGACCGGGACCGGTAGTGTATTCCTCATTCGCCAGGTGTCGTGACTGCACCCAGCTCCCCTACTGCGCGTGCGCGCGCATGCGTACTTCCTCTTTTTGTGGCCTACCGAAGAATGTCCCCCTTTGAGCTATTGCGGGGCAGGTAGGGTGGGACTCTCTTGGTCCACTAGGTAAGATATTAACTAATAAAAATTTAATTTAACCATTAAATTTTCCATTTTATTGCGTTAATATATCTTACCTAGTGGACCAGTGCAGAATAACTACCCAGTGGTTGGCGGGTAGCTATGGGCAAAGGGGAGACCGAGACTCTAAGATCTACATATATACTCCGTAAATCCAGAGGAATCACCCGGGAAGGGTTTCTAACTACCCTGGATAGGTACAGTCTCTCTCCCCCCCCCCCCCTTTTGTTTTGTAGCTGACGAGTTCCCGAGGAAGTGAAGAAGGGGAATTGAAGATTAAGATGGTTCCCCATCTTCTTGCAACGCAAGACAGACTGCAGGGACGGTTTTTTTTTTTTTTTTTTTTTTTTTTTTTTTTTTTTTTTTTTTTTTTTTTTTTTTTGTACATGTATGAATACATATATACACCACTATACACTATATACATGGGAGCCTCTGCTTAGTCCCTAATTTGTTGGGCAGCTACCACAGGACCCAAATGGTACACATCCGAGTCTGCCCATGCCAAGTCCTTCAAGTAAAATTGGGTGAAGGTGTTATGAGATTTCCAGTGACAGGCTGCCAAAATCTGGTCTAAGGGAACACCCCCCTGAAAGGCTTTGGACGCCGCGAATGCGCGAACGTCATGAGCCCGAACCTGATGCAACTGTTGAGCCTGTTGGTCTGACATCTGGTAACAAAGGACTATGGTTTGTTTGATCCAGGAGGAAACGGTAGCAGGGACAATATCCTTCTGGAAACTCTTCCTAAAGGAAACAAAAACCAATTCCTTGCCTGAACGGAGATCTTTGGTTTTGTCCAAGTAATAACGGAGTGCCCGGACCGGGCACAGACTCCTATCCTCCTTGAGGGATTTGTCCAATGAAGGAGCCAAGGCTGGAATGATAACAGGGGCCACGCAAGCGGGACCCTCTTTAGCCAGGTGGTTCTTAGAGATGAAACTAGGAGAAGGCGATAATGAAACATTTGACCAATCCTCTTGGTGCCTAATGTTCCTGTGGACCCAAGCATGAATTTCACTCCTCCGTTTCCCAGAGCCCAAGGCTAGAAGGAAGACAGTCTTAAAGGTGAGGTACTTCAGCGAAGCCTTCCTGAGAGGTTCAAAAGGAGGTTGTGTAAGTTGGTGAAGGACCAAAGACAAATTCCACGTAGGAACCCCACGCCTGCCTTTTGGTTTGTCCCTATGAAAACTGTCCAACAACCTGGACAAGTTTTCATCCTTGCTGATGTTAATTCTGGAATTCCCCACTTTGTCGGCTATGGCAGTCCTATAGCCTTCTATGGTACTAGGTTGAAGATGTTTCTCCTGAAAAAGGGAGAGGAGAAAATCCGCAATTTGCTCTATAGAGGGAGTCCTGAAGTCCACCTGATTCTTTTCACACCATCTGACAAAAACGGACCACTTTGATTCATAAATGGCTCTGGTAGAGCGTCTTTGAGGAGCCTCAATTCTTGTTGCCACTTCTGCCGAGAACCCGGCCTGCTGGATGGCAGAGGCTCTAGGAGCCACGCATGAAGGTTCAGATTGGGCAGGTCCCGGTGAGGACACTGATTGAACGGTTGAGTGATCAATTTCGACACCTGAGGGAGCAGGAGAGGAACTTGAGCTGACATGTTGACCAGGTCCCAAAACCAAGGCATGTTGGGCCAACCTGGTGCTATCAGAATGAGACGACGGAATCCGTGGTCCAAGAGTTTCGTTACCACCTGATGAAGAAGGGCCGTTGGTGGAAAGGCATAAGCGTCCAGGTCCTCCCAAGGGAGACTTAAGGCGTCCACTCCCCACGCTGATTGGTCTGGAACCGGGGATACAAACCGGGGAAGTTTGTGATTGAACCGGGTGGCAAACAGGTCCACAGACGGGCGGTGCCAACGCCGGCATATTTGAGCAAACACCTCCGGGAGGAGGGACCATTCTGTTTGGATCACCTGATTGAGTCGGGACAGCTTGTCGGCTATGACGTTCAGGTGACCCGGAATATGCCTGGCCCTCAAGACAATCTGCCTTTGATTGCACCAAAGCATCAGTCTCCAAAGGAGGGCACAGAGTGAGCCTGATTTCATACCCCCTTCCTTGTTGATGTAAGAGACCACAGTGGTGTTGTCTGTACAAACAAGAACTATCTGGTTGCAACATAACTGCTCGAACCGTTTTAAGGCTAGCAGGACCGCCTTGAGCTCCAACAAATTTATGTGCAAGGCGCTTTCTGACTCCAACCAAACTCCTTTTGCCATGTAATCGCCTAAGTGAGCGCCCCAACCTTCGTTTGAGGCGTCTGTAAACAGTTGAAGGGCGTGTCGAAGAGGGTGTAAGGGTTGACCGGAGAGCACCTTGGCCGGGTCCAACCACCACCTTAGATGTACATGGAGAGATGAAGGAATTGGGATGACCTTTTCCAGCGATTCCGGGGCATGCCAATGCTTTTTTAGGTGCCACTGAATGGGCCTCATATGCAGCCGCCCCGACACTACTTGTTTTTCTGTTGCTGTCAGAAGGCCGATTAAAGACATGAACTGCCTGACTGTGCAACATTCCAGTCCCAGGAGAAGGTTGAGTTTCTGAGATAGACTCCTCCACCGGTCCTGAGTTGGTTTGACTAACCCCTGAGATAGGTCGAAATGATAACCTACGAAGTCGAAGGTTTGTTGGGGAACTAGCTCTGACTTGTCCATGTTGACTACCCACCCTAGCGAGCGGCAAAGGTCCAAAAGGGTCTGGGTATGACGTAGGCAAATTTCCCGGCATGGGGCTCTCAGTAACCAATCGTCTAGGTATTGGTGGATTCGAATACCCCTCGATTGAGCCATGAGTTTTACCTCCTTGACCACCTTTGTGAACTCCAACGGAGCCGTCGACAGGCCAAAGGGAAGTGCTGTGAACTGAAAAGTCTGACCTTTTAAGTGGAACCGGAGATATTTTCGCGACCTGTGGTTTATGGGAATGTGAAAATAAGCATCGCTGAAATCCAGCGAAGAGACCCACTCCCCCTGTTGCAGGGAGAGTCTGATGGTCTCCGGAGTTTCCATCTTGAACGTTGCTGGGGCAAGGTAAAGGTTCAGTTGGCTTAGATCTAGAATGGGCCTCCATTTCCCGTTGGGTTTTGGCACCAGGAACAACCGGTTGTAGAAACCCAGAGATGACTGAACGGCCACCTTTTCGATAGTCTGTTTTTGACCTAGGGAATGCAATGCCTCGTTCAGACTTTTGTTTCGAAAGGGATTTGATGAACCACTGATAATCACAGGAAATCTTGCCAGAGGTGGTCTCTCCTTGAAGGGTAGTTGATACCCTTCCTTGAGGATGGAGACTACCCTTGGATTTGAACCCAGGGAGAGCCAAACCTGCCAAAACAGTTGCAGACGGCCTCCCACAGGTGGATCTTTTGCAACACATGGGGCATTTGTTACATTGGGGCAAAAAGACACTGATTTACAGACAAAGCACTGTTCACAGATTTTATTCCTATTTGAGAATGAGAGGGTCTTACGTTTTTCTTTTGTAACAGCCCGTTTACAAAAGGTACAGGAGGAACAACATGCAAATTTACAGTCTCTTGAAAAGTCTCTTTGTTTGCTGATGACACTAGATTGAGATCCCCTAAACTTGAACTTAACACAACTGGGGGACTCAGTAGATGTTGATTGTCATTTATACGGTTTTGTACCACGGGCAGGCTTGGAGTAGTAAGTAGAACCAGATCCACCTCTACCACGACCTCTACCCCTGCCTCTGCCTGAGAATTGCCTCCAAGGTTGTTGATTTTGGGAAGAGGAGAAGCCGGATTGACGACTCTCTTTCTTTTCATATGGTTGATACCGGAATTGATGCTTCTTTGAGTGCTGATATGTGCCCGGGCCGGGACCAGTAGCACTCTTGTTTGAATCATATTTTTGAATATCCTGCTCCGCTACTGCCAGTACATCATCCGGGAATAACCCGTAAGTGAACAGGGGAGCATTTCGTAGTTTATTCCAGGTATCAGGTTTCAGGCCTGGTTTAACGTACTCGAGATAAGAATCTCTCCTCAACAAAATGAAGTTGGCTAGCTGAACAAATAAACTGTCTGCGAGGTGCTGGAAGGCAGTACCTAAGGCAACAGAAACACTACTGTGGAAAGCTGACAAGTCTTTCAGATCCCTGATGGCGTCGGTGACCTCCTTAGGGGCCTTGCCCTGAACAATGGTAGCGTTTAAAAATGAAATGTGTTGATTCATTTTGTCCTGAATTTCACTAACGCACCTGTTGAATCCTGCTGCGTGATTGGTAATCAAAGATCCTTCCTTAGCACATTGCTCCCACCTTCGAAGAATCTCCTGAGGGATAGGCCTAGATGCTGGTCCTGAAGATGGATATGAGGAAGTCTTGGCAATACGGGAGAATTGAGAGTTCAGGCGTGCTTCGGAACCCGACCAGCCAAAGATTGTACGTCCAGGTCTTTGATTTATATCCTGTTTGAGTCGTGACTGTGTATACCACTTTGCCTGGCTTTTGGGTGTTCTGACAAACTGGTCTTGTTTTAGACCTGCGGCCTCTTGGGAACGAGAAGGGTAACCTTCTGCAACACGAGTGTTCAGTTTTTCCATTTTATAGCAAAGCCAGTCGTCAGCTGGTAACTCCACTGAAACTTTGCCTGAGCGACGAGGATATTTCCCTTTCCAAGGGTTGTCAGAACGGTTGTCTGCATCACTTGCTGAAGCCTCAAAATCTGGTATGTGAGACCAGCCAAGAAAGGAACGGACCGACCGGACCGTTTCTCTGTAGTTCATTTCCTCATTTTTCTCATTGATTTCAGTATCTGAAAGTTCACCCTCCTCACCAGATTCCTTATCTGACCGGTCCGGAAGGGGTTCCCCGTCTGACAGAGCCGGATCCGGCTGAGTAAAACTATCCGGTGCAAAGGAAGCAGAAGTACTGGTATACTGCGGACCGGTAATGACCGGTTGAGAGGAGGACCCTAAGGAAGAGACACTGGTGATAGCAGGCACAGTTTCCTCCGGTTCACCAAGAACTTGTAAACCCGGACCGGGTACCACTGTCTTGGGAGGAATAGGGTCCCTAGCAACTTGACTTGCAGAACCGGCAGCAGCGGCCGGTTTGATAGACTTCTTATGTTTTGATTTCCCTTTCTGTTTTTTAACAGAAGAAGCAGAATCCTCTACAGCCTGACCCGGAGGCCTCACCGGACCGGTGGCTCTGGGGTCAGGAGAGGGATTGATAAAGGGCGTGTCAGAAACAGGGGCTTGACTCTTTGAAACAGGCATCTTTGGAGTAGAAAATATGTTGGTCCTTGTAAGGAGAGCCTCAAAACGGGCGAATTTTTCCTCCAACTGATTATTCAATAGTTCAAAATCCTGACGGGAGACAAAGTCTCCAGTACCTGTCTGATCAGAAACCGGGAAAGCACCGGTAACAATCTGTCCCTGCGCATGCGCAGTGTCCGGAGGCATCTCAAGTTCATCCTGTTCCTCCACCGGACCCACAACCGTAACTTTACTGGGAGAAATCAAAATCCCTGCTTTTTTGTCTTTTCGGATTTGATACTGTGGGGTTGCAAGCATACCTTTCTGGGAGTCAGACAACGCATCACACAATTCACAGTCCTGACATTTGACACAAGGGTCATCTCCCACCTTTTTGTCCCTACAGCGGGCACACTTTTTATGAAGATCAAACCCCGCCATAACATGGCCACAACTACCACGCCTCTGTCCTGGTGATGCCATGGTAAATATATTTTGCAATATCCAAAGCTTTCCTTCTAACTCGTTTGCAAATAGACAATATAATTTAAAGTTTATTTTACTGAAATTTATCCGCTAACACACTATGGCGCCAAACAAAAAGAGGAAGTACGCATGCGCGCGCACGCGCAGTAGGGGAGCTGGGTGCAGTCACGACACCTGGCGAATGAGGAATACACTACCGGTCCCGGTCAGAGCCCAGCTCAGGACGTTTTTGTCTAACGTTTGGCGGGACCGGCTGCGCGCCGGACAAATGCACTGGTCCACTAGGTAAGATATATTAACGCAATAAAAATTTAATTTTTCAAATAATTTTAATTAGCAACATTTAAAAGAGCAATCGTAATTCAAAGCATTAGGACTGATTTCACACACTGTGATGTATTTCACATGAATTCTTAGTATTTCAAGCAGATTTAAAGGTCAGTTTATTTCTCGTGCTTCCAAAAATATCCACAGGAAAAAGCTTTCAGACAGATATGCAACAGACCATGATAAATATTCAGAGCAGCAGTTTGCTACAAATGTACAATAATACCTTAGTTACAAATTTAGTCATTGAAAACCTAATTCTCTCCATAATGATAGTGAGCCATAAAGACCCGCCAGCATTAAGTGCATTCATTAAAGCAACGTAACTTTGATGATAAACTTGAAACTGTGGATAGGGTCCTGTAATTTAGATTTTCCAAAACTTGCCACTATATAAAGGTAGTGATTTGGGACGTCATGAAGGTCAAAGGACTGGAGTCATTCATTGTACAGTTTAAGCAGGACACAACAACCTATAAACTGAAACCCAAAATAAGCAGCAATACATGGGAGAGGTTGTATTAGAACTAAACACACACGACACTGACTCAGTAGTTTTCAACCTACAGTTGTATTACCAGGGAGAGGTTGTATTAGAACACACACGACACTGACTCAGTAGTTTTCAACCTACAGTTGTATTACCAGGGAGAGGTTGCTGGCATATTTTTGGCATATCAAGCTTCGTACTTGTACTGCCGCATTCGAGTAGTGTACTAACAGGAAGTGAACTTCACTAAAACTAAACATGGTAGTTCTTCTCTAAGAAATTGATGTACAAGTTTTAAAATCTAGAAAATTGGAAATTTAACGAGTAAATTGACTTTTTATAAGTTAATGCCCTATCCAATGGACAATTACTAATCGGGTGAGCGCAGACCGGCCCGCCAAATGACTGACTGAAAAAGCCATCCTGTGTTTCCACTGGCAGGACAATTCTAGTACTGTACATTCCCTAGGTGGTGTATCGTACTTCCTTCTTTTCTAGACAGCGTGACATCATAGCATCTTTTTCATTTGGTGCTTGTACTGTGCAGACAGATTTTTCAGAAGTTAAAGGTTTTGGTAGAAACAGTACAAATGTGGACTTTCTTTTCTATGTACATATCTTTTTAAGCATGGTGGACCAACATGGCATCCCCTGGAGCCCTTTGCTCTCACTCAGCCAACTGACCAACCAGCTCAAGTTCTACAGCGGTCTTCCAACTGCAATCAGCCTGATGACCAGATTATTTCAACCGACCAGCCAAGCACTGACAATGTGTCCAGACAGGTCCCTAACACATCAGGCACAGAGGTGGCTCAGCAACCTACAGATACTGAAATGGAAACGGACTCCGGCTCTCTGACATAACCACGTATCACTGGCCAGACAGAAGGTGAACTGTCCGACCTAGATCAGGATCCCATAGCTACCAATGTGGACCAGGCTCTTTCTGAAGACCAAATCTTCAGGGAGACCATAGGTGGGATCAGATCTTGTATGGCTGGACCTATATTGATTCTGTCAAGCGCTGAGGATTATCCTTTTGCAACACCGAATCAGCAGCCAGTGGGAAAACTTGCTTCAATTTGCCTACTAACAACTGGCTTTGTAGGAAAATGGATAAACTCAGCTCAACACTAGTGCAAGGATATCCATATAGAAGCTCTCAAAATGGCAGTTTACAATGAAATCAGTTTGTCAAGCTGGCCAAGTCCCAAGCCAAGTGGGATGGACTGCATCCCTGACAAGGATAGGCTGGCCGGATCAGTTTCTCTCTGGCATAATGATTCTGCAAAATGGAACAGGTGCTTATCGTAGAATTGGCCAAATCTTGCACCGATCTCACATACCATCTTGCAGTATACCCTCAGAACGGAGAAGGCTGCGTGTGAATCTTCATATGTTTACAACCAGGCAGCCTGTGTCACTAGGTGTATTAACAAGGTTAGGGATGGTATGCATCCCAACCGAAGGTTCTGAACAACCCAAACGGAAGTCAGCCACAGAAGTCGGCACTGCCACAGAAGTATGTGCTGAACTTTAATTCTAGTATCACACAGTACATGGCCAAGGAAATAGAGCATATGTTAGACTCTGTTTTTGTAACCATGTCAAATGACACCCTTGCGAGAAGAGACTCTTATCTGGTATATGTCAAGTCGGGGATTAAACAGGACACTCTGGCCGTCCTAAGCCTTGTTGGTTCACAATACTCACGAAATATGTAGATAACAAATGAAGTTTAACTTTGTAGTAGGGGTGTTGCGGTAGTACCGGTATCGTCGGTACGGTAAATAAATTACTGCAAACCGTCATAAAGTTCAGCTAACGGTTTTCCGCTTACACTTGAATATAAAGAAATTTTACTAACCTTACATACAAAATAAATGTCATAATCCACTTTTATTTGCTTTTTACTGTAAAACAACAGCCATAATGAGCGATAATTCACAGATACCATATATTTCGTCTTTTAGCCAATCAGAATCGAGGACACATCTGTGTTATGTTAGAATTCCTGTTTTACAGTATGGAAACTATTTGGTTCTCATGTTTTCTTAAATAAGAGACGGTTAACCGGTAACCGACCGGGAAGTACTAGACGTGAAACCGGAAGGAAAAAATCGCTACCGCAACACCCCTACTTTGTAGTGTTTCCAAAAAAACACATAAACTTCTGAAAAATCTGTCTTCACAGTACATGTACCAAACAAAAAAGATGCTATGATGTCACATTGTCCAGACAGGAAGTATGCTGCGCCACCAAGCAAATGCACAGTACTAGACCAGTCCTGCCAATGAGAACACACGACGGCTTTTTCTGTCAATTGAAGGGTCGGCCAGTGCCGACTGGATGAGTAATTGTGCATGGGGTTGCTTGTATGAATGTAATAAACATATGTTTTTGGCACAATTATACGTGTCGGCAGTATAGCAAACTGATAAACCATGTCATTCACCTTTCCTTTCACACTGAATTAAGCATAGCAAATCATTCTGATAAACAAAATCTTGTCAACATGAGAAGCCAAGCTGAGATAAAGGTTAAAGGACATTGCTTTGGAGTAGCTTTGTCTTACATCTGTGAAATTTGACACACTGTGAAACAAAATTAAACAACCTCCTTGAGTGAAAAATATGAAGAACCAATGACATAGAAATTACAGGCCCAAAAATAACTAAAGCTATTGATTTTCATAGTTTAACTTCACTACATGTCTAATCTGTTAAACAAAATGATAAAAACTGATGCCTGTACCCCACTGCCTGGGGAAATAGTTCTCAACACCATGAGATACAGAAGTGGTGAAACAGTACAAAGACCGGATTTCAGAGAAGTGTCAGTTATATAAAGGTCCAAGTAATATTTAAGAATACAAGCTCTAAGAGGGAGAAAATATACGCAAGATAAGTATTAAAACAAGATAATTCAATAGCAAGATGACAGTATGAATGGAAATGGAAAAAGCACAATTATGTAAAAGTACATTAATATTCACTTGCAGCAATCCATGTATCTTTGTTATAAGAGAAATATGTGAAGGCGAACACACTTTGGCAGAGCCAAACTTAAGGTCACACCATGACGCACACCTACACCCCCTAACCAATGTCCCCACCACGTGTCAACTTTCTAGGGATGTTCCGACTCCAAATACTTCATGCTGGCTAATCAGCAAGTACTAGTCATGTTGACACCGAATAACTCCTGAATTTATAAAACTACCAAAAATCTGAAGTTTTGTATTCTAAAAGACGATGGAAATGATAAATACATGAAATTTGCAAATTTAATAAGTAAATTAAATTTTTATAAGTTAATACCCTATCCAATGGACAATTGCTTTACCGGTCGGCGCGACCGGTCCCGCCAAACGCCAGAAAAAGACGTCCTGTATATAATACCAGCAGGACCGGTCAGTAGTGTGCATTCGCTAGGTGGCGCATCATACTTGCTTCCTGTCCAGACAGAGTGACGTCAGTTCATCTTTTTCGTTGTCTAAAACGATTTAGACCCCTAGTAAGCTGGTAGCGGGGTCGGTTGGGAGGGCCTTGCCTGTCCATTGGATAGGGTATTAACTTATAAAAATTTAATTTACTTATTAAATTTGCAATTTTATTGCGTTAATACATCCTATCCAATGGACAATTGCTGAATAACTACCGCTTGGTAGGCGGGTAAGCAGCTAGGGACTTCTGTGAACTCATAACAAAACAAAATTGTACAGGCCCATTTGACCTAGGGTCAGAGAACCCTGACAGGTCAAGGTCGGCCACTAACTCACCGGTTAACCGGGAGTCTACCGACGTTGCCCCCCCCTTTTTCTTTCCTTCCAGAGTCGGTTTGAGAAGGGAAAGATAGAGACAGAGGGGCTGAGTTCAGTCCCAGAAGAAATAAACTTCCCAAGGGAAGCAAGTCACAGTTTTTTTTTTTGTTTTTTTTTACAATATGTACATATTTACATATATACAACATCCCCTCATTTCTGGGCCTGGTGGTGCACCTGCTGGGCAGCCACTACAGGTCCCAGGTGGAAAAGCTCCGAGTCAGCCCAGGCAACATCCTTCAAATAGAATTGGGTGAAGGTGTTGTGAGATTTCCAGTGGCAGGCTGACAAGATCTGATCTAAGGAAATCCCTGATTGGAAAGCCTTAGAGGCAGCAAAGGCCCTAACATCATGGGCTTTAACCTGATGTAAGGTGAGGGCCTCCTGGTCAGAGAGCTCATAGCACAGAACCACAGTCTGTTTGATCCATGAGGAGATGGTGGCAGGTGAGATGTCTTTATCAAAACCCTTCTTGAAGGAGACAAAGACTAACTCCTTATTCTGCCTGAGGTCTACAGTCCTGTCCAAGTAGTAGCGCAGGGCTCTAACTGGACATAGGGACCTGTCACCCTTGAGTGACCTATCCAGAGATGGTGCCAGGGCTGGGATGACCACTGGTGCCACACTATCTGGACCTTCCTTAGCCAGCTGGTTCTTGGATAGGAAACTGGGTGAGGGGTACAAAAACACCTTAGACCAGTCTGACTGGTGTCTGATGTTCTTATGTAACCAAGCATGGATCTCACTCCTGTGTTTACCTGAACCCAAAGCCAGCAAGAAAACAGTCTTGAAAGTTAGATGTTTCAAGGAGGCCTCTTTCAGGGAATCAAAGGGAGCCTTTGTGAGCTGATGTAAAACCAGTGAAAGGTTCCAGGAGGGGATGCCCCTCCTGCCCTTAGGTCAGTCTCTATGGAAACTATCCAGGAGACGAGAGAGATTCTCATCTTTGCTGACATTAATGGTGGAATTGCCCAGTTTGTCAGCAATGGCGGATCTGTAGCCATCAATAGTGCTTGGTTGTAACTTCTTCTCCTGAAATAAGTGCAGGAGGAAGTCAGCAATGGCTTTCAGAGGTGGTGCCCTGAAGTCCACCTGATTACTGAGGCACCACTTTGTAAAAATGGTCCACTTTGCCTCATAGACAGATCTGGTTGACCTTCTTTGAGGAGCCTCAATTCGTGCTGCCACTGCCTCAGAGAAGCCTTGCTCCTTGATTGCTGAGGCTCTAGGAGCCAGGCATGTAGGTTCAGATTCGACAGGTTCCTGTGAAGGACCTGGTTGAATGGCTGAGACACTAGGTTGGGTATGCTGGGCAGACACAGTGGGATCTGGCTTGACATTGCTACCAGGTCCCAAAACCAGGGCATGTTGGGCCACCCTGGAGCAATCAGAATTATTCTGTTGCAGGGGTAGTCCTGGAGCTTCTCCACCACTTTGCCCAAGATGGCTGCCGGTGGGAAGGCGTATGGGTCCAGGTACTCCCAGGACAGGCTGAGTGCATCCACTGCCCAAGCCTGGGGGTCTGGTACCGGTGATACAAACTGTTGTAGTTTGTTGTTGAACCTGGTGGCAAACAGGTCCACTTGTGGCTGATGCCACCTTGAACATACAGCTTGGAACACTTCTGGATGAAGTGACCACTCTGTTTGAATGGTCTGGCCAAGCCTGGATAGCTTGTCTGCTATCACGTTCAGCCGGCCGGGGATGTGACGTGCCCTGAGGGTTACTTGCTGCCTGGTGCACCAGGACCGAATTCTCCACAGTAGGGCACACAGAGAGCCCGATTTCATCCCCCCTTCTTTGTTGATATATAGGCAACCAATGTTGTGTTGTCTGTAGCTACCAACACTGTCTTGTTGAAGACTAGGGTCTGAAACTCTTTTAGAGCTAGAAATACTGCTTTCAGCTCCAAGTGGTTTATGTGTAACTTGCTCTCGGGTAGGGACCAATGTCCCCTTGCAGTGTGCTCGTCTAAGTGAGCGCCCCACCCTTCTTTTGATGCGTCTGTAAAGATTTGCAGAGCATGTTTTAGAGGGTGTAATGGTTGACCTAGAAGCACATTGCTTTCCTCCAGCCACCACCTTAGATGGGGGTGGAGGGATTCGGGGACCGAGATCACCTTTTCCAGTGACTCTGGGACCCTCCAGTTGTTTTTCAAGTGCCACTGTATGGGTCTCATGTTAGTCACCCTAAGTGGACTTGCTTTTCTGTTACTGTGAGTAGACCTATGAGGGACATGAATTGTCAGACCGGGCAAAGCGGATCCGACAATATTGATTTGATCTTGTGTGTCAAGGCCTGCCAACGTTCTTTTGTTGGTCTGACCTTGCCCTCTTTCAGGTCGAACTGGTAACCTACGAAGTTGAAGACCTGTTTGGGAACCAGCTCTAACTTTTCCTTGTTCACCAGCCACCCTAATTCCTGACAAAGTGTGACTAGGGTTTGAGTATGCTGGAGACAGGTGTGGTGGGTAGAGGCTCTCACCAGCCAGTCGTCTAGGTACTGGTGGATCCTTATACCCTTCTGAAAAGCCACGAGTTTGACCTCTTTGGCCACCACTGTGAACTCCATGGGAGCTGTGGACAGGCCAAAGGGAAGGGCTTGAACTGGTAGGACCGACCCTGGAGGTAAAAGCGCATGTACTTCCTGGACTGACTGTGAATTGGTATGTGGAAGTATGCTTCTTTGAAATCTATGGATGTGACCCACTCCCCTGCTTGGAGGGAGGTTCTTATTGTCTCTGGGGTTTCCATCTTGAACGTCCCTGTGTTCAAAAAGGTGTTCAAGGTGCTCAGGACCAGGACAGGTCTCCACCGGTTGTTGGGCTCGGGTACCAAAAATAGCCGGTTGCCCTGTGAGTTTGATTTTCTACCGGTTGTACTGTATTCTTGTTCACCAGCTGATACAGTGCTTCTAAAAGGAAGGACTGCTTGGCTGGGTTGTGGTAGTTGCTTATTACAGTTGGTGACCTTGTCAAGTTGGGTCTGAACCGGAAGGGGAGGGTGTAGCCCTCCCTCAGTGTGGGGACTACTTTTGGACTCAAACCCAGAACTTCCCACTTCTCCCAGCACCGGTTATAAGTGAAGCAATGCACTGTAACCGGTTCCTGGTGGTTCCCCAGTTCTGCATAAACTCATTGGAGTTGGCCGAACTGGGTGAATTGAACCATTTCTTTGTAGGGGTAGGTTAATATGAAAACTGCCTTTCTTCCTGCCCAGTGGAGGATTCAGCAGCTTCTGCAACCAACAGTCTCTGTAACCGGCCAAACCGGTAGGTGCCATCTCTCTGTAACCAAAGTTTCTGGGAGAAGGCCCTGTAACCAAAGAATTGGGACATCACATTTCTGTAGTCTTAGTTAATCCCTTGGTAGATCTCCCAGTCCAGTAGACTGGTGTTCGAGGTTCAGTCTGGTTACTTCACCATTATCTCTCAGATTCTTTTGAAGCAACTGTCCCTGAAGGTTTGCAAGCCGGCACCTGGTGGGTAGGTTCTGTAACCAGTCGGTTAAGGGAATTTCTTCCCGTCCAACTAACTTGTCACCAGCAAATTTCTATAGCCGGTAAACCTCTGTAACCGGTGAACCTGTTGTCAGCACTGGATTTGAAGCTGGTTTCTTGTCAGTAAGCATGGGAACAGTAGTTTCTCTGTAACCAGCACCACACTCGGGAACCAGCAGCACTCCGGAACCGGTAAACCTCTGTAACCGGTGAACCTGTTGTCAGCACTGGATTTGAAGCTGGTTTCTTGTCAGTAAGCATGGGAACAGTAGTTTCTCTGTAACCAGCACCACACTCGGGAACCAGCAGCACTCCGGAACCGGTAATTCTCTGTAACCGGTGAACCTGCTGTCAGCACTGGATTTGAAGCTGGTTTCTTGTCAGTAAGAATGGGAACAGCAGATTCCTCTGTAACCAGCAGCACTCCTGGACCGGCAGCACTCGGGCACCGGCAACCCTGCGGCACCGGTACACTCCGGAACCGGCAACACTCGGGAGCCGGTAATTCTCTGAACCAGTAGCCCTGCTGTGTGTCACCAGCAACTCTGTGTAACCGGTAATCCTATTTAACCGGTAGTCCTTGCTGTATTTCTGTGACCACAACCAGCAGTCTGAGCAGAACTGGTGCCGGTATCCCTCATCACTGGCTGGCTAGTGACCCTACCGGTAGCCTGAACAGGACTGGTACCGGTCCAAAATTCTGCACTGGGGAGATAAGGGTCAATGGTCACTGCGACTTCTGGTAGGTGAACCCTCTGAGCAGCCGCACCGGTGGTCTGAACAAGACTGGAACCGGTACCCCCACAGTCACACCAGTGGAAAGGCCTCTGGTGGAGGTTCCAGTATCAAACAGGGCTGATCACTGGAAACCACTGAGGAGGGGGTCCTTGACAGCTTCACAGGAACATGACTGGAACCAGTACCCCCCAACAGTCCCACCAGTGGAAAGGCCTCTGGTGGAGGTTCCAGGATCAAGCAGGACTGATCACTGGCAGCCACTGAAGGGGTTTCTTCACAGGAACAGCACCCACCGGTAGTCTGTACAGACCGGAACCGGTACCCCCAACAGTCACACCAGTGGAAAGGCCTCTGGTGGAGGTTCCAGGATCAAGCAGGACTGATCACTGGCAGCCACTGAAGGGGTTTCTTCACAGGAACAGCACCCACCGGTAGTCTGTACAGACCGGAACCGGTACCCCCAACAGTCACACCAGTGGAAAGGCCTCTGGTGGAGGTTCCAGTATCAAAACAGGGTGATCACTGGTAACCACTGAAGGGGGGTTGTTGACAGCTTCACAGGAACATGACTGGAACCAGTACCCCCAACAGTCCCACCAGTGGAAAGGCCTCTGGTGGAGGTTCCAGGATCAAGCAGGAGTGATCACTGGCAACCAACTGAAGGGGTTTCTTCACAGGAACAGCACCCACCGGTAGTCTGTACAGACTGGAACCGGTAAAACTCATCACTAGTGCTCCCCACCGGTAGTCTGACCAGAACTGGTACCGGTAAAACTCATCACTTCTTGTCAGCTGAACCAGTCACGCTTGGGGATTTGCTTGCCGGTAGTGGTGTTGAGATCTGTGAAGTCACATGACCGGCACCGGCAAAAATTTGCAGAGTTCAATGACCACTTGTCATCTAATTCTTCAGGCCAACAGACGAGATGCTGGATTCCTTCTTGCCAGTTAAAAAGTGTGTGTACAGTAATAATTACTCGTCTTTTCTTCTAAAACTTCTGTTGAAAACACGATTCCTCCATTGTTGAATGCGTATCACATGACCAGGTCCGTGTCACGTGACAAGCATAAGCTGGAAGTGATGACGTCAGACGATGCATTCTTCTTTCCTTCTAAATTCTTCTCGTCGACATACACTCAGTGTTTCTCGACAACGAAGAAATAAATGGAGGTTAAGTCGTGGAGATACAACCTTCTGTGTAGAAGAAGGAATGCTGCAGGGACGACACACGAGCTCTCACCCACGACTTCGTCTCGACGACAAGTACACAGAAATTCTTCAAAACTGGTTATAAAGTGCTGGATAATGCCTCGTTTTAGTCCTGGAGAGGCACTGATATGTATGAACACAATAAATATATTTAAATTCGTAGAATAAGCCGCGTTTCCTTCAAAACTTGGAGATCACTTCAAAACGCGTCTGCACACTACGCGCCAAACGAAAAAGATGAACTGACGTCACTCTGTCTGGACAGGAAGCAAGTATGATGCGCCACCTAGCGAATGCACACTACTGACCGGTCCTGCCAGTATTATATACAGGACGTCTTTTTCTGGCGTTTGGCGGGACCGGTCGCGCCGACCGGTAAAGCAATTGTCCATTGGATAGGATGTATTAACGCAATAAAAAAAATGTATGTCCATAATCTATAAAATTCATTAAATTTGCCATTTTCTTGCTTCTAACCCAGACAAGATATTAGAGGTCAAGGTTACTACAGCAAGATCAAATGTCAAACTAAGGTAGAACCAGCTAATCTCCCTACAAAGTATCAACTTCCAACACCTATAGCTTTCCGAGATATAGCCTTGACAAGGTTTATGGGCCAAGGTTACTATGGCAAGGTCAAATCAAGGTCCCTACCAAGAAACAACTTCCTCTACCTTACCGTGTCTTTGATACAGCCTGGACAAGATTTTATAGGTGTAGGTCACTATGGCAAGGTCAAAGGTCAAATCAAGGTCACACCATGACGTTGCACACCTACACACCCTGACCAATGTCACTAGCAAGCATCAACTTCCTACACCTTACGGTTTCTGAGATACAGCCTTGAGGGCTGTGGGGTAAAAAGGTGTATCATAGTAACTTCAACCTGATTTTCACTCTAACAAGGACACAGTAATTCAAGTCACATTACATCCCTACATTTTCACATTTTTAAACCGGACTGCCACCTAAGCATTTCCACAATGGTGTTTTGCATTGACATAAATCACAAAATCACTCACAATGTTGTCTACATGTAACATTTTTATAATCCAAGTTTTACTAATTTTACTAATATCAAAATTGCAGAGTATGTCAGTATGCCTTAAGGACTAGATGGGAGGAAAGCTGGCGTCTGCTGTAGTATGGAGAACACACTCCATTTCTTCAAGTAATGTCTTCTGTAAAATACAAGAAATTGGAAATGAGTTGATAGCTGGTTACAGCATATTTTTATCCTATCAATGTAGGCAGTTTTATACCCGAGTCACACTTAGTCTAGGTAGTTTTATATTGAGGTCACGCTGTAGGTCATTTTGTAGCCAGGTCAAACTAAGTAGTTTTATACTGAGGTCACACTTTTCAATGCGCAGGTCACAGACTGTAAATGACTTTAAAATGTTAACAAGGGTGAAGTGGCTGGCTTTCACCCGACCACAGAGTGGAATCTTAGGACAGCACTGGGTGTTGAAATCTGTAAACTCGGTATTATCGCCCGCATTTGGAAACCGCTTTCAGGGAAGTTTTCAGATTTGTGTCGCGAGATGGGTATTTGTAATGATGTGATGTGAAAGGTTTACAAATATAAAGGGTCTATAGATGCGAAGTTTTACAAGGCTGGTTTAAGATGAAAACTACCAGCATATTTCCTGTTAACAGACTCGCCTCATTAATATTAATGAGCAAATATGCGCGGTCACGGTACATAGTTCTTTGTGGGGGGGTTTCCTGACAATGATTTTACTAAGATCTTTGATCCACGGCATTGTGGATTTAAGATTTATTTAATATTTACACGGCATCTGGAGCTTAATGTCATGCTTCAATACACGGCCCAAATATTCTAACATGACATGGCTCTCTCCGCGATTTTGATTGGTCAATCACCATTGTAAAACCGAGAATATTGCAAATTTAATAAGTAAATTAAATTTTTATAAGTTAATACCCTATCCAATGGCCAATTGCTTTACCGGTCGGCGCGACCGGTCCCGCCAAACGCCAGAAAAAGACGTCCTGTATATAATACCAGCAGGACCGGTCAGTAGTGTGCATTCGCTAGGTGGCGCATCATACTTGCTTCCTGTCTAGACTGAGTGACGTCAGTTCATCTTTTTCGTTGTCTAAACAGATTTAGACCCCTAGTAAGCTGATAGCGGGGTCGGTTGGGAGGGCCTTGCCTGTCCATTGGATAGGGTATTAACTTATAAAAATTCAATTTACTTATTAAATTTGCAATTTTATTGCGTTAATACATCCTATCCAATGGACAATTGCTGAATAACTACCGCTTGGTCGGCGGGTAAGTTACTAGGGACTTAGAATGAACTCATAAATGGTAACAAAATTTTTACCCTGCGGTCTAGGCTGACTTAGTCAGGAGACCTATAGGTCCATGGTGGTTACCAGAGCCCGGTTGCCGGGGCTATACCAGCATTGCCCCCCCCCCCCCCCCCCCTTCTTACAGACCTGCTCTGAGGTAGGTGAAGAGAGGGATGAGTTCAGTCCCAGAAGGCAAATAAACCTCCCGAAGGAAGCATGTCAATTAGATTCATGAGCTATTTACACTATGTACATGTATACAAATCTCAATATAAGGGCTATTTGTGGATCTGCTGAGCAGCCACTACTAGGCCCAAGTAAAGAGGCTCTAAATCAGCCCCAGCCACATCCTTCAGAACTGTGTGAAGGTGATATATGACTTACAGTGGAAGGCTGATGACTGTTCTAAGGAGACTCCTGACTGGAATGCCTTAGAAGCAGCAAAAGCCCTAACATCATGGGCTTTGACCTGATGCAAGGCGAGGGGTTACTGGTCAGAGAGCTCATAGCATAGGATCACAGTAGCTTGATCCATGAGGAGATGGTGGCAGGAGAGATGTCCTTGTCGAAAACTTTCTTGGAAGGAGACAAAGACCAGCTCCTTGTTATGCCTAAGATCTGAGGTCCTACCCAGATGGTAACACAGGGCTCTGACTGGACACCAGGACCTGTGACCTATCCAGAGTGGGGACCAGGGCTGCATTAACCACAGGGGCCACACTGTCTGGACTCTCTTTGGCTAGCTGATTCTTGGAAGGAAGGCTGGCTGAGGGGTAGAAAGACACCATGGACCAATCTGGTGTCTGAGGTTGTTATGCAGCCAAGCATGGATCTCACCCTTCGCTTGCCTGAACCTAAGGCCAACAGGAAGATAGTCTTGATAGTCAAGTGCTTCAGGGAGGCCTCCTTAAGGGGTTCAAAAAGGAACCTTGTCAGCTGGTGTAGAACCAGGGAAAGGTTCCAAGAGGGGACGCCCCTCTTCCCTTGGATCTGTCTCTGTGGAAACTATCCAGGAGATCAGTGAGATTTTCATCGTTGCTGACATTAATAGGCAAATTCCCAAATTGTTAACAATGGCTGGTCTATAGCCATCAATGGTGCCCGGCTGTAACTTCCTGTCTTGAAAAGGTACAAAGGGAAGTCAGCTATAGCTTTTAAAGGTGGTGCCCAGAAGTCCATCTGATTACTGAGGTACCACGTGTAAAACATATGGTGCACTTGCCTCATAGACTGATCTGTTTGATCCTCTGGAGGAGCCTCAATTCGAGCTGCCACTGCCTCAGGGGAGCACTGCTTCCTTGGTAGCTGGGGCTCTAGGGGCCAGGCATGTAGATTAAGATTTACCAGGTTCCTGTGAAGGGTCTGGTTGAGTAACTGAGTCAAAAGTCAGGCAGAAAGTGCACACAGTGAGATCTGACTGGACATGGTTACCAGGTCCCAGAACCAAGGCATGTTGGACCACCCTGGTGCAATCAGTATGAGTTGTTGCACGGGTGGTCCTGCAACTTTCCCACCACTTTGCCCAAGATAGCTGCTGGTGGGAAGGCATATGGGTCCAGGTCCCCCCAAGGTAGACTGAAGGCATCTACTGCCCAGGCTTGAGGATCTGGAACTGGTGAGACAGAGATGTAGTTGTCGAACCTGGTGGCAAACAGGTCCACTTGAGGATGCTGCCACCGGGAGCATATTGCTTGAATACCTCTGGATGGAAGGGCCATTTTGTTGAATGCTCTGCCCTAGCCTGGATAGCTTGTCTGCTATCACATTCGGCCGGCTGTGGATGTGTCGGGTTCTGAGTCACCTGTGTCTGGTACACCAGGTCAGAATTCTCCACAAGAGGGCCCAAAGGGGGTCCGATTCCATCCCCCCTTTATACAGAAAACCGCCATGGGGTTGTCTGTAGCTACAACAGCAATATTGTTCAAGCAGAGGTTTTGGAACTCTTTAGGGCCAAAAGGCCACCTTAAATTCCAGATATTAAAGTGTAACTTGCTTCGGAAGGGGCCAGGTTCCCCTTGCAGTGTGTTCCCTTAAGTGAGCACCCCACCCTTCTAAATGCATCTATAAGGATTTGCAGAGCATATACAGTAGGTGTAATGGTTGACCTTGAAGCACATGGTCTTCCTGCAGCCACGATTTTAGCTGAGGGTGGAGTGAACTGGGATCACCTTTTGGTGATTCAGGTACTCTCCAGCTATTTATCAAGTGCCACTGTATCGGCCTGATGAGGAAGGCCACCTATGTGGACGGGCTTTGCTATGGCTGTCAGTAATGCTATCAGGGGCATGAGCATAAAAGCATTAAAATCTTCAAAATGGCAGAGTATATACTATATACCTTAATGTACAGATATGAGTACAATTATTATGCAGAATTTTGATATTTAAGGGCTTAAACGGCAGATTTAAAATCGCGGCCACAAGTCCGTACATAACTCGAATCACAGATTCGACTAAAAATCAGAACAAGTTCTAATAAGTCAACACTTTGTAAACTAGGCAATCCCACACCTGCTATCAGGCTATTGGACATACATTCTTGGGTCAAATTCCTACACATGCATGCAGCTTAAGACATCCTCAGTCTGATTTGTGATTTTTGTCACACTATTTTTTATCTAAATACTTCCAATTTTCTACAAATAACACTGCAGGTTTACTGGTCATCTCAATTGTTTTCTACTCCCAGTGTATCAACATCACTACACCTTAGAGTTTCCAATATATGGCACAGAAAAGATAGAAAAGGTCACTGTAGAAAGGTCAAAGGTTAAGACAAGGTTACAACATGATGTTACACCTTCACCTCCCACCTACGTGTCCCCATTAAGTATGTATTTCTTATTCTTTTTTCTTACCATTTCTGATGTAAATGAGCTCACCTGTTAACAGTGCTGGGAGGGGTGACTTAATGGCTCCCAATTGCTGTCCATACTCTAGTAAACTCATTCTTCATGTACAATTCTAACTGATCAACCCTAGTGGTGGACGGACAATCTTCAGGGGCCACCTTACCCCTTCTCCTACTTCTCCTCCTCCCCGAGCTTCCCCCTAAAACAGAAAATTGCAAATTTGATACGTAAATTAAATTTTTATAAGTGAATACATCCTATCCAAAGGACAATTGCTAATCCGGTCGGTGCAGACCGGCCCGCCAAACGTCAGAAACAGACGTCCTGTGTTTCCACCAGCTGGCCGGTCCCAGTTCTGTGCACTCGCCAGGTGGCGCATCGTATATCCTTCCTGTCTAGACAACATGACATCATATCATCTTTTTGTTGTTTAATCCTATTAGACCCCTAGTAAGCTGATAGCGGGGTCACTGGGAGGGTCTTGTGTGTCCATTGGATAGGGTATTAACTTATGAAAATTTAATATACTTATTAAATTTGCAATTTTATTGCGTTAATACATCCTATCCAATGGACAATATGCTGAATAACTACCGCTTGGTCGGCAGGTAAGTTACTAGGGATTTATGTGAACTCACAAGTGACAGTAAATTTTAACCTAAGGTCTAGGCTGACTTCGTCAGGCCCGGGTCGACCTTAAGGCAAGGAAACCCTGTAAGGCCATGGTCGGTTGCCAGCAGCCGGTTACCCGGGGCTACACTGACGTGCCCCCCCCCTTTTTAGAGAGGGATGAGTTCAGTTCCATAATGCAAGTAAACCTCCGGAAGGAAGCATGTCACACTTAATTTTTTTTATATAAATACTATGTACATGTAGAACTGTTTACACCATGTACATATATACAAATCTCCTCAATCTAAGGGCCACTTGTGGTTCAGCTGAGCAGCCAATACCAAGCCCAATTGGTAAAGCTCTAAGTCGGCCCAAGCCACACCCTTCAGATAGAACTGTGTGAAGGTTAGTGCTGGGAATCGCCTCCAATTTTCATGGTCGATTATTCGTCCATTTTTCCATGCGATGATCGACCCATAATCGATTATTTTACTCCATTACTGTTTATTATTTAAGAAACACTTTCCGGGATAAAGTATAGATCAATCCGGTAAGAATAACGTTGTTTCGACATTTAGAATCTACCGAAAGAACCCACTTCCTGTAAATATGGCGGTAGATATAAACAAACTCGAAATGCATGACAAATCTGTTGATTTATTAAGTAAAAATTCGTAAAACATTTGGAAAATATGTGGATATTGGTATAAATCAGGAAAGGTAAGATATAAGCTTAATGATCGATTATTAGAAAACGCCAGTGACCGACCGCGATTCTACACTGTCACCGACGATTAATCGACACTACGTCTAATCGTCACACCACTAGTGAAGGTATTATTTACTTCAGTGGCAGGCTGACAAGATCTAAGGAGATTCCAGACTGGAAGACGTTAAGGAGCAGCAAAGGCCCTGACATCACGGGCTTTAAAGAGTGGGGCTCCTGGTCAGAGAGCTCATAACATAGGATCACAGTCTCCTTGATCCAAGAGGAGACAGAGGCAGGTGAGATGTCTTTGTCGAAACCTTTCTTAAAGGAGACAAAAACCACATCCTTATTCTTCCTGACTGTCCAAATAGTAGCGAAATGCTCTAACCTGAAAGAGGGACCTGTCAGACTTGAGGGACCTATCCAGAGTTGGGGGTCAGGGCTGGCAAAACTGATGGGGCCATTGTCTGGACCTGCTTTGGCCAGCTGATTCTTGGAAAGAAAGCTGGGTGATGGACACAGGGACACATTTGACCAGTCAGATCGGTGACTAATATTCCTGCAACTGACTTTACAGGGGGTGCCCTGAAGTCCACCTGAGTAGTGAGGCACCAATTTGTAGAAATGGTCCACTTTGCCTAACAGGCTGATCTGGTTGATCCTTGATTCTTGCTGCCACTGCCTCAGAGGAGACCTCCTCCTTGACTGATGTGGCTCTAGGAGTCATGCATGGAGGTTTAGGTTTGTCAGATTTCTGTGAGGAATCTGATTGAAGGGCTGTGTTAACAGGTTGGGCAAGAGGGGCAGGCTCAGTGGGATCTGACTGGACATGGTCACTAGGTCTCAAAACCAAGGCATGTTGGGCCACCCCGGAGCAATCGGAATGATTCTTTTGCATGGGAAGTCCTACAACTTCACCACTTTGCCCAAGATGGCTGCTGGTGGGAAGGCAAATGCATCCAGATCCTCCCATGGCAGACTGAGTGCATCCACTGCTGTGGCCAGGGAATCTGGTACCGGTGACACAAACAAGGGCAACTTGTTGTGGGCAACTTGTTGTTGAACCTCGTGGCAAATAGGTCTATTTGAGGCTGGTGCCACCTGCTGCATATTGCTTGGAAGACCTGAAGGAGAGACCACTCTGGATGGTCTGGTCTAGTCTGGATAGCTTGTCTGCTACACCACTCAGCCAGCCTGGAATGTGTCGGGCTTTGAGAGTTACTTGATTTCTGGTGCACCAGGTCAAGATTCTCCATAGTAAAGCACAAAGTGGGCCTGACCTCATGCCTCCTTCCTAGTTTATGTATGACACCACTGTGGTGTTGTCTGTCTCTACAAGTACTATCTTGTGTATGCAGAGGTCTTGGAACTCTTAAGGCTAGAAGACTGCCTTGAGTTCTAGGTAATTGATATGCAACTTGCCTCCCGGGAGAGACCAGGTGCCTCTTGCAGTGCGTTCGTTAAAATGAGCACCCCACCCTTCTTTTGAAGCATCTGTAAAGAGTTGCAGAGCATGTTTATGGGTGTAATGGTTGGCCTGTAAGGACACTGTCCTCTTGCAGCCACCATTGTGAAAGTGGGTGCAAGGACCTTGGTATTGGAATCACCTTTTCTAGTGAATCTGGTACCCTCCAGCTGTTTTTGAGATGTCACTGGATCTCCTATGAAGTCAGCCTAGGTGAACTTGCTTCCAGTGGCTGTTAGTAAACCTATCAGAGACATGAACCGCTGGACCAGACAAGCTGGTAGTGACAGTATATCTAATATATGTACTTAAGGTTCTGACAATGGTCCGGTGCAGGTCGGACCTGATTGGCCATGAGGTCGAACTGGTAACCTACAAGGTCAAAGACCTGCTTTGGTTCCAGCTCCGATTTTTCTTAATTCACCAGCCAACCTAATTCTTGACATATTTTCACTAGATTTGTGTATGCTGGAGACAAACCTGGTGGGATCTGGCTCTTAAGAAACCAGTCATCTAGGTACTGCTGGATTCTTATACCCTTGTGTATGGCCATCAGTTTCACCTCCTTGCTACTACAGTGAACTCCATGGGTGCCGAGGAAAAACCGAATGGCAGTGCCTTGAACTGGTACCGACCTTGTACATGAAATCTCAGATATTTCCTGGACTGATCCTGTATTGGTATATGGAAGTAGGCATCCTTGAAAACTATAGAGGTAACCCACTCCCCTTGTTGAGGGAGGTTCCGATTTAATTTTTTTTGTTCAGGGTCCTTGTAAGCCTGGTCTGGACTGGAAAGGGAGGGTGTAGCCCTCCTCAAAAGTTCCTAATGGTAATTTAGTCTGGCCCCTTCAGGTAAATTTTTTGCAACATTTCTAACATTTGGTAGGCTGATAAACAGTTACCGTCTCTCAGGACACTGGTGACAATGAAACCAGTTAAAGTCCACCTATTCTTGCTGTGGTCCAGTCCGGTGAGACTGAAAAACTCTTCACATTTACAGACTCTTGGCCCCGGGCCAGCTGCCTGTAAGGTGGAACATGTACACATAGTCATTTGTATGATGGCTGACCCCTGATCAGACACAATGAAAAATTGTTTGAGTGTGGACCACCTTTTCTCTTGCTGTTCAAATGACCCATTTATTTTCTCTGTAACCAGCAATTTTGGCCACAGTAAATCTCTGTAGCCTGTAACCAGTAAAACTTGTAGGCTAGGCTGACCAATGAATTGAGTTACTGGTCTACCAACTAGGTGATCTCCAAGCAGGTCAGCCTGTCAGTTTGGGTCCTCTGAAACCAGTATTGAAAAGGGCAAGACAGTAATTGCACCTAATAGCAGGTCGGTAGTCTCTAGCTGGTGTGAAAACTGTATAGCCGGTAACCGGTTGGTGAGCTCTGTAACCGGTTGAAGCAGTTTCTGTGTAGGACAAAACTTGTCAGGGACTACGCATTATTAGGCCTGTCATCAGTCTTAGGCCAGTCAATTGGCTGCTGATGAGGAGTGGCCAGCTGGACGAAGACCTTTGGGTTGGTGATTCTTGGTGCTGGTTGGTAATAGGTAGGAAGGCTCTGTAACTGGCTAATATGAAGCAAGCTGTTTAGTGCAGGTTGTGTAGCCGGTACCCGGTTGGTACACTGTAACCAGTTATTGGAGCTACTGTATAAGGCTGTGTAGCCAGTGGGTACACTTTAACCAGGTGAAGTAACTGTACAAGACTGTTTAGCCAGTAGCCGGTCGGTACACTCTGAGACCAGTTGAAGAAAGCGTACAAAGCAGTGTAGCCGGTATCAGGTGGGTACACTGTAACCAGGTACAAGGCTGTTTAGCCGGTAGCCGGTCAGTACACTCTATAACCAGTAGTTGAAGCAAGTGTACAGGCAGTGTATCCAGTGCTGAAGCAACTTACAACTATCCTTGTGTTGAATTCAGCTTACTGCACGTTTCCTCCATTAATTAAAGTATTTCTTTTAAGCGCACGTCTTATTTGTAGATTTGACAGTTACTGGGAAAGCCCCTGTGAGCTATATTTAGAAAGCAATTGTTGGTCGATGTGTCACGTGACCAGCTTGCTGGTCAGAAGGACAATGCGATTGGCTGATTGGAGATGAAATCAGTGGTCCCGCTGATACATAACCTGCAAGTTTACAGTATTTTGACTGTCCACAAAACCCCACTACCAACAACAAGGCTGGGTCTGTAAGGCAGGGACTGGAGTCACAGTAGGCTAAGTTCTGAAGAACGCATTGTGCATCACGTGAACAGCTTCGTGACCTGTCGGTGAATAACGTGACCAGCTTTGTGGAGATGACGTCAGAGGTTGCGTTCTTTTGAGCTGGCCAGTCAGCTGATGCTTTAAAAGCAGAAAAGACTGATGGTGAAAATCCTGGTCGGAGTCGGTCTGAAGTCAGTACCAAAGTACTCAGAAGAGGTAGGAAGCTCTGTAGATGAATTCTTTCTTTCGTGATAAAACCAGGCAACTTAAAAACAGTGACCTGGTCATCCACAACCCCCACCACCAACAACAAAGCCGGGTCTGCAAGGAAGGGACTGATATCACCTTCTATTGTGAAGTCAGCTGAACTGGAGCTTGCCGGTTGACTAATGCTTTTACATCAAATATGTCTGGACCAGTGCGCTCTGAAGATTAAATTCTGAAGATCTCTTGGCAATGCTTCTTTCAAAACACTAAATACTCGAGTTGGCTGGTGTGACTGATGCTATACAGCAGAGAAGTCGGTACCAGTGTCCTCTGAAAGAAACTGAAGAATACATCTCTTCTTGGGGGAATTCCGTCTATGTTAAAATCTGCATAAACTGAGGTTTCCCGTGACAGTACTATTACAGTAGATTTTTGATAATTTTGGAATGTTTATAACTGTTTATTTATAGTTTGTTAAGTTTGTTTGGCAAGTTTGATGGTTGGGGTGTAGCTCATTGATGATGAACAAACACATTCAATGTTGATGATTAAGTTTAAACAGTTATTTATTTTCACAAATAGTCCTTTAGTTGTACACACCAAATATAATAAGTTTTCCATAACAATGTATAAACTTTTCATTTCACTTGTTTTCACTTATTATTTCAGTACACAATTGTAAATTTTAATTACTTAAATGTAGCTTTTATAAGCTACAAGCTTACCATGTGGGACTTAATGCTGTTCTCGGGTTGCCACACCCGGGGCCAACGTCTTAGAAAAAAAGATCGTTCTTGTTAGCCACCGGATATATTAGTTGTCGTCACGTGATATCTTCTGACCAATCGTCCTACTTTCTCGTTGAAATTTTTAAACCTACCCCTCAGCTGTAAACAGCGGGGAGGCAGGGTGGGACTCTCCTAAGTCCCACATGGTAAGCTTGTAGCTTATAAAAGCTACATTTAAGTAATTAAAATTTACAATTTTATTACGCTACAATAGCTTACCATGTGGGACTTAATGCTGAATTCAACCGCCCGGTGGCGGGATTACAGCTGAGACTGGAAGATATGTAATTTTTTTTTTTCTAAGATTTTGAATTAATATGCATAGAATAGTGCCAGAAATACCAGTCTGAGACCCATTTACAGTGCCCCGATCCCGAAGACCGGGCCTGTAACGAGCCAAAAACCTAAGTAAAATGAGAGACAGTGCTAAAAACTGTCTAGATGTTTGATTGTAGGACGGAAGTGCAGCAGTGCTCACTTCGAGGTCTAAGGGTCCCTGAGGGCCCTTCACGTGTGACTGACCAACCCAGTGGTTGGGTGTCTCATAAATTTTTTAACCCTGAATATGAGATTAATGACAACTAAATAAGTCCTTAATAGAAATAACTTGATAACTAAAGAATAAACGACCTTACCCGTAACATCTTGAAGGTAAAGGAATACCTAGATCCTGGGAAAGACTCCTGAAGACTTGGTTGTAGCGGATGTGCCCCCCCCCCCCCCCCCTTTTTCTTTCCGAGGACAACTGGTCTGAGGGGAAGGATCTAGGACTTGTTGTGCCGCCACTACGGGTCCCACATACATATTGTTGTCGGTGTCCGACCGAGTGAGGTCTTTTAGGTAAAAATTTGTAAATGTGTTGTGAGCTTTCCAGTGACAGGCTTGCATGATTTGGTCCACCGATACCCCACCGTAAAAGGCCTTAGAGGCCGCGAAGGCCCGGATGTCATGCGCTTTGACTTGGACCAAGTCCAAGGCTTGTTGATCTGCTTGTTTGTAACAAAGTAGAATGGTTTGTTTCAACCAGGAAGAGAGTGTAGCGGGTCTGATGTCTCAGGTATGTCCTTTCTTAAAGGAGATGAAAAGGAGAGAACGAGACCCTCTCAGGTCTTTTGTTCGGTCCAAATAAAACCTCAGGGCCCGCACGGGACACAGGGTCCTGTCTTCTTTAAACTGTCTATCTACAATGGTAGTCAAAGCAGGGATAGTCACTGGCGACACACTTTGAGAACCTTCTCTTGCTAGTTGGCTTTTGGCTATGAAATCAGAAGAGGGGAACAAGGCAACCTTTTCCCATTGGCCTAGATTAGATACTTTGTTTGCGACGCAGGCATGGATTTCGCTGCGGCGCTTGCCGGAGGCCAAGGCTAGCAAGAAAGCAGTTTTTAGAGTAAGATGTTTGAGGTCTGTGTCTTTCATGGGCTCAAATGGTGCTTTGGTGAGCTCGTTAAGGACAACAGAAAGGTTCCACTTGAGCAAATTTCTGGAACTTTTAGGACGATCCCTGTGAAAACTGGAGAGTAACCTATGAAGGTCTGGATTGTGTGCAATATGTTGGGCCGTTGGGCCCAAAGTGTCAACGATTGCAGTCCTGTAACCATCAATGGTCGAGGGGCGCCTGTTTAGGTCTTGGTACAGGTACATGAAAAAATCTGAGATTTGTTTCACAGATGGAGTGGAGAAATCCACCGAATTTTCTCTGCACCACTTTTCAAATAGGGCCCACTTTGATTTGTAGATGGTCCTTGTTGATGAACGCTGAGGGGCAGCAATTCTCTCTGCCACCTCCACAGAGAAGCCTTGTTCTTGGAGTTGTCCGCTCCTAGACACCAGGCGTGGAGGTTCAGCTGCTGGGGGTTGTTGTGGAACACATACTTCTGGGACTGTTTTGAGTAGGGTCGTTGATACTGGGAGTTGTAGTGGGATCTCTGTTGAGAGCTGCACTAGGTCCCAAAACCAGGGCATCCCTGGCCAGCCTGGGGCTATTACGATGATCAGGCAATGACATTGCCTGATCTTTTGGATCACCTTGTGAAGAAGGGCCGTAGGAGGGTACGCATAGGCCGTGAGGTTGGTCCAGTTTATGTTTAGAGCATCTATGTCCCAGGCCCTTGGGTCTGGGATAGGAGACACGTATAGTGGGAGTTTGTGGTTCAGGTGAGTAGCAAATAAGTCTACATGAGGGGTGAACCACTTCTGGCAGATCTGTTTGAACACCTGTGGGTGCAGAGACCATTCTGTTGACTGCACCTGGTTGGACCTGGACAGTAGGTCGGCCATCACATTCAGGCACCCTGGAATGTGCCTGGCTTTCAATGTTATGTGGTAGTGATGGCACCAGGTCATGATCTTCCACAGGAGAGCGCACATCTCTGCTGATTGTATTCCTCCTTGTTTGTTGATGTAGGCTACCACTGTTGAGTTGTCCGTCGCAACTAACACTGTTTGATTCTGGCACTGGTCCTTGAAGTCTCGAAGGGCCAGGGAGACCGCCTTCAATTCTAGGACATTTATGTGTAGCCTTTTTTCCCGATCTGACCACAGACCCTTTGTAGAATTTTGGTCTAAGTGAGCGCCCCAACCTTCGTATGAGGCGTCGGTAAAGAGTTGGATACTGTGGTCTTTGGGATGAAGGTCTGCGCCTTTCATCACATTTGAGGGATTTTGCCACCAATTTAGGTGGGCTGCAATGGCTTCTGTCCAGGGAAGGGGTTGTCCAGCGACTGAGGATATCTCCAGTGCTCCTTGAGATGAAACTGAAAGGGCCTCATGTGAAGGCGTCCCTCCGGGACCATTTCCTCCGTTGAGGCTAGCAACAATTAGAGACATCAAACATCTTGCAGTCAAAACACGTTTTGACTTGAGTCGTAGGATCAAATCCTGAAGTTTGAGCCATCTCTCTTGAGTGGGTTTTACAAGGGCTGAATCTAGGTGGTATTCGTAGCCCACGAACGAAAACACCTGAGTAGGTTTCAGTTCTGATTTTTCCAGATTTATTATCCACCCCAAGGACTGAGTTAGGTCTACCACTGCCTGTGTGTTCACTTGGGCTTCCTCCTGAGACTGGGACCTGATCAGCCAGTCGTCCAGGTATTGGTGAATTCTTAGTCCTCTTGAGAGGGCCATTAGTTTCACTTCCTTTACAATCATCGTAAAGACCTGGGGGGCTGTGGCCAGCCCGAACGGGAGGGAGGTGAATTGGAACACCTGAGCCTTGTAGCAAAACCTTAGGTATTTCCTTGAGTTTGGGAGGATGGGGATGTGCAGGTAAGCGTCCGACAGATCTATCGACGACACCCACTCCCCTGGAATCAGGGAGGTCCTGATGGACTCTGGAGTTTCCATTTTGAACTTTTCTACGTGTAGAAAAGTGTTGAGCCTGCTTAAGTCTATGACTGGCCTCCACCTTTGGTGAGGCTTGGGTACTAGAAACAGGCGACTGTAAAACCCGAGAGATTTTATATTTTCCACCCTTTCGATGGCGTTCTATGACAGGAGAGACTGGATACAAGTGGCCAAGGCTTGGTCTTTTTGTTGGGCCTTGTACTCTGATAGAATCAGAGGAAATCTGATCAAGTTTGGCTTTGAACGAAATGGCAGAACGTAGCCATTGGTGATAATGTTTAACACGTTTTGAGAACATTTGTTTGTTAGCCAGTCTCTCCTGAAAGAACGGAGGCGACCTCCTACTGGTGGACTGAGTGAGGCTTTGGAGGAGTCATTGGGAAGGGGGGTTTCCACGCCCCCTTCCCCTATTGTGGGGTCGAAAACGACCCCTGGAGCCTCTGAAGTTGGATTTTCCTCTTCCCGAGGGAAAGGACTGGTTACTGCTTTGAGAGGTATTGCCCCCATAGGGGCGTTTCCTGTAGGAGCCTCTTTTCTTGTGGGGACTACGAAAGGGCTTATTCTGGTAGGGTGCGAAACCCTGAGAATCTTTTGAGGTGCCTTTTTTGAGAAGGAAGTCCTCACCTTCCTTCACTAGTTGAGACTCGAACAAGGAAGGGCCCCAAAAGGACGAGTTCCTGAGTTCTTGACGTCTCGTTTCCCCTAACTGTGGATGCAATAGAGTCATCTCGGCTTCGCGCCTGAGCACTGGTCCTTGAAGTCTCGAAGGGCCAGGGAGACCGCCTTCAATTCCAGGACATTTATGTGTAGCCTTTTTTCCCCCTGACCACAGCCCTTTTGTAGAATTTTGATCTAAGTGAGCGCCCCAACCTTCGTTTGAGGCGTCGGTAAAGAGTTGGATACCGTGGTCCTTGGGATGAAGGTCTGCGCCTTTCATCACATTTGAGGGGTTTTGCCACCAATCTAGGTGGCTACAATGGCTTCTGTCCAAGAAAGGAGGTTGTCCAGTGACTGAGGATATCTCCAGTGCTCCTTGAGATGAAACTGAAAGGGCCTCATGTGAAGGCGTCCCTCCGGGACCATTTTCTCCGTTGAGGCTAGCAACCCAATTAGAGACATCAAACATCTTGCAGTCAAAACACGTTTTGACTTGAGTCGTAGGATCAAATCCTGAAGTTTGAGCCATCTCTCGTGAGTGGGTCTTACAAGGGCTGAATCTAGGTGGTATTCGTAGCCCACGAACGAAAACACCTGAGTAGGTTTCAGTTCTGATTTTTCCTGGTTGATTATCCAACCCAAGGATTGGGTTAGGTCTACCACTGCCTGTGTGTCCCTTTGAGATTCCTCCTGAGACTGGGACCTGATCAGCCAGTCGTCCAGGTATTGGTGAATTCTGAGTCCTCTTGAGAGGGCCATTAGTTTCACTTCCTTTACGATCATCGTAAAGACCTGGGGGGCTGTGGCCAGTCCGAAAGGTAGGGAGGTGAACTGGAACACCTGAGCCTTGTAGCAAAACCTTAGGTACTTCCTTGAGTTTGGATGGATGGGGATGTGAAGGTATGCGTCCGACAGGTCTATCGACGATACCCACTCCCCTGGGACCAGGGAAGTCCTGATGGACTCCGGGGTTTCCATTTTGAACTTTTATACATGTAGAAAAGTGTTGAGCCTGCTTAAGTCTATGACTGGCCTCCACCTTTGGTGAGGCTTGGGTACTAGGAACAGGCGACTGTAAAACCCGAGAGATTTTACGTTTTCCACCCTTTCGATGGCGTTCTTTGACAAGAGAGACTGGATACAAGTGGCCAAGGATTGGTCTTTTTGTTGGGCCTTGTACTCTGATAGAATCAGAGGAAATCTGATCAAGTTTGGCTTTGAACGGAATGGCAGAACGTAGCCATTGGTGATAATGTTCAACACGTTTTGAGAACATTTGTTTATTAGCCAGTCTTTCTTGAAAGAACGGAGGCGACTTCCTACTGGTGGACTGAGTGAGGCTTTGGAGGAGTCATTGAGAAGGGGGGTTTCCACGCCCCCTTCCCCTATTGTGGGGTTGAAAACGACCCCTGGAGCCTCTGAAGTTGGATTTTCCTCTTCCCGAGGGAAAGGATTGGTTACTCCTTTGAGTGGTTACTGCTTTGAGAGGTATTGCCCCCATAGGGGCGTTTCCTGTAGGAGCCTCTTTTCTTGTGGGGGCCACGAAAGGGCTTATTCTGGTAGGGTGCGAAACCCTGAGAATCTTTTGAGGTGCCTTTTTTGAGAAGGAAGTCCTCACCTTCCTTTACAAGTTGAGACTCGAACAAGGAGGAGTCCCAGAAGGACGAGTTCCTAAGTTCTTGGCGTCTCGTTTCCCCTAGCTGGGGATGTAATAGAGTCATTTCGGCTTCGCGCCTGAGCAAGCCGGTATTAGCCATGGAATATAATTCCCTCTGGAGAATATGGGCTAGTGATTTGCTGAGACAGGTAAGAGCTCTATGTTGAGCAAGAACCGTCTTGTTCCAAAAATCCAAGTACTCAGCAACTTCCTCATATCCGCGCTTTGCTGCTTTCTCAGGATTGGCACCTTTCTGGATCTGAGATTTTATCTTCTTGACAGTTGACTTAATGCTATGTTGGCACTTTTCCAAGGAAGCATTGCAAGAAGAAGAGGTTTTGGCAAAGGCAGCGGTGAAATTGAGGGTTGAGATATTTTGTCTAGCCTGATGTTCCAGCTCCTTAAGAACTGGCAGAGGAACTTTGGCTACTGGTGCCCCAGGAGGTCTAGGAGTAATACAGATCTTAGCAAAGTCCGTATTCAACTCCTGGATTTTGTCTTGAAAAGTGGGCTGTCCAACCTTATACCACTTAGAAGTGGATGGAGGAGGCTTGACATATTTTCCCTCAGAAAAATTGGCAGCTTTGAAATCATGTTGAAATTTATCAAAGGCGTCCTTGATAACTGAGCTAAGTGGTAGGATAGAGGAAGGACCTCTAGGTCTGAGCTCTTGACGGCCTTTTTCGTCGTCCAGACCCAACACTGAAGTTGACGACCTAGGCATAGAGTCCCTGGGGTCAGGGAGAGAAAGAATGCGCCTGAAGGTGTCTACCTCTTCAGAGTATTGGGAGGGAATGTCAGACAGAGCTACTTCCCTATAATAAGGGGGGTCTGGATCATGTTGTGGGAGGTCTTGATCAGAAGCTGCGCCTGAGGGCTGAGCCCTAGAGGGCTTAGAAGACCTGTGTCTGGCAACAGGGGAGTGATCTTCCTCTGAAGATGACACATATCTGGACCTAGATTTATACTTGCTCTTGTCAGAGTGTTTCTTAGGTCTAGGATGGATCCGAGGTTCGTCGGAATCCTCATCCAGTTGGTCCGAGGCAGAGCTCGGTGCTACTGTTTGTCTGTGGCTTTGTTTTTTGTGTGAGTACGAGGAATCCTTCGGTATAGCCTCAGAAGGGGCAACGTACTGATCCGAGGTAGATTGGTTAAGTACTAGTCGAGGAGGGAGTGCTGGACCAACGTCCACATCCATTGCCTCGGACTGAGCATTAGTACTAGACCTCGGAGGGGGTAGGTCCAGATGAGCAGCAATGTTGCTGGATGGACCAGCTTTTGAAGCATGAGGCGAGGGATCAACCTCGGCTGGCTTTTTAACTGCCAACTCCTCTCGGAGTGATTGAAATGCTTCTAACATGGATGCCTGGAAGGAACCCATTTGCTGCTGAATATGTATATTTTAGGAATCACCCAGGGATTTTTCTAAATTTCTTTGAATTTTGTTTTGCAAAACAGTACCTGGGGTTGGTGGGACAGCTTTAGCTGGGGTTTTCAATGATAAAGAACTGAAGGCGAGAGGTTGAGGACGGGGGGGTGAGGTAAAGAGGTTATCGGCAGCACTCTCAAGGTCTGCATTAGAACCAGTAAAAGAGTCCCCATCGCCTTCACCCAAGAGATCTAGTTCATCTTTAGAACTAGTTTCCGCTTTTTGCTTTTTTAAATACCGCTTCCTGTTTTGAATTTTTTGCAATTGTTCATCAGTGAGAGACGTGCACATATGGCAGGGTGCTTCAAAAGTGACACAGGGGTCATCTCCCTTGCCAGCCTCCCTACAGGTAGGGCAGTAATTATGATTATCAAAACTGAAGCAAAAATGGCGGCATTTCTGAGCTCTCGGTTTGTCTTTGTTTGCTTGATGGAGAGACATTTTAACGCAATAAAAAGACGTACAATAATTATTGGAATTGCCTGAACCGAGAAAACTCAAAACACGCGGATTGTAAGGAAAATACTTAAGTTGTGAAATTAATAATTTTACAGGATAATCTATGAAATATATAAAAAGAAATATCCAAATATGAGCCTCCAACAATACGTAAAGACTGAGAAATAAATGAAAATGTCTGTATATTTACAAACTGCTACCAGTCAATCGTGGTCAACGAGAAAGTAGGGCGATTGGTCAGAAGATATCACGCGACGACAACTACCAGTATATCCGGTGGCTAACAAGAACGATCTTTTTGTAGCGTAATAAAATGTAGCGTCTTAGAAAAAAAGATCGTTCTTGTTAGCCACCGGATATACTGGTAGTTGTCGTCACGTGATAACTTCTGACCAATCGCCCTTTCTCATTGAAAAATTTTTTAAAAACCTACCCCTCAGCTGTAAACAGCGGGGAGGCAGGGTGGGACTCTTCTAAGTCCCACATGGTAAGCTTGTAGCTTATAAAAGCTACATTTAAGTAATTAAAATTTTCAATTTTATTACGCTACAATAGCTTAATGTGGGACTTAATGCTGAATTCAACCGCCCGGTGGCGGGATTACAGCTGAGACTGGAAGATATGTCATTTTTTTCTAAGATTTTGAATTAATATGTAAAGAATAGTGCCAGAAATAGCAGTCTGAGTCCCGTTTACAGTGCCCCGATCCCGAAGACCGGGCCTGTAACGAGCCAAAAACCTAAGTAAAATGAGAGACAGTGCTAAAAACTGTCTAGATGTTTGATTGTAGGACGGAAGTGCAGCAGTGCTCACTTGAGGTCTAAGGGTCCCTGAGGGACCTTCACGAGTGACTGACCAACCCAGTGGTTGGACGTCTCATAAATTTTTAACCTGAATATGAGATTAATGACAACTTAAGAAGTCCTTAATACAAATTACCTGATAACTAAAAAACAAAAATGACCTTACCCGTAACATCTTGAAGGTAAAGGAATACCTAGATCCTGGGAGAGACTCCTGAAGACTTGGTTGTAGCGGATGTGTACCCCCCCCCCCCCCCCCCCCCCTTTTTTTCTTTCCGAGGACAACTGGTCTGAGGGGAAGGATCTAGGACTTGTTGTGCCGCCACTACGGGTCCCACATACATATTGTTGTCGGTGTCCGACCGAGTGAGGTCTTTTAGATAAAAATTTGTAAATGTGTTGTGAGCTTTCCAGTGACAGGCTTGCATGATTTGGTCCACCGATACCCCACCGTAAAAGGCCTTAGAGGCCGCGAAGGCCCGGATGTCATGCGCTTTGACTTGGACCAAGTCCAAGGCTTGTTGATCTGCTTGTTTGTAACAAAGTAGAATGGTTTGTTTCAACCAGGAAGAGAGTGTAGCGGGTCTGATGTCTCAGGTATGTCCTTTCTTAAAGGAGATGAAAAGGAGAGAACGAGACCCTCTCAGGTCTTTGGTTCGGTCCAGATAATACCTCAGGGCCCGTACCGGATACAGGGTCCTGTCTTCTTTGAATTGTCTATCTACAATGGTAGTCAAAGCAGGGATAGTCACTGGCGACACACTTTGAGAACCTTCTCTTGCTAGTTGGTTTTTGGCTATGAAATCAGAAGAAGGGAACAAGGCAACCTTTTCCCATTGGCCTAGATTAGGTACTTGTTTGCGACCCAGGCATGGATTTCGCTGCAGCCCTTGCCGGAGGCCAAAGCTAGCAAGAAAGCAGTTTTAAGAGTGAGATGTTTGAGGTCTGAGTCTTTCATGGGCTCAAAGGGTGTTTTTGTGAGCTCATTGAGAACAGAGAGGTTCCACTTGGGGAGATTTCTGGAACTTTTGGACGATCCCTGTGAAAACTGGAGAGTAACCTATGAAGGTCTGCATTGTGTGCAACATGTTAGGCCGTTGGGCCCAAAGTGTCAACGATTACAGTCCTGTAACCATCAATGGTTGAGGGGCGCCTGTTTAGGTCTTGGTACAGGTACATGAAAAAATCTGAGATTTGTTTCACAGATGGAGTGGAGAAATCCACCGAATTTTCTCTGCACCATTTTTCAAATAGGGCCCACTTTGACTTGTAGATGGTCCTTGTTGATGAACGCTGAGGGGCAGCAATTCTCTCTGCCACCTCCACAGAGAAGCCTTGTTCTTGGAGTTGTCTGCTCCTAGACACCAGGCGTGGAGGTTCAGCTGCTGGGGGTTGTTGTGGAACACATACTTCTGGGACTGTTTTGAGTAGGGTCGTTGACACTGGGAGTTGTAGTGGGATCTCTGTTGAGAGCTGCACTAGGTTCCAAAACCAGGGCATCCCTGGCCAGCCTGGGGCTATCACGATGATCAGGCAATGACATTGCTTGATCTTTTGGATCACCTTGTGAAGGAGAGCCGTAGGAGGGTAAGCATAGGCCGTGAGGTTGGTCCAGTTTTGTTTAGAGCATCTATATGTTGCAGGCCTTTGGGTCTGGGACAGGAGATACGTACAGTGGAAGTTTGTGGTTCAGATGAGTGGCAAATAAGTCTACATGAGGTGTGAACCACTTCCGGCAGATCTGTTCAAAGACCTGCGGATGTAGAGACCATTCTGTTGACTGCACTTGGTTGGACCTAGACAGTAGGTCGGCCATCACATTCAAGCACCCTGGAATGTGCCTGGCTTTCAATGCTATGTGGTAGTGATGGCACCAGGTCATGATCTTCCACAGTAGAGCACACATTTCTGCTGAGTGAGTTCCTCCTTGTTTGTTGATGTAGGCTACCACTGTTGAGTTGTTCGTTGCAACTAACACTGTTTGATTCTGGCACTTGTCCTTGAAATCTCGAAGGGCCAGGGAGACCGCCGTCAATTCTAGGACATTTATGTGTAGCCTTTTTTTTTTTTTTTGATCTGACCACAGACCCATTGTAAAATTTTGGTCTAAGTGAGCGCCCCAACCTACGTCTGAAGCGTCAGTAAAGAGTTGGATACTGTGGTCTTTGGGATGAAGGTCTGCACCTTTCATCACGTTTGAGGGATTTTGCCACCAATCTAGGTGGGCTGCAATGGCTTCTGTCCAAGAAAGGAGGTTGTCCAGCAACTGAGGATATCTCCAGTGCTCCTTGAGATGAAACTGAAAGGGCCTCATGTGAAGGCGTCCCTCCGGGACCATTTCCTCCGTTGAGGTTAGCAACCCAATTAAAGACATCAAACATCTTGCAGTCAAAACACGTTTTGACTTGAGATGTAGGATCAAATCCTGGAGTTTGAGCCATCTCTCTTGAGTGGGTTTTACAAGGGCTGAATGTAGATGGTACTCGTAGCCCACAAACGAAAAACACCTGAGTAGGTTTCAGTTCTAATTTTTCCAGATTTATTATCCACCCCAAGGACTGGGTTAGGTCTACCACCGCCTGTGTGTTCACTTGGGCTTCCTCCTGAGACTGGGACCTGATCAGCCAGTCGTTCAGGTATTGGTGAATTCTGCGTCCTCTTGAGAGGGCCATTAGTTTCACTTCCTTTACAATCATTGTAAAGACCTGGGGCTGTGGCTAGTCCGAATGGGAGGGAGGTGAACTGGAACACCTGAGCCTTGTAGCAAAACCTTAGGTATTTCCTTGAGTTGGATGGGTGGGGAAGTGTAGGTAAGCGTCCGACAAGTCTATCGACGATACCCATTGCCCTGGGATGAGGGAGGTCCTGATGGACTCTGGGGTTTCCATTTTGAACTTTTCTACATATAGAAAAGTGTTGAGCCTGTTTAGGTCTCTGACTGGCCTCCACCTTAGGTGAGGCTTGGTTCTAGGAACAGGCGACTGTAAAACCCGAGAGATTTTACATTTTCCACCCTTTCTATTGCGTTCTTTGACATAAGAGACTGGATACAGAGGCCAGGACTTGGTCTTAGGAGGGCCTTGTATTCTGACCGGGTCAAGAGTCTGGCTGGATTTGGATTTGAAAGGAATGACAGGATTTGTTGCCAGTCTTATCTGAAAGAACGGAGGCGACCTCCTACTGGTGGACTGGGTGAGGCTGGAGGAGTCATGGGGGGGGGGGGGGGGGGGGGGGGGGGGGGGGAGGTTTTCATGCCCTTGTCCCTGGAGTGGGGTCGAAAAGACCTTGGAGCCTCGGCTACTCGAATTCCCCCTACCTGGGGAAAACGAAGGATACTGCTAGGGATGGAATGACCCCCATTGGGGTGGTTCCTGTAGGAGCCTCTAGATGTGGGGAATTGGAAAGGGTTGATTAATAGGGTCTAAACCCTAAGTGTTATTACAGGTGCCTTGATGAGGGACTCCTGTCCCTCCTAAAGTAGTTGTGAATGGGGATCTAAAGATCCAGTATCTCACCTGAATTCACCATACCCCTTCTGACTACTTATATGCACCATGGAATTGAGTTTGACCTGTCTGGTAGTAGCCTTGCTACTGTCTTAACATATATATAACCAGGTTGTATTCAGAAAAAAACCTAGTGAAGAGCAGCCTGAAGCTCAACTCTTGCTGACCAGAAGGGGAAGAGGGGCTTACCCAAGGAGGCCCCTAGGGAGATACAAATTTGAAAACTTGTAATTTGTGTTTAAAAACAAGGTTGTTCCATTTTAAGGGAAATTAAACGGCCCAAGTTCCTGTTGGCCTAGTAAAACATTCAGAGTCCAGACTGTGGAGGATCTAGGCATAAATTCCCTGGGGGCAGGGAGGTTAAAAAAAAAACTGCCTAAGTTTCAATATCCTCAAAAATGGTTAGGGTGAAGTCAGGCAACCTACTTCCCTAAAAATACAGAGCCAGGACTGAATGAAGGACCTTGTTTAGAAGGCCTCTTGGGCTTGAGGACTTGGACCCAAGCCTCCAATAAGGGATATCTACTGCCAGGCTGGTGAACAATTAGTCCAAGTTTTTTTTTTTTTTTTGTGTGTGTGAGGATTGTTCAGTGTTCTGATCTGGAATCAACATCCGAACATCAGATTAGATGATCTGATCATCCGAGGATCAGATCTACATACAATCAACCGAGCATTGGATTTCAGATTAGATGATCCGAGAGGTGCAATGAAAATACTGCATCCGATTCTCGGGTGCATTATCAATCTCGGATGGACTAAGATCTTATCTGGATTCAGATTCAAGCAGGGATCTGATCCACCCTGGAGAAGAAGTTGGATATTATAATTTCTATGTAAGCTTTCCTTAAAAGTAAGCTTACATGTAAGCTTGCTTTTCCTTCTTGGAGGAACTACACAGTGACACAAGGTCACCTGCCCCACCCGCCTCACTGCAGGCAGGGCTAGTTGTGAGATAAGGAAGGCAGTAATTACACAGAATTTAATTAAATAACATAGAATCTAAAAAACAAGTACAATATTTCTTATATTATAAAACTGGATGAATTAAAATATGATTAAAATAATGGGAAACCCCTTAGTTTAAAGCAACACAAAGTCTAGACGATTTGAGGAAGGATTCTATTCCTGTTTATTTAAGTATTAACATTTTAAATGGCAATAATACAGGAAAGAAGGGGTAAAATATTTTATTTTATTTATTTATTTATTTTATTTAATTTTATTGATAAATGTGCTGTAAGAAACACGCGTCTCTCAGCACATGTTGTCTAGACGTGACGTCATCACAGGGGTTTCCCCGAGGATTCCCCCAAGTTAGTTTCGTGCTTTATATCATATTTTAACCCTTAAAATGGACCAATAGAGTAAAAGAACGGGGATAAACCCTTGCAAAATTTATTTCAACAGGCATATATTCCTGTATATAAACTACCTACACGAGACGTGCATTATTGTAAGAATGCTGTCTCGACAAAAAAACGGAAGTTGTTTCCGCTGATTTCACTCGACAAGGACTCGTTTGTGTTACATTTATACACTTTTAAACCCTAAAAATGGTCCAATAATGAAGCAGATAGGGGTTAAATATTTTATTTTATTTATTTTACTGACAGGCATATATATATATCCTGTATTAGAAAACACATAAACGAGTCGCTGTTTCTTTACAACGTGAACCCGGAAGTGGACTTCAGTTGTAAAATATGCTAAACATACTTATCTGAACTATGAAAAGACATCGAATTATGATTCTATGTAATAAAATAAATAAACTGGTGTAATTTCCATATCCAACGACTAGAATATCCTTGTAACAAGAGGGTCACAGATGCCCCAAAAGGCGGGTTGCGCAGGCAGAAATAAGATTAGCAACTGCTGTAATTACATTTAGAAAAGAAGGAAAGAATGTTAGGTTACCCAGTTAAGGCGAATGTGTAAGACGTGCTAAGAAACGTAAAACTAGGTTACATAATTGTATCTATGCTATAAACGGACAAACGAAAGGGCGGAATTACACCAACTTAGCAACTTAGCTATGATGGTGATGCATCTCCCTGTCAAGTTTGAATTCGACTGGACAAGGCGTTTTCGAGTTAGAGTCCAGAAACGAAAATGTGGACAGACAGACGGATGGACAGAAAAATGGACAAAAAACAGGTAAACAGATAGGAAAACGGACAAACAAACAGACGGAATTACACCAATTTCGAAAGGAACCTAGCTATGATGGTGATCTGTATCCCTGTCAAGTATGAATTCGATTGGACAAAGTGTTTTCAAGTTGGAGTCCGGAAACGAAAATGTGGACAAACAGATGGATGGACAGACAAACGGACAACAAGACAAATGAACGGACGGATTTACACCAATTTCGAAAGGAACCTAGCTATGATGGTGATGCATGTCCCTGTGAAGTTTGAATTAGATTGGAGTAACCGTTTTCGAGTTAGAGTCCGGAAACAAAAATGTGGACGGACAGATGGATGGACAGAAAAACGGACAAAAACGAAGAAACGGACGGAAAAACGGACAAACAAACAGATGGAATTTCACCAATTTCGAAAGGAACCTAGCTATGATGGTGATCTATCTCCCTGTGAAGTTTGAATTTGATTGGTCAAACCGTTTTAAAGTTAGAGTCCGGAAACGAAAATGTGGACAAACAGATGGATGGACAGACAAACGGACGAAAAACGGACAAACGAACATACGTAATTTCACCAATTTCGAAAGGAACCTAGCTATGATGGTGATCTATCTCCCTGTGAAGTTTGAATTTGATTGGTCAAACCGTTTTAAAGTTAGAGTCCGGAAACGAAAATGTGGACAAACAGATGGATGGACAGACAAACGGACGAAAAACGGACAAACGAACACACGGAATTAACTTATAAAAATTTAATTTACTTATTAAATTTGCAATTTTATTGCGTTAATTTGCAAATTTAATAGGTAAATAAAATTTTTATAAGTTAATACCCTATCCAATGGACAATAGCTTATCCGGTCGGCGCAGACCGGCCCGCCAAACGTCAGAAAAAGACGTCCTGTGTTTCCACCGGCCAGGCCGGTCCAGTGCTGTGCACTCGCCAGATGGCGTGCCGTACTTCCTTCCTGTCTAGACAGCGTGACGTCATAGCATCTTTTTCGTTGTCTAAACCTATTAGACCCCTAGTAAGCTGATAGCGGGGTCGGTGGGAGGGTCTTGTGTGTCCATTGGATAGGGTATTAACTTATAAAAATTTAATTTACCTATTAAATTTGCAATTTTATTGCGTTAATACATCCTATCCAATGGACAATAGCTGAATAACTACCGCTTGGTTGGCGGGGAAGTTACTAGGGACTAAAGTTGAACTCATGTTAGAGATAATGACAATTCCTCATTTAGCCTGGGTGGACCTTGAAGTCAACAACACCTTTAAGGCTATGGTCGAATATCATCATCCGGTTATCCGGAATGGAACCGTCAGAATCGACCTTCCACCCCCCCCTTTTTTACAGACCTGCTCTGAGGTAAGGGAAGAGAGGGATGAGTTCAGTCCCATACAGTTAAGCCTCCTGGAGGAAGTACGTGAGATTTTTTTTTTTTTTTTTTTTTTGTTGATTCTTAACTATATGTGCAATTATATACAAACATGTACAGGTATATACCTATGTACAGATCTCCTCTAGGTACCAGTCTGTTGGTGGATCTGCTGAGCAGCCACAACCGGTCCAAGATGGTAGAGCTCTGAGTCAGCCCAAGCCACATCCTTCAGGTAGAATTGGGTGAAGGTGTTATGAGATTTCCAGTGGCAGGCTGCTAAGATCTGTTCTAAGGAAACTCCCGATTGGAAGGCCTTAGAGGCCGCAAAGGCCCTGACATCATGAGCTTTAACTTGATGTAGGGTGTGGGCCTGATGATCAGAGAGCTCATAGCATAGGATCACAGTTTGCTTGATCCATGAGGAGATAGTGGCAGGGGAGATGTCTTTGTCGAAACCCTTCTTGAAGGAGACAAAGACTAACTCCTTGTGTTGCCTGAGGTCTGAAGTCCTGTCCAAATAGTAGCGCAAAGCTCTGCCTTGAAGCACATTGTCTTCCTCTAGCCACCATTGTAAGTGGGGGTGCAGGGACCTTGGTAGGGGGATAATCTTCTCTAGAGATTCTGGTACCCTCCAGTTGTTCTTGAGATGCCACTGTATGGGTCTCATGTGCAGCCAGCCGAGGTGAACCTGTTTTTCTGTGGCTGTTAGTAGGCCTATCAGGGACATGAACTGCCGGACCGGACAGACCGGTAGCGACAGGAGTAGTTGTATCTTGTCCTGAAGGCTTTGCCACCGGTCCGGAGTCGGCCTGACCCGGCCGGACCGGAGGTCGAACTGGTAACCTACGAAATCGAAGATCTGTTTGGGTTCCAGCTCTGATTTTTCTAAATTCACCAGCCACCCTAGGTTCTGGCACATTTTGATCAGGACTTAGGTATGGTGGAGACAAGTTTCGCGGGATTTGGCCCTCACCAACCAGTCGTCTAGGTACTGGTGGATTCTTATACCCCTGTGTGTGGCCATCAGTTTCACCTCCTTTGCGACCACAGTAAACTCCAAGGGTGCTGTGGACAGTCCGAACGGCAGAGCCTTGAACTGGTATGTTCGCCCTTGGACGTGAAATCTCAAATATTTCCTGGATTGTTCCTGTATTGGAATATGGAAATAGGCATCCTGAAAGTCTACGGATGTGACCCATTCCCCTTGTTGGAGTGATGACCTGATAGTTTCCGGTGTCTCCATCTTGAATTTCTCCGCCTTGAGGAAGAGATTGAGGTTGCTTAAGTCCAGTATGGGTCTCCATTTGTTGTTTGGTTTGGGTACTAGGAATAACCGATTGAAGAAACCCAGAGATTTTTGGTTTTGTACTATTTCCACTGCATTTTTGTCGGTAAGCTGATGCAATGCCTCCATCAGGTAGCTGTTCCTGTGGGGATTTGCATAACAGCTCACGACAGTCGGAAATCTTACTAGTTTGGGGCGGATCCGGAACGGGAGAGTGTAACCCTCTTTCAGGATTTGAACCACTATGGGGCTGGCGCCCAGGTCCTGCCAAACTTGCCAAAAGTTTTGAAGCCTTGCCCCTACAGGTAGATTTAGTGCAGCATTCGAGGCATTTGTTACAGTTTTGACATAAGGTAATTGAGTGACACATGAAACACCTTGCACAGATTTTAATTTGCAAACTGGTTGAACATAACATTCTGCCAACCCAGGACTTTGTGGCAGCCCGGGTGCAGAAACTACAGAATTTACAGCAAGAGGCTTTACATTTAACTGAGTCTTTGTACAAGGAATTAAAGTCCTTTGATTCAACTCTTTCCTGCTTCCGGTCAGTCTGCTTGGAAACAAGAATTTTACAGGGTAATTGTCATTTATAAGCAGACTGACCCTTGGCCTGACGCGAGGAAAACTTTCCGGCCTGCATTCTGCTCTTTTTCTTGAACTGTCGTCCCAGATTTTTCCAGGCTGGTTTTGAAGACTTATTGTCGTAGGCCGGTCGGTCGGTTCTCTTGTAAGGGTGATAACGAGACTCCTTACGATTGGATGAGCCTGTATGAGAGTGTCCTCTCTCTTCAAATTTGGAGATGTCATCCTCTGCTTTCTTCAATATGGTATCTGGAAAGAGAGTTGCAGATTCCATAGGTGCTTGACGAAGGGCAGCCAAGGTATCCGGTTTAAGACCGGTCTTCATGTGTGCTAAATAAGAATCCCTTCAGGCCAGAGTAAAATTGTACATACAGACGAAGGCAAAGTCAGATAAGTGTTCCATAGTCTTTGTCATGCACTGTGTAATGGAGGAGTTAAAAGTCATGAGATACTGCAACTCCTCCGTAGCCCCACCGACCTTATCTGCCGATTTGCCCTTGCTGTGCTCAGATTGTAAAATCTTCAGTTGAGATGCCATGCTCTGTTGAACTTTGCTTACACACCGGCTAAGACCTGCGGCCTGATTGCATATATAAGTTGCTTCCCGGGCACTCTTCTCCCATCGCCTCAAGGTGTCTTGTGAGATAGTACGAGATGGGGGAGCCGGAGAGGTTAAACCACTGGGTCTAGAGACCCTACTAAATGAACTGTTCAGCTTTGCCGCTTCTGAATGCCAAAAAGAAACACTACCGGCTGGTTTGTCCTGGCCGGGATGTAGGCCGTACCACTTCCCTTGCGATTTACCATACTTCACAAATTGATCTTTCTGGAGACCTCCAGTCTCCGAACTTCTAGAGGGGTAACCCTGCACCAAAGTTACATTTACTCGGTCCATCTTGCGACACAACCAGTCGTCTGTGGGTAAATTTACGCTAGTCTTTCCCGTCGGTTGTTGCTTTGGTGCTGCGAATGGGTTATCCTCAGAGCTTGATAAAGCGGAGTCGACCTCTGGAATGTGAGTCCATCCCATAAACGAGCGAACCCCACTCATGGTCTCTCTATAATTTTGCTCTTCCGACAATAAATGATCAGTTTCTGTAAGTGATAAGTCCTGTTCTCCATCTGAAAGTTCACCTTCTTCCGTTCTGTCTACCTTGACCGGGAGAGATTCGGAGTCAGAATCAGATAAAACGTCCATGTCAGACTCTGAAACTTGAAGAGTGACCTCAACACCAGATGTAGACGCTGGAGGGTGTTCCACCGGTCCGGCAAGGGACTGGTCGGTGATAGGAGGTCGGTCCGGATGAGGTCGGAGTGAAGCTGGCTGAGCAGTTGAAGAAAGGTCGGTGGATCTGGCCGGTGCAAAGAAAGGCTCGGATGTATCCAAGGCACCCGCCGGAGGGGGTTTCACAGGTGTAACCTTGACCGACTGGAAAGCGGGTGTAGGTTGACTGATGGTTTTGGAGAGCAGCATGGCTTCAAGTCTGCTGAACCTTTCGGACCATTTAAGGTCCATGGCTTCAAGCTTGGTGTCTGTAGCAGGGGCTGAAGATCTAGCCGGTGAGGAATGTCTTTTCTTAGACGATTTCCCTTTGGTCACTTTAGTGTCTGGTCAGATTTCATAGCTTTCGCAGCCTCAGGGGTGCTACTCACTGCTTCAGAACTCTTAACGGCTTTCTTGATTTTCGCACCCGCAGGGGTGGTACTCATCTCTTCTGAGTTCGCTGCTTCAGCTTCACTAGCAAGACCAATGACTGACACAGATGAAGGGTCAATAAGCGTAGTACTGGAATCTTCTAAGGCCTTAGCCTCACGCTTTTCTTTTTTCTTTTGATACTGTGGGGTGGCTAATTTTGCTTTCTGTTCCTCTGTGAGAACGTCACAACTAATACAAGGGAGATCTTTAACACAGTTATCTTCACCCTTTTTCTTGTCCCTGCAACGAGCACAGACTTTATGTTTGTCAAAACCTGCCATAATATGGCCACACAGCCCCCTTCGCTGTCCTGGTGAAGACATGGTAGATCTCTAATATAAGTACTATGAAATGAAATATGTTAAAACGTCCCAAAACAGAAATAGCCACCATAAAACATAAACTTGAGAATTAAATTCAAAATCCTTGTGCACTCGCACGCGCCAAACGAAAAAGATGCTATGACGTCACGCTGTCTAGACAGGAAGGAAGTACGACACGCCATCTGGCGAGTGCACAGCACTGGACCGGCCTGGCCGGTGGAAACACAGGACGTCTTTTTCTGACGTTTGGCGGGCCGGTCTGCGCCGACCGGATAAGCTATTGTCCATTGGATAGGATGTATTAACGCAATAAAAACATCCTATCCAATGGACAATATGCTGAATAACTACCGCATGGTCGGCGGGTAAGTTACTAGGGATTTATGTGAACTCACAAGTGATAGTAAATTTTAACCTAAGGTCTAGGCTGACTTTGTCAGGAGACCTATAGGCCCAGGCCTGGATTGACCTTAAGGTCAGGAAACCCTATAAGGCCTTGGTCGGTTGCCAACAGCCGGTTACCCGGGGCTATACCGACGTCGCCCCCCCCCCCCCCCCTTTTTAACAGACCTGCTCTGAGGTAGGGGGAAGAGAGGGATGAGTTCAGTCCCAGAATGTCAATAAACCTCCCAAAGGAAGTACATCACATTTTTACTATGTACAATTAGAAAATGTTTATACTCTGTACATATATACAAATCTCCTCAATCTAAGGGCCACCTGTGGATCTGCTGAGCAGCCACTACCGAGCCCAATTGGTAAAGCTCTGAGTCAGCCCAAGCCACACCCCTCAGATAGAACTGTGTGAGGGTATTATGTGACTTCAGTGGCAGGCTGACAAGATTGGATCTAAGGAGACTCCCGACTGGAAGACCTTAGGAGCAGCAAAGGCCCTGACATCATGGGTTTTAGCCTGATGTAAAGAGTGGGCCTCCTGGTCAGAGAGCTCATAACATAGGATCACAGTCTGCTTGATCTAAGAGGAGATAGAGGCAGATGTCTTGTCGAACCTTTCTTAAAGGAGACAAAACAACCACCTCCTTATTCTACTTGAGGTCTGAGGTCCTGTCCAAATAGTAGCGCAATGCTCTAACCGGAAAACAAGGGGACCAGTCAGACTAGAGGGATCTATCCAGAGAAGGGGGCCAGGGTTGTTGTAACCACTGGGGGCACACTGTCTGGACCCTCCTGACCAGCTGATTATTGGATAGAAAGCTGGGTAATGGATACAGGGACACCGTTGACCAATTGGATTCATGGATTGGTGTCTAATATTTTTGCTTTGCCAAGCATGAATGTCACTTCTGCGTTTACCCGACCCAAGGGCCAAGAAGAATACCGTCTTGAAGGTCAAATACTTCAAGGAGGCCTCCTTGATTGGTTCAAAGGGAGCCTTATTCAGTTGGTGCAAAACCAGTGAGAGGTTCCAGGAGGGGATGCCCCTCCTGCCTTTGGGTCTGTCTCTGTGTAAACTATCCAGGAGACGAGCGAGATTTTTGTCCTTGCTGATGTTGAAGGGGGGATTTGCCAGTTTATCAGCAATGGCTGAACTGTAACCATCAATGGTGCTGGGCTGAATCTTCCTGTCCTTATAAGGTACATAAGGAAGTCAGCAACTGACTTTACAGGGGTACCCTGAGGTCCACCTGATTAGTGACACACCACTTGTAACAATGGTCCACTTTGCCTCATAGCCTGATCTGGTTGATCCCTTTTTAGGAGCCTAAATTCTTGCTGCCACCGCCTCAGCGAAGCCCTGCTCCTCAAATGCTGAAGCTCCAGGAGCCGAGCATCGAGATTAAGATTTGTCAGATTTCTGTGAGGGATCTGATTGAATGGTTGTGTCAACAGGTTGGGCAGATTGGGCAGGCTCAGTGGGATTTGGCTGGACATGGCCACTGGATCCCAAAACCAAGGCATGATGGGCCACCCCGGAGCAATCAGAATGATTCTCTTGTATGGGGAGCCCTGCAACATCACCGCTTTGCCCAATATGGCTGACAGTGGGAAGGTGTATGCTTCCTGATCCTACCATGACATACTGAGCGCATTCACTGCTGTAACCAGGAGATCCGGTACCAGTGACACAAACAAGGGCAACTTGTTGTTGAACCTCGTGGCAAATAGATCTAGTTGAGGCCGGCGCCACCTGTTGCATATTGCTTGGAAGAGCTCCTGAAGGACAGACCACTCTGTTCGGGTGGTCTGGCCTAGCCTGGATAGCTTGTCTGCGACCACACTCAGCCAGCCTGTGTCGGGCTTTTAGAGTTACTTGATTTCTGGCGCACCAGGTCAAGATTCTCCATAGTAAAGCACAAGGTGGGCCCAACCTCATGCCTCCTTCCCTGTTTATGTATGACACCACTGTGGTGTTGTTTGTCTCAACAAGTACTATCTTGTGCATACAGGGGTCTTGGAACTGCCTGGAGTTCTAGGTAATTGATATGCAACTTGCTTTCCAGGAGGGACTAGGTGCCACCTGCAGTGTGTTCGTTTAAGTGAGCACCCCACCCTGCGTTTGATGAATCTGTAAAATTTGCAGATCATGTTTTATTTGGGTGTAATGGTTGGCCTGTAAGGACATTGTCCTCTTGCAACCACCCTTGTAAGTGTGGGTGCAATACCTTGGTATTGGAATCACCTTTTCTAGTGACTCTGGTACCCTCCAGTTGTTTTTGAGATGAAAGTCATTTGCTCTGAGGCTCTGAGGTAGGGGGAAGAGAGGGATGAGTTCAGTCCCATAAAATTAAGTCTCCCGGAGGAAGTACGTGAGATTTTTTTTTTTTTTTTGTTGCTCCTTAACTATGTGTAGTATATATAAATATGTACAAGCATTTACATATGTACAGATCTCCTCTAGGTACCAGTCTGTTGATGGATCTGCTGAGCAGCCACAACCGGTCCGAGATGGTAGAGCTCTGAGTCAGCCCAAGCCACGTCCTTCAGATAGAATTGGGTGAAGGTATTATGAGATTTCCAGTGGCAGGCTGATAATATCTGCTCTAGGGAAACTCCCGACTGGAAGGCTTTAGAAGCAGCGAAAGCCCTTACATCATGAGCTTTAACTTGATGTAGAGTGTGGGCTTGATGATCAGAGAGCTCATAGCATAGGATCACAGTTTGTTTGATCCATGAGGAGATAGTGGCAGGCGAGATGTCTTTGTCGAAGCCTTTCTTGAAGGAGACAAAAACTAATTGTTTGTCCTGCCTAAGGTCTGAAGTCCTGTCCAAATAGTAGCGTAAGGCTCTGACTGGACAAAGAGACCTATCAGACTTGAGGGACCTATCCAGAGTAGGAGCCAGGGCTGGTATGACCACCGGGGCTACACTCTCCGGACCCTCCTTGGCCAGCTGATTCTTGGAGAGAAAGCTGGGAGATGGAAACAGAGACACCTTAGACCAGTCCGACTGGTGTCTGATGTTTTTATGTTGCCATGCATGGATCTCACTCCTTCTTTTGCCAGAGCCGAGGGCCAAAAGGAAGACAGTTTTGAAGGTCAGATGCTTCAGAGATGCTTCCCTAAGAGGTTCGAAAGGGGGCTTTGTCAGCTGGTGTAGTACCAGGGAAAGATTCCAGGAAGGTATTCCCCTCCGCCCTTTGGGTCTGTCTCTGTGGAAACTTTCCAAGAGACGAGTGAGATTATGATCTTTGCTGATATTTAGTGTTGTATCACCTAGTTTATCAGCAATGGCAGACCTGTATCCATCGATGGTGGTGGGCTGCAACTTCTTTTCCTCAAAGAGGTACATCAGGAAGTCAGCCACCGACTTTACAGGTGGTGACCTGAAGTCCACCTGATTAGTGTAGCACCACTTTGTAAAAAGGGTCCACTTTGCCTCGTAGACTGATCTGGTTGATTTTCTTTGAGGAGCCTCAATTCTTGCTGCCACTGCCTCAGAGAAACCTTGTTCTTTGATTTTTGCGGCTCTAGGAGCCAAGCATGGAGATTTAGATTTGTCAGATTTCTGTGAGGGATCTGATTGAAGGGTTGTGTTAGCAGATTGGGCAGGTTGGGCAGACTGAGAGGGGCCCGACTGGACATGGCCACTAGGTCCCAAAACCAGGGCATGTTGGGCCATCCCGGCGCAATCAGAATGAGTCTTTTGCACAGGGAGTCCAGCAGCTTCTCCACCACTTTGCCCAATATGGCAGTCGGTGGGAAGGCGTATGCATCCAGATCGTCCCATGGCAGAGTGAGTGCATCCACTGCTACAGCCAGGGTGTCCGGTACTGGAGAGACAAACTGAGGTAACTTGTGGTTGAACCTCGTGGCAAATAGGTCTATCTGAGGCCGGTGCCATTGTGTGCATAGTTGTTGAAAAACTTCTGGTAGGAGGGACCATTCGGTTTGGATGGTCTGACCCAGTCTGGATAGCTTGTCGGCTATCACATTGAGGTGGCCCGGGATATGCCGGGCCTTTAGGGTCACCTGTCTGTGGGAACACCAGGTTAAGATTCTCCACAGGAGGGCACAGAGTGGGCCTGACCTCATGCCTCCTTCTTTGTTTATGTAAGAGACTACCGTAGTATTGTCGGTTGCCACTAGGACTATTTTGCCCACACAGAGACTTTGGAACTCTTTGAGGGCTAGGAGAACCGCTTTGAGTTCTAGGTAGTTTATGTGCAGCTTGCTTTCTGGCACCGACCAGGACCCTCTTGCCGTGAACTCGTTTAAGTGAGCGCCCCACCCTTCTTTTGAGGCGTCTGTAAATATTTGCAGAGCGTGCCTCATGGGGTGTAACGGTTGTCCTTGAAGGACATTGCTTTCTTCCAGCCACCAGCATAAATGTGGGTGCAGGGACCTGGGTAGAGGGATGACCTTTTCTAAGGATTCCGGTACCCTCCAGTTGTTTTTGAGATGCCACTGAATGGGTCTCATGTGTAATCGGCCTAAGTGAACTTGCTTCTCTGTGGCTGTTAACAGACCTATCAAGGACATGAATTGCCGGGCCGGACAGGCCGGCAGCAATAAAAGTGTTTGTATCTTTCCCTGGAGGCTTCGCCACCGGTCCGGTGTCGGTCGGACCCGACCGGACTTGAGGTCGAACTGGTAGCCTACAAAGTTGAAGACTTGTTTGGGTTCCAGCTCTGATTTTTCCAAATTCACTAACCAGCCTAGATCCTGGCATATTTTTACCAGCATCTGAGTATGTCGGAGACAAGCCTGGGGGGATTTGGCTCTTACTAACCAGTCGTCTAGGTACTGGTGGATTCTTATACCCTTGTGCATGGCCATTAGCTTGACTTCCTTTGTGATTACAGTGAATTCCATGGGTGCTGTGGATAGACCAAAGGGAAGAGCTTTGAACTGGTAGGTTTGGTCCTGGACCTGAAATCTGAGGTATTTCCGGGACTGTTTCTGTATCGGTATGTGGAAATAAGCATCCTTGAAGTCCACCGACGTTACCCATTCCCCTTGTAAGAGGGAGGTTCTGATGGTTTCCGGTGTTTCCATCTTGAATTTCTCTACTTTGAGGAATTGGTTCAGATGGCTGAGGTCCAATATAGGTCTCCATTTGTTGTTGGGTTTGGGGACTAAAAAGAGTCGGTTGTAAAACCCCAACGAGGTCTGATGGGAAACCTGTTCTACAGCATTTTTGTCGATAAGCTGATGCAATGCCTCTAACAGGTAGCTGTTCCTGAGAGGATTGGCATAGCAGCTTACGACTGTGGGAATTCTTGTGAGGTTTGGTCGGATCCGGAAAGGGAGGGTGTAGCCCTCTCGCAGGATTTGAACTACTTTGGGACCGGCACCCCGGTCCAGCCAAGTCTGCCAAAAATTTTGCAGTCTGGCCCCTACAGGCAGAGTGAGGGCAGCATTTGGTACATTTGGAACAGAATTGGCATAAGACAATGGAGTGACACAAGAAACACTTTTCACAGATTTTAATTGACACCTTTTTACTTGACATTCTGGCACTCCGGGACTTATCCCTTTCCTTTGTGGAAGCCCGGGTGTAGAAGGAACAAATTTGACAACAGGAGGCTTTACATTTAAAGTCAATAAATTGTTCAATGTATGGTCTGTGTGGAAAGTCCCGGTCATCAACTGGCTTGTATCCTTGTGTACATAATAATTGTCATTTATAGTGTTGGTGACCGCGGGAAGGTCGGGAAGAGAAGTTAGAGGCTTTTCCCCTGCCTCGCTTGAAAGGTCGCCTGTTGATATTCTTCCAGGCGGGTCTGTCCTGTTTTCCCTCCGACCGACTCTCCTGTTTCTTATCAGGGCGTTCATATGGGTGGAAACGTTGCCTAGTATGCGAAGTGGTGGCCGATGGGTGACTCTTGCTATCATACAGGGCAATCTCTTCCTCAGCCTTTTTAACAACTGTTTCTGTAAACAAGGTGGCTATATGGAGTGGGCCGGTCCTAAGGGCAGCAAACGTGTCTGGTTTCACTCCGTTCTTTAGATGGCTGAGATATGAATCCCGACGGGCCAAGGCAAGGTTCCCCATGGTAATGAAAACAAAGTCTGTCAAGTGTTCCATTGCCTTGGCTGTGGCCTGTGTGATGCTAGAATTGAATTCCATAAGGAATTGTAATTCTTCAGAGGCGTCGGATAGTTTCTTGGAAACTTTGCCTTTATTGTCTGAACGTATAACTTTCAACTGTGCTTGCATGTCCCCTTGCACTTTAAACAAACAGCGATTGAAGCTGGCCGTTTGATTGCACACTACTGAGGCCTCTCTGGCCGTCCTCTCCCAGCGCCTAAGTGTATCTTGAGAAATTCTACGTGAAGCTGGGGGTGTAGCTGCCAAGGCGGCTTTCCTGGCTATTCTCCCAAAGCTGTTATTCAATTTAGCCGGGCCTGTATGCCAACTGGTAACTGTGGCTGGATCTAACTGCTGGTCAGAGTAAAGACCATACCATTTAGTCTGTGGTTTTGGAGGCCGGAGGAAATGGTCCATGGGAAGGCTACCGGCTTCAGTGGTTCTGGAGGGGTATCCCTCAGTCATGTTAAGGTTGAGTTTAGCTAATTTTCGGCAGAGCCAGTCCTCTGTAGGCATTTGTACTGAAATCTTGCTGGGTGCCGGAGCCTTGGGACCCGCGAAGGGGTTGTCGTCCGAAGGGTTTGAGCTGTCCATATCAGGAATATGAGACCACCCCATGAAGGAACGTATGCCTCTCATAGTTTCCCGGTAGGTTTGCTCTTCTGACGTCGGGAGTTCTTGATCAAATTCCTGGTCGTCGGACAAATCTCCCTCCTCTACAAAAAGTTCCACCGGAGGAGTGTCAGACAGCTGACTCTGGGTATCCGAGTCCAAACTAGAAATACTGTCTTTTCTGCCCGCCTGAGGGGTCGGTGAAAATGAGCCGGTTGAACTCAAAGGTCGGTCGGAGGGAGGGTGGTCGGATGTCTCAACAGGAAGAGTTGAAGGTCGGTGAGAGTCTGAGCTAGGCTTACCGGTCGACTTATGCTTCTGAGAAGCGGTGTCTGGACCAGTGCGCCCTTGTGTAGCAGTGTTAATCTTAGATTTCAGCTTACCGGCCGACTTTTGCTGTGAAGCAATAATGTCTGGGCCAGTGCGCTTAACAGTTGAAGAACCTTGTGAAGCATGTTCTGAGTGTAGCTTACCGGCCGACGGCTGCAAGGCAGCACTAGAGTCTGGGCCAGTGCGCTGAGAGATGTCCAGAGACTTATCAGTTGGATGAAAAAAGGGTTCAGAGTCACGTGAAACATTTCCTGGTGGAGGGTGATCTGGAGCGACCCTGACATCTGAAGAGAAGGTAGGTTCTATGGATCTGGCTAAGAGTAAAGCTTCTAGCCTATTGAAACGATCCGCCCATTTGTCCTCAAGGGCTGAAAACTTTTCTTCCGTGGCAGAAGAGAGAGTTGAAGATGAAGATGATTTCTTTGTTTTAGCAGGGGGCTTTTCCTTTTTGAGTTTCTTATCAGGTGGGGCAGGCGATTTATCAGCACTAGGCCCACTAACAACCCCAATGACGGAGACACTGGAAGGGTCTACAAGTTCGTCTGTGGGTTGGGTATTATCCAAACGTTTTGCCTCCCTTTTCTCTTTCTTGATTTTATAAGATGGAGTAGAGATCTGGGCACGCTGCTCAGGGGTGAATGCATTACAGAGAGTACAGTCTGCAGTGTCTTTGTTAGCAATACACGGTTCCTCACCTTTCCCCTTTTCCCTACAACGTGCGCAGAAGGAATGTCCGTCGAAAATAGCCTTTGCATGGCCACAACTCCCTCTCTTCTGGCCAGGTGAAGACATAGTTCATAAAACAGAGATGTAACTTAAGAATACTAAGATTCAAGACGATTTCCAAGCAATAAACTTCAAAAAAACATAATTTCTGGCAGAGATAAAATTTTCCACTGTGCACTGGTTCGCGCCAAACGAAAAAGATGCTATGACGTCACTCTGTCTAGACAGGAAGGAAGTACGACACGCCATCTGGCGAGTGCACTGGTGCTACGGACCGACCTGCTAGTGGAGACACAGGACGTCTTTTTCTGACGTTTGGCGGGCCGGTCTGCGCCGACCGGATAAGCTATTGTCCATTGGATAGGATGTATTAACGCAATAAAAGTCTTTATTTTAATATCATTAATATCATTGTGATTATTGTTAACACTACATATTTCCTGTGTGTACCATACTTACCCTGGGTCCTCCCAGCCTCCTCTTCCTTGGAGGAAGGGGTGGGTCCAGCGATGGCCTCTTCCTTGGGGACTGGGTCTGTAAACAAAATACAAAAGTGGAGATTAACCCAATGTCTGTGTAAGCTAAACCGATATCACTGCTAGCGTACCCAACAGTTGTGTACAAAGGATTTATATCACTGCTAGTGTACTCAATGTTTGTTTACACAAGATTATATCACGTCAAACTTCCCCACTGGTTGTGTATACCAACTCAAAATCTTTTCTAACTTGTGTAACAATTGCGTTTTCTGTAGAGAAGAGTTTACTTGATTTAATATGCGACAGCTACGAATGTTCAACCCAAATCTTATATAAGAGTTTTTGTACCAGGCAATTATGATCAATCAACAGTTGTTGGGTGCCCTAGGCTAAGACCAAGTCTCAACATTATACTCATTTTTTTCAGCTGAGACCAATTTGAGTCGAGTGCTGAGCCTTTCTAATATAAAAAATAGCATCAGAGATGCCCGTACCCCACAGCCTAGGGAAATATTTTCAACACCATGAGATACAGAAGTACTGTACCAGTACAAACTTCAGGATACTTTCAGAGCACTGTCAGTTATATAAAGGTCCAAACAATGTTTAAATGGAGAAATAATGTTTAAAAGAAAGATAATGCATATAAAGATGAAGTATTAAAACAAGATAATTCAATAACAAGATAACAGCATTAATCAGTAAACTAAAATTCAACCCTCTTTATCTACATCTGCAAGTGAGTCATAGCCACTTTTTAAGTTTGGCTATCCTTGTTTGACCTTGACGGAGGGGTCCAAGGTCAAATCCGACCACACAAAAAAATTCCCAGCCCATGATTTCCTGTAGCTTGTTTACCATCCCAAACCTGTAGGACCAATAATAAGCGAGTTCTAAGCAATTGTAAGTTTGGCTATCCTGAATTGACCTTGAAGGAGGGGTCCCAGGTCAAATCTGACCACACCAAAAGAATCCCAGCCCATGATTTCCTATATGTTGGTTTACCAGCCCAAACCTCCAAGACCAATAATACGCGAGTTATAAGCACTTTAAGTTTGGCTATCTTCGTTTGACCTGGAAGGAGGGGTCTAAGGTGAAATCTGACCACACCAAAAGATTCCCAGCCCATGATTTTCTATAGGTTGGTTTTCCATTCCAAACCTCTAGGACCAATAATAAGCGAGTTATAAGCACTTTTAAGTTTGGCTATCCTCATTTGACCTTGAAGGAGGGGTCCAAGGTGAAATCCGACCACACCAAAAAATTCCCAGCTCATGATTTTCTATAGGTTGGTTTTCATTCCAAACCTCTAGGACCAATAATAAGCGAGTTATAAGCACTTTTATGTTTGGCTATCCTCATTTGACCTTGAAGGAGGGTTCCAAGGTCAAATCGGACCATATTAACAGATTCCCAGCCCATGATTTCCTACAGGTTGGATACAATGATTTACTCAACAGTGAGAACCTGAAAGAAGCTATTGCTCAGCTATGCCATGACATAGAGGTCTGCAATTTCACTATGTTATAGCTGACCAAAACGTCTGTGAAAAACATATTTAACAAAATACTCTAAATGTAATAGTTTTCAAGTTACTACTGATTTACTCAAGAGTGAGAACCTCAAAGTAACTATTACTCAGCTATGCAATGAGCTACATGTGTGAATTTTTGCTCTGTTATAGCTGACCTAAAAGTAGGTGAACAACATATTTAAGCAAAATACTGTAAATGCAATAGTTTTCAAGTTACAACTGATTTACTCAATAGTGAGAACCTGAAAATAGCTATTGTTCAGTTGTGCCATGAGCTATAGGTCTGTAATTTCACTATGTTATAGCTAACCCAAAAGTAAGTGAACAATATATTATAAGAAAATACTCCAAATGCAATATTTTTCAAGTTATAGCCGATTTACTCAACAGTCAGTGCCTGAGAATAGCTATTGCTCAGTTGTGCCATGAGCTACAGGTCTGTAATTTCACTATGTTATAGCTGACCCAAAAGTAGCTGAATAACATATTTGCACAAATTTCTGTAAAGGCAATAGTTTTCCAATTACAACTGATTTACTCAACAGTGAGAACTTCAAAGTAGCTATTACTCAGCTATGCAATGAGCCACAGGTCTGGAACTTCACTATGTTATAGCTGACCCCAAAATAAGTGAATAACATATGCAACAAAATACTCTAAATGCAATAGTTTCCAAGTTATAAGTGATTTACTCAACAGTGATAACCTAAAAGTAGCTATTACTCAGCTATGCCATGAGCTACAGGTCTGAAATTTTACTATGTTATAGCTGACCCAAAAGTAGCTGAATAACATATTTATACTAAATTCTCTAAATGCAATAGTTTTCAAATTATAAGTGATTTGCTCAACATTGAGAACTTCAAAGTAGCTATTACTCAGCTATGCAATGAGTCACAGGTCTGGAACTTCACTATGTTATAGCTGACCCCAAAATAGGTGAATAACATATTGAAACAAAATACTCTAAATGGAATAATTTCCAAGTTATAAGCGATTTACTCAACAGTGATAACCTCAAAGTAGCTATTACTCAGCTATGCCATGAGCTACAGGTCTGAAATTTTACTATGTTATAGCTGACCCAAAAGTAGGTGAACAACATATTTAAGCAAAATACTGTACATGCAATAGTTTTCAAGTTACAACTGATTTACTCAATAGTGATGACCTAAAAGTAGCTATTACTCAGCTATGCCATGAGCTACAGGTCTGAAATTTTACTATGTTATAGCTGACCCAAAAGTAGCTGAATAACATATTATATGAAATACTCTAAGTGCAATAGTTTTCCAATTACAACTGATTTACTCAATAGTGAGAACTTCAAAGTAGCTATTACTCAGCTGTGCCATGACCTACAGATCTGAAATTTCACTATGTTATAGCTGGCCCAAAAGTAGCTGAATAACATATTTATACGAAATTCTCTAAGTGCAATAGTTTTGCAATTACAACTGATTTACTCAATAGTGAGAACCTCAAAGTAGTTATTACTCAGCTATGCAATGAGCTACAGGTCTGAAATTTTACTATGTTATAGCTGACCCAAAAGTAGGTGAACAACATATTTAATTAAAATACTGTAAATGCAATAGTTTTCAAGTTACAACTGATTTACTCAATAGTGATGACCTAAAAGTAGCTATTACTCAGCTATGCCATGAGCTACAGGTCTGAAATTTTACTATGTTATAGCTGACCCAAAAGTAGCTGAATAACATATTATACAAAATACTCTAAATGCAATAGTTTTCCAATTACAACTGATTTACTCAATAGTGAGAACTTTAAAGTAGCTATTACTCAGCTATGCAATGAGCTACAGGTCTGAAATTTTACTATGTTATAGCTGACCCAAAAGTAGGTGAACAACATATTTAATTAAAATACTGTAAATGCAATAGTTTTCAAGTTACAACTGATTTACTCAATAGTGATGACCTAAAAGTAGCTATTACTCAGCTATGCCATGAGCTACAGGTCTGAAATTTTACTATGTTATAGCTGACCCAAAAGTAGCTGAATAACATATTATACGAAATACTCTAAATGCAATAGTTTTCCAATTACAACTGATTTACTCAATAGTGAGAACTTTAAAGTAGCTATTACTCAGCTATGCCATGACCTACAGATCTGAAATTTCACTATGTTATAGCTGGCCCAAAAGTAGCTGAATAACATATTTATACGAAATTCTCTAAATGCAATAGGTTTTAAGTTACAAGTGATTTACTCAATAGTGAGAACTTCAAAGTAGCTATTACTCAGCTATGCAATGAGCCACAGATCTGAAACTTCACTATGTTATAGCTGATCCCAAAATAGGTGAATAACATATTGAAACAAAATACTGTAAATGCAATAGTTTCCAAGTTATAAGCGATTTACTCAACAGTGATAACCTAAAAGTAGCTATTACTCAGCTATGCCATGAGCTACAGGTCTAAAATTTTACTATGTTATAGCTGACCCAAAAGTAGCTGAATAACATATTTATACGAAATTCTCTAAATGCAATAGTTTTTAAGTTACAAGTGATTTTACTCATGATGGAAGTTACTGAAAAGCCCAAAAGTAGCTATTGCTCACTTAGCTATTGAGACAGGCACCCAACTTACTCACCATATTGTAGCTATGAAAAAAGTAGCTGAATAACATATTTTAACAAAATGCTCTAAATGCAACACTTTTCAAGTTATAAATGATTTTGTGCATGATTTCATGAATTTTAATGCATTAAAAATTATTAAAAAAATTTATTAAAAAAAAAGTAAGACAGATCCAGGTCTCATACTCACACAAGAGAATCTACCTGTGGCCTAGTACATATATGCAAGATATGAGAGAAATCCCTGCAATAGTCACTGAAAAAATTGTGATTAAGTGTTGAAATTTTCACACTTTTGGTGGGGGTACCTCCCTTGTAATGTCTCTAGCAAACAGACGAACAGACAGATTTGCATGCCTTGAACAATTTTTCATCCTCGATAGATAAGGTATCTTTTAAAAAAAACAGCACGTCTCTAGGCCTTGTAGTTTTGGAGAAGTTGTTCACGCGGACGCGGACGCGTACGCCCACGCCGCAGAGTGACGACATAAAAACCACATAAACAAGTCACTATTCTTTACAGCGTGAACCCGGAATTGGACCTCAGTTGTCAAATATGCTAAAAATACTTATCTGATCTATCAAAAGTCACCAAATTATGATTCTATGTATTAAAATAAGGAAACTGATGTAGTTTCAAAATTCAACAAGTATATCCTTGTAAAATTGAGAACTTTTCCTTCCAAAAAAAAAGCAAGTTATAATCAAGTGGCCAATGAGAAAAAGACGGGGATCATTCGGTATTTCACTACGGGGTTCACCTACAGTATTAAAGTAGTGGCCAATCATTATTTGTCCATTTTTATTGGATGTTGGTCATTGCCTTGCGGCCATCCGAGTAAGCATTCAGTTCCACATGGTAAGCTATTCGGTCGAAAAATCTGTTACAGTTTTTGAGATATTCACACTTTTTCATTTACTGCAAAAATCCAAGATGGGCTCCAAAAGTGGCGAAAATTAAAATTTTCCCCTTTCACATAGGATATTCTTTTTCTACCCTGCGGGTCAAAAATTTGCTCGAAATCGCTCTTAGTTTTTGAGATATTCACACTTTTTCATTTTCCATAAAAATCCAAGATGGCCGCCAAAGTGGCGAAAATTGAAATTTTTCCTCTGAGCTTAGGATACTCTTGTACTACTCTGTGGGTCAAAAATTCGCTGGTAATTGCTGTATCTCTTACGGTTTGCAAGATATTTGTGAGTTTTCATATTTTCACTAAAAGTAGCAACAAAGTAGCCATTACTCATCTGTACACTGAGCAACAGTTGCAAAATTTAAACATGTTACACTTTTTTTTTTTTTTTTTTTTTATTATGTATTTATACTCAGCGCAATATCTCCATATACTACAGGACTCAAAGCGCTATTTAACCAATCCGACTGTACAGATACAGCCCCAACTCACAAGTAACTCACATTCCCCTAACTGGAAGATAGAGGCTCAAGGATGACCATTTATCAACGTCCTTGAGGTTCTTTAACCTGCCACTGGGGATAGGACCCAATGACAGAGGACCGCCATTTTAAGTGGTCATCCGAGCCACTATGTATCTGCCTGTACCTGGGATTGAACCCACGTCCTCTGAGTTCCTAGACAAGTAAACCAAAAAGTAGATGAACAACATATTTGAGACAAATTGTGTAGCTGTTAGTGTTCATTTTACTACGCGTTTCCGTGTCTTTTGTCGCTATATTGGGGCGAACAGACGCATACACGTTATGGTCCCGAGTTGCGGTGGCGCACATGTCTTGCATTATCTCCCGCGTTTTCGCTGTAAATATTGGGAAAGTTAGACGAATTTTGTTTCAAAATCAAAGAAAAGGACACATATATTGGAAAATTTAATAGTAAATTTAATTTTTATAAGTTAATACCTTACCTAGTGGACAGATGCATTTGTCCGGCGCCTTGCCATACCCCCTTCCTTGTTGATGTAAGAGACCACAGTGGTGTTGTCTGTACAAACAAGAACTATCCGGTTGCAACACAACCGCTCGAACCGTTTTAAGGCCAGCAGGACTGCCTTGAGCTCTAACAAATTTATGTGCAAGGCGCTTTCTGACTCTAACCAGACTCCTTTTGCCATGTAATCGCCTAAGTGAGCGCCCCAACCTTTGTTTGAGGCGTCTGTAAACAGTTGAAGGGCGTGTTGAAGAGGGTGTAAGGGTTGACCTGAGAGCACCTTGGTCGGGTCCAACCACCACCTTAGATGTACATGGAGAGATGAAGGAATTGGAATGACCTTTTCCAGAGATTCCGGGGCATGCCAATGCTTTTTCAGGTGCCATTGAATGGGCCTCATATGCAGCCGCCCCGATACTACTTGTTTTTCTGTTGCTGTCAGAAGGCCGATTAAAGACATGAACTGCCTGACTGTGCAACATTCCAGTCCCAGGAGAAGGTTGAGCTTCTGAGATAGATTCCTCCACCTGTCCTCAGTTGGTTTGACTAACCCCTGAGATAGGTCGAAATGATAACCTACGAAGTCGAAGGTTTGTTGGGGCACCAGTTCTGACTTGTCCATGTTGACCACCCAACCCAGAGAGCGGCAAAGGTCCAAAAGGGTCTGGGTATGACGTAGGCAAATTTCCCGGCATGGGGCTCTCAGTAACCAATCGTCTAGGTATTGGTGGATTCGAATACCCCGCGATTGAGCCATGAGTTTTACCTCTTTGACCACCTTTGTGAACTCCAACGGAGCCGTCGACAGGCCAAAGGGAAGTGCTGTGAACTGAAAGGTCTGACCTTTGATGTGGAACCTGAGATATTTTCGCGACCTGTGGCTTATGGGAATGTGAAAATAAACGTCGCTGAAATCCAGCGAAGTGACCCACTCCTCCTGTTGCAGGGAGAGTCTGATGGTTCACTCACAGCTTGTTTCATCTTCTCTGATGACTTGCCCTTGCTATCCAGATGTAGGGTGTTGAGTTGAGTGGCCATAGAGTCTTGAGCCCTAGTCAAACACCTTGACAAACCAGCAGCCTGGTTGCACATTATTGTCTGTTCATGTGCTGCTCTGTCCCAATGCCTGAGCAGATCCTGACTGAAGGCCCGGGAGGGTGGGGCAGTAGGAAGGTTTCTACGTGCAACCCTGCTGAAGGAATGGTTGAGTTTGGCAGGGTCCGGTGACCAGGTGCGTACTATTGAACTCTCACTGTTCTTCTCAGCATGCATCCCGTACCATCTGGAGGATCTGGGAGGTTTAATGAATTGGTCCCTGAGGAGGCCAGTATTGTCGGTGTTTCTGGTGGGGTAGCCTTCTGTGATTGTGAGGTTGAGATTGGACATCTTCCTACACAACCAGTCGTCCACCGGAAGTTTCACAGAGACTTTATCGGTTGGCTGAACACGTGCACCGGCAAAGGGTTGTCATCTGCAGCAGAGGACACAGTTTCAAACTCAGGAATCTTATGCCAGTTCATGAAGCTTCTCACACCCCTCATAGTTTCCCTGTAATTGGCCTCCTCAGTAGGTTCCTGGTCAGCCTCATCCCTGGGGACATCTCTGTCTGGTGACCGGTCCCAGTGGATCTCATCATCCAGGGAACCAGTAACACTGAGCTGGTCAGCTTCACTTTCAGATGCTGCACTCAGATCTCCCTCAGCAGTGGGCTGAACATCAGGGAACGAAGCGGGGGCCTGAACAGGCTGGGTTGCTATCCCTGCACCGGGAGCCTCAAGAGGCTGGGTGGCTGTCTGCATCTCATCTACAGCTTCACCGGTGGCCTGATCAAGGCAGGGACCAGTAGTCTCTCTAGCCAGACTGCTGGTGGTGGCACCAGGGTCAAAAAAAGGCTCCTGGCTGGTAGTCACATCTGAAGCTGGTTTCACAACCGGTTCAACCGGTATTGTGAAAGTCTTGGCCAACAGCATCGCCTCCAGTCGGGAGAACCTCTATGCCCATTTATCGTCTAGCTATTTCAGGTCATCAGCTGATGGTCTGCTACTGGAAGATTTCTTCTTGCTGGCAGAAGGCTTAGGAGACTCACTAAGCTTCGTCTTCTTGGCAGTAGTAGGGTTGACTGAGGCTGTGCAGCCTTGACCTTCTCTACTTTACCCAGCACACGTGTGCAGGGTCCATGAGAGTGGGAGCAGAGGAGGACGCAGTCGCCTTCTTTTCTTTTCGATCTCTGTAGGTTGGGGTAGACAATTGTAGAATCTGCTCAGGGGTAAACCCTTTGCAAACATAACATTCTTTCTTCAAGACGCATGGATCGTCGCCTACCCCCTTGTCTCGACAACGTGCACGCTTGGAGTGGGAGTCAAACCCAGCCATAGCGTGACCGCAGGAACCTTTCTTTGTCCTGGAGACGACATAGTTGTAGTAAATACTGTAGAACTTCTTTAAAGTTGAAATAAAATGGATGTGTTCGGTGTTGAACAAAAAAATTCGCTTGTCGTGAAAACACGTCTTCACTCTCCACGCGCCAAACAAAAAAGATGCTATGACGTCACGTTGTCAAGACAGGAAGAGGAAGTACGATGCGCCACCTGGCAAATGCACTCTCCTGGCCGGTCCTGCTGGTATTATATACAGGACGTCTTTACCTGACGTTTGGCGGGACCGGTCGCGCCGACCGGTAAAGCAATTGTCCATTGGATAGGATGTATTAACGCAATAAAAATGAAATTTTATTTCATAAAAATGTAATATACCCTGTTTACTTCCTGTTGCAATTAAACACAAAACCTATGCGCTGAAGCAATAATTCTAATGGGTTTAGTGAGTAGAATTAACCACTGCAAGAACTTCAGCACTGCTGTCTACACCCTTAATAGGTCAGCTCAAAGGAGAGGGCATAAATATGCAACTGTGCACAGTTGTCATTACAAGACATATAGAGTTAAAGCCAAATCTGAAAGGACTTGTACGGTAAGGCACAACTGCCCCCCATCCCACCCCCTCTTTTCCCCTAATAATCACCTTTTTCTAATTTCTCTGCTGTTTAACTAACCTTAAACAGACTTGGTAGTATCTGGATAAAAACAGCACGTGTGTGTGTGTGTGTGAGCACAGGGGTGGGGGGGTGGGGGTGGGGGGCTGATGAGGATAAAACGGTCTCACAGTGGTACTAGATTTTACAAACATAAACAGATGCAGACATTCTGATGTAGTTAGATCACCTGTGCTATGATAACCTCACAAACCATATGTGGACAGAAAATATTGCACACGTCCGAGCTCGTTTTTGCAAGAGGATCTGCATCGCTGACGAGAGTAACAAAATAAATGTACGTAACCGGGGACGTCCCCCACTACGGACAGGGAGAATCAATTATTTGTACATACATATATATAGTGTTCACAGTAGAAAAGTCAGATGATACTAAATCTCGGAAATACCCCCACTAAGTACATAACATTGATCTTCCTCCACTCCCCATCACCCACTAGGAAAGAAAGAGAGTTTTTTTTTTTATTTTTGTGCCACCTACTGTATCATGAATTAATATAAAAATCATACAACAAAATAACAAGCAACCAACCCTTATTACTAGAGTTTATGAGGCACTGCATGCAAAAAAAACTGAGCACCCCCCACTAGGGACATGTGACACTGAGCGTCCCCCACTGCGTACATGGCATAGATCCTCCTCTCCTCCCCCATCCCCCACTGGGGACATGTGACACTGAGCGTCCCCCACTGCGTACATGGCAGTGATCCTCCTCTCCTCCCCCATCCCCCACTGGGGACATGTGTCACTGAGCGTCCCCCACTGCGTACATGGCACAGATCCTCCTCTCCTCCACCATCCCCCACTAGGGACATGTGTCACTGAGCATCCCCCACTGCGTACATGGCAGTGATCCTCCTCTCCTCCATCATCCCCCACTAGGGACATGTGACACTGAGCATCCCCCACTGCGTATATGGCAGTGAACCTCCTCTCCTCTCCCATCCCCCACTGGGGACATGTGTCACTGAGCTTCCCCCACTGCGTACATGGCACAGATCCTCCTCTCCTCCATCATCCCCCACTAGGGACATGTGTCACTGAGCATCCCCCACTGCGTACATGCCAGAGCTCCTCCTCGCCTCCATCATCCCCCACTAGGGACATGTGACACTGAGCATCCCCCACTGCGTACATGGCAGTGATCCTCCTCTCCTCACCCATCCACCACTGGGGACATGTGACAATGAGCGTCCCCCACTGCGTACATGGCAGTGATCATCCTCTCCTCCATCATCCCCCACTGGGAACATATGTGAGTGAGTGTCCCCCACTGCGTACATGGCACAGATCCTCCTCTCCTCCACCATCTCCCACTAGGGACATGTTTGAGTGAGTGTCCCCCACTGCGTACATGGCACAGATCCTCCTCTCCTCCACCATCTCCCACTAGGGACATGTTTGAGTGAGTGTCCCCCACTGCGTACATGGCAGAGATCCTCCTCTCCTCTCCCATCTCCCACTGGGGACATGTGTTACTAAGCGTCCCCCACTCTGTATATGGCAGAGATCCTCACCTCCCCTAGCTCCTGTTCGGGATATTTATCAGAGAGTGTCCCCACTGAATACAGGGCACAGATACTCCTCTTCTCTCCCATCACCCACTAAGGATATGTAATATTAAGCATCCGACACTGCATACATTACTGGAATCCTCCTCCTCCCAAGGTTTTTCATTTCTGCACAGTATCCTCAAAATAGCCTTAGAGATCCCCATAAGGACAAAGTGCTTATGAGAAGGTCAAAGGTCAATCAAGGTTGCACACCTACACCTTCTAACCAAATTCCTACAAGTTGTGGTTCCTGAGACGTAGCCGAGACAAGATGTTATAAGTCGAGGTTACTACAGAAAGGTTCAAGGTCAAATCAAGGTCATACCATGACGTTGCACAACTACACCCCCTAACCAATGTCCCTACCAAGTATCAACTTCCTACACCATACGGTTTCTGAGATATAGCCCAGACAAGATTTTATAAGTCAAGGTTACTACGGCAAGGTCAAAGGTCAAATCCTGGTCAGACCATGACGTTGCACACCTACAACCCCTTACCAATATCCCTACCAAATATCAACTTCCTACACCTTACAGTTTCCGAGATATAGCCCGTACAAGATTTTATAGGTCAAGGTCACTACAGCAAGGTCAAAGGTCAAATCAAGAGTCAGACTAGACATTGCACACCTACACCCCCTAACCAATATCCCTACCAAGTATCAACTTCCTACACCTTACGGTTTCTGGGATATAGCCCAGACAAGATTTTATAGGTCAAGGTCACTACGCAAGGTCAAAGGTCAAATCAAGGTCAGACCATGTGTTGCACAACTACACCCCCGAACCAATGTCCCTACCAAGTATCAACTTACTACCCCTTACGGTTTCTGAGATACAGCCCAGGCAAACTTTTTCCCGCCACCCGCCCGCCCGCCCATCCGGACACCATGGGTGAAAACAGTGTAACAAAAGGTGTGCAACATAATAGTGTGACCTTGATTTAACCTTTGACCTTGCTATAGTAAAATTTAGTTGGAAAATCTTTTCCGGGCTATATCTCATAAACTGTAAGTCATAGAAAGTTGCTTGAGTTGACCTTTGACTTTGCTGTAGTGACCTTGATCTTTAAAATTTATCTATATTTCAGAATCCATAGGGTGTAGAAGGTTGATACCTAGTAGGAACATTGGTTTAGGGTATAGGTGAGCAGCATCATAGTGTGACCATCATTTGACCTTTAACCTTGCTGTAATGTGGGTGTTCCACCACACGACTAAGCTTCCCAATTAAGGATTTTTTGGAGTCGGGTTCAAATATTTGCTTAGTCCCAGGTGTCCTGTAAGGGTCGGTTGTGGTTGGTTGTGGCCGTGAGAGAAATCAAACATGTTTGATATTTCTCACGATCCAAACCGATTCTTTTTTCCCGCCGTAAACAAAATGTAAAGTCCCGGGCTTCCTCAGGCCTTCTCAGACCCAAATTTACACAGTTGTATGTTGTTCCAGGAAGCCTGTTTAGGTGGGTTTCCTTAAAACCCACATCAGATGCAAGGGGGCCAGCAGAAGTTCTGGGTTCGAGGCCAGTCCCAACACCAGCAAGCAGGATGAATCGCATCTATCTACTACTGATACAGAACACCTTGAGTCCAGTGTCCTGAGGGAGAGTAGGAGTCAACCTATGTTCACATCTACACCAGTTTCAACAGACTCCAAGATACTCGAGCACTTTGACCAGATGAGGACACTCATCTCAGGTTTCCTGCAGCAGAAGTCAGGCAGGCAGACCTTGTTTGACTATGTGGCATCAGAGGCTGAAAAGATGACCCAGGAGGAGTTTGAGGACCTCAAGGGCAGAATTTTTAGACATTGAAACCATTAAAAGCAACCGTAGACATCAACCACTACCAAGAAGATCAGCCACTATTACCACGGAGTCCCAGAGGGTCGGCATACTGCCAACAATCACTCAACAGGCGTCTAGTTCCACTCAAGCCGCAGCTAGCAGCAGTTACTTCTACTACACACCCAGCCCCATTGGCTTTGGAAACCCTACATCGGTTCTAACGGTACAGGACGAGGGCAGTAGACACAACCTAAGTGGAATACTAAGTCAACTACCAGATCTGACATCAACACAGATCATTGCCCAGCCTCAGCAGCTGCAGCAGCAGCTACAACCCTTCACTATCACCATTACAGCACCGCCTCAACAGCAGCAGCCTCCTCAGTAGCCATCCAGTCAGGGTGGGTCTTTGACCTGCCGTCGGCCCTTTTCAGGGCCACCCAAACCTTCCAAAAACAATTATTAAGCTGTATTCTATTAAAAATCTCCTCCCAAAACATAACAGTTCAGTACAAATACTTATCGCAAGAAATAAAAAAGTCCAACACCAACACCACCCCCAAACATGAAACAAATAACCCATGGTATTAAACATAATAAAAAAGGCCACATAAAAAAGGTAAAAAAAATTCTCCCAATATGGCCAATAACTAATAATAATCCGGCCTGTGGGTCCGGGACTGGTGAGACAAATCTTGAGACTTTGTTGTTGAACTTTGTAGCAAAAAGATCCATCTGAGGTGTGTGCCACCTCTTGCATATTTCCCGGAAAACATCCGGATGGAGGGACCACTCGGTTTGGATGGTCTGACAAAGTCTGTATAGTTTGTCTGCTATCACATTTAAACGACCGGGGATATGTCGGGCTTTGAGAATTATTTGGTTTTTGGTGCACCAAGTGAGGGTTCTCCAAACAAGGCACACAGGGGTCCCGACTTCATTCCCTCTTCCTTGTTTATGTATGCTACCACAGTGGTGTTGTCGGTAGCTATGAGAACTACTCTGTTTGTGCAAAGAGACTGGAATTCCTTTAGGGCCAGAAGAACTGCTTTTAACTCTAGGTAGTTTATGTGCAGTTTGCTTTCTGGTAGTGACCAGCTTCCCCTTGCTATATGCTCGTCTAAGTGAGCGCCCCACCCTTCTTTTGATGCATCTATAAAGATTTGCAGGACGTGTGCTAAAGGGTGTAAGGGTTGACCTGTGATAACATTGTCTTCCTCCAGCCACCATTTTAAATGTGGGTGGAGTGATTTTGGGATGGGGATGATTTTCTCCAGAGTCTCTGGTACCTTCCAATTGTTTTTGAGATGCCACTGTATGGGTCTCATGTGTAACCTGCCCAAATGAACCTGCTTTTCTGTGGCAGTTAACAATCCGATCAGGGACATTAAGCTCCGTGTCGGACAGTTTGGGCTTGACAGGATCTCCCTTATCTTGCTTTGTAGAGCTTGCCAACGTTCTGTGGTAGGTGTGACCCTGCCTTGTTTCAGGTCGAACCGGTAACCTACGAAGTTGAAAACCTGTTTGGGCTCCAGTTCTGACTTTTCCTCGTTGACCAGCCACCCCAATTCTCTGCATAGGGTTACTAGGGTTTGAGTGTGTTGAAGACAAACCCGGTGAGAGGAAGCCCTGACCAACCAGTCGTCTAGGTACTGGTGGATCCTTATACCCTGTCTCATTGCTAGCCATTTGACTTCTTTGGCTATCACTGTGAACTCCATGGGAGCTGTGGACAGACCAAAGGGTAGTGCTTTGAACTGGTAGGTTCTGTCTTGGATGTGAAAACGCATGTACTTCCTGGATTGGCTGTTTATAGGGATGTGGAAGTATGCGTCTTTGAAGTCTACAGAGGTGACCCACTCCCCCGTCTGGAGGGATGTCCGTATGGTTTCCGGAGTCTCCATCTTGAAAGACTGTGTTTTCAGATAATTGTTTAGTTTGCTCAGATCCAAGATAGGACGCCACTGCTTGTTGGGTTTTGGAACCAGAAATAACCGGTTGTAAAAACCCAGGGACTGAGGATTTTGAACCAATTCTACAGCATCCTTGTTTAACAGCTGATGCAATGCCTCTAACAGGTAGCTGTTCCTGTGAGGATCTACATAACAGCTTGTTACTGTGGGTTTTCTGGTCAGGTGAGGTCTGGACCGGAAGGGTAGGATATACCCTTCCCTCAGGACTGATATGACTTTGGGACTGACGCCTAGGGCTGCCCATTTTTCCCAAAACTCGTGCAATCTTGACCCTACAGGAGGATTTGTTACAGCAAGTGGGGCATTTGTGACAACTTGAACAGAACTCAATTGATCTACACAAGAAACACTTTTCAAAGATTTTATTGGCTCTTGATGTTCGGGGATTACGCCTTTCTTTTGCGGCAACCCTCCTGCAAAAGGTACATGAGAAGCAACATGAGATAATACAGATAAATGAGTTTCTGTCTCTACATTTCCGGTCACATAACAGTCCTCTCCGGTCACAGGTGCACAGTTCAAACTTTTCACAACACTGGTAACAATTGAGGAATCTTCTGACCAGTTACATTTACAGGAATCAAATTTCCGGTCACATAATGAGCACAGTAATTGTCATTTATACTGCTTCTGTGTCTTGGCCGGTCGCTGGACAAAAGAAGCAGTACGACCCCGGTGAGATCTTTGTCCCCGTCTTCTGCCTAGTTGTTTCCATGCAGGTAGACCAGGCTTGCGTTCTTGTTCCGGCTGTTGTTGTTTACTGGCTTGGTAAGGGTGGAAACGATGTGAACCCTTATGTGAGGAGCCGGATGTACGTTTGTCTTCATGGTGCCTTATTTCTTCTTCAGCTTTGCTGATGAGATGATCCGGGAATAAGGCACTCATGTGTAGAGGGGCAGATCTCAGAGCATTTAAGGTGTCCTGTTTGATGCCTGCTTTAAGATAATCCAGATAACTGTCCCTTCTTGTTAGAGTGAGATTGGCTACATTGATAAAGACACCTTCGGACAGGTCTTGCATCGTCCTGGCCATTGCTTGGGTGATGCTCTTGTTAAAGGTTATCAGAAAGTCTAGTTCTTCGACAGCCTGATGGGATTTCCCGCTGGCCTTTCCCTTGCCCTTGTCATTCTGCAAAATTTTAAGTTGAGAAGCCATAGAGTCCTGTACTTTGGTGAGGCACCGGGAAAAGGCAGCAGCCTGGTTACACATGTAAGTTTGATCCCTGGCTGCTCTCTCCCACTTCCTTAGAGAGTCTTGTGAAACAGGCCTGGAGGCTGATGCTGAAGGGAGTGACCGGTTAGCAATACGCGGGAAACTGCTATTGAGGCGTGCAGGCTGGTTGGTCCAGGATGTAACTTTAGATCTGGAGAATTCTTTCTTCTCAGTGTGCATGTCATACCATTTAAGAGTTCTTGGTGGTTTGACAAACTGGTCCTTGACCAAACCGGAAGTCTCAGAAGCTCTGGAGGGGTATCCTTCCTGTATAGTAATGTTCAATTTCTCGAACTTCCGGCACAGCCAATCATCTACCGGAACCTTAAGGGACACTTTACCAGGAAGATGAGGTTTGGTACCGGCAAAGGGGTTGTCATCCTGAGCAGAAGAAGAGGAATCGAACTCCGGTACTTGCTCCCAACCCATAAATGACCTCGCTCCACGAAGGGTCTCCCTGTAAGTCTGTTCAGTGCTTAGTTCCTGGTCAGTCTCTGTAAGCTCTTCGCGATCCTGACCTACTGACAACACCTCAGACAGTTCACCTTCATCTAAACTAAGTTCTGGCTTATCACTGAACTGATCCTCTTCTGAAGTAACTTCTTCCGGTTGATCAGGGTAGTGGGACCTGGGGGCTGAACCTCGGGTCGACCACTAGTAGAAGCACCAGCAGATGAAAAAGCAGCCTGGTCGGTGAGTTGAAGGTCTACCCCAGCACCGGGAGCCTCAACAGGCTGGGTGGCTAGCTTCTTCGCACCGGGGGCCTCAACAGGCTGGGTGGCTGACTTCTTCTTCTTACCGGTCACACCGGTAGTAGGACTCTGATGAGTAGAATGTTCAACTGGTGGAACAAAGGGCTTCTCAGACACCACCACGCTTGAGCTCTGGACCGGTTCCACCGGGAGCTGAAAAGTCTTGGATAAGAAGAGAGCCTCCAGACGCGTAAAGCGCTCTGACCATTTTTCATCCATATTCTTCAGGTCAGACTGGAAATCTGGAACTTTCGGAGGCTTGGAAGTCTTCTTAGGGGATTTGTGAGGGGTCTTTTTCTTCTTGGGAGTTTCACCTCGATCACCAGAATCACCCTTGCCACTCTCGACCTTCCCTACCACAGTAACAGAAGACGGGTCAACTAGGGAGGGAGAGGAAGCCTTCTTCTGGAGTTCTTTCTCTTTTCTTGCTTTATAAGTGGGGGTGGCCAACTGTAGCTTCTGTTCAGCTGTCAGGCTATTGCCAGGGACATGAACTGTCGGACCGGACAGGCCGGTAACGACAGGAGTAGTTGTATCTTGTCCTGAAGGCTTTGCCACCGGTCCAGGGTCGGTCTGACCCGGCCGGACCTGAGGTCGAACTGGTAACCTACAAAGTCGAAGATCTGTTTGGGTTCCAGCTCTGATTTTTCTAAATTCACCAGCCAACCTAGGTCCTGGCACATTTTGATCAGGATTTGGGTATGTTGGAGACAAGTTTTGCGGGATTTGGATCTCACCAACCAGTCGTCTAGGTACTGGTGGATTCTTATACCCCTGTGTGTGGGCATCAGTTTCACCTCCTTTGCGACCACAGTAAACTCCAAGGGTGCTGTGGACAGTCCAAACGGCAGGGCCTTGAACTGGTATGTTCGCCCTTGGACGTGAAATCTCAAATATTTCCTGGATTGTTCCTGTATTGGAATATGGAAATAGGCGTCCTGAAAGTCTATGGATGTGACCCATTCCCCTTGTTGGAGTGATGACCTGATGGTTTCTGGTGTCTCCATCTTGAATTTCTCCACCTTGAGGAAGAGATTTAGCTTGCTCAGGTTTAGGATAGGTCTCCACCTGTTGTTTGGTTTCAGAACTAGAAATAGCCGGTTGATTTTGACTTTTGATTTTGAACTAGTTCCACTGCATTTTTGTCGATAAGTTGATGTAATGCCTCCATCAGGTAGCTGTCCCTGTGAGGATTGACATAGCAACTTACGACTGTGGGATACCTTGTGAGTCTGGGTCGAATCCGGAAGGGGAGGGGGTAACCTTCTCTCAAAATTTGAGTTACTTTCGGACCGGCCCCCAGCTCCAGCCAAACTTGCCAAAAGTGTTGGAATCGAGCCCCTACAGGATAAGTTGTGACAACATTTCTGACATTTGTTACAGGTTGGGCATAAGACAATTGAGTGACACAAGAAGCACCTTTCACATATTTTACTGTATAATCTGTTTGAAAGGAATGACAACCTGCTACTCCGGGACTTATTTCTTTCTTTTGCGAAAGCCCGGGGGCAGTATGAGCATGGTTCACAACATTTAATTTTACAAAAGTGTCTTTGTATTGTCTTTGTTCTGTAACTGGGCTCCCGGCCAGCAGTCCTTCCTGTGATTTGAAAACACATTTATTGTCATTTGTATGACTGCTGGCCCTTGGCTGGTCGCGAGGAGTAGTAAGGTGATTTGCCCTTGCCTCTCTTGCTTTGTCCTCTGTATCCCACATTTTTCCAAGCTGGACGCTCTGGCTTTTTATTGTCTGGTCGTTTTTCCAGCCGCTCATAGGGGTGGAAGCGAGCTTTCTTCCCAGTGTGAATCTGTCCTTTCGATTCAAAGGTGGCTATGTCCTGCTCTGCCTGCTTTAAGGCTTCTTCTGGGAAAAGCGTAGACATGTTAAGCGGACCTGTCCGGAGAGCAGCCAAGGTGTCCGGTTTTATACCAGGTTTGAGGTGAGACAGGTATGCATCCCTCCTGGTGAGTGTAGAGTTGGCCACTGTAACGAAAACAAAGTCAGTCAGATGTTCAAAGGTCTTGTCCATAGCTTGGGTGATACCCGAGTTAAAATCCAGAAGGAACTGCAACTCCTCAGCAGCACCAGAGACCTTGGCTGAAGATTTTCCCTTACTAAGTTCCAACTTAATGGTTTTTAACTGTGATCTCATATTGTCCTGCACTTTGTACAGACACCTATTGAATGCTGCTGCCTGATTGCACATGGTGGATGCTTCGCGGGCTGCCTTCTCCCAGCGTCGTAGATTGTCCTGAGAAATCTGACACGAAGGGGGAGGGGTGGAGGCAATACCGGCTGCTCTGGCAATCCTGCTGTAGGTGCTGTTTACTTTGGATGAGTCTGTATTCCAAGAAGGCAATGACTTGCCAGAAGAGACCTTTTGTGGATCAGATACCAAACCGTACCATTTCTGTTGTGATCTGGCTGGGCGTATAAATTGGTCTTTAAGTAAACCACCCGCCTCTGAGCTGCGAGACGGGTAGCCTTCCACCAAAGTCAGGTTAAGTTTTCCCATTTTCTTGCACAGCCACTCATCCGTAGGCATTTTAACCGACACCTTCACTGTGGGTTGAGTCCTTGGGCCAGCAAAAGGGTTGTCGTCCGAGGTAGATGTTGTGGTGTCAATATCCGGAATGTCTGTCCACCCCATGTAGGACCTGATCCCCCTCATCGTCTCCCTGTAATTCTGATCCTCTGAGAGGGTCTGGTCGGGGTCAGTCACAGTGGCATCCGGGTCGTTGTCGGACAACTCCCCCTCTTCTACAAAGATATCCACTGGGGGTCGGTCGGAAAACTCAGATTCGGAATCAGTGTCCATGGAAGCTGAGTCATGTTTGCCGGCCGGCACTGAGGACGATTTACTGGAGACCTGAAGAAAAGGTGAGCCGGTTCCAGGTAAATCTGAAAGTTGGTTGGTGTTTGGTTTGTCCTTAGGCAATTTGCTGGTCGATTGACCCTTGGAGCCAATCTGAGAGTCACCATGCAAATCTGAAGACTTCTTGACAGTAGATGAAAGCGATTTGTCCGTTGCCTGTCTCTGAGGAGAGTGGTCGGTGCTGGACAAATCTGAGGCTGGTAGTTTTTCAGTCGGTCGGATGAAGGGATCCGAAGATTTAACTACACCAACTGGTGGGGTGTGCGTCGGTGTGATCTTAACCGGAGCAAAGGTCGGTTCTTGACTATCCAAGGTTTTTGCAATCAGAAGAGCTTCTAATCTATTAAACCTCTCCGACCATTTAAGGTCTAACTCGTCAATCCGGGAATCTGCTGAGGATTTGTGAGCTTGAGGTGGCGATTTAGAAGGCTTTCCTTCAGTAGTCTTTTGGTGTTTAGCGGAAGTTTTCTTTTCCTGGGGTTCTGTTTTCTTCTTTTTCTTTTCAGAACACAAACCCAGGGATTTGACTACCCCCTGGGCGTCCACAGCTCCCACTACCGTCACAGAGGACGGGTCGATGAGAGAGGAACTAGCTGAGTCTTTGTTTGGTGTATCAGAAGATTTCTTAAGCTCTCGCTTTTCCTTTTTAATCCTATAGCTAGGAGTCGACAACTGTAAGCGTTGTTCTTCTGTGAGGGAGTTACAAGCAGGGCAGTCATTATGTGAAATACAAGGATCTGAGCCTTTACTTTTTTCTCTACATCTAGCGCAGAAACTATGGCTGTCGAAACTGGCCATAATATGTCCACAGCTCCCGTGTTTTTGGCTAGGAGAAGACATAATGCACTGATAGAATGTGAAAATAAGATACAAACGTTCTATGACACTCCCACAACAATGTTATATAACTTCCGAAACACTTCTTGAAGATAAACTGACAAATTCCCAAAAACAAATTCACTCTCAAAATTTCGTGTACACAAGGCACGCGCCAAACGAAAAAGATGCTATGACGTCACGCTGTCTAGACAGGAAGGAAGTACTACACGCCATCTGGCGAGTGCACAGCACTGGACCGGCCTGGCCGGTGGAAACACAGGACGTCTTTTTCTGACGTTTGGCGGGCCGGTCTGCGCCGACCGGATAAGCTATTGTCCATTGAATAGGATGTATTAACGCAATAAAATGGAATATACAAGTTAATAACTCTAACATAAAAATTAACTAACTTGAATTTATGAGTTTACTAGCTTGAATATAAGTGTTAGTTAACTTAAATATATGAGTAAACTAACTTGAATATTCTAGCTAGCTAACTGGAATAAACAAGTTAGCTAACTGGACTATACCAGGTAGCTAACTTGTATATTCCAGTTATTAACTCATTCATTCAAGTTAGATCACTAGTACATTGAAGTAAGTTAACTGGAATATTCCGGTTAGCTAACTGGTATTTTCCAGTTAGGTTATACGTAAGTTGGGACTGGGAGGAAAATCTCTATCAACTATGTATGCAGTGAAGGATGCTCACTGATACATGTCCCCAGTGGGAATGGTGGAGGAGAGGAGGATCTTCGCAATGTATGCAGTTGGGGACGGTCATTGACACATGTCCCCAGTTGGGGATGGAGGGAGGAGAGGAGGATCTCAACCATATATGCAGTGGCAGATGCTCAGTGACAAATGTCCCCCGTGGGGTGAGGAGAGGAGGATCTGTGCTATGTACACACTGAAGGATGCTAAGGGACACATGTCCCCAGTGGGAAAGGTGGAATAGAGGAGGATCTCAGCAATGTACTCAGATGGGGACATTCACTGACTCATGTCCCAGTCGGGGATGGAGAGGAGAAGAGAATCTGTGGCATGTATCCACTGTAGGATAGACACTGACACATGTTCCCAGTGGGGGTGGATGAGGAGAGGAAGATTTGTGCCATGTACGCAGTGGGGGATGCTGAGTGACACATGTCCCTAGTGGGGAATGGGGAAGGGTGGGAGGATTTCTGCCATGTATGCAATGGGGGATGCTCACTGACACCTGTCCCCACTGGGGGATGCCAGAGGAGAAGAGGATCTCTAGCATGTATGAAGCCTGGGAAGCTCAGTGTGACATTTCCCTGGTTGGGGAGTGGGAGGAGAGCAGGATCTCAACCATGTATGTAGTGGTGGTTGTTTAGTCAGACATGTCTCTAGTGGGAAATGGGGATGAGAGGAGGATCTGTGCCATGTACACAGTGGCGACCACTCAGTGACACATGACCCCAGTAGGGGATTGGGGAGAAGAGGAGGATCTAAGCCATGTATGCAGAGCTGGACACTCAGTCAGACATGTCCCAAGTGGGAGATGGGGGCGGATAGGAAGATCTCAGCTAGATACATAGTGGGAGACATTCAGTCAGACATGTCCCCAGTGGAAGTTGAAGGAGGAGAGGAGAATCTGTGCCATGTATAAAGTGGGGAAACACTCAGTGACCCATGTCCCTAGTGGAGGATGGGAGAGGAGAGGAGGATCTTCACAATGTATGCAGTTGGGGGCGGTAATTGACATGTCCCCAGTGGGGGATGGAGGAGGAGAGGAGGATCACTGCCATGTACGCAGTGGGGGACGCTCAGTGACACATGTCCCCAGTGGGGGATGATGGAGGAGAGGAGGAGCTCTGGCATGTACGCAGTGGGGGACGCTCAGTGACACATGTCCCTAGTGGGGGATGATGGAGGAGAGGAGGATCTGTGCCATGTACGCAGTGGGGGACGCTCAGTGACACATGTCCCTAGTGGGGGATGATGGAGGAGAGGAGGAGCTCTGGCATGTACGCAGTGGGGGACACTCACTCACATATGTTCCCAGTGGAGGATGATGGAGGAGAGGAGGATCACTGCCTTGTACGCAGTGGGGGATGCTCAGTGTCACATGTCCCTAGTGGGGGATGGTGGAGGAGAGGAGGATCTGTGCCATGTACGCAGTGGGGGACACTCACTCACATATGTTTCCAGTGGGGGATGATGGAGGAGAGGAGGATCACTGCCTTGTACGCAGTGGGGGATGCTCAGTGACACATGTCCCTAGTGGGGGATGGTGGAGGAGAGGAGGAGCTCTGGCATGTACGCAGTGGGGGACGCTCAGTGACACATGTCTCCAGTGGGGGACGGGGGAGGAGAGGAGGAGCTCTGCCATGTACGCAGTGGGGGATGCCCAGTGACACATGTCCCTAGTGGGGGATGATGGAGGAGAGGAGGAGCTGTGGCATGTACGCAGTGGGGGACGCTCAGTGACACATGTCCCTAGTGGGGGATGATGGAGGAGAGGAGGAGCTGTGGCATGTACGCAGTGGGGGATGCTCAGTGACACATGTCCCTAGTGGGGGATGATGGAGGAGAGGAGGAGCTGTGGCATGTACGCAGTGGGGGATGCTCAGTGACACATGTCCCTAGTGGGGGATGGTGGAGGAGAGGAGGATCTGTGCCATGTACGCAGTGGGGGACGCTCAGTGACACATGTCCCCAGTGGGGGATGGTGGAGGAGAGGAGGATCTGTGTCATGTACCCAGTGGGGGACACTCACTCACATATGTCCCCAGTGGGGGATGGGGGAGGAGAAGAGGAGCTCTGCCATGTACGCAGTGGGGGATGCTCAGTGACACATGTCCCCAGTGGGGGATGATGGAGGAGAGGAGGAGCTCTGCCATGTACGCAGTGGGGGATGCTCAGTGACACATGTCTCCAGTGGGGGATGGGGAGGAGAGGGGGACCAAATCTGTTACTATCTTTTCTGAATGATATGTTTGTGTTCTATGTTATACTCGTATTGTGTGACAAATAAAAGCTAACATTTCATTGATCTATTTTTTCTCTTCAAATAATGATTTCTCTTTGAGGCATCTCCCATTACGGACATAACGTGGTGGGGGACGTCCCCCACTACATACATACCATCCACCATCGCGCGCACTCACTTCAGCGATGAGGATGCCTCTCCGTTTTTGGCTTGAGACATTTTCATGTTTTAGAAACTTTATCTATTGGACATAGTAAGCCATGATTCCTATTTGCATAAGAATGTGTTTGACAGAGAATATAACAGCATGTTGTGGAAGTAACAGCTTTTCAAAAGTATTTTAAAAAATTTGTCATGGGTTCCTCTGCTAAATTAAAATGTACACAATGTTTCAAAGCTGATCTGCTGATGAAGAAAGAATGGTTCACATTAATTCTCAGGTTTTACAATCATGTACTGATGCAGACATTTGAGGGGGCCACGGTGGCAGAGTGGTAACACTCTCGCCTCCCACCTCTGAGGCAGGGGTTCGATTCCCGCACGGCCTCAAGTGGGAAAGCTGGTAGTTGCTTGCCGTTGGTCGGCAGTTTACAGTACAGAACCCTGACGAACTCTATGTACTGGTTTCCTCTGCCCTTCCAACTACCTGTCGTGATATGACCTGTACAGTGTTGAAAGCGAGATAAAACCCCAAATAAATAAATAAATGATACAGACATTTGGATCACACTGTACCAGGCTGGCCTGGATGTTCTTACTAAATTAGAATGTACACGATGTTTTCAAATTGCTCTGAACAAATACATCTACATTTATTGCTAATCACCACAAATGAGTGGCCCTTTTTGCCTATAATATTTGAAACAGACAAGGAGAAGAATATGCAATGCAAGAATGAAAAGGTTGTTTAATATATGTAATATTGTACTCACCGAGCAGCTTTTAATCTGTGAAATTCAGTATATCTGTCTTTATGACTGTCTTGATGTATCCAAATCTTTTCAATATATTTCTTCAGAGTCTCAATTTCCATCTTTGTTTTCCGTAGCGGCCTCTCGAGCTCCATTGTCTGAAAAATTGAAACAAATAATTAACTCAAGGTTTTTTCAATTATCTATTGCACACTGTATTTGACCTGAACAGGGTCAAAGGTGAAAGTTGGGGGCTTTACGTCCCATTTCCAACAGCCAGGGATCAATGAACTAAATTTATTTTTTTTAAAAATCATAAATTCTCAAACAGTAGTAGGTCCTTGGTGGTCCTAGTGGGTCAGCCAGTTTGTGGCATCTTGTCACAGGCTGTCACCTCTGTGTATGGGTTCAACTCCCACCCAAGGACAATTGCAAATAATTAAAGGTGGGGATGTGTGTTGGGTTTCCAAACTAAACCCTACTGGCAGCCATGTTTGATTGATTCTGTTGTTACATAATGTTAAGTTGATATGATAGTCACCTGAAGAACATTTTTACTTTTTTTTAAATGTAATACTAAAATAAACAAGAGCAGAGTGCACGGAACGGGCACTTTGTCAGCTGACTGAGTGTTTTTGATTTGTGAAGGTGATAATGAGAGAAAAGCATAATTATCAGGGAAAGTGCTGTACAGAAATACAGTAAATGGTAATTGAACAGCATGTTCGAAAGAAATTCCAAAGGTGACAGAAGAAGAGGACAAAAAAGTTGTGCCCTGCAAATGGTATTATGAACGAAAGTAACAAGTTAATTGTTTAAGTGTAAAAAGTAGGTTAAAACATATTTAAAGAAATACTGCAAATGCAATATCCTCGTTCGACCTTGAAAAAGTGGTCCAAGGTCAAATCCAACCACACAAAAACATTCCCAGCCCATGATTTCCTATAGGATAGTTTACCATCCCAAACCTCTAGGACCAATAATAAGCGAGTTATAAGCACTTTTAAGTTTCGCTATCCTTGTTTGACCTTGAAGGAGGGGTCCAAGATCAAATCCGACAACACCAAAAGATTCCCAGCCCATGATTTCCTGTAGGTTGGTTACCATCCCAAACCTGTAGGAGCAATAATAAGCGAGTTATAAGCAATTTTAAGTTTGGCTATCTTTGTTTGACCTTGAAGGAGGGGTCCAAGGTCAAATCTGACCACACCAATAGATTCCCAGCCAATGATTTCCTATAGGTTGGTTTACCATCCCAAACTTCTAGGACCATTAATAAGCAAGTTATAAGCACTTTTAAGTTTGGCTATCTTCATTTGACCTTGAAGGCAGGGTCCAAGGTCAAATCCGACCACACCAAAAGATTCCCAGTCAATGATTTTCTATAGGTTGGTTTCCATTCCAAACCTCTAGGACCAATAATAAGCGAGTTATAAGCACTTTTAAGTTTGGCTATCCTCATTTGACCTTGAGGGAGGGGTCCAAGGTCAAATCGGACCACATGAACAGATTCCCAGCCCATGATTTCCTATATGTCTGTTTACCATCCAAAAACTCTAGGACCAATAATAAGCGAGTTATAAGCACTTTTAAGTTTCGCTATCCTTGTTTGACCTTGAAGGAGGGGTCAAAGGTCAAATCTGACCACACCAAAAGATTCCCAGCCCATGATTTCCTACAGGTTGGTTTACCATCCCAAACCTCTAGGACCAATAATGAGGGAGATATAAGCACTTTTCATGACTGACAAAGAAACACCTGTGGCGGCCATCTTGTTTTTCAAAATGAGGCCAAAAATATTCCCAGTCAAGATTTTATAATGAGGAACATATCCTGCGAATTTGAGATCTCCACCTATAATACCCTTTGCTCTAGGGGGCCAACAAAAATCCTTGTTTAAAGTCGAATAAATGTCCCTGGCGGCCATCTTGTTTTTCAAAATGAGGCCAAAAATATTCCCAGCCAACATTTCATGGTTATTAATATATCCTGCAAACTTAAGAAGGCTAGCTATAATATTTCTTTCGTTAGAGCGGTAATGGTGAAATCTCTCTACACACTGCGGCTATCCAGTGGATACAATGATTTACTCAACAGTGAGAACCTGAAGATAGCTATTGCTCAGCTATGCCATGACATAGAGGTCTGCAATTTCACTATGTTATAGCTGACCAAAAATTATGTGAATAACATATTTAAACAAAATACTCTAAATGTAATAGTTTTCAAGTTACAACTGATTTACTCAACAGTGACAACCTCAAAGTAGCTATTACTCAGCTATGCAATGAGCTACATGTCTGAATTTTTACTATGTTATAGCTGACCCAAAAAGTAGGTGAACAACATATTTAAGCAAATTACTGTAAATGCAATAGTTTTCAAGTTACAACTGATTTGCTCAATAGTGAGAACCTGAAAATAGCTATTGCTCAGCTATGCCATGAGCTATAGGTCTGTAATTTCACTATGTTATAGCTGACCCAAAAGTAGGTGAACAACATATTTTAATAAAATACTCCAAATGCAATATTTTTTAAGTTACAGCTGATTTACTCAACAGTCAGTTCCTGAAAATAGCTATTGCTCAGTTGTGCCATGAGCTAACAGGTCTGTAATTTCACTATGTTATAGCTGACCCAAAAGTAGGTGAATAACATATTTACACAAATTTATGTAAATGCAATAGTTTTCCAATTACAACTGATTTACTCTACAGTGAGAACTTCAAAGTAGCTATTACTCAGCTATGCAATGGGCCACAGGTCTGGAACTTCACTATGTTATAGCTGACCCCAAAATAGGTGAATAACATATTGAAACAAAATACTCTAAATGCAATAGTTTTCAAGTTATAAGTGATTTACTCAACAGTGATAACCTAAAAGTAGCTATTACTCAGCTATGCCATGAGCTACAGGTCTGAAATTTTACTATGTTATAGCTGACCCAAAAGTAGCTGAATAACATATTCACACAAAATTCTCTAAATGCAATAGTTTTCAAGTTATAAGTGATTTTATTCATGATGGAAGTTACTGAAAAGCCCAAAAGTAGCTATTACTCACTTAGCTATTGAGACAGACACCCAAGTTACTCACCATGTTGTAGCTATGAAAAAAGTAGCTGAATAACATATTTTAACAAAATGCTCTAAATCCAATACTTTTCAAGTTATAAGTGATTTAGTGCATGATTTCATGAATTTTAATGCATTAAAAATTATTAAAAAAATTTATTAAAAAAAATTAAGACAGATCCAGGTCTCATACTCACACAAGAGAATCTACCTCTAGCCTAGTACATATATACAAGATATGAGAGAAATCCCTGCAATAGTCACTGAGGAATTGTGATAAAGTGCTGAAATTTTCACACTTTTGGTGGGGGTACCTCCCTTTGTAATGTCTCTAGCAAACAGACAAACTTGCAAATTTTAATTAGTAAATTAAATTTTTATTAGTTAATACCTTACCTACCAGACGATAGCTATAGCCCGGCGCCAGCCGGTCCCACCAAACGAAAGAAAAAGACGTCCCGGGTTTCACCCCCGGCAGGACCGGCACACTACAATCCACTCGCCAGGTGGCCTTGTTCCTGCCTCACTCGCCAGAGGGACGTGACGTCATAGCATCTTTTTCGTCCCTAAGATTGAATGATGAAGGCTGGAAGCGGGGAAGGCCGGGTGGGAATTTCCCGTCTGGTAGGTAAGGTATTAACTAATAAAAATTTAATTTACTAATTACAATTTGCAATTTCATTGCGTTAATACATCTTACCTACCAGACGATAGCTAGAATAACTACCCAGTGGAAGGAGGGCAGCCTTCTGAGGATTGGGGAAACTCTTATATTATACCTAGGTGTGAGGTTCTAGTCCTTTGAGGAGACATGTTAGTCTCAAGGGTAACTACTACTAACTAGACCCACCTGCCCCCCCCCCCCCCTTTTTGACTGCTCTGAGGGGAGGAAGAGAGTAAGAGTTCAAGTCAATGATTCCCACGGTTAACCTGGAAGAGTAGGGAAAGTCCTATACCCAGAGGATTACTCTGAAGTAAAAGACTTTGAGAAGCCAAGGCCTAGGCTAAAAGTGAGCCTACACCTAAAACTAACTAGTATGTACACTATATATAATTATATACAAAGAAGCTTAGGGGACTAGTGGTGGATTTGTTGGGCAGCCACCACAGGACCCAAGTGAAAAAGCTCCTTATCTGCCCAGGCAACATCCTTAAGGTAAAACTGTGTAAAGGTGTTGTGGGACTTCCAGTGGCATGCTGCTAGGATCTGGTCCAGAGATATGCCACCTTGAAAGGCTTTGGAGGCCGCAAAGGCCCTAACATCATGGGCCTTAACCTGATGTAAGGTCAAGGAATCTTGGTCAGAGAGATCATAACACAACACTACTGTTTGTTTGATCCAGGACGAGATAGTGGCAGGAGAGATGTCCTTGTTAAAACCCTGTTTGAATGAAACAAAAACTAACTCCTTTCCCGTTCTTAGGTCCTGCGTTTTGTCCAGGTAGTAGCGAAGAGCCCGAACGGGGCAAAGGGATCTGTCTTCCTTTAAGGACTTATCCAGAGTGGGGGCTAAGGCTGGAATGACCACAGGGGCCACGCACTCTGGTCCCTCTTTTGCCAAGTGATTTTTCGCCAAGAAGCTTGGTGAAGGGTAGAGGGAAACTTTGGACCAGTCAGCTTGGTGTCTGATATTTTTGTTTAACCAAGCGTGAATCTCACTCCTGCGTTTTCCTGAAGCCAGGGCTAGGCGAAAAACAGTTTTGAAAGTAAGGTGCTTCAGAGAAGCCTTTCTGAGTGGTTCAAAAGGCGCTTTTGTGAGCTGGTGTAAAACCAGGGAGAGGTTCCAAGCAGGAACCCCCCGGCGCCCTTTGGGTCTATCTCTGTGAAAACTGTCTAACAGTCTAGTCAAATTTTCATCCTTGCCGACATTAACCGAGGTATTTCCCAGTTTGTCTGCAATGGCTGACCTGTAACCATCAATAGTGCTGGGCTGGAGATTCTTCTCCTGGAAAAGGTGCAGGAGGAAATCTGCTATTTGTTTTATAGATGGGTTCCTGAAGTCCACCTGACTTGTTTCACACCATCTGACAAAAACGGCCCACTTCGCTTCGTAGACTGTTCTGGTTGAACGTCTTTGAGGCGCCTCAATTCTTGACGACACTGGGCTAGAGAACCCCTGCTCCTTGATTGTCTGGGCTCTAGGAGCCAGGCATGGAGATTTAGGTTTGTCAGATCCCTGTGACGTGCCTTGTTGAAAGGTTGGGTCACTAGATCTGGGTGGTGTGGAAGACAAAGAGGAACCCTCGCAGATAGTTCCACTAGGTCCCAAAACCAAGGTCCTTAATACAATGTACAATTATAGTGATTTAAAGATTAGATAGACCTTACCGGATACACCCTGATGAGGTAGACGTATACCTAGACCCTGGGATTAGACTCCTGAAGACTTGGTTGTAGCGGATGTGCCCCCCCTTTTTTTCTTTCCGAGGATGACTGGACTGAGGAGAAGGGTCTAGGACCTGTTGTACCGCTACTACTGGTCCCAGATACAGATTGTTGTCATTGTCCAACCAAGTAAGGTCTTTTAGATAAAAATTGGTAAAAGTGTTGTGAGCTTTCCAGTGACAGGCTTGCATGATCTGGTCCACCGATACCCCACCGTAAAACGCCTTAGAGGCTGCGAAGGCCCGAATGTCATGTGCCTTGACTTGGACTAAATCCAAGGCTTGCTGGTCTGCTTGTTTATAACGAAGTAGGATGGTTTGTTTCAACCAAGAAGAGAGAGTAGCGGGTCTGATGTCTGAGGTACGGCCTTTCTTGAAGGAGATGAAAAGGAGGGACCGGGAACCTCTCAGGTCCTTAGTTCGGTCCAGATGTACCTCAGGGCCCGCACAGGACACAGGGTCCTGTCTTCCTTGAATTGTCTATCCACAATGGTAGTCAAAGCAGGAATAGTCACAGGAGAAACACTTTGAGAACCTTCTCTTGCTAGTTGGTTTTTGGCTATGAAGTCAGAAGAAGGGAACAAGGCAACCTTTTCCCATTGGCCTAGATTAGATACTTTGTTTGTGACCCAGGCATGGATTTCGCTGCGGCGCTTACCGGAGGCCAAAGCTAGCAAGAAAGCAGTTTTGAAAGTGAGATGTTTGAGGTCTGTGTCTTTCATAGGCTCAAAGGGTGCTTTTGTGAGCTCATTGAGAACAACCGAAAAGTTCCACTTGGGGAGATTTCTGGAACTTTTGGGGCGATCCCTGTGGAAACTGGAGAGCAACCTATGAAGGTCCTCATCCTGAGCAATATGTTGGCCCGATGGGCCCAAGGTGTCAACAATGGCAGTCCTGTAACCATCAATGGTGGAGGGGCGCCTGTTTAAGTCTTGGTACAGATACATGAAGAAATCTGAGATTTGCTTTACAGATGGAGTGGAGAAATCCACCGAATTTTCTCTGCACCATTTTTCAAATAGGGCCCACTTTGATTTGTAGATGGTCCTTGTGGAGGAGCGTTGAGGTGCAGCAATTCTCTCTGCCACCTCCACAGAGAAGCCTTGTTCTTGGAGTTGTCCACTCCTAGACACCAGGCGTGGAGGTTGAGGTGCTGCGGGTTCCTGTGGAACACGTGGATGTGGGACTGTTTGAGGAGTGTTGTCGACACAGGGAGTTGTAGTGGGATCTCTGTTGAGAGCTGCACTAGGCCCCAAAACCAGGGCATCCCTGGCCAGCCTGGGGCTATTAGTATGATCAGGCAATTGCATTGTCTGATTTTTTGGATCACCCTGTGAAGGAGAGCCGTTGGAGGGTAAGCATAGGCAGTGAGGCCCGTCCAATCTATGTTTAGAGCATCTATGTCCCAGGCCTTCGGGTCTGGGATAGGAGACACGTACACTGGAAGCTTGTGGTTCAGGTGAGTGGCAAATAGGTCCACGTGGGGAGTGAACCACTTTTGGGAGATCTGTTTGAACACCTGTGGATGTAGTGACCATTCGGTTGACTGTGCCTGATTCGACCTGGAAAGTAGGTCGGCCATCACATTCAGGCATCCTGGAATGTGTCTGGCTTTCAAGGTGATGTGAGAATGATGGCACCAGGTCATGATTCTCCACAGGAGTGCACACATCTCCGCTGAGTGTGTTCCCCCTTGTTTGTTTATGTAAGCTACCACGGTTGAGTTGTCCGTTGTAACTAGCACTGTTTGGTCCTGGCACTGGTCTTTGAAGTGTCTCAGGGCCTGAAAGACAGCTTTCAATTCTAGGACGTTTATGTGAAGGCCTTTTTCCTGGGAAGACCACAGACCTTGAGTACAACTTTGTTCTCAGTGAGCGCCCCAACCTTCGTTTGAGGCGTCTGTAAAGAGTTGGATACTGCGGTCTTGGGGATGAAGGTCTGAGCCTTTCATCACGTTTGCAGGGTTCTGCCACCAGTTTAGGTGTGCAGAGATGGCTTCTGTCCAAGGAAGGAGGCTGTCCAGTGGTTGAGGAAATTTCCAGTGCTCCTTGAGGTGAAACTGAAAGGGCCTCATGTGAAGTCGTCCCTCCGGGACCATTTTCTCCATTGAGGCTAGCAACCCAATTAGAGACATCAAACATCTTGCAGTCAAAACATGTTTTGACTTGAGTTGTAGGATAAAATCCTGAAGTTTGAGCCATCTCTCTTGAGTGGGTTTTACAAGGGCTGAATCTAGGTGGTATTCGTAACCCACGAACGAAAACACCTGAGTGGGATTCAGTTCTGATTTTTGTTGATTGATGATCCATCCCAAGGACTGGATTAGATCTACCACTGCCTGAGTGTTTACTAGGGCTTCCTCCCGGGATTGAGACCTGATCAGCCAGTCGTCCAGGTACTGGTGGAGTCTGAGGCCTTTGGAGAGGGCCATGAGCTTCACCTCCTTTACGATCATGGTAAAGACCTGGGGGGCTGTGGCTAGTCCGAAAGGAAGGGAGGTGAACTGGAACACCTGAGACCTGTGGCAAAATCTTAGGTATTTCCTTGAGTGAGGATGGATGGGGATGTGAAGGTAAGCGTCCGATAGGTCTATCGACGCTGCCCATTCCCCTGGAATGAGGGAGGTCCTGATGGACTCTGGAGTTTCCATCTTGAACTTCTCTACATGTAGAAAAGTGTTGAGCCTGCTTAGGTCTATTACTGGCCTCCACCTTTGGTGAGGCTTGGGTACTAGAAACAGGCGACTGTAAAACCCGAGAGATTTTATATTTTCTACCCTTTCGATAGCGTTCTTTGACAGCAGAGACTGGATGCAATTGGCTAAGGCTTGGTCTTTTGGAAGGGCTTTGTATTCTGATATTATCAGAGGAAATCTGACCAAGTTTGGTTTTGAGAGGAATGGCAGAACGTAGCCATTGGTGATAATGTTTAACACGTTGGATGAACAATTGTTTGCTTGCCAGTCTCTGCTGAAAGAACGGAGGCGACTTCCTACTGGTGGACTGTTTGAGGCTTTGAAGGAGTCATTGGGAAGGGGGGTTTCCACGCCCTCTTCCCCTATTGTGGGGTCGAAAACGGCCCCTGGAGCCTCTGAAGTTTTGTTTTCCCCTGTTGGAAGAAAACGATTGGTTACTGCTTTGTGAGGAATTGCCCCCATAGGGGCGTTTCCTGTAGGAGCCTCTTGGGGACCACGAAAGGGCTTATTCTGGTAGGGTCCGAAACCCTGAGAATCTTTTGAGGTGCCTTTTTTAAGAAGGAAGTCCTCGCCTTCCTTTAGCAATTGAGATTTAAACAAGGAAGGTGGCCAGAAGGACGCACTCCTGAGTTCTTGGCGCCTGGTTTCTCCTAAGTGGGGTTGTAACAGAGTCATTTCAGCTTCGCGCCTGAGCAAGACCAGATTGCCCATTGAATACAATTCTCTGGAGAATATGGGCCAGGGATTTACTAAGGCAAGTTAAGGCCCTGTGTTGGATTAGGACGGTCTTGTTCCATAGTTCCAAATATTCACAGGCTTCCTCATGACCACGTTTCGCTGCTTTTTCCGGGTCGGCACCTCTCCTGATCTGAGACTTGACCTTTTTGGAGGTCGCTTTCAAGCTATGCTGACACCTCTCCAGGGTGGCATTACAGGAGGAAGAAGTTTTGGCAAAAGTAGTAGCGAAATTGAGGGTAGTAATATTCTGTCTTGCCTGATGTTCCAATTCTTTTAGAATTGGCATAGGGACCTTGCCCATTGGAGCCCCAGATGGTTTAGGAGAAATACAAATCTTGGCGAAGTCTGTGTTCACCTCTTGAATTTTGTCCACAAAACAAGGCTGGCCTACCTTGTACCACTTGGCAGTGGAGGGAGGTGGTTTGATGTACTTACCCTCAGGTAAATTGGCTGCCTGGAAGTCTTGATCAAATTTATTGAAGGCATCCTTGATGACTGAATTGAGGCAACATGGAGGAAGGACCTCTTGGCCTAAGTTCTTGCCTGCCTTTCTCATCATCAAGGCCCATGACCGCTGTTGAAGATCTAGGTAAGGATTCCCTAGGATCTGGAAGTTTTAGGATGCGTCGGAACGTATCCACCTCCTCGGCATATTGAGAAGGAATGTCAGACAAAGCTACTTCCCTGTAATAAGGAGGGTCAGGGTCATGTTGGGGGTGGTCCTGATCAGAGTAAGACTTCCCAGAGGGCTTAGGAGACCTATGTCTATGTTCAGGGGACTGATCCTCCTCTGAAGATGAGGGTAAATATCTGGCCCTCGACTTATGTTTTGATTTGTCAGAGTGCTTTTTGGGCCTACTAGGGGCTGACTGAGGGTCAACAGAATAGTCCGAGTAGTGGTCTGAGGCAGAGCTCGGATCCACAACATGGTATCTAGAAGAGTGTGAAGATTTCTTTGGTTTGGTCGAGGCAACCTGCGAGGGTTCCTCGCCAGAACTGCGGACTGGAGCCGAGTCGTCTTCGAGGCGACTGGAGTAGGGGTCGAGACGAGGAGGAAGTTCAGGGCCGTCTTCGACCTCCATCGACTCGAGTGCACTGCTGGACTGTGAGGGTTTGGCTATATCTTTGGAGGGCGCGTTCGGTTTGGAAGCGGAAGAGGTCTGATCTACCTCTCCTTGTTTTTGTAAAGACTTCTGAAAATCTTCACGAAGATTATTGAACGCCTCCAACATACTGGCTTGAAAAGCCCCCATTTTCTGATCCATATGTATGTCAAGACGAGAAGACAAAGATTTCTCGAGATTAGCTTGTACTCTTTGTTGTAAAGCCGTACCTGGTGTAGGCGGGACAGTACAAGCTGGAGTTCGTAGTGACAAAGCCTCGAATGAAAGAGGTTGAGGACGAGGCGGGGAGGTGAAAAGACGATTCGCAGCAACTTCCAACTCTGCTTGCGAGCCTCCATAAGATTCTGAAGAATTGTCACCCAATAATTCAGCATCTATGTCTTCTGCTTTATTTTTATCAGATTTTTTAGAATAGCGTTTCCTGTGGGTGATTTTTGCCAGTTGTTCATCAGTAAAAGACGAGCAAATGGTACAGGGAGACAATAAAGTGACACACGGATCGTCGCCTTTACCTGCCTCTCTGCAGGTAGGGCAGTAGTTGTGATGATCAAATGGGTGGCAGAAATGGTTACATTTTGCTGCACGAGGTTTGTCCTTGTTGGACTGGTGAGAAGACATGTTTTAAAGCAATAAAAGAACGCGAGTAAATCCTCAAATAAAAACTAGAAATAGGCCGCCCTGTTGATAGTAGATGCGAATAGAAACAGGATAGCATAGAAGAACACACATTATCATGTGTAATGTCCACCCATGAACCTTTTGCCCAAATTGTACAGTAGTCTTACAAGACCCTGTTTCATTTGTAAAATATATCAATGATGCTTAAATATTTGATAGTGTAGATGTAATTTATTTCAGCTTCATGCCTTTTTGCATTGGTTGGGTTGAAAATTTTGACGAAATCACTCTATCTTGCACGGTTAAGAAGATAGAAGCCAATTCCTGTTTTTCTATTTTTGGCAAAAATTTGAAAATTCCAAATGGCCGCCATTATTGGGAAAAGGAAATTTTTTTGAAAATTGCCAAGAGTACATTTCTTAGATACCCTATGGGTCGAAAATTTCAACAAAATAACTCTATTTTGCACGGTTAAGGCCAGTTTGTGTTTTTCCATTTTGGGCAAAAATTCGAAAATTCAAAATGGCTGCCATTTTTGGGGAGGGGAAAATTTTTTGAAAATTGCAAAGATTACATTCCTTAGATACCCTGTGGGTTGAAAATTTCGACGAAATCGCTCTATCTCGCATGGTTAAGGAGATAGAAGCAAATTTGTGTTTTGCCATTTTTGGCAAAAATTCGAAAATTCAAAATGGCCGCCATTTTTGGGGAGGGAAAAATTTTTTGAAAATTGCAAAGATTGCATTCCTTAGATACCCTGTGGGTTGAAAATTTCGACGAAATCGCTCTATCTCGCACGGTTAAGGAGATAGAAGCAAATTTGTGTTTTGCCATTTTTGGCAAAAATTCGAAAATTCAAAATGGCCGCCATTTTTGGGGAGGGGAAAATTTTTTAGAAATTGCCAAGAGTACAATGCTCAGATACCCTGTGGGTCGAAAATTTTGCCGAAATCGCTCTATCTCGCACGGGTAAGGAGATAGAAGCAAATTAGTGTTTTGCCATTTTTGGCAAAAATTCGAAAATTCAAAATGGCCGCCATTTTTGGGGAGGGGAAAATTTTTTAGAAATTACCAAGAGTACAATGCTCAGATACCCTGTGGGTCGAAAATTTTGACGAAATCACTCTATCTGGCACGGTTAAGGAGATAGAAGCAAATTTGTGTTTTGCCATTTTTGGCAAAAATTCGAATATTCAAAATGGCCGCCAATTTTTTTGGAAAATTGCAAAGATTGCATTCCTTAGATACCCTGTGGGTCGAAAATTTCGACGAAATCACTCTATCTCGCACGGTTAAGGAGATAGAAGCAAATTTGTGTTTTGCCATTTTTGGCAAAAATTCAAAATGGCCGCCATTTTTGGGGAGGGGAAAATTTTTGGAAAATTGCAAATATTACATTCCTTAGATACCCTGTGGGTTGAAAATTTCGACGAAATCACTCTATCTCGCACGGTTAAGGAGATGGAAGCAAATTTGTGTTTTGCCATTTTTGGCAAAAATTCAAAAGTTCAAAATGGCCGCCATTTTTGGGGAGGGGAAATTTTTTGGAAAATTGCAAATATTACATTCCTTAGATACCCTGTGGGTCGAAAATTTCGACGAAATCACTCTATCTCGCACGGTTAAGGAGATGGAAGCAAATTTGTGTTTTGCCATTTTTGGCAAAAATTCAAAAATTCAAAATGGCCGCCATTTTTGGGGAGGGGAAAATTTTTGGAAAATTGCAAAGATTGCATTCCTTAGATAGCCTGTGGGTCGAAAATTTCGACGAAATCGCTCTATCTCGCACGGTTAAGGAGATAGAAGCAAATTTGTGTTTTGCCATTTTTGGCAAAAATTCGAAAATTCAAAATGGCCGCCATTTTTGGGGAGGGGAAAATTTTTTGAAAATTGCAAATATTACATTCCTTAGATACCCTGTGGGTCGAAAATTTCGACGAAATCACTCTATCTCGCACGGTTAAGGAGATAGAAGCAAATTTGTGTTTTGCCATTTTTGGCAAAAATTCGAAAATTCAAAATGGCCGCCATTTTTGGGGAGGGGAAAATATTTTGAAAATTGCAAAGATTGCATTGCTTAGATACCCTGTGCGTCGAAAATTTCGACGAAATCACTCTATCTCGCACGGTTAAGGAGATAGAAGCAAATTTGTGTTTTGCCATTTTTGGCAAAAATTCGAAAACTCAAAATGGCCGCCATTTTTGGGGAGGGGAAAATATTTTGAAAATTGCAAAGATTGCATTGCTTAGATACCCTGTGCGTCGAAAATTTTGCCGAAATCGCTCTATCTCGCACGGTTAAGGAGATAGAAGCAAATTTGTGTTTTGCCATTTTTGGCAAAAATTCGAAAATTCAAAATGGGCGCCATTTTTGGGGAGGGGAAAATTTTTTAGAAATTACCAAGAGTACAATGCTCAGATACCCTGTGGGTCGAAAATTTTGACGAAATCACTCTATCTGGCACGGTTAAGGAGATAGAAGCAAATTTGTGTTTTGCCATTTTTGGCAAAAATTCGAAAATTCAAAATGGCCGCCATTTTTGGGGAGGGGAAAATTTTTGGAAAATTGCAAATATTGCATTCCTTAGATACCCTGTGGGTCGAAAATTTCGACGAAATCGCTCTATCTCGCACGGTTAAGGAGATAGAAGCAAATTTGTGTTTTGCCATTTTTGGCAAAAATTCGAAAATTCAAAATGGCCGCCATTTTTGGGGAGGGAAAAATTTTTTGAAAATTGCAAAGATTGCATTCCTTAGATACCCTGTGGGTTGAAAATTTCGACGAAATCGCTCTATCTCGCACGGTTAAGGAGATAGAAGCAAATTTGTGTTTTGCCATTTTTGGCAAAAATTCGAAAATTCAAAATGGCCGCCATTTTTGGGGAGGGGAAAATTTTTTAGAAATTGCCAAGAGTACAATGCTCAGATACCCTGTGGGTCGAAAATTTTGCCGAAATCGCTCTATCTCGCACGGTTAAGGAGATAGAAGCAAATTAGTGTTTTGCCATTTTTGGCAAAAATTCGAAAATTCAAAATGGCCGCCATTTTTGGGGAGGGGAAAATTTTTTAGAAATTACCAAGAGTACAATGCTCAGATACCCTGTGGGTCGAAAATTTTGACGAAATCACTCTATCTGGCACGGTTAAGGAGATAGAAGCAAATTTGTGTTTTGCCATTTTTGGCAAAAATTCGAAAATTCAAAATGGCCGCCAATTTTGGGGAGGGAAAAATTTTTTGAAAATTGCAAAGATAGCATTCCTTAGATACCCTGTGGGTTGAAAATTTCGACGAAATCGCTCTATCTCGCACGGTTAAGGAGATAGAAGCAAATTTGTGTTTTGCCATTTTTGGCAAAAATTCGAAAATTCAAAATGGCCGCCATTTTTGGGGAGGGGAAAATTTTTTAGAAATTGCCAAGAGTACAATGCTCAGATACCCTGTGGGTCGAAAATTTTGCCGAAATCGCTCTATCTCGCACGGTTAAGGAGATAGAAGCAAATTAGTGTTTTGCCATTTTTGGCAAAAATTCGAAAATTCAAAATGGCCGCCATTTTTGGGGAGGGGAAAATTTTTTAGAAATTACCAAGAGTACAATGCTCAGATACCCTGTGGGTCGAAAATTTTGACGAAATCACTCTATCTGGCACGGTTAAGGAGATAGAAGCAAATTTGTGTTTTGCCATTTTTGGCAAAAATTCGAAAATTCAAAATGGCCGCCAATTTTGGGGAGGGGAAAATTTTTGGAAAATTGCAAAGATTGCATTCCTTAGATACCCTGTGGGTCGAAAATTTCGACGAAATCGCTCTATCTCGCACGGTTAAGGAGATAGAAGCAAATTTGTGTTTTGCCATTTTTGGCAAAAATTCGAAAATTCAAAATGGCCGCCATTTTTGGGGAGGGGAAAATTTTTTAGAAATTACCAAGAGTACAATGCTCAGATACCCTGTGGGTCGAAAATTTTGACGAAATCACTCTATCTGGCACGGTTAAGGAGATAGAAGCAAATTTGTGTTTTGCCATTTTTGGCAAAAATTCGAAAATTCAAAATGGCCGCCATTTTTGGGGAGGGGAAAATTTTTGGAAAATTGCAAATATTGCATTCCTTAGATACCCTGTGGGTCGAAAATTTCGACGAAATCGCTCTATCTCGCACGGTTAAGGAGATAGAAGCAAATTTGTGTTTTGCCATTTTTGGCAAAAATTCGAAAATTCAAAATGGCCGCCATTTTTGGGGAGGGGAAAATTTTTGGAAAATTGCAAAGATTGCATTCCTTAGATAGCCTGTGGGTCAAAAATTTCGACGAAATCGCTCTATCTCGCACGGTTAAGGAGATAGAAGCAAATTTGTGTTTTGCCATTTTTGGCAAAAATTCGAAAATTCAAAATGGCCGCCATTTTTGGGGAGGGGAAAATTTTTTAGAAATTGCCAAGAGTACAATGCTCAGATACCCTGTGGGTCGAAAATTTTGCCGAAATCGCTCTATCTCGCACGGTTAAGGAGATAGAAGCAAATTAGTGTTTTGCCATTTTTGGCAAAAATTCGAAAATTCAAAATGGCCGCCATTTTTGGGGAGGGGAAAATTTTTTAGAAATTACCAAGAGTACAATGCTCAGATACCCTGTGGGTCGAAAATTTTGACGAAATCACTCTATCTGGCACGGTTAAGGAGATAGAAGCAAATTTGTGTTTTGCCATTTTTGGCAAAAATTCGAAAATTCAAAATGGCCGCCAATTTTGGGGAGGGAAAAATTTTTTGAAAATTGCAAAGATAGCATTCCTTAGATACCCTGTGGGTTGAAAATTTCGACGAAATCGCTCTATCTCGCACGGTTAAGGAGATAGAAGCAAATTTGTGTTTTGCCATTTTTGGCAAAAATTCGAAAATTCAAAATGGCCGCCATTTTTGGGGAGGGGAAAATTTTTTAGAAATTGCCAAGAGTACAATGCTCAGATACCCTGTGGGTCGAAAATTTTGCCGAAATCGCTCTATCTCGCACGGTTAAGGAGATAGAAGCAAATTAGTGTTTTGCCATTTTTGGCAAAAATTCGAAAATTCAAAATGGCCGCCATTTTTGGGGAGGGGAAAATTTTTTAGAAATTACCAAGAGTACAATGCTCAGATACCCTGTGGGTCGAAAATTTTGACGAAATCACTCTATCTGGCACGGTTAAGGAGATAGAAGCAAATTTGTGTTTTGCCATTTTTGGCAAAAATTCGAAAATTCAAAATGGCCGCCAATTTTGGGGAGGGAAAAATTTTTTGAAAATTGCAAAGATAGCATTCCTTAGATACCCTGTGGGTTGAAAATTTCGACGAAATCGCTCTATCTCGCACGGTTAAGGAGATAGAAGCAAATTTGTGTTTTGCCATTTTTGGCAAAAATTCGAAAATTCAAAATGGCCGCCATTTTTGGGGAGGGGAAAATTTTTTAGAAATTGCCAAGAGTACAATGCTCAGATACCCTGTGGGTCGAAAATTTTGCCGAAATCGCTCTATCTCGCACGGTTAAGGAGATAGAAGCAAATTAGTGTTTTGCCATTTTTGGCAAAAATTCGAAAATTCAAAATGGCCGCCATTTTTGGGGAGGGGAAAATTTTTTAGAAATTACCAAGAGTACAATGCTCAGATACCCTGTGGGTCGAAAATTTTGACGAAATCACTCTATCTGGCACGGTTAAGGAGATAGAAGCAAATTTGTGTTTTGCCATTTTTGGCAAAAATTCGAAAATTCAAAATGGCCGCCAATTTTGGGGAGGGGAAAATTTTTGGAAAATTGCAAAGATTGCATTCCTTAGATACCCTGTGGGTCGAAAATTTCGACGAAATCGCTCTATCTCGCACGGTTAAGGAGATAGAAGCAAATTTGTGTTTTGCCATTTTTGGCAAAAATTCGAAAATTCAAAATGGCCGCCATTTTTGGGGAGGGGAAAATTTTTTAGAAATTACCAAGAGTACAATGCTCAGATACCCTGTGGGTCGAAAATTTTGACGAAATCACTCTATCTGGCACGGTTAAGGAGATAGAAGCAAATTTGTGTTTTGCCATTTTTGGCAAAAATTCGAAAATTCAAAATGGCCGCCATTTTTGGGGAGGGGAAAATTTTTGGAAAATTGCAAATATTGCATTCCTTAGATACCCTGTGGGTCGAAAATTTCGACGAAATCGCTCTATCTCGCACGGTTAAGGAGATAGAAGCAAATTTGTGTTTTGCCATTTTTGGCAAAAATTCGAAAATTCAAAATGGCCGCCATTTTTGGGGAGGGGAAAATTTTTGGAAAATTGCAAAGATTGCATTCCTTAGATAGCCTGTGGGTCAAAAATTTCGACGAAATCGCTCTATCTCGCACGGTTAAGGAGATAGAAGCAAATTTGTGTTTTGCCATTTTTGGCAAAAATTCGAAAATTCAAAATGGCCGCCATTTTTGGGGAGGGGAAAATTTTTTAGAAATTGCCAAGAGTACAATGCTCAGATACCCTGTGGGTCGAAAATTTTGCCGAAATCGCTCTATCTCGCACGGTTAAGGAGATAGAAGCAAATTAGTGTTTTGCCATTTTTGGCAAAAATTCGAAAATTCAAAATGGCCGCCATTTTTGGGGAGGGGAAAATTTTTTAGAAATTACCAAGAGTACAATGCTCAGATACCCTGTGGGTCGAAAATTTTGACGAAATCACTCTATCTGGCACGGTTAAGGAGATAGAAGCAAATTTGTGTTTTGCCATTTTTGGCAAAAATTCGAAAATTCAAAATGGCCGCCAATTTTGGGGAGGGAAAAATTTTTTGAAAATTGCAAAGATAGCATTCCTTAGATACCCTGTGGGTTGAAAATTTCGACGAAATCGCTCTATCTCGCACGGTTAAGGAGATAGAAGCAAATTTGTGTTTTGCCATTTTTGGCAAAAATTCGAAAATTCAAAATGGCCGCCATTTTTGGGGAGGGGAAAATTTTTTAGAAATTGCCAAGAGTACAATGCTCAGATACCCTGTGGGTCGAAAATTTTGCCGAAATCGCTCTATCTCGCACGGTTAAGGAGATAGAAGCAAATTAGTGTTTTGCCATTTTTGGCAAAAATTCGAAAATTCAAAATGGCCGCCATTTTTGGGGAGGGGAAAATTTTTTAGAAATTACCAAGAGTACAATGCTCAGATACCCTGTGGGTCGAAAATTTTGACGAAATCACTCTATCTGGCACGGTTAAGGAGATAGAAGCAAATTTGTGTTTTGCCATTTTTGGCAAAAATTCGAAAATTCAAAATGGCCGCCATTTTTGGGGAGGGGAAAATTTTTGGAAAATTGCAAATATTGCATTCCTTAGATACCCTGTGGGTCGAAAATTTCGACGAAATCGCTCTATCTCGCACGGTTAAGGAGATAGAAGCAAATTTGTGTTTTGCCATTTTTGGCAAAAATTCGAAAATTCAAAATGGCCGCCATTTTTGGGGAGGGGAAAATTTTTGGAAAATTGCAAAGATTGCATTCCTTAGATAGCCTGTGGGTCAAAAATTTCGACGAAATCGCTCTATCTCGCACGGTTAAGGAGATAGAAGCAAATTTGTGTTTTGCCATTTTTGGCAAAAATTCAAAAATTCAAAATGGCCGCCATTTTTGGGGAGGGGAAAATATTTTGAAAATTGCAAAGATTGCATTGCTTAGATACCCTGTGCGTCGAAAATTTTGCCGAAATCGCTCTATCTCGCACGGTTAAGGAGATAGAAGCAAATTTGTGTTTTGCCATTTTTGGCAAAAATTCGAAAATTCAAAATGGCCGCCATTTTTGGGGAGGGGAAAATATTTTGAAAATTGCAAAGATTGCATTGCTTAGATACCCTGTGCGTCGAAAATTTTGCCGAAATCGCTCTATCTCGCACGGTTAAGGATCGCTCTATCTCGCACGGTTAAGGAGATAGAAGCAAATTTGTGTTTTGCCATTTTTGGCAAAAATTCGAAAATTCAAAATGGCCGCCATTTTTGGGGAGGGGAAAATTTTTTGAAAATTGCAAATATTAAATTCCTTAGATACCCTGTGGGTCGAAAATTTCGCCGAAATCGCTCTATCTCGCACGGTTAAGGAGATAGAAGCAAATTTGTGTTTTGCCATTTTTGGCAAAAATTCGAAAATTCAAAATGGCCGCCATTTTTGGGGAGGGGAAAATATTTTGAAAATTGCAAAGATTGCATTGCTTAGATACCCTGTGCGTCGAAAATTTTGCCGAAATCGCTCTATCTCGCACGGTTAAGGAGATAGAAGCAAATTTTTTGAAAATTGCAAATATTACATTCCTTAGATACCCTGTGGGTCGAAAATTTCGCCGAAATCGCTCTATCTCGCACGGTTAAGGAGATAGAAGCAAATTTGTGTTTTGCCATTTTTGGCAAAAATTCGAAAATTCAAAATGGCCGCCATTTTTGGGGAGGGGAAAATATTTTGAAAATTGCAAAGATTGCATTGCTTAGATACCCTGTGCGTCGAAAATTTTGCCGAAATCGCTCTATCTCGCACGGTTAAGGAGATAGAAGCAAATTAGTGTTTTGCCATTTTTGGCAAAAATTCGAAAATTCAAAATGGCCGCCAATTTTGGGGAGGGGAAAATTTTTGGAAAATTGCAAAGATTGCATTCCTTAGATACCCTGTGGGTCGAAAATTTCGACGAAATCACTCTATCTCGCACGGTTAAGGAGATAGAAGCAAATTTGTGTTTTGCCATTTTTGGCAAAAATTCAAAAATTCAAAATGGCCGCCATTTTTGGGGAGGGGAAAATTTTTGGAAAATTGCAAATATTACATTCCTTAGATACCCTGTGGGTCGAAAATTTCGACGAAATCACTCTATCTCGCACGGTTAAGGAGATGGAAGCAAATTTGTGTTTTGCCATTTTTGGCAAAAATTCAAAAATTCAAAATGGCCGCCATTTTTGGGGAGGGGAAATTTTTTTGAAAATTGCAAATATTACATTCCTTAGATACCCTGTGGGTCGAAAATTTCGACGAAATCGCTCTATCTCGCACGGTTAAGGAGATAGAAGCAAATTTGTGTTTTGCCATTTTTGGCAAAAATTCAAAAATTCAAAATGGCCGCCATTTTTGGGGAGGGGAAAATACTTTGAAAATTGCAAAGATTGCATTGCTTAGATACCCTGTGCGTCGAAAATTTTGCCGAAATCGCTCTATCTCGCACGGTTAAGGAGATAGAAGCAAATTAGTGTTTTGCCATTTTTGGCAAAAATTCGAAAATTCAAAATGGCCGCCATTTTTGGGGAGGAGAAAATTTTTGGAAAATTGCAAAGATTGCATTCCTTAGATCCCCTGTGGGTCGAAAATTTTGCCGAAATCGCTCTATCTCGCACGGTTAAGGAGATAGAAGCAAATTTGTGTTTTGCCATTTTTGGCAAAAATTCGAAAATTCAAAATGGCCGCCATTTTTGGGGAGGGGAAATTTTTTTGAAAATTGCAAAGATTGCATTACTTAGATAGCCTGTGGGTCGAAAATTTCGACGAAATCGCTCTATCTCGCACGGTTAAGGAGATAGAAGCAAATTTGTGTTTTGCCATTTTTGGCAAAAATTCGAAAATTCAAAATGGCCGCCATTTTTGGGGAGGGGAAAATATTTTGAAAATTGCAAAGATTGCATTGCTTAGATACCCTGTGCGTCGAAAATTTTGCCGAAATCGCTCTATCTCGCACGGTTAAGGAGATAGAAGCAAATTAGTGTTTTGCCATTTTTGGCAAAAATTCGAAAATTCAAAATGGCCGCCATTTTTGGGGAGGGGAAAATTTTTGGAAAATTGCAAAGATTGCATTGCTTAGATCCCCTGTGGGTCGAAAATTTTGCCGAAATCGCTCTATCTCGCACGGTTAAGGAGATAGAAGCAAATTTGTGTTTTGCCATTTTTGGCAAAAATTCGAAAATTCAAAATGGCCGCCATTTTTGGGGAGGGGAAATTTTTTTGAAAATTGCAAATATTACATCCCTTAGATACCCTGTGGGTCGAAAATTTCGACGAAATCGCTCTATCTCGCACGGTTAAGGAGATAGAAGCAAATTTGTGTTTTGCCATTTTTGGCAAAAATTCGAAAATTCAAAATGGCCGCCATTTTTGGGGAGGGGAAAATTTTTGGAAAATTGCAAATATTACATTCCTTAGATACCCTATGGGTCGAAAATTTCGACGAAATCGCTCTATCTCGCACGGTTAAGGAGATAGAAGCAAATTTGTGTTTTGCCATTTTTGGCAAAAATTCGAAAATTCAAAATGGCCGCCATTTTTGGGGAGGGGAAAATTTTTTGAAAATTGCAAAGAGTACACTCGTCAGATACCCTGCGGGTCGAAAATTTTGCGGAAATCGCTCTATCTCGCACGGTTAAGGAGATAGAAGCAAATTACTCAAAAGTAGTACTGAAAATACACAATGAAGTACCTAAATGGCTATTACTCATGTACTGACAAAGCTATCAGTCCCAAATGCAATACCAAGCGAGCTATGGACATAACAATCTTGTATTCAAAATTGTAGTAAAATATCTTTAATTATTTTGGCTTAAATGCACGGAAACCAATGGGTACTGAAAATAGCTGTACTTAAGTATTACTCAGTAAGCAAAAGAGGTACAACAGCCAAAAGCAATCCCAAGCAAGCTACTGACCCAATAAGCCTGCATACCAAATTTGGTGACAATAGCTCTAATACTTTTCCTTTAAATGAGCGGAAACCATGCGTGACGCCGGACATCGGACGCCGGACATCGGACATCGGACAACGGACATCGGACGGCGAAAAAAGCAAAAATAATATATCCACCCCCCAGGGGGGTGGACATAAATACTCGCAGAAGAAAGCCAGTCGAGGCGAGCTCACGAAACTCAAAATAAGGACAAATTACAAAAGCGGAAGTGCTGAAAATTGGCTAGAATGTGCTTTATACAATAATAAAAGAAATACATAAAAAGGGACGTATAACAATAACACTGCACTGAGATATTAGCAAGAAAACGGCAGTAAATACTTCCCAAAGACTGTAAAATGGCGGCGACCAACGAGAAAAGTGCTTACAAAGGGGCAGATCACGTGACGACAACCTGAGGCTACGGCCAAGCATAAATGTCTTTTTTTCTTAGACGTTGGTCGTAGTTCCTCGCGGCAACCAGTAAAGCATTCAGTCCCACATGGTAAGCTATTGTAGCGCAATAAAATGACATTTCAATATCGATCTCTATGCAAAGCCAAATTCAGTCACTTTAAATCACAATCACTGAAATCACTTTTACATACCTAAACCAGTCTAGATACATGGGTTCTGATAGTTAAGTAACTAATTTCAATTTCAGTGTATGTGCGAACGGTTATTCGAGCCTCAATAGAGGAGTAGGTCTTAGCTAGTACTCAAGTCCATTTTAAATACTCGATTACTCACAGCTTACTGTATTATCGTCTACGAAATGAAATGCTTGTGTAAAATATACTACATTTCTCCATTTCTGCCACATAAAACCAATTAAAGTTGTGGTTTTGGCTTATAAACGTATAATTTACTCCATATTCTATAATACCTGGTGAAATTGAAGATGTTTTTCTTCAAAAGTTTTGTCGCCATTTGTTTACAGAAGACTTCCAATGGTACGTACTAAATCTCTCGGTTACTCAAATTTGGGTCAGTTTTTCTTGTGGAGATACTCGGGGCTGTTTTTCAGCACCCCTCCCAATTCTAATATATATACCTCGGTCACACTGAACTGTGCTGTGGTGATGCCCTACAAACGGAATGTGGATCATGGTGGTATGTCAGTATAAGATGTAATTATTTATTTGGGTTGTAACATTATTTTCAACATTGCAGTGTTGATTCTAGAAATTTTGAAATGTGGGGGCGGTTCCCCCAATGCCGGAAAAATGTGAGGGTTTGGTCATTAATATGGGAACTTGTACCTATAAATACCTTAAATCTATAACCATTTGTCTGTCCATTATTTTGTTAGCAGTATTATGCAAATGCTACTGCATGGATCTTTAAACTAAAAATTATGAATTAAAGAGAAAATGGCACATGATCCAACTTAGATACCATTAAATTTTGTTACTTATCTGGATCATTGTTTGGATAGAAAAAATATCAAAGATCTGGGGCTGTACTCTCCAACAACACTTAGATAAGGTGACCTTAGATCTAAATAAGGCAAGGTTTTTCAGCTAAGTTTTCTTGGACTTCGTATTCACGAAACAAATGTTAAAAAATTGCAAATTTAATAAGTAAATTAAAGTTAATACCCTATCCAATGGACAATTGCTAATCCGGTCGGCGCAGACCGGCCCGCCAAACGACAGAAAAAGTCGCCTTATATGAGTGCATAATGCCCTCACAAGCTGGCCGGTCCCATTGTGCACTCGCCAGATGGCGTGTCGTACTTCCTTCCTGTCTAGACAGCATGACGTCATAGCATCTTTTTCGTTGTCTAAACCTGTTAGACCCCTAGTAAGCTGATAGCGGGGTTGGTGGGAGGGTCTTGTGTGTCCATTGGATAGGGTATTAACTTATAAAAATTTAATTTACTTATTAAATTTGCAATTTTATTGCGTTAATACATCCTATCCAAAGGACAATTGCTGAATAACTACCGCTTGGTTGGCGTGTAAGTTACTAGGGACTTATATGAACTCATAATCAGAACTAACAAAAATTATTGTCGTAGGCCTGGGTCGACTCTGAGGTCAGGAAACCCTTAAGGCCATAGTCGGTCAACACAAACCCGTTGAAACGGTCCAAACCGACTTACCCCGCCCCCCCTTTTTTTTCAAGACCTGCTCTGAGGTAGGGGAAGAGAGGGATGAGTTCAACCCATAGAAATAAAAAAAAAACCTCCCAAAGGAAGCACGTCAGAGTTTTTTTTTTTTTTTTTTATGCTTCTTAACTATATGTACATATACATATGTACAACTATTTACATATGTAAAGATCTCCTTTATGTAATGGGCTGTTGGTGGATCTGCTGAGCAGCCACAACAGGGCCCAGATGGTAGAGCTCTGAGTCCGCCCAAGCCACAACCTTCAAGTAGAATTGTGTGAAGGTGTTATGTGATTTCCAGTGGCAGGCTGATAAAATTTGTTCTAAGGAGACTCCCGACTGGAAGGCCTTAGAAGCTGCAAAGGCTCTGACATCATGAGCCTTGACCTGATGTAGAGTGTGGGACTCCTGGTCAGAGAGCTCATAACATAGGATCACAGTCTGCTTGATCCATGAGGAGATAGTGGCAGGGGAGATGTCCTTATCAAAACCCTTCTTAAAGGAGACAAAGACTAACTAACTTATTCTGCCTGAGGTCTGAGGTCCTATCCAGGTAGTAGCGTAAGGCTCTGACCGGACAGAGGGACCTGTCAAACTTGAGGGATCTGTCCAGAGTTGGGGCCAGGGCTGGGATAACCACTGGAGCCACACCCTCTGGGCCCTCCTTGGCCAGCTGATTCTTTGAAAGAAAGCTGGGTGAAGGGTACAGAGACACTTTTGACCACTCAGACTGGTATCTGATGTTCTTGTTCTGCCAAGCATGAATCTCACTTCTGCGTTTACCCGAACCAAGGGCTAGGAGGAAAACTGTCTTGAAGGTCAAGTGCTTCAAGGAGGCCTCTTTAAGTGGTTCAAATGGAGCCTTGGTCAGTTGATGCAGAACCAGGGAGAGGTTCCAGGAGGGAATACCCCTCCGACCTTTTGGTCTGTCTCTGTGGAAACTATCCAGGAGACGAGTGAGATTTTCATCTTTGCTGATATTAATGGATGAATTTCCAAGTTTATCAGCGATGGCAGATCTGTACCCATCAATGGTATTGGGCTGTAACTTCCTGTCCTGGAAAAGGTACATAAGGAAGTCTGCCACTGATTTTACAGGGGGTGACCTGAAGTCCACCTGATTAGTGACACACCATTTTGTAAAAATGGCCCACTTTGCTTCATAGACTGATCTGGTTGACTGCCTTTGAGGAGCCTCAATTCTTGTTGCCACTGCCTCAGAGAAGCCCTGTTCTTTGATTGTTGTGGCTCTAGGAGCCACACATGGAGGTTGAGATGTGACAGGTTTCTGTGTGGAATCTGATTGAATTGCAAATTTAATAAGTAAATTAAATTTTTATAAGTTAATACCCTATCCAATGGACAATAGCTTATCCGGTCGGCGCGGACCGGCCCGCCAAACGTCAGAAAAAGACGTCCTGTGTCTCCACCGGCTAGGCCGGCCCAGTACTGTGCACTCGCCAGATGGCGTGTCGTACTTCCTTCCTGTCTAGACAGAGTGACGTCATAGCATCTTTTTCGTTGTCTAAACCAATTAGACCCCTAGTAGACTGATAGCGGGGTCGGTGGGAGGGTCTTGTGTGTCCATTGGATAGGGTATTAACTTATAAAAATTTAATTTACTTATTAAATTTGCAATTTTATTGCGTTAATACATCCTATCCAATGGACAATTGCTGAATAACTACCGCTTGGTAGGCGGGTCAGTTACTAGGGACTTAGATGAACTCATAAAATAAACTAACAACTTCCCACGCCTGGGTAGATCCTGAGGTCAGAAACCCTTAAGGCTATAGTCGGTCAACAGATACCAGCTAACCGGTCAAACCGTCTTGCCTCCCCCCCCCCCCCCCCCCCCCCTTTTTGACAGACCTGCTCTGAGGTAGGGGAAGAGAGGGCTGAGTTCAGTCCCATAAGAAGAAATAAACCTCCCGAAGGAAGCACGTCTGAGTTTTTTTTTTTTTTTTTGCTTAACTGTATGTACACTATTTACAAATCTCCTCTAGGCCCTAGTTTGTTGGTGGATCTGCTGAGCAGCCACTACAGGACCTAAATGGAAGAGCTCTGAATCAGCCCAGGCCACATCCTTCAGATGAAACTGTGTGAAAGTATTATGGGATTTCCAGTGGCAAGCTGACAAGATCTGCTCTAAGGAAACTCCCGACTGGAAGGCCTTAGAGGCAGCAAAGGCCCTGACATCATGAGCTTTAACTTGATGCAGGGTGTGGGCTTGGTGATCAGAGAGCTCATAGCATAGGATCACAGTCTGCTTGATCCATGAGGAGATAGTGGCAGGGGAGATGTCTTTGTCGAAACCTTTCTTGAAGGAGACAAAGACTAGCTTCTTGCACTGCCTGAGGTCTGAAGTCCTGACCAAATAGTAGCGCAAGGCCCTGACTGGACAAAGGGATCTGTCAGACTTGAGGGATTTATCGAGAGTAGGAGCCAGGGCTGGTATGACCACTGGGGCTACACTCTCCGGACCCTCTCTGGCCAGCTGATTCTTGGAAAGAAAGCTGGTAGATGGAAACAGGGATACTCTAGACCAATCAGATTGGTGTCTGATGTTCTTGTGCTGCCATGCATGGATCTCACTCCTTCTTTTGCCCGAGCCCAGGGCCAAAAGGAAGACAGTTTTGAAGGTCAGATGTTTCAGAGATGCCTCCCTCAAAAGTTCAAAAGGAGCCTTTGTCAGATGGTGTAACACCAGGGACAGGTTCCAGGCGGGTATTCCCCTCCGCCCTTTGGGTCTATGTCTGTGGAAACTTTCCCAGAGACGAGTGAGATTATCATCTTTGCTGATATTGACTGTTGTATTACCTAGTTTATCAGCAATGGCAGACCTGTATCCATCAATGGTGCTGGGCTGTAACTTCTTGTCCTCAAAGAGGTACATTAGGAAGTCAGCCACCGACTTTACAGGTGGTGATCTGAAGTCCACCTGATTAGAGACGCACTACTTTGTAAAAATGGCTCACTTTGCCTCATAGACTGATCTGGTAGATCTTCTTTGAGGAGCCTCAATTCTTGCTGCCACTGCCTCAGAGAAGCCCTGTTCTTTGATCTCTGTGGCTCTAGGAGCCAGGCATGGAGATTTAGATTTGCCAGATTTCTGTGAGGGAACTGGTTAAAGGGCTGTGTCAGCAGATTGGGCAGGCTGAGAGGGACCTGGCTGGACATGGTCACCAAGTCCCAAAACCAAGGCATGTTGGGCCACCCCGGAGCAATCAGAATGAGTCTCTTGCACGGGGAGTCCAGTAGCTTCTCCACCACTTTGCCTAATATGGCGGTCGGTGGGAAGGCGCATGCATCCAGATCCTCCCATGGCACAGTAAGTGCATCCACTGCTACAGCCAGGGAGTCCAGTACTGGAGAGACAAACTGAGGTAACTTGTGGTTGAACCTCGTGGCAAATAGATCTATGTTGAAAGACGTCCGGAAGGAGGGACCACTCTGTTTGAATGGTCTGACCCAGCCTGGATAGCTTGTCTGCTATCACATTTAAATGGCCTGGGATGTGTCGGGCTTTCAGAGTCACTTGCCGCTGGGAACACCAGGTCAAGATTCTCCACAGTACGGCACATAGTGGGCCCGACCTCATTCCTCCTTCCTATTCCTCCTTCCTTGTTTATGTAGGCTACCACTGTGGTGTTGTCGGTTGCTACCAGAACTATTTTGCCTACACAGTCATGTTGGAACTCGTTTAAAGCTAGGAACACTGCTTTGAGTTCCAGGTAATTTATGTGCAGCTTGCTCTCCGGCACCGACCAGGACCCTCTTGCAGTGAACTCGTTTAAGTGAGCACCCCACCCTTCTTTTGATGCGTCTGTAAAAATTTGCAGAGCATGTCTTACTGGGTGTAATGGTTGGCCTTGAAGCACATTGTCTTCCTCTAGCCACCATCGTAAATGAAGGTGCAGGGACCTTGGCAGAGGGATAATCTTTTCTAGAGATTCTGGTACCCTCCAACTGTTTTTGAGATGCCACTGTAGGGTCTCATGTGTAGTCGGCCGAGGTGGACTTGCTTTTCTGTGGCTGTCAGAAGGCCTATCAAGGACTTGAACTGCCGAACCGGACAGGCCGGTAGCAATAAGAGTGCTTGTATCTTGTCCTGAAGGCTGTGCTTTGAATTGGTAAGTCCGACCTTGAACATGGAACCTGAGATATTTTCTGGACTAACAGGTAGGCACCTGGGTTAGGGGTGCAATAAGAGGGCATAAACTCACACAAATATATGGGAAGGCCCAGATATAGAATAGTTCCTGTCTTTTACGTTTAGTGGAAGAATCTGGGTTGTTTTCCTCCCCCATCCATTGCACAATGCTGAACTCCATATTTCTGACACTATGCTTGGGTTGTGTAAAGTGTCTTGAGACAGGGGTAGAATTTAGATCATTGAATTTCTGAACACTTCTGTAGTGTTCATACATTCTCTGTCTAATTGGTCTAATATTTTCTGGACTGTTCTTGTATAGGTATGTGGAAGTAGGCGTCTTTGAAATCTATGGAGGTGACCCACTCCCCCTGTTGGAGGGATGTCCTTATGGTTTCTGGGGTCTCCATTTTGAATTTTTCGACCGTGAGGAATAGATTTAGATTGCTGAGGTCCAGTATGGGTCTCCACTTGTTGTTGGGTTTGGGAACCAGAAAAAGTCGGTTGAAAAACCCTAAGGAAGTTTGGTTTCGAACTAACTCTACAGCATTTTTGTCTATAAGCTGATGTAATGCCTCTAGCAGGTAACTGTTCCTGCGAGGATTGACATAGCAGCTTACGACCGTGGGATATCTTGCGAGCTTCGGTCGGATCCGAAAGGGGAGGGTGTAGCCCTCTTTCAAGATTTGGACCACTTTCGGACCGGAACCCAGATCCAGCCAAGCCTGCCAAAAGTTTTGAAGTCTGGCCCCTACAGGAAGATTTGAGACAACATTTCTTACACTTGTTACAGAAGGGACACAAGACAACTGAGTGACACAAGAAGCACCTTTCACATATTTTAATGAGTGAAATCTTTGTACATAACACTCTACTGGTCCGGGACTTAGATCTTTCCTTTGCGAATGCCCAGTAGGTACAGGAGTTACAACATTTAAGTGTACATTGCCAAGAAAACAAGTGTCTATTGTCTTTCCCTTGGAGGTGCTCCCGGCCAGCAGCCCTGTCTGAAACTGAGTTACACAGTGATTGTCATTTATACGGCTGCTGGCCCTTGGCTGGTCGGGAAGAGTAGTTAGAGGCCTTCCCTCTGGGTTTTCTGTACCGGCCCTTTCCTATGCTCTTCCACGCCGGTTTATCCCCTTTCTTATCTCGACGCCTGTCTGATTTCTTGTCAGGTCGGTCGTATGGATGGAAACGGGCTTTACTACGGGAACTGCTGGACTGCCCTCTTGACTCAAAGTGAGAGATTTCCTCCTCAGCCCTCTTAATAACTGGAAGTCAACCCAGACTGACGGGATATCCGACTGAAACAGCTATTCAGCTTTGAAGAGTCCGTGCTCCAGCCTGAGACAGCAGCAGGGTCAGCTTTGTGGTCGGTGGCAAGACCGTACCATCTGGATTGCGACTTTGCTGTCCTCAGAAACTGGTCCATCAACAGGCCACCGGCCTCAGAACTACGGGAGAGATAACCCTCAACCAGAGTTAAGTTCAACTTTCCTATCTTCTTGCAAAGCCAATCTTTAGTCGGCATCTGAATGGCTACTTTGCCTGGTGTCACAGTTTTGGGGCCAGAAAACGGGTTGTCGTCCGAAGTAGTGTTAGCACTGTCCAGTTCAGGGATGTTTGACCAGCCCATATACTCCCGGATACCCTTCATAGTTTCTCTGTATGTTTGCTCTTCGGAGGGTATAAGTTCAGGTTCGGTAGTCAAATCCGGGTCGTCAGACAGTTCTCCTTCCTCAGTGTAGAGGTCGACTGCTGGTCTATCTGACACGTCGCTCACAGACCCAGAGTTGTTGCTAGAAAAACTGTCCTTCCGGTGCCTGTGAATGGGAGAGCCGGTGTCAGTGACAGTAGCTGACACTGGTCGGTCGGAATGCTGCTTGCTGTGAGACCTTCCGGTAGATTTATGTCTTGGATGAGGGTCGGTACTAGAATGCCCAGAAGGACGGTCCCGTCCGGTGGTAGGCTGGTCGGTGGGTTGGTGCTGTGAAGCAGAGGAACCCTTGTCAGAGTCGATACCAGCGTGCCTGTGAGGAGATCTTGACGAAGGTCGGTCAGTGACAAGCTGGCTGGCTGGTTGATGTTGTGATGCAGAGAAACCTTTGCCAGTGCACTTCGAAGAGACTGATGGAACTTCCTGCGTGTCGGATGTGAGCTGGCTGGCCGGTTGATGCAGTAAAGCAGAGGAACCCTTGCCAGTGCGCTCTGTAGTACCAGACTGAGAGTCCGACTCTGGCTGGCTGGCTGCCTGATGCGTATCCGCAGAGGAGGCTGTGCCAGTGCGCCCTGTAGGTTGAAAAAATGGCTCAGAGTCCCTGGGAATGTTTGTCGGTGGAGAGTGAGATGGTGTTAGCTTAACTTCTGAAGAAAAGGCCGGTTGGAAACTTTTAGAAAGCAAAAGTGCTTCTAACCTGTTGAAACGCTCTGACAATTTACTGTCCAGATCTGCTATCTTATTGTCCGTGGAGGATGAATCCGACACTTTCTTGGGTTTTGAAGAGACCTTTTCTTTCTTAGCCCTTTTCTCTGGAGGCATAGTGGAGGAAGGTGGAGATTTAGCAGGCTCAGATTGCTGGGTAGATCCTTCCTGGCCAACTACCCCAATGACAGACACCGATGCAGGGTCGACAAGTTCAGAAGAATCCTTCGTAGGGGTGGCCGTAACAGACTTCCTTGCCTCACGCTTCTCCTTGTTTATCTTATAAGAGGGAGTAGAAATCTGGGCTAATTGTTCTGGAGTAAAAGCTGAACAGAACTTACAAGAGGTAGTGTCTTTGCTCTCCACACAAGAGTCCTTGCCTTTGTTCTTCTCGCGACAACGCGCGCAGTAGAAATGTTGGTCAAAAATCGCCATAGCATGGCCACAAGCCCCTCTTCTTTGACCCGGGGACGACATTCTGAGCTATGTATCCTATATATCACTTTGGTATAACCAAAATCCAAAAACTCTGAGAATTAGCAGAGTATTTCACAAAATTTCAAACACTGAAAAAATTCACTTGCACAGATCTCGCGCCAAACGAAAAAGATGCTATGACGTCACTCTGTCTAGACAGGAAGGAAGTACGACACGCCATCTGGCGAGTGCACAGTACTGGGCCGGCCTAGCCGGTGGAGACACAGGACGTCTTTTTCTGACGTTTGGCGGGCCGGTCCGCGCCGACCGGATAAGCTATTGTCCATTGGATAGGATGTATTAACGCAATAAAATGGTTGTGTCAGTAGTTTGGGTAGAAATGGCAGACTTAAAGGTATCTGACTGGACATGGATACCAGGTCCCAGAACCAAGGCATGTTGGGCCAACCCGGAGCAATGAGAATGATTCTCTTGCATGGGGAGTCCTGCAACTACTCCACGACTTTGCCCAATATGGCCGCCGGTGGGAAGGCATAGGCATCCAGATCCTCCCATGGCAGACTGAGAGAGTCCACTGCAGTGGCCATGGGATCCGGTACTGGCGACACAAACTGAGGTAGTTTGTTGTTGAACCTGGTGGCAAATAGGTCTATCTGTGGCCGGTGCCACCTGTTGCAAATTGTTTGAAATACCTCTGGAAGGAGGGACCACTCCGTCTGAATGGTCTGGCTAGCCTGGATAGCTTGTCTGCTACCACATTCAGCCGGCCTGGGATGTGTCAAGCTTTGAGGGTGACTTGATTTCTGGTACACCAGGTCAAGATCCTCCACAGTAGGGCACAAAGTGTGCCCGACCTCATGCCTCCTTCCTTGTTTATATATGACACTACTGTACTGTTGTCTGTGGCTATCAGGACGATGTTGCCTGAAGAAAGACTTTGAAACTCTTTTAAGGCTAGAAGAACTGGCTTGAGTTCTAGGTAGTTTATGTGCAGTTTGCTTTCTGGTAGTGACCAGGTTTCTCTTGCAGTGTGCTCGTTTAAGTGAGTGCCCCACCCTTCTTTTGATGTGTCTGTAAAGATTTGAGGAGCATATTTTAAAGGGTGTAAAGGCTGACCTGTAAGCACGTTCCTTTCTTCGAGCCACCATTGTGAGTGTGGGTGCAAGGACCTGGGAATTGGGATGACCTTCTCTAGGGATTCTGGTACTCTCCAATTGTTTTTCAAATGCCATTGAATTGGCCTCATGTGGAGACGACCTAGGTGGACTTGTTTCTCTGTGGCTGTTAGCAAACCTATTAAAGACATGAACTCCCGGACCGGACAGGTCGGTAGGGATAACAGTCCCAATATTTTTTGTTGGAGGTTTTGCCAACGTTCTGGTGTGGGTCGGACTCGACCCGACTGGAGGTCGAACTGATAACCCACAAAGTCGAAAACTTGTTTTGGATCCAGTTCTGATTTCTCTAAATTTACCAGCCAACCTAGATCCTGACATATCTGGACTAAAATCTTGGTATGTTGGAGACAAGCCTGGTGGGATGTAGCTCTCACCAATCAGTCGTCTAGGTACTGGTGGATTCTTATACCCTTGTGTAAGGCCATCAGTTTCACCTCTTTTGCTACTACAGTGAACTCCAAGGGTGCTGTGGACAGACCAAAGGGCAGAGCCTTGAATTGGTATGTCTGGCCCTGGGCATGAAACCTCAGGTATTTCCTGGATTGTTCTTGTATAGAAATGTGGAAGTAGGTGTCTTTGAAATCTATTGAGGTGACCCACTCCCCTATCTGGAGGGAGGTCCTGATGGTTTCCAGTGTCTCCATTTTGAATTTCTCCACCTTGAGGAAGAGGTTCAATTTGCTCAGATCCAGAATGGGTTTCCACTTGTTGTTTGGTTTTGGGACTAAAAGTAGTCGGTTGTAAAACCCTAGGGACACCTGATTTTGTACTAGTTCCACTGCATTTTTGTCTATAAGCTGATGCAATGCCTCTAACAGGTAGCTGTTCCTGTGAGGATTGACATAACGGCTTATGACTGTGGGGTACCTTGTGAGTTTTGGTCGGATCCGAAAGGGGAGAGTGTAGCCCTCTTTTAAGATTTGGATCACCTTCGGACCCGCACCCAGATCCAGCCGAGTTTGCCAAAAACTTTGAAGTCTGGCCCCTACAGTTTGATTTGGTGCAACATTTTTGACATTCTTTGCAGGTTGTACACAAGACAAGTGAGTGACAAAAGAAGCATTTTTCACAGATTTTAATTTTTCTTTGCAAAGTGGTACAATAACGGGACTTACATCTTTCTTTTGCGATTGCCCTTTGACAAAAAGTACATGCTTTACAACATTTGAGTTTACACTTAAACTGTTCTTGGTTTGAAAATCTATTGTCTTGTTGGTACACTTGGGAGACTGGGTAAACTGAACACGTTTTACTGTCTGTAAGCTTGTACTGGTGAAACTACAAATTGATTGTCATTTGTAGGATTGCTGCCCCTTGGCCGGTCGCGAAGTGTAGTGTGAGGCCTTGCCCTTGCCTCTCTTGCTCTGGCCACGAAATCCCAGATTTTTCCATGCAGGTCTGTCCTGCTTCCTGTTGTCCGAACGCTTGTCAGGTCTCTCATAAGGGTGGAAGCGACCTTTCTTGGAAGCAGAGGGTGGTTGATTCTTGGCCTCAAAATTAGCAATGTCCTGTTCAGCCTGCTTGAGAGTCTCGTCGGGGAACAGGGTGGCCATCTGTAGAGGTGCAGTACGAAGTGATGCCAGAGTATCGGGCTTGATGCCAGCTTTCAAATGGGATAGATAAGCATCACGCCTGGCCAGGGTTGAGTTAGCTACTGTCACAAAGACAAAATCGCTCAAGTGTTCCATAGTTTTAGCTATCCTGCTATATGAACTGTTAAGCTTGGAGGCGTCTGTACTCCACGACGTAACCGAATCTCTGCTGGCAGTAGAAGATTTCTGGTCACTGAACAGTCCATACCATTTGGATTGGGACTTAGGTGGACGCACAAACTGGTCTCTTAACAAACCTCCAGCTTCAGAACTAGAGATGGATATCCCTCCACCAGGGTAACATTGAGCTTGGCCATCTTGTTACACAACCAGTCATCAGTAGGTAGACGTACCGACACTTTGCTCACTGGTTGTGACCGGGGTCCTGCAAAGGGGTTGTCATCCCCTGTTGAAGCTGTAGATTCTAAGTCTGGAATCTGATTCCAACCCATATCGGAACGAATACCTCTTAAGGTCTCTCTATAGGTTTGTTCCTCAGATAATGTCTGGTCGGGGTCGGTAGAAGGATCCTCGTCCGGATCAGAAAGTTCACCCTCTTCAACAAAGAGGTCGACCGGTGGTCGGTCTGAAGTATCACTATCTGAGTCGGTATCCATAGATGAGGGACTCTGGTCCCTGGCCAGTGCTGAGGTCGATTTGCTGGTAACCTGAACAGCAGCAGGGGGGTTGGTGCCAGACAAATCTGAAGGTCGGCCGGTAGAGGACTGGTGATGAGATGACTTGCTAGTAAACTGTTTCTTAGAGTGTTGTGAACTAGGCAAGTCTGTATCTGAAGAGCGCTTATGTTTAACATCTTGGGGCAATTTGCTGGTAGCCTGTCTCAGTGGAGTTGAATGGCCGGTACCAGACAAATCTGTACTGGTTGGTTGGTCGGTTGCAGGTCGGATGAATGGAGCAGAGGACTTGACAGCACCAACTGGGGGAGGGTGGGTCGGTGCAACCTTAGGAGCCTGAAAGGTCGGCTCTGGGTGGTCAACAGATTTCGCGAGAAGTAAAGCTTCCAGCCTGTTGAAGCGATCAGCCCATTTCTTATCCAACTCCAGGGTAGCCACAAGATTTTCATTTTGAAATTCCATGATTTTTCCATGATTTTTCCAGATTATTTCCATGTTTTCCAGAAGTATTTAATGGCAATATCGAACAATATTATTGACATACATATACTATGTACATTTAATTCATACATTACTGATCAATAACTGATATCATTTGCCCTTATAAGAGACACTAAAAGAAACAACTGTACAACAATAAACTACCTGAGAATACTCCTATGACATGGTCAGACATATGCCTTAGTCCAGCAAGTCCCGACAAATGTCAGAAAAAGCTATGCTCTAGCTGGACTGTTAGTGTAACTTACTATCTGGCAACCACATCCAATACTATTATTATTATTATGTATCTGCCTGTACATGGGATTGAACCCACGTCCTCTGAGTTCCTAGACAAGTGTGTTACCCGCTAGGCCACAGTGGCAGATAAATACTAGGTGGCAACTGATCATATCACTTCCTCTTTCCAATACCAACAGGAGACCAGGAGTAAGTTTAAGTGTGATAATGGTTGGGTGGGAATCCCCTGTTTTAGGTAACATAAAAACTTAAATTTAGCTAAAAAGTTCAATTTTCTATTTTATTGCATTAATATAGGTTAACAGGCACTTGCCAGAATAACTATCCTGTGTAATGGAGGGAAGTTTACTGGGGACTGATAGAAAATTAACTCCTAAGACTAACACTCCTAATATACAGGCCCGAAGCCTAATTGGGTAAACGCCTAAACGGTGGCAGACTGGAGTGCCTCCCCCTTTTCCTCAACCAAAGTTAGGGAAGAGAGGCGAAGAGTCAAGTCCCAAGGATTTTTGAGAAAGCCTGTGGTGGTTAATAATGAAGTTAACAAAGGGGCCTAAGTGCTGACACTCCTGATTATAAGGTAAAAGGTACAAAAGGAAGATAAAATATCTTATTGCTTAGTTATATCAAACTAAAGTAAGACTAAACACACTATAGCAGAAAAACACCAGACAGATTTGAGGTCTAGGGGCAAATATGTTGGGCAGCAACCACAGGAAATAGGAGATAAAGTTCAGTTAGGCCAGACCATGGGCTACAGTTTTCAAGTAATACTGTGTGAAGGTGGACTTCTAATAGCAGGCTGAGATAATCAGCTCTAAGGAGACCCCCCTTTAAGGTCTAAGATTCTGGTCAGATAGATTGTAACACTGGAGCACTCCATCCGAGCAAAAATATTTGAAGGCTGCATATCCTTACTGAAATTCTTTATTAAATGAGATAAAAACAAGTTCCTTATTGTCCCCCAGGTCATTTGTTTTGTTCATATAAGAGCTCTGAGGCTCTGACTGGGCAGAATAACCTGCCATCCTTAAGAGATTTGTTCAGATCCAGTGCTGGAATGACGACTGAGACCACATTCACAGATTCTTGCTGGTTGATTGTTTGATAAGAATCTATGTGAAGGGTAAAGGAACATTCTTAGACAGTCTTTCTCATGTCTAATGTTTTTATTGGGCCATGCATGGGTTTCATTTCTGCACTTACTAATCTGAGGGCCAGCAGGAAAACCATCTTGAAAGTCAAATGATTCAGAAAAGAATCCTTGAGTGGCTCAAAAGGAGGCTTTTTTGGTTGATGCAAGACCCAGAAGAGGTTCCAAATGGGGGTACCTCTTTGACTCTTAGGTCTATCCTTGTGAAAGCCATCTAAGAGTCTATTAAGATAATCACCTCAAGTGATGTTGAGAATGGAATCGCCAGCCTTGTCTGCAACGGATCACATGTACACATCTATTGTACTGGGCTGCAGGCTTTTCTTCTTGAAAAAATGTAGGGGGAAATATGTGATTTGTTTTAAAATGGTGTTTTGAAATCCAAAGGAGTCTGACAAAATTCACCACTTTGAATTATAGACAACTCTGTTTGAGCTTTTTTGAGGAGCCTCAATTCCTGTTCCCACTTGGTCAGAGATGCTCAGCTGTTTGATAGCCGCAGTTCTAGTAGCCAATCATATATGCTCAGGTTTGACTTCCTTGTGCAGACTCCCTTTGAACAGTTGCATGAATAGTTTCTCTAAAGGGGAAGGCACAGGGGTATCTGGGATGAAAACATCACTAGGTTACAGAACAAAGGCATTTTAGACCAGCTCACGGCTATCAAGACAACCTTGCAATTGTGGCCCATGATTTTGCTGACCACTTTGCCAGAAGGGACACTAAATTTAAAAGCAAGGGATTTAGATCTTTCTTTGTCGGTGCATCTCGCCATTGGAATAGCCTCCCTGATGACATCCGAAACATCGACCTGGACTTGAAAAAATTTTAAAAAAGACTCAAAACATTTCTGTTTAAAAGTGCTTTTTTACTGGAGTAGCACATTGATTAGTCAAATAGTGAGTAGAATTGCGCTATATAAGATCTAACTATTATTATTATTATTAGGGGAAGGCATACGGCTTTAGATCCTCTTAGGACAGGCTGAAAGCATACATTGAGATACAAACTGTGCTGGCTTGTTGTAGCTGGTGTCAAACAAGTCTATTTTGGGACGGTGCCACTAGTTGCAGATCTGGTCGAATGGGTCCTTGGGGAGAGAAAAGCTATCTGTCTTGTGACAGTTTTCAATAACATTCAGTCGACACATAACATACCATGCATTTAAATGATATGTGTGAGCTTGCAGGAGAGGAGCCTCCACAGGATGGCACACAGAGCCTGATCTCATACTTCCCTCCTTGTTTATGCAGGATACAGCTGTGTAGTCTGTGGCAATCAGAATGGTCTGGCCATAACACAAGTGCTCAAACTTTCCTTCAGTTCCAAGATGTTTATTTGTAGTTTGCTTTCTGGAACTGGGAAAACACCTTTTGCAGTGCAATCTCCTAAGTGAGCTCTCCAATCTTCAATTGATGTGTCTGTAAAAATTTATGCAGCATGTTTAAGGGGGTGCAGAGGTTCATCAGGAAGCATGTTTGTTTCCTCTAGCCACCAGTGCAAGTGTGGAGAGCCCTAAAGGCAGGAATATTCTTATCCGAGGACTCAGGCACATGCCAATTGCTTTTCAGGTACCACTCAATTGGTCCCATGCAAAGACGGGCCTTGAGCACTTGCTTTTCTGTGGCAGTCAGCAGACTTATTTGAACATGAGTTGTCATACTGAAAGGACTGGTCTTGACAGTAGGTACTTTATTTTTAGACCCTTGGCCTGTCATCTTTCTGTGGTGGGTCTTAAATAGGTCGTCCTGATAACCCATACAGTCGAAGACTTACTTGGGATCCAACTCAACTTTTGGAGATTCCCAACTTCTGACAGCTAGCAGGGTTTTGTGTCTTAGAAGCAAATCCCTTGTTGACAGATTACTTAGTTTTCTAGGTACTGGTGGATTTTTAGCTCCATAAAATTGTCTGTAGCATGAGTTGCACTTATTTTATGACTATGGCTAACTCCATTGGTGCTGTTGCTTGATCCAAGGGGAGAGACTTAAACTGGAATGCTTGAAATTGATAATAAAATTTTAGGTGTTTCCTTTGTTACATGTAAGGGCACTCTCCTAGAGTATTGATGTGTATAGGGCCAAGAGTTCCTTTACTACATAAGAATCCTGAATTATTGATTTTCTCTGCATTTTGAATTAGTGGCATTGTCAGCACTGATCTTTCTTGTACTCTACTAGAGTGATCTATATTATAGGGGAAAATATCGCTAAGCTTCTAGAACCTTCTGTGCCTTTGTTTTTTCCTGGAAATGTACTGATGTGTTTACATTTGTTTCTAGAAGCTTCTAGAGTCTCCAGCTGTAATAAAGTGTAGAAGGCCTGACCACAATTAGTGTTAAAATAGTGTGCTGTATGAATAGAGGTCTTTCAAATTCTGATATCTGACTAGATTTATTTGTTTTGTTGCATTTTGAGGTGAACTATAATGGTAGTGAACAGGATTTAGTGGCTGGATACCCTGGAGAGTGAATTGTTGCTCATGAATGAATATTGTTCATATTTGGGAGCAACCAGCAGAGTTCTGCAGACATACGGAACACTTAGATAGAGATTTTGTGCTTGTGAACACCAGACGGATCTCTGGACAGAGTGGACAAACTGGTTGTTAGGTGGATAGGACTATGGCCAGGTTGGATTGGCTTCATTTGGTTTACTATTGTATTATTAACCATCAGGGTATCTTGACTGTAATTATTACTTTAATTGTTAAATAAAATTGTAAAGTGAAACTCTTTTTCCTCTTACAACTTAAAAGTTAATCGGTAATTGCTTTCATGCTTGCCCCATGGACCATAACACCTTGACCTCTGATTCATTGGAATTCTGAAAGAGAGTGTTGCTAAAGTCAAGAAAGATCACCCATTTCCTTTCTGCATGAGAGAATTATTGCCTTGCCCCCAAAAATGTGACACTTTGGATTAAAAATGAAAGATGTAAAACATATCTTCATTGTGGACCTGACACGCTTTATCCACGGACTTCCCTTTGCTCAATTCCTGCTGTAGAATCCTGACATTACTCTGTATTTCATCATGCAACTTACTTATGAACCTATTAAAACCCGCTACAGAGTTTGGGGCAGTCTCCAGGTGATGGACAGGTGGTGGAACAGTGAACATGCCAGAGTGCTTCAAAGCTCAGGCAACCAGACTGTTAACTATTTAAGCATATTTTTGCCACTAGACCAACCTGTCGGTTAGCTTAACTTGTGGGTTTTGGGCTGGATGCCAGATTTACCACCTAGACTGTGATTTGCATAGTTTTGTGAACTATTCAAAGTAGAAGCCACCAGCTTTAGTGGAGCAGCTTGAGTATATGGTAGACAGAGTAACATTCATACCCTCGAGTTTACAACACAGGCAGTCCTCTGGAATTACAAACATTTTGCCACTGGCTAGCTATGGGTACCAATTCAAGTGTTGTCTATAGAAGATGCTGGGGTATGTTTGTGGGGCAGGGGGTGAAGGACCATCCCATGTACAACCTACTACCTCTAACAATTTCCCTACAAGATTTGTCCTCTGAAAAAAAAAATATTCTGCAAATATTGATCTATATATTCCTGACGGTAAAGGTGATCATCATCTGGTTCTTCTGGTAAACTGATCAGCTGAAGTGTATCCTATTCACAAATAGTTCCATACTAAGACTAAAGTGCAAGAATGTAAGCACTGAAGAAGCTACACTTTATTAAAAAGGCTATCAATCTGTGACTGTTGGACTTAGGGTGATGATATGACATGATGATGAGTCGATGACGTACTTTAGACAGTTTTACACTTTTGAATATGGGCCTTGGCATCTGGTGAATTAATATTATTTGTCTCATTTTATTTGATATTCATTTGTTTTTACTTCATCAAAGCATCACAAAAATTGTTTTAAGAATAAGAATGAAACAAGGAGTGAACCAAGTTGAGTTCTAGTGACAAAGGACAGGTTCTCAGATCTCCTTCAGGTGTTCCATTTATAAAATCACAATCAATAAAATGGCCATTTAAAACTTTCGCGGGCTTTGGAAATAAAATTCCATGATTTTTCCATGATTTTGCCCAAATTTTAAAATTCCATGATTTTTCCATACCTGGAAAAAAAATTCAGCTTTTTCCAGGTTTTCCAGGTTTTCCAGTGTCCGTGGCTACCCTGAACTCATCAATCCTGGCATCTGCTGAGGATCAGGAGAGTTTATCGACCAACTTGCTGGGCTTATCTGAAGATTTACCAGGCTTAGACTTCTCTGAACTAGTTTTCTTGTCCTTCTTTTTCTTGTCAGATCCAGAACTCGAACCAGGGGATTGTAAATTGCCCTGGTCGTCCACAGCCTCCACTACCGTCACAGAGGACGGGTCAATGAGGGAGGAACTGTCTGAGTTCTTTTGTGGAGTGTCACCTTGATTCTTTTGTTCTCGTTTTTCTTTCTTAATTCTGTAGCTTGGGGTGGATAACTCAAGACGTTGATCCTCCGTTAAAATACTACAAGCTTGGCAATCACTCTTAGAAACACAGGGATCAGGTCCCTTACTTTTCTCCCTGCATCTAGCACAAAAACTGTGTATATCAAAACTGGCCATTAAGTGGCCACAACCACCATGTTTTTGTCCCGGGGAAAACATAACTGAATCTAAGAGTTCTATGTAGAATAATACAGTGACACGCAATGAAAATAGAGTTAAATATACTTTAAAACTTGAAGAAATATCTCACCAAATAAAATTTGTCTGAACTGTGCACGCGCCAAACGAAAAAGATGCTATGACGCCATGCTGTCTAGAGCAAGTGATGTAAATTCGGCAGTGGATGTAAATTCGCCACTTTTTGGTTTTTGTCAATTTTACAGCACAAATATGGAAAACATGTCATAATTTCGTTGCATATACATAGAAAAAATACTTATCTATTTCACTACAAGATTACATAATCCAGATTTTTATATTTTCACAGTATTAAGTATATTTTTGAATAATACATTTTTACAAATGACTTTAGAGAGTGTAAATTATGCAATTTTTAACAAATACCAACTAACATTTTAAACTTCTCTGGGACAAACTTTTGAAAATTTACATCTATGTTAATAATAAATTTTGGTTAGAAAAGATGTAAAATAATTATTAAGCTTAAATTTTTCAAAGTATGGTAGGTATTATGCTTGAAAAACAGTTTTTTCAAACAACGGCGAATTTAGATCCATTGTCATAAATAATAAATATTTTTATATGAAATAATAACAGCTCTGTGATTGAACCTATGTCCAGGTGAGTTTAATTTTTTTTTCCAGGTTTGGATAATGCAGGGATGGGCCATATTTATTAAAACAAAAAATTGAAAAAAAAATTGAGATTTGATGTAGCAGACCCAAAAAATGCAAAAAAACTGGCGAATTTACATCACTCACTCTAGACAGGAAGGAAGTACGACACGCCATCTGGCGAGTGCACAATGGGACCAGCCAGCTTGCGAGGGCATTATGCACTCATGTAAGGCGACTTTTTCTGTCTTTTGGCGGGCCGGTCTGCGCCTACCGGATTAGCAATTGTCCATTGGATAGGATGTATTAACGCAATAAAATGTTCAGTTTCATAATTTCCTACTGGAAATCTAAGAAATACTTAAAATCTAAGTTAGAAATGTTCTATATACTGACCACTGGATTTTCCCACTTAAAAAAATCAAACATGCATGGGGGAGGTTTTCACTCTCTGGGTGTTCTTCATACTAATCTATTACCATTATACACGCAGCAGTCAACTTTCAAGTACTGTAGCCTTTCTATGTATTATGCATTTCTGTATAATGTATATACATGCTGTACGAATTGGTTCAACAGTATTGTTGTTAGAATAAGGCGTTTGAATCATCCACTTTATAATATCCATTTTGTTTTCATATTAAATCACAGATTTCACTGAGAAAACGACCAAATATAGCCTTAATGATGATAAAATAAAAGGATTTTCACAAAACGATCTGTGCCCCTCCATTTTGTAAAAATGTGGGCTCGCATCTCCTACCGAACGCACCGAATATACCGAATTGCGGGCTAGTACTAAAATTCGCGAGATATTGTGTACATCCCACGCTCTAGAAGCATAACTGCACTGTATAGGTCATACGACAGATAGTTTTGTGGGCGGAGTAAACCAGTACATACAGTTGGTCAAGGTTCTGTACGGTAAACTTCCAACCATCAGTAATAACCATTTCACACTATGGCTGCATTTAATAAAACGTCGCTGTCCTTTGATCACCGTTTGACAGCCGTTTGCAAACTTGCGAGTCTATGGGAATTCTCCAATACATAACGCAGCCTGAATTTGGTACCGTGAGCGTGCACAGAAAATTCCGAGCATGCTCTGATGAATTTCTTACTTTGGTAACTGAAGGTGTGGTTCATGGTGTACATATAAGGTTTGGTCATCTTTCTGTGTAAGACGCCATAAGGCGAGTAGAGGTACACGGATGTTTTGCCAGTCTAACATAAGTTCACATAAAAATTTTGAATGGTAATTGAAGGACTGAGGCATTTTGCCAACAACTCAGATGAAATGACGTGACCTGGGAGGCTGTTCCACTGCCGAGCAGTAGTGGGTGGACGATTAGACCAATGTTCGATCAATCGTCGGTGTCATGGTACAATCGCGTTCGGTCACTGACAACTTGTAGAAATCAATTAAATCTTACCCTTCTTTATGTGTCTCCATATCTACATATTTTTTTTATATTTTGAGCAGTTTTTCACACTTTCCTTTACTAAATAAATAGATTTCTCATGAATTTTGTGTTTGTTTATAACTCACCACCATATTTTCCGGAACTGAGTGCTTTTGGTAGATTCTAAATGTCGGAAACACCATTATTCTTACCGGGATGAAATGTAATTTATCCCGGAAAGTATTAATGATATATTAGTCAACAGTGGAGTAAAAAAGTCGATTATGGGTCGATCATCGATCTGAAAAATGGACGAATAATCGACCATGAAAATTGAGGCGATTCCACTCACTACCGAGCATCACCTTTTACTTTTCACTTTGATCATTGAACTCATATGAATATTGCAGGTATAGAACATTGGCTAAGGGTATGCACTATGATCTTGTTACTGCACTTCAATGGTTGATAATTCATCAAAACACTGAAACCCTGCAAAATTGGTGAAATATTTCACATTTTAATTCTACGCTGACTTTAAAACTGAAGTTTATTCACTTTGTAATATCTTGCGAAAGACATTTTTAGCGGGAAAATAAGGTCAACAGATCACGTTTTGTTCATATCATTTTTGGAAACCAGTTCTTGCCTTTTCTGTAAACGGTCTGATAGTTACGTGAATGGTGGACTGGTATGCAGTCCATGCAGTCTCTGAGTCCTCTTGGTGTTGTTATATCACATTTCATTTTGCTTATTTAGAAATGAATAGAAAAATCCGCAAAGAATATTTAAGTAGCTTAGTTCAGGCTTTCTAATTGTTATAATACTTTTGTCAAGACAATAAAAAATTGCAAATTTAATAAGTAAATTAAATTTTTATAAGTTAATACCCTATCCAATGGACAATTGCTTTACCGGTCGGCGCGACCGGTCCCGCCAAACGCCAGAAAAAGACGTCCTGTATATAATACCGGCAGGACCGGTCACAGAGTGTGCATTCGCCAGGTGGCGCATCGTACTTCATTTCCTGTTTACCTATTGACGTCATAGCATCTTTTTCGTGTCTAATCCTAGTAAGACCCCTAGTAAGCTGATAGCGGGGCCGGTTGGGTGGGCCTTGCCTGTCCATTGGATAGGGTATTAACTTATAAAAATTTAATTTACTTATTAAATTTGCAATTTTATTGCGTTAATACATCCTATCCAATGGACAATTGCTGAATAACTACCGCTTGGTAGGCGGGCAAGCAGCTAGGGACTTATGTGAACTCATAACAACAATTTTTAAACAGGCCCATTTGACCTAGGGTCAGAGAACCCTGAAAGGTTAGGGTCGGTCACTAACTCACCGGTTAACCGGGAGCCTACCGACGGTGCCCCCCCCCCCCCCTTTTTCTTTCCTTTCAGAGTTGGTCTGAGTTGGAAAGATAGAGAGAGAGAGGGGCTGAGTTCAGTCCCAGAAGAAATAAACTTCCCAAAGGAAGCAAGTCACAGTTTTTTTGTTTTTTTTTTACATATATATATTCACATATATGTACATATATGTACATTCAACATATTTACATTATGTACATATCTAGCATATTTACAATATGTACATATTTACATATATACAACATCTCCTCACTTCTGGGCCTGGTGGTGCACTTGCTGGGCAGCCACTACAGGTCCCAGGTGGAAAAGCTCTGAGTCAGCCCAGGCAACATCCTTCAAATAGAATTAGGTGAAGGTGTTGTGAGATTTCCAGTGGCAGGCCGACAAGATCTGATCTAAGGAGATCCCTGATTGGAAAGCCTTAGAAGCAGCAAAGGCCCTAACATCATGGGCTTTAACCTGATGTAAGGTGAGGGCCTCCTGGTCAGAGAGCTCATAGCACAGAACCACAGTCTGTTTGATCCATGAGGAGATGGTGGCAGGCGAGATGTCTTTATCAAAACCCTTCTTGAAGGAGACAAAGACTAACTCCTTATTCTGCCTGAGGTCTGCAGTCCTGTCCAAGTAGTAACGCAGGGCTCTAACTGGACATAGGGACCTGTCACCCTTGAGTGACCTATCCAGAGATGGTGCCAGGGCTGGGATGACCACTGGTGCCACACTATCTGGACCTTCCTTAGCCAGCTGATTCTTGGATAGGAAGCTGGGTGAGGGGTACAAAGACACCTTAGACCAGTCTGACTGGTGTCTGATGTTATGTAACCAAGCATGGATCTCACTCCTGCGTTTACCTGAACCCAAAGCCAGCAGGAAAACAGTCTTGAAAGTTAAATGTTTCAAGGAGGACTCTTTCAGGGGTTCAAAAGGAGCCTTTGTGAGCTGATGTAAAACCAGTGAAAGGTTCCAGGAGGGGATGCCCCTCCTGCCCTTAGGTCTGTCTCTATGGAAACTATCCAGGAGACGAGTGAGATTCTCATCTTTGCTGACATTAATGGTGGAATTGCCCAGTTTGTCAGCTATGGCTGATCTGTAGCCATCAATAGTGCCTGGTTGTAACTTCTTGTCCTGGAACAAGTGCAGGAGGAAGTCAGCAATGGCTTTCAGAGGTGGTGCCCTGAAGTCCACCTGATTACTGAGGCACCACTTTGTAAAAATGGTCCACTTTGCCTCATAGACAGATCTGGTTGATCTTCTTTGAGGAGCCTCAATTCGTGCTGCCACTGCCTCAGAGAAGCCTTGCTCCTTGATTGCTGAGGCTCTAGGAGCCAGGCATGTAGGTTCAGATTCGACAGGTTCCTGTGAAGGACCTGGTTGAATGGCTGAGACACAAGGTTTGGTATGCTGGGCAGACAGAGTGGGATCTGGCTTGACATTGCTACCAGGTCCCAAAACCAGGGCATGTTGGGCCACCCTGGGGCAATCAGGATTATTCTGTTGCAGGGGTAGTCCTGGAGCTTCTCCACCACTTTGCCCAAGATGGCTGCCGGTGGGAAGGCGTATGGGTCCAGGTACTCCCAGGAGAGACTGAGTGCATCCACTGCCCAAGCCTGGGGGTCTGGCACCGGTGACACAAACTGAGGCAGTTTGTTGTTGAACCTGGTGGCAAACAGGTCCACTTTTGGCTGGTGCCACCTTGCGCATACAGCTTGGAATACTGCTGGATGAAGTGACCACTCTGTTTGAATGGTCTGGCCAAGTCTGGATAGCTTGTCTGCTATCACGTTCAGCCGGCCGGGGATGTGACGTGCCCTGAGGGTTACCTGTTGTCTGGTGCACCAGGACAGGATTCTCCACAGTAGGGCACACAGTGACCCCGACTTCATCCCCCCTTCTTTGTTGATATAGGCAACCACTGTTGTGTTGTCTGTAGCTATCAACACAGTCTTGTTGCAGACCAGGGTTCGAAACTCCTTTAGAGCTAGAAAAACTGCTTTTAGCTCTAAGTGGTTTATGTGCAACTTGCTTTCTGGAAGGGACCCGGTTCCCCTAGCAGTATGGTCGTCCAAGTGAGCGCCCCACCCTTCGTTTGATGCGTCTGTAAAGATCTGCAGAGCATGTTTTAGAGGGTGTAATGGTTGACCTAGTAGCACATTGCTTTCCTCCAGCCACCACCTTAGATGAGGGTGGAGGGACTTGGGGACCGGTATCACCTTTTCCAGTGACTCTGGGACCCTCCAATTGTTTTTCAAGTGCCACTGTATGGGTCTCATGTGGAGTCGCCCTAAGTGGACTTGTTTTTCTGTTGCTGTGAGGAGACCTATGAGGGACATGAATTTCCGGACCGGACAAACCGGATCCGACATCATTGATCTGATCTTGTCTGTCAAAGCCTGCCAACGTTCTTCTGTTGGTCTGACCTTGCCCTCTTTCAGGTCGAACTGGTAACCTACGAAGTTGAAGACCTGTTTGGGTACCAGTTCTGACTTTTCCTTGTTCACCAGCCACCCTAGTTCCTGACAAAGTGTGACCAGGGTTTGAGTATGCTGGAGACAGGTGTGGAGGGTAGAGGCCCTCACCAGCCAGTCGTCTAGGTACTGGTGGATTCTTATACCCTGTCGTAAAGCCATGAGCTTGACCTCTTTGGCCACCACTGTGAACTCCATGGGTGCTGTGGAAAGACCAAAGGGCAGGGCCTTGAACTGGTAGGATTGGCCCTGAATGTGAAAACGCATGTACTTCCTTGACTGACTGTGAATTGGTATGTGGAAGTAAGCATCTTTGAAATCTATGGATGTGACCCACTCCCCTGCCTGTGGGGAGGTTCTTATTGTCTCTGGGGTCTCCATCTTGAACGACTCTGTGTTTAAGAAGGTGTTCAAAGTGCTCAGGTCCAAGATAGGTCTCCACCGGTTGTTGGGTTTGGGAACCAAAAATAACCGGTTATAAAACCCTAGGGAGGTCTGATTTGTTACCGGTTCTACTGCATTCTTGTTTGTTAGCTGAGTCAGTGCCTCCAAAAGGAAGGACTGTCTTTGGGGGTTTACATATTTGCTGATGACCATTGGTGACCTGGTTAGGTTGGGTCTGAACCGGAAGGGAAGGGTGTAGCCCTCTCTCAGTATTCTGATAACTTTTGGACTGGCACCCAGAGTTTCCCACTTTTCCCAAAACTGCTGAAGTCTTGCCCCTACAGGAAGATTTGTGACAACAGTTGGGACATTTGTGACAATTTTTACAAAACTCAAGTGATCTACACAGGAAACATCTTTCACATGGTTTATTTCTCTGATAGATTGACAATAAACGGGATTTACACCTTTCTTTTGCGGTGACCCGCTGGCAAAAGGAACACTTGCAACAAAAGAGTTTACATGTGGAAACACAGTCTCGCTCTTGTTTGTCACTGGTGGTGGTGGGTTCAAGCCCTCCATCTTGTCGGATACATTTACAGAGTTCACCAATCCGACCACATTTGCAAAACAGTGATTGTCATTTATGCTTTTTAAATCCCCTGGCCGGCTTCTGGATGAAGTTTGAGGCTTTACCACCACCTTTCTGAGCAGTTTGCCGGTCTCTAATCTGCTTCCATGCCGGAGTAGTGGGCTTCCGGTCCGGCTGGTGAGGGGTTCGATTGGAAGAGACGTATGGATGAAAACGTCCAGGTTTCCTTGGTGTGGTACCAGCAGAACGCCTCTCTTCACTACGTAAGATTTCCTCTTCAGCTTTGACCAGTAAGCTGTCCGGGAAAAGTGATAGTTGGTGAACTGGAGACGTACGTAAGGCAGACAAGGTGTCCGGTTTAATCCCACCCCTTATGAACTCTAAATAACTGTCCCGCCGGGCCAGGGTGAGATTAGCCATGCTGATAAAGACTCCCTCTGACAAATCCTGCATGGTACGCTGCATAGCCTGTGAAATTGACCGGTTAAACGTAACCAGATATTCCAGCTCTTCAACAGCTTGTTGTTGTTTCTCAGCACTTTTGCCCTTTGAGGAATCGAACCTGAGGGATTTTAACTGGGTGACCATGGAGTCCTGTACCTTGGTGAGGCATCTAGAGAGGCCAGCAGCGTGATTACACATCACTGATTGTTCTCTGAATGACCTCTCCCACCTTCTAAGGGTGTCCTGGCTGAAGGTCCTGGAAGCTGGAGCAGAAGGTAAACTGCGTCTTGCAACTCTAGAAAACATACTGTTAAGCTTTGCCGGTTCCGGAGACCAGTCACCAACAGCCTGGGTAGACGCATCCTTCTTAACAGCTTGCATGTCGTACCACTTTGAAGTACGGGGTGTCTTGACAAATTGGTCATGCAGCAGACCACTGGTTTCTGTATTCCTGGATGGATAACCTTCAGCAATGGTTATATTTAGTTTCTCCAGCTTTTTACAAAGCCATTCATCCACCGGCAATTTTACTGACACTTTTCCGGTAGTCTTCACTCTAGAACCGGCAAAGGGATTGTCATCCATAGATGCAGCTGAGGTATCATAATCCGGGATTTGATGCCAGCCCATGAAACTCCTCACCCCTCTCAAGGTTTCCCGGTAATTGGCATCTTCAGATAGATCCTGGTCAGTGTTAGTTTCCGGTACATCACCCTGGTAGTGAACACTAGCCGGAGAAGCCGGTTCCGGATCCACCTCAGCCTCACTGTCAGATTCCCTAGCAACCTCAGAATTCTGACCAATGGGAGGCGACTGGTTAGACAGCGTAGTTTCATAACCGGAAGGCAGAACCTCAGGACCCGCACCGGGAGCCTGTGGAGGCTGGGTGGCAGTCCCTGCACCGGGAACCAGTAAAGGTTGGGTGGCAACAGTCTCAGAGGTACCGGGGCCCTGAACAGGGTGGGTAGCACTCTCATTCCCTTCCTTCACAGCTTGTGTACCAGGAACCCCCAGCGGAGGTTGGGTAGCCGTCAACTGCGTAGCAACGTCACTAGTGCCCTCAGAAAACATAACACTTGTAGAAGCACCCGGATCAAAGAAGGGGTGTTCTCTGGGCACCACAGAAGCAGAATTCACCGGTCTCACAGGGACAGCAAATGACTGGTTAATCAGCATTGCTTCCAGACGGGAAAATCTCTCACTCCACTTGTCATCAAGGGACTTGAGGTCGTCAGAAGTAGGCTTACTGCTGTGCTTCCGTTTAGTAGACCTTGGGGAACCATCAGAACGCTTCTTCTTGTGCTTGGGTGTAGAATCAACAGGAGACTGCGTCCCTGAAATGACCGGACCCAGCAGTGAAACCTCAGACGGATCAACAAGCTTGGGAGACGCACTTGTTAATTCTTCAGATTTCTTCTGGCTAGAGCGTTCTTTCCTTTCCTTGTAGGTGGGGGTTGCTAACTGGTGGATCTGAGCAGGCGTAAACGCCTTACAGATACTACAATCCAACTTCTTTACACACAGGTCGTCTCCCACCCCCTTGTCACGACAACGCGCGCATTTCTTATGGTTGTCGAAAAGGGCCATAACGTGCCCGCAAGAACCTCGTTTCTGTCCAGGAGACGACATAATGATCAGGAACGTTGTAGAATTATTCTGTACTAATAAAAAACAAGAAACTTGGAAGAGTTCGTTGTAAAACTTCAAAAGCGTATCTCTGAAGAAAATCTTCTGGACACTCTTTCGCGCCAAACGAAAAAGATGCTATGACGTCAATTGGTAAACAGGAAATGAAGTACGATGCGCCACCTGGCGAATGCACACTCTGTGACCGGTCCTGCCGGTAGTATATACAGGACGTCTTTTTCTGGCGTTTGGCGGGACCGGTCGCGCCGACCGGTAAAGCAATTGTCCATTGGATAGGATGTATTAACGCAATAAAACATATAATTTTAACATACACATTACTTTGTTGCTTTGTGTTCATTGAAAATGAAGTTTATGAACTTCAAAATATTTGCAAAGACAGCTATTGTACTCACCTGACATGTTGTGAATACGCCCCCGCCACTCAGAGCATAGATATCACTTCCTGGGCTGGGTGTCTGCAGGGTCGGTGTGAGGGGCTGGGCCCACTGATATAAAGCAAGGAGTGAGGCAACTGATGCCAGAGGTGGCGGCTGACCAAACAGACTACCGGTGTTAACACTGAGGGCGGCTTGCGGCTGTGCACCTGCCTCTGTCTGTCTGCCGGTTGAAAACTGGTTGTCATGGCTGGTGGCGCTGTATTCTCTTTCCGAGAATGTCCTCTGTCTTATGTGCAAGGAAGAGGAGGCGGAGTACTCCTCCTGCGCTCCTGTAAAGGAGTCGTGGCTTCCAGATGCAAGCGAGGAGGAAGCCAAGGTACTATAGTAGCGTATCCATTTAATGATCTGGTTCTTCTCCAGGAGTTTGGTGCCGAGGTCGCAGCGGTTGTTGAAATTGCTTGAAGAAGCTGGTGGTGTCATCTGCAGGACTGATTTTTGAATTACTAAATGGCTGCCGGTTGTTGACTGCAGAGGAGTGTTGGTACTGTGGTTGCTGGTGGGGTCCCAAGTATGTCAGTGATTTTACTGGGATGCCGACCCTACCACAACCGTTGTTGTGCTGGCTTGGGGTTAGCGGTGGAAGGGCACCGTGCGGCTGGTACGACTGGTCCACGGTTAACTTCTTTGGCGTCGGGGTGTCTCCGGGTGTTCCGACGAGCACAGAATCATGCGAGCTTATAATTCGGTATTGCTGTTCTTGGCTCCAATAATGACTGGTCTGGGTTAGTTTCCTTCTTCCTTACATCTCCCACCGGCTCCCAGCTGCCTCCCACCTCGTTTCCATAGTGTCACAGAGTAATGAAGTAGAATACTAAGGTTGGGAGTGACATGGCCGCACGGTGTGCTGGAATCGCGGAGCTCCTGGGCCGCTGAGGACACAGGACCGAGGCTTGTGTTAAGCATGTCCCAGCCCTCGGACAGCTGACGCCACGATGGCCGGGGTCTTGTGTGTTCACAAAATGGACTTTGAGATGACTCGACACTGCTCTCTATAGTGTCTCAGATGACAGCAATGATGAAGATGACTCTCATAACAACTCATTGGTTTCAGTGAACAGTCTCACGTGCTGTATGCTCACTTTGTGGGGTCAGCAGTTCACTGGCTGACTGAGGTATAATTGGCTGGATGTCTGGCTGGGTGTCTGGCTACTGAGAGGTACTATTTTGGACTCCATTCTGTACATCCACAATCAGGGTTGAGGTGACACCTTCCGGGGGCTTGTGTGTCTCTCCACCTAGTGAATACAGAAATAAATAGAATTAATCATAAATAGAAATAAGAATAATAATTTGTACATTAATAGAAAAAATAGCATCAGAGATGCATATACCCTACAGTAGGGACGTCATTGTCTAGAAGTTTGCTGTCTCGATATCGTGAGCAAAACAGTGGGCGATATCACAGTATTAATCGCTAACTTAATAACTACATTTTCATCTTTATATTTTTAATTCAAAACATTATAAACCCTGTAAATTTATATAAATAACACAGACTTTTACTTTATGAAGGGTACAATTCAAGAATCTTTACTTTAGAATAAACTTGAGAGCCATTTCCAGTTATGAGTTCAGGCTCATGTACACCCACGTATTTGATTTTCACTAACAAGGTAACTAAACCCCGGAAATTGGGTTACAAAGACAAGGCTCGATATCATGTGCGGACTTGAACTATTGGTGATATGATGATATCACGGTACACAATGACGTCCCTACCCCACAGCCTGAGGAAATAGTTTTCAACACCATGAGATATAGAAGTACTGAAACAGTACAAAGATCTTGACACTTTTAGAGCAGTGTCAGCTGTATAAAGGTTCAAAATGTTTTGGTAGAGAAAATGTATGTAAAGATATAGTACTAAAACAAGACAATTCATTTGCAAGATGATGACTTAAATCAGTAAACTAAAAATTATGAAGTTGTAAAAGTTTAATTGGAGAATCCATATATCTTTGTCATAAAGAGAAACATGCCTCAGTTATGGCAGGTGAACACATATTAAAGGTCACACCATTATGCACACCGACACCCGTAACCAAGCGTCAACCTTCTACACCTTACGGAATCCAAGAAATAGCCCAGACAAGATCTGAAAACTCATGGTCACTACAACAAGGTCAAAGGTCAAATCAAGATCACCTTACAGTTTCCGAGATATAACTCAGACATTATTTAAAACGTCAAGGTCACACTATTATGCTGCACACCTACAACCCCCAACCAATGTTCTTAAAAAGTATAAACTTCTTACACCTTACAGTTTTCAAGATATAGCCCGGACAAGATTTTATTGATCAAATTTACTACAGCAAGGTCAAAGGTCAAATTAAGGTCACAACATTATGTTGCACACTACAACACCCCCCTCCAAACCAATGTCTCTGCCACCACCAACTTCCCATACCTTACAGTTTCTGAGATATAGAACGGACAAGATTTTGTAGGTCAAGGTAGCCACAGCAAGGTCAAATCAGGTCACACCATGATGTCGCACACCTACAGCCTCTGCTGATTTTCCTACTGAGTATCAATTTCCTAAACTTTAGAATTTTTGAGATACTTATAGTCGCCAGTACACTCTGGACACCCTGGCCTTCAAAAATTTCAACAAAATCCCTCTATCTTGCACCGTTAAGGAGATAGAAGCAAATTTAATAAGTAAATTAAATTTTTATAAGTTAACACCCTATCCAATGGACAATTGCTTTACCGGTCGGCATGACCGGTCCCGCCAAATGTCAGAAAAAGATGTCCTGTATAACTACCGGCAGGACCAGTCACAGAGTGTGCATTTGCAAGGTTGCATCTTTTTTGTGTCTAGTCCTATTAAGACCCCTAGTAAGCTGATACCGAGGCCGGATGGGTGGGCCTTGCCTGTCCATTGGATAGGGTATTAACTTATAAAAATTTAATTTACTTATTAAATTTGCAATTTTATTGCGTTAATACATCCCATCATATGGACAATTGCTGAATAACTACTGCTTGGAAGGTGGGTAAGCTGCTAGGGACATGCATGAACTCATAAAAGAACAAAACTGAGAAGACCCATTTTGAGCTAGGGTCAGATGACCCCCAAAAGGTCAAGGTCGGCTAAGACTAACCAGATATCCAGAAGTCCAAGGTTGCACCCCCCCTCCCCTTTTTGCAGACCTGCTCCAAGAATAGGAAGATAGGGTTGATTTCAGTCCCATAAGAAGCAAGTCACAGTTTGTTTTTTTTTTGTTTTTTTTTATACAACTGTACAAGCTATGTACATATATACATATCTCTTCATTTTTGGGTGTGGTGGTGGACTTGTTGGGCAGCCATCACTGTGTCAGCCCAAGCCACATCCTTCAAACAGAACTGTGTGAAGGTGTTATGGGATTTCCAGTGACAGGCTGACAGAATCTGCTCTAAGAAGACCACGGACTGGAAGGACTTAGAAGCAGCAAAGGCCCTGACATCATGTGCTTTGACCTGATGTAGTGTGAGGGCCTCCTGATCAGAGCGCTCATAACAAAGGATCACAATTTGCTTGATCCATGAGGAGATGGTGGCAGGTCAGATGTCCTTATCAAGACCAACTCCTTGTTCTGCCTAAGATCTGACATCTTGTCCAAGTAATACCTAAGGGCTCTGACTGGACACAAGGACCTGTCACCCTTGAGTGACTTATCCAGAGTGGGAACCACGGCCGGTATGACCACTGTAGCCACACTATCTGGGCCCTCCTTAGCCAGATGGTTCTTGGATAGAAAGCTGGATGAGGGGTACAAGGACGCCTTAGACCAGTCTGACTGGTGTCTGATGTTCTTATGTAGCCAAGCATGGATCTCACTCCCGCATTTACCTGAGCCCAGAGCCAGCAGAAAAACAGTCTTGAAGGTCAAGTGTTTTAGTGAGGCCTCTTTTAAAGGTTCAAAGGGAGCCTTAGTTGTTGCTAGACCAGGGACTGGTTCCAGGAGGGTATACCCCTCCAGCCCTTGGGCCTGTCTCTATGGAAACTATCCAGGAGACAGGTGAGATACTCATCTTTGCTGACATTAATGGTAGAATTGCCCAACTTGTCAGCAATGGCTGATCTGTAGCCATCAATGGTACCAGGTTGTAACTTCCTGTCATGAAACAGGTGCAACAGAAAGTCAGCTATGGCTTTCAGAGGTGGTGCTCTGAAATCCACCTGATTACTGAGGCACCACTTTGTAAAAATGGTCCATTTTGCCTCATAGACGGATCTGGTTGATCCTCTTTGAGAGAAACCTCAATTCATGCTGCCACTGCCTCAGATAAGCCTTGCTCCTTGATTGCTGTGGCTCTAGGAGTACAGGTGTGACAAATTCCTGTGTAGGGTCTGGTTGAATGGTTGGGACACCAGATGGGGCAAATTGGGCAGACACAGGGGGATCTGACTGGACATTGCCACTAGATCATAAAACTAGGGCATGTTGGGCCACCCTGGTGCAATCAGAATGATTCTGTTTCTTCTCCACCACTTTGCCCAAAATGGCTGTCGGTGGGAAGGCATATGCGTCCAGATTCTCCTATGGTAGATTGAGTGCATCCACTGCAGTGGCCATGGGGTCCGGAACCGGCGATTCAAACATGGGCAGTTTGCTGTTGAATCTTGTAACAAAAAGATCTATCCGAGGTCGAGGTCGGTGCCACTTGTTGCACAAGGCCTGAAAGATCTCTGGAAGGAGGGACCATTCCGTTTGAATGGTTTGTCCTAATCTGGACAATTTGTCTGCCACTACATTTAAACGGCCTGGGATGTGTCAGGCCCTTAGAGTCACTTGTTTCCTGGTGCACCAGGTCAAGATTCTCCAGAGTAGGGCACACAGTGGGCCCGACCTCATGCCTCCTTCTTTGTTTATGTAAGACACTACTGTGGTGTTGTCGGTTGCTATGAGAATGTTATTGCCCGCACATAGGTCTTGGAATTCTTTTAGAGCTAGAAAAACTGCCTTCAGCTCCAGGTAGTTTATGTGCAGATTGATTTCCAGTAGGGACCAGGTTCCTCTGGCGATGAACTCGTTTAAGTGTGCGCCCCACCCTTCTTTTGATGCGTGTGTAAAGATTTGCAGAGCATGTTGAATTGGGTGTAATGGTTGGCCTGTAAGAACGTTGTCTTCCTGGAGCCACCATTGTAGGTGGGGGTGCAGTGATCTGGGTATAGGAATCACTTTTTCTAGGGATTCCAGAATTCTCCAATTGCTTTTGAGGTGCCATTGAATGGGCCTCATGTGTAGTTTGCCTAGGTGAACTTGTTTTTCTGTGGCTGTTAGTAAACCTATCAAGGACATGAACTCCCTCACCGAACAGGTCGGTAGGGCAAGAAGTTCCAGTATTTTCTCTTGAAGGTTGTGCCACCGGTCCGGTGTCGGTCGGACCCGACCGGACTCCAGGTCGAATTGGTAACCGACAAAGCTGAAAACTTGTTTTGGCTCCAGTTCCGACTTTTCTATGTTCACCAGCCAACCTAAATCCTGGCACTTTTTCACTAAGATATGTTGGAGACAGACCCGGTGGGACGTGGCTCTCACCAACCAGTCGTCTAGGTATTGGTGGATCCTTATACCCTTTTGAATGGCCATCAGTTTTACCTCCTTTGCTAAGACAGTGAACTCCATGGGAGCTGTGGACAGACCGAACGGCAGTGCTTTGAACTGGAAGGTCTGCCCCTGAGCATGGAATCTCAAGTATTTCCTAGATTGTTCCTGTATGGGGATATGGAAGTAAGCGTCCTTGAAGTCTATGGAGGTAACCCACTCTCCCTGTTGGAGGGAGGTTCTGATAGTCTCCGGAGTCTCCATCTTGAATTTTTCGGTCTTGAGGAAAAGATTCATATTGCTTAGGTCTAAGATTGGCCTCCACTTGTTGGGTTTTGGGACTAAAAATAGTCGGTTGAAAAACCCTAGTGAGGTCTGTTTGTGGACTAATTCTATGGCACTTTTGTCCATAAGCTGATGTAATGCCTCTAACAGTTTGAGGTTTCTGTGAGGATTGCCATAACAGCTTATGACTGTGGGAATTCTTAACAAGTTCGGCCGGGTCCGATAGGGGAGGGTGTAGCCCTCTTTCAGGATTTGAACTACTTTCGGACCGGCACCCAGATCCAACCACTTTTTCCAAAAGTTTTGCAGTCTGGCCCCTACAGGTAGATTGGTGACAACATTGGGAGCATTTGTTACAGTATTTACATAAGACAATGGAGTGACACAAGAAATACTTTTCACATATTTTAATTTGTTTCTCTTTGAGTAACAAACTGCTGCCCTGGGACTTATTTCGTTCTTTTGAGAATGCCCAGGCACAGTATGAGCAGAATGAACAACATTTAACTTTGCATTTAAACAAGTGTCTATTGTCTTTTTTGTAGGGCTCCCGGTCAGCAGCAGGGGCTTCAACTGAATTACACATTGATTGTCATTTGTACTGCTGCTGACCCTTGGCCGGTCGCGAGGAATACTGTTGCTTGCCCTTGTTCCTTCTGCGATGGTTACGGGACAGATTTTTCCAAGCTGGTCTGTCCTGCTTCTTGTCTGATTTCTGCTCTTGCCTCTCATATGGGTGATACCTGCGGCTCTTGTAAACAGAGCTAGAACGACCTTTGTCAAAATCAGCAATATCTCCCTCCGCTTTCTTAACAGTACTGTCCGGAAATAGGGTGTCTGTATGAAGTGGGGCTGTCCGGAGGGCGTTGAGAGTGTCAGCCTTAACTCCGGCCTTGAGATATGCAAGATATGAGTCCCGCCTAAGAAGGGTTGTGTTGGCCATATTCACAAAGACAAACTCCGTAAGGTGCTCCATGGACTTAGCCATGGCCTGGCATACACTGGAGTTAAAGTCAAGTAGAAATTGGAGATCATCAACTGTTGAAGAAACTCTGGCCGGTGTCTTCCCTTTTGATTCCACCCAGATGGCTTTCAACTGAGTGTTCATATTCTGTTGGATCTTCAACAGGCAACGGTTGAAACCGGCTGCTTGGTTAAAAATCACTGTTGATTCGCGCACAGACCTCTCCCATTTTCGTAGTCTCTTGAGAGATAGGACATGACATGGGAGGCGAACTAGCAATACCGGCCTGTCGGGCTATCCTAAGATATGTGCTGTTGAGACGGGAAGATCCGGTGTGCCAAGATGAAACAGTTTGTTCAGAGTCCTTAGGATTTGTCTGGAACCCCTACCATTTGCTCTGAGATTTAGATGGTCGTATGAATTGGTCCCTCAACAACCCTCCTGCTTCCGATGTGCGTGTTGGATAGCCCTGTGTAAGATTAAGGTTGAGCTTTGACATCTTCCTGCATAGCCATTCGTCGGTCAGTAGATTTACTGAGACTTTTCCTGGCGTATGCATCTTGGGGCCGGCGAAAGGGTTGTCTTCAGATGTAGTAGTGCCGGATTCAATGTCTGATATATGAGACCAATTCATATAGGACCGAATCCCTCTCATAGTCTCACGGTAGGATTGTTGCTCTGAGAGGGATTGGTCATGATCTGACAAGTTAGCATCTTGATCATCAGACAGTTCCCCTTCTTCTGGGAAGATATCCAGGGGTGGTCGGTCAGATGACAGGCTGTCCGACTCAGAGTCACTAGAAGAGCGAGTGTCTTTCTTGGACGTGTCAAAGGCACTAAATAACTGTCTCTGAACAGGCTGTGTAGGGGTCGAGCCGGTGGCCAGTTCGGGCTGAGCTGAGGAAGTAGCCTTAGAAGTGGAACCTTGCCGAGAAGGGTCGGTGGTCGGTGAGGCAAGAGCAGAGTCGGCAGAACGTGAAGGCTGAGTAACAGGCTGAATGAAAGGGTCGGGTCGGACCGCAGTAGCTGGAGGTGCATGAGGAGGTGTCACTTTCACTGTTCCAAAAACCGGATCCTGAGGCCGGTCTAATGTCTTAGCCATGAGGAGTACTTCCAACTCTATTGAAGCGGTCCAACCATTTCTTGTCGAGATCGGTGATTCTTGAGTCGGTAGAGGGGGCAGTAGACTTCCCCTGGTCGGCAGTTAAAGAAGAGGTCGGTGGCCGACTGGAAGAGGACTTCACCGGCTTGTCAGATTTCACCAACTTTGAAGCTGATGACGTTGATTTCTTATCAGCCTTCTTCTCAACCTTCTTCTTCTTCTCATCCGGTCCACTCAAACCAGAGGCACCAGAGGTACCTTGGCCATCCACTACCCCCACTACCGACACAAGTGCCGGGTCCACAAGGGTGTGACTGCGAGTGTCAGAGTCTTTAGCTGGAGTAGACGTCTTGGCCTCTCTCTTCTCTTTCTTGATCTTATACGAGGGGGTGGAGAGTTGGGCTTTCTGTTCCAAAGTTAAGGCATCACAATGACGGCAAGTAGCAAGAGGTGTCTCTACACAAGGGTCTGAGCCCTTCTTATCGCGGCAACATGCACAGAGTGGAAATCAAAACCTGCCATCATGTGGCCACACCCCCCTCGACGCTGACTAGGAGAGGACATGTTGGTCTATAAGATGTAAGGAAGTAAATTGCAAATTTAATAAGTAAATTAAATTTTTATAAGTTAATACCCTATCCAATGGACAATAGCTTATCCGGTCGGCGCAGACCGGCCCGCCAAACGTCAGAAAAAGACGTCCTGTGTCTCCACTAGCAGGTCGGTCCGGAGTACCAGTGCACTCGCCAGATGGCATGTCGTACTTCCTTCCTGTCTAGACATAGTGACGTCATAGCATCTTTTTTGTTGTCTAAACTTATTAGGCCCCTAGTAATTGAGAGCGGGGTCGGTGGGAGGGTCTTGTGTGTCCATTGGATAGGGTATTAACTTATAAAAATTTAATTTACTTATTAAATTTGCAATTTTATTGCGTTAATACATCCTATCCAATGGACAATAGCTGAATAACTACCGCTTGGTCGGCGGGTAAGTTACTAGGGATTTGCGCGAACTCATGTTAGGGATAATGAAGATTCTTTCTTAAAGCCTGGGTAGATATTGAAGTCAAAACCCATAAGGCTATGGTCGAATATCATCATCCGGTTAACCAGAATGGAACCGTCAGAGTCGACCTTGTCCCCCCCCCCCCTTCCCTTTTTTCTATCATACCTGCTCTGAGGTAGGGGAAGAGAGGGATGAGTTCGGTCCCATAAATCCAATTCTCCCGGAGGAAGTACGTGAGATTTTCTTTTTTTTTTTCTTTTTTTTACTTAAATATATGTGCTATATATATAATATGTACAACTATTTACATAGGCTCTGATCTCCTCTAGGTACCAGTCTGTTGGTGGATCTGTTGGGCAGCCACGACTGGACCAAGATGGAAGAGCTCTGAATCAGCCCACGCCACATCCTTCAAGTAGAATTGAGTGAAGGTATTATGGGATTTCCAGTGGCAGGCTGATAGGATCTGCTCCAAGGAGACTCCCGACTGGAAGGCCTTAGAAGCAGCAAAGGCTCTGACATCATGAGCCTTAACTTGGTGTAAGGTGTGAGCATGATGATCAGAGAGCTCGTAGCATAGGATCACAGTCTGTTTGATCCATGACGAGATTGTGGCAGGTGAAATGTCCTTGTCGAAACCTTTCTTGAAAGAGACAAAGACCAAATCTTTGCCCTGCCTAGTATCGGAAGTCCTGTCCAAGTAGTAACGTAAAGCTCTGACTGGACAAAGAGACCTATCCGACTTGAGGGATCTGTCCAGAGTAGGAGCCAGGGCTGGTATGACCACTGGGGCTACGCTCTCTGGATCTTCCCTAGCCAGCTGGTTCTTGGAGAGAAAACTGGGTGATGGATATAGAGACACCTTGGACCAATCGGTTTGATGTCTGATGTTTTTGTGCTGCCATGCATGAATCTCACTTCTTCTTTTGCCCGAACCCAGGGCCAAAAGGAAAACCGTCTTGAGAGTCAAATGTTTCAGGGATGCGTCCCTAAGAGGTTCAAAGGGGGCCTTTGTCAACTGGTGTAGTACCAGGGAAAGGTTCCAGGAGGGGATTCCCCTCCTTCCCTTGGGTCTGTCTCTGTGAAAACTTTCCAGGAGACGGGTGAGATTCTCATCTTTGCTGATATTGACTGTTGTACTACCCAGTTTATCAGCGATAGCAGATCTGTATCCATCAATGGTGCTGGGCTGTAAATTCTTGTCCTCAAAGAGGTACAGTAGAAAGTCAGCGACTGACTTCACAGGTGGAGATCTGAAGTCCACCTGATTAGCGATGCACCACTTTGTAAAAACGGCCCACTTCGCCTCATAGACTGATCTGGTTGACCTTCTTTGAGGAGCCTCAATCCTCTCTGCCACTGCCTCAGAGAAGCCCTGTTGTTTAATTGCTGTGGCTCTAGGAGCCATGCATGGAGGTTCAGATTTGTCAGATTCCTGTGAGGGATCTGATTGAAGGGTTGAGTTAACAGGTTTGGCTGGATGGGCAGACAGATGGGAACTTGGCTGGACATGTTCACCAAGTCCCAAAACCAAGCCATGTTGGGCCAACCCGGGGCAATCAGAATGATTCTCTTGCACGGGAAGTGTATTAACTTTTCCACTACTTTGCCCAATATGGCTGTTGGCGGGAAGGCATAGGCATCCAGGTCCTCCCATGACAGAGTGAGGGCATCCACTGCTACCGCTAGGGAGTCCGGTACTGGAGATACAAACTGGGGCAGCTTGTGGTTGAACCTCGTAGCGAATAGGTCTATCTGAGGTCGGTGCCACCTTTGGCATAAGGTCTGAAACACTTCGGTCAGAAGGGACCACTCTGTCTGAATGGTCTGACCCAGACGGGATAGCTTGTCCGCTATTACATTTAGCCGGCCTGGAATGTGACGGGCTTTTAAGGTTACCTGCCGCTGGGAACACCAGGTCAGGATTCTCCAGAGAAGGGCACACAGGGGGCCTGATCTCATGCCTCCTTCTTTGTTTATGTAGGAAACTACTGTGGTGTTGTCTGTTGCCACAAGTACTATTTGACCGGTACAGAGATCTGTGAACTCTTTGAGAGCAAGAAGAACTGCCTTTAGCTCCAAGTAATTGATATGCAGTCTGCTTTCTGGTAAGGACCAGCAACCTCTTGCAGTGCGGTCGTTTAAGTGAGCGCCCCAGCCTTCTTTTGATGCGTCTGTAAAGAGCTGCAGAGCATGTCTGACTGGGTGTAAAGGTTGGCCGGATAGCACGTTTTCTTCCAGTAACCACCACTATAGGTGAGGGTGTAAGGATACGGGGATGGGGATCACTTTTTCTAGTGATTCCGGTACGTGCCAATTGTTCTTGAGGTGCCACTGTATAGGTCGCATGTGTAGTCGACCTAGGTGAACTTGCTTCTCTGTGGCCGTTAACAGGCCAATGAGGGACATGAACTGCCGGACCGGACAGGTCGGTTGGTCTAATATCTCTAGAATCTTTCCTTGAAGGCTTTGCCACCGGTCCGGAGTCGGCCGGACACGACCGACCTTGAGGTCGAACTGGTAGCCTACAAAGTCGAAGATTTGCTTGGGTTCCAGCTCCGACTTGTCCAAATTTACTAGCCAACCTAAATCTTGACATATCTTCACTAGATGCTGGGTATGCCGGAGACAGAGTTGGTGGGATCCAGCCCGGACCAACCAATCGTCTAGGTATTGGTGGATCCTTATACCCTGGCAGGTGGCCATCAGCTTTACCTCCTTTGCTATTACAGTGAACTCTAAGGGTGCTGTGGACAGGCCGAAAGGTAAGGCTTTGAACTGGTATGTTTGCCCCTGGACATGAAACCTCAGATACTTCCTGGATTGTTCTTGTATTGGGATGTGGAAGTAGGCGTCTTTGAAATCTATAGAGGTTACCCACTCCCCTCCTTGGAGGGATGTCCTGATGGTTTCTGGCGTCTCCATCTTGAATTTCTCCGTCTTGAGAAAAGGGTTTAGATGGCTGAGGTCTAAAATAGGACGCCACTTGTTGTTTGGTTTTGGGACTAGGAAAAGTCTGTTGAAAAAGCTCAGAGATGTTTTGTTTATGACCTGTTCTACTGCATTTTTGTCTATAAGCTGATGTAATGCCTCCAGTAGGTAGCTGTTCCTCTGGGGATTGACATAGCAACTTATGACAGTCGGAGACCTTGTGAGTTTTGGCCGGACCCGGAAGGGGAGGGTGTAGCCCTCTTTTAAGATTTGAACTACTTTCGGGCCGGCACCCAGTTTCAACCAACTTTCCCAAAATTTTTGAAGACGGGCCCCTACAGGCAGATAGGGAACAGCATTTGGGGCATTTGAGACAGGATTGGCAAACAACAATTGAGTGACACAAGAAGCACTTTTCACAGATTTTAATTGAGATTTTGTTTGGTGACAGTCTGACACTCCGGGACTTAAACCTTTCCTTTGCGGAAGCCCGGGTGCAGAAGGAACATTTTGTACAACATGATATTTTACATTTGAACTTAAGGAATTGTTCATTGTCTGGTCTGTGAAAGAGTTCTGGGTCAGCAGCTGACTGGAAACCCTGTTTAAACAATAACTGTCATTTATATTGCTGCTGACCACGTGCAGGTCGGGATGAAAAACTAGAGGCCTTGCCTCTGCCTCTTTTGAATTGTCGACGGTTAATGTTCTTCCAGGCTGGCCTGTCCTGTTTCCCTTCCGACCGGCCCTCTTGCTTCCTATCACTCTTCTCATATGGGTGATAACGGTTCTTAGCCCGTGCAGTAGTAGTAGGTGCAGGATGACTCTTGCTGTCATACAGAGCAATCTCCTCTTCCGCTTTCTTAACCACAGGCTCTGCAAACAGAGTGGCAATGTGCAAGGGGCCTGTTCTGAGAGCTGCGAAGGTGTCGGGCTTGATACCATTCTTCAGATGGCTAAGGTAAGAGTCTCTACGGGTCAAGGTAATATTCCCCATGGTAAGAAAAACAAAGTCTGTTAAATGCTCCATGGCCTTCGCGGCCGCCTGTGTAATACTGGAATTAAATTCCATAAGGAATTGAAGTTCCTCAGCCGCTTCAGATAACTTATTTGACACTTTGCCCTTGTTTTCATTCCTGATAACTTTCAAATGTGCATTCATTTCTCCCTGAACTTTAAACAAACACCTGTTAAAACTAGCAGTCTGGTTACACACCACTGAGGCTTCTCTAGCCGTCCTTTCCCAACGGCGCAGGGTATCTTGTGAAATTCTACGGGAACCCGGTGGGGTGGCTGCCAAAGCTGCTCTTCTAGCTATACGACCAAAACTATTGTTCAATTTAGACGGGCCTGTATTCCAACTGGTGACAGTAGCTGGATCCAATTGTTGATCAGAATATAGGCCATACCACTTTGTTTGCGGCTTGGGAGGTCGGAGAAAGTGGTCCATTGGCAGGCTGCCGGCTTCTGTAGTTCTGGATGGGTATCCCTCCGTCATGGTGAGATTGAGTTTAGATAGCTTGCGACAAAGATAATCTTCCGTAGGCATCTGGACTGAGACCTTGCTGGGAAGGGGAGCTTTAGGTCCAGCGAAAGGGTTGTCGTCAGATGGGTTTGAACTATCCATGTCAGGGATATTGGACCAACCCATAAAGGATCGTATGCCGCGCATGGTCTCCCTATACGTCTGTTCTTCTGAGGTCGGTAATTCCTGTTCAAATTCTGGATCTTCCGAAAAATCCCCTTCCTCTGCAAAAAGTTCCACCGGAGGGGTATCAGAGATTTGACTATCAGTATCTGAATCTAAACTAGAAATGCTGTCCTTTCCGCTCTTCTGAAGGGTCGGTGAAGCAGAGCCGGTGGAGCCAAGAGGTCGGTCGGAGGGAGGATGGTCGGTTGTCGGTTGTTTGGAAGTCTCAGCTGTAGTAGGTCGGTGACAACCAGCACTAGGCTTACCGGTCGACTTATGCTTCTGAGAAGCGGTGTCTGGACCAGTGCGCCCTTGAGAAGTGCTCTGACTTTTAAGCTTACCGGCCGACTTTTGCTGTGAAGCAACATTGTCTGGGCCAGTGCGCTCAGATGATGAAGATCCAAGAAGTGAAGAGTCTCTGACAAGCTTACCGGCCGACGGCTGCAAGGCAGCACTAGAGTCTGGGCCAGTGCGCTGAAAAGCGTCATCTGAAGGATTAGGTGGTTGAAAGAAGGGCTCAGAGCCCCGAGACACATTAGTTGGTGCAGAATGAGTAGGGGCTACTCTGACCTCCGACGAAAAGGCAGGTTCCATAGACTTGGCTAACAGTAATGCCTCTAACCTGTTAAAGCGGTCGGACCACTTATCCTCTAAGGCTGTGAACTTGTCGTCTGTAGCAGAAGAGAGAGTTGCAGTAGCAGATTTCTTGGGTTTAACAGAAGGTTTGTCCTTTTTTGTCTTTTTCTCAGGAGGAGCTGGAGACTTGTCAGTACTAGGTCCACCCACAACCCCAATAACTGAAACGCTTGAAGGGTCTATAAGTTCATCCGTGGGTTGGGAAATGTCAGCACGTTTAGCCTCCCGTTTTTCCTTCTTAATTTTATAAGACGGTGTTGAGATCTGGGCACGTTGCTCCGGGGTGAAAGAGTTACACCGAGAACAGTCAACAGAGTCCTTATCCTTCACACAAGGTTCCTCACCTTTTCCTTTTTCCCTACAACGTGCGCAAAATGCATGTCCATCGAAAATGGCCATTGCATGACCACAACTCCCTCTCTTCTGGCCAGGAGACGACATAGTAGAGTAGGAACACAGAAGATAATAATAAAATCAAATCCAAGATTGTTCTTCACAATAAACACTGATAAAACACAAATTCTGGCAGATATAAATTTTTCCACTGTGCACTGGTTCGCGCCAAACGAAAAAGATGCTATGACGTCACTATGTCTAGACAGGAAGGAAGTACGACACGCCATCTGGCGAGTGCACTGGTACTCCGGACCGACCTGCTAGTGGAGACACAGGACGTCTTTTTCTGACGTTTGGCGGGCCGGTCTGCGCCGACCGGATAAGCTATTGTCCATTGGATAGGATGTATTAACGCAATAAAATGGTAAAGTTACAAAACCTCAAAACTTCCTTGTCTCACAAAATAATCTGTTTAAGCAGTGCATGCGCCAAACGAAAAAGATGCCATGACGTCAGGTTGTCTAGACAGCAAGGAAGTACGATGCGCCACCTGGCGAGTGCAGTGTGAGGACCGGCCAGCCGGTGGAAACTAGGGCTGCGAACGAGTACTCGAGCCTCAGTGTACGAGGCGATCTTGGCTTGTACTCGAGTCCATTTTAAAAACTCGATTACTCGCGAGGTATTGTATTATCGCCCACGTAATCAAACACTTGTGTAAAATATGCCATATTTCAGCATTACAGTCGCATAATATCAATTAAAGTTGTTATTTTCGCTTGAAAACGTATAATTTACTCCATATTCTATAATATATGTTCAAATAGAAGACGTTTTTCTTCAGAAGTTTCGTTTCCGGAACCGACTATTTGTTTACAGAAGACCTCTAATGGTAGATACTAAATCTCGCGGTTACTCGAATTCGGGCCAGTATTGAGAGGGCGGGTACTCGATGCCGTTTTTCAGCACTCGTCACAGCCCTAGTGGAAACACAGGACGTCTTTTTCTGACGTTTGGCGGGCCGGTCTGCGCCGACCGGTTTAGCATATTGTCCATTGGATAGGATGTATTAACGCAATAAAATAACAACTTTAATTGATATTATGGGACGGAAATGTTAAAATGTAGCATATATTACACAAGTGTTTCATTACGTGGGCGATAATACCTCACAAGTAACTGAGGATTTTAAATTGACTCGAGTACTACCAAAGATCGACTCGTCTATCGAGGCTCGAGTACTTGTTCAACAGACCTAGTTTAAATGGCAGGTGACGAAATTCACTGACATCTAAACCCTCAAAAACCAGCAATACTTGTGCTTAAATACATGTAACTGCAACTTGCAATAGTAATATGTAATTCAGAGATGGAAATTAAGTGTAAACATGATTTAAATATGTCATGAAATGCACGTGACGAAATTCACTGGCTGAGCAGTAAATATCTGCTTATCTACATCAGCTTACAAAACAGCCATAATTACTTTTATTATAATTATGACACAAAAAATATTGCATAATCTGATACTGGGTGTTTCCTTTAGTTTACTTTAATCTGAGAAGATATTCCAAACTGTTTGCCTTCTTGTGTCGAAATATGCAATCTGTGCATGTGCAAGATTTATCGTGCAGTCGACATACGAGGCTAAACTCCCTCCAAGTTGTGGCTGTTACTTCCAGTTATCAGTATAGCCTCTAAAAATGTAAATTTTATCACAAAAAAGTAATAAAAATATTTTAATATGGACATCTCATGTTAGAGTAGGGACAGAACATAAAAAATCCTGCTCCACACAAACTTAGAGCAGGAATTCTGGGTTCAGATCACTCAGACTACGTACGCTGGAGTGATCTAAACCCAGAACTGTGCTCTAAATGAGCATGGACTTCTATGGTATTGTACTAAATCACAGAGATCATCCAAGTCCATTTTATTGTCAGTTAAAAATCAGGAACTAAGGGGCTATTTCCATACCCAGATACTAGTGGGTAAATTGTTTATCGATATTGCCGATATTTATTGTTTTGGAACTGGACTGCCGATATCGAGACCTAAACACATAATTCAATATCGCCATTTTAAGCAAAACTGTAAACTTACACTGTTAATATTTGATATGAAGTCCAAATCTAAAGAAATTGTACACTTTTATCTCACATTTTTGAAGTTTTCAATGCATTTTTGATTAAAACTGCAATGTTTTGTTTTGGTAAATTTCGCTTCCTGTTAGCAGTTCGGGATAAACTAAAATAAAACGTTTTCGGTTTCCCGAATTCGGACTATTTGGTAGACAATATTAACCCCCCGATATCGCCCGATATTGAAATATTTTTGCATTCAATATCGATACCCACAAAGCCAAACGATTTACCCCCTACCAGATACCATTCACACATTGGCCAAACGTCGGGACATCTGTCAGTCATACACACTAGGGGTGCGACCGAGCAGTCGACACTTGCCGAGCGAGGCGAATTTCATGAAAATTCGACCCCAATTCTTAGGGTCGATTGCTCGTGTATACATAACAACCAATAGAACCGGTTACATTTTTTAGTTAATAAAACATAAATAACATACCTTACTTTCATTAAATCGCATAATCCACCATTTGTAACATAATATTATTGATATTATGTGCTGACAATAGCTAATTCCAGCGATTCAAAGCTTTTATGTTTATATTTTTTTGTTTACAGGAGCCGCCATATTGGATGTCGTTTCCTGTTATGGTAGATACTAAATGTCGCGAGGGCTCGATGTCGAGTCGAGTTTTTATCTGCGAGCAATCGACCCGAATTATTTGTACTCGCCACACCCCTAATACACACAGCATTAAGAATTCTGCATGCGTGATACAGTAAATGGCAATGTTCAGTTTTATTTAACATATAAGAGATGTTTTTATACGTGCGGTATGCGGTACACTGGTGGTCGCAAAGATAAACGGTCATAGAGATAAATGATCAAAGCTGGGGGATTGAGGAAATGTATTTAGAATTATTTCCCTTCACAGATAGCATTTCGCCGTCGGACTGACGTTGGCTGTTGGTCGCATGGTCGGCAGATTTTGCCGACGTTGGGGCCAACGGCAGATTTTTTTTCAAGAAGGCGGCGAGCAATAATAAGGGATTTTGCGAAACTTAGAAAATATTTATCATGGTATGTCTAAAAATCATATTTAAGTGAGCCCACAAATTTTAACTAAAAATTTAACAAGTTTACTGCAACCCTGCATAAGTCGGCCGCAGGCATTAGTTGGCCATCCACACCACATCTTCACAGGGCTTTAATATGAGTGGCCTACTACACTCTGAAATCATGTCTTATTGTTAAACTTATTATATACAACAGTTTTCATTGGTCTACAATAACGGTATATGAGCAATTCGACGACAAGAGAACTCGCATCAACTCACTCAGAAATTTTAAATAATGTATAGAACCATTAGTGCATCATTTTTTTTGTCATTATTTCACTGAAAATATGTTACAGTATTTAAATAATCAACAATACATGTGTTTATACAGACAAAGCCCATTTTTATTGTCTAAAACATGGATTCATCTGTCATTTTATTGTGAAAGGTCCGTTAAGCAGTGTTTGAAACTCACGCTGGTCTGTCGGCCTGAGACCACCAACTATGGAAACGGTCCAGTAACTCTTCAGAGTTTGTAACCCGTCAGTCTACCAAGTGTTTGAATCAAAGAATTAAGACGTATGAACGTTTAAGTATATAATCGAATATTTAACAACACATCAAATTTCTTCTATTATAGCCCATCAGAAACGTAGTTTATGAAAGACGCAATTTCATTGGTCGACCTCGAAATTTGCTAGCCAATGAGATCCCTCCACTTAGACCATCAACACAGATCGTTTTTGTGAATGAACCCTTGCAAACTACGTCACAATGTTAGTAGTTCTTTGAAATGTATAATTCAACTTACATATCTGTGTTACTTGTCAAGAGATAGAGTAAGAAATCTAAAATTCGCCACATGTTAAAATACTAATAAAATAGATTAATTGTGGTGAGATTTGTTGACTGTATAGTAAATTAAGGCTTTTTGAACTGAAAAATACCAATTTTTGGACAAAAACATCATTTTCTTCATAAAATTAACTAAGGTTTTAGAGGTGGCGAATTTTAGATTTCTTACTCTACCCAATTTTAAATATTCATTATAAAATAACCAATTATTGAATCGACTTCAAATCTGAATACATAAAACAACTAGCGCTGCCCTATTTGGTACTTTTATTACAAAAAACAATTAAGTTGTGGGTTTGTTGAGATACAGCACCTTGAACATGAGTATATTCTTTTTACAATTTTACCAGTTACATATTTTACAATTTCAAAATAAGTGCACAATCTCTTACATTTTACTTTGCTTTTGCTTATATTTTATGTAAAATCTGAACATTTACAGCTTCATGCAGCTTGCCAAACAGGCTGTGTCAAAATGTCATAGGCATTTGAAATCGTGCGAGATTTTAACAAATAAATATTGGACCAGGAACTTTTCATTCGGGCCATTAAGTTTTTGAAGTTACTGGCCCGTTGGACCACCAAGTATTTTCGCTAAGCTGTGAACAATGCCGTTATGTTGCACACATACCCAACCTTGAGAAGTTTCTTAACATTTTCTTAAAGTAAACCGTTTTAATGAAGGGACATGAATGATTGCAGATAGTTAATACATTTTAGAGCACTTTATGGCAATATTTTAGTGTTATAAAAGCTGCATGGGTCATTTTTTGAAAATAAACAATCTGTCGGCGACTTGCAGGTAATTCCCACCGTAACTTGGCACAACTTGGATACAAAAACCTTATTTTTGCTTTTTTTAAGCGTAGTTTCAATTTCCTTTTATTTAAATATGAATTGACACAAGCGTAAGTTATTAAACTATTTTACTAAAATCAAAGCAATTAACCTGTTAGAATCGTTTTTAAGGGGCGATAATATAATTTCTAAATGAAATCACCGCCTCAAATTGGCATAATTTGCGGCCCGTTATAAAATTCGGAGCTGGAGTTCTACGTACACATGTATGTGGCTCACGACATCCGACAGACGATTTGCGATAGCGAATTTTGTTTCAACCTTCCCATTATTCAGTCGACATTCATCTAAATTCACTTGTCATCCGATTTTTTTGGTCCCAGATCGAAAAAATCGCTGTCGCACATCGGACGTCGGATGTCGCAAATCGGAGTCGGACACATGTAAACAACCAAACATAAATGAGGAGGGAAAAATTCGCTGTCGCAAATCGGCCGTCGGATGTCGTAAGCCGCATACTCGGAGCCGCACATCCACGCACCTTTTTACCGCACCCCAATCTGATTGGCTGTGTGTCTTGTGAAATATTTTACTGTCACCGCACCTCGCAATATTTAAAACAAACAAATATTTAAAACAGTGCTGGAAACGTGAGGCTACGATGGGGTTTCTAACAATATTTTACAAATATATAATCCAGCAATACTTTACAGCCACCGCACCTAATACTGCCTTCACAAAATATTTAAAACAAATAAAATATCAAATGCTGGTAGTTGTACACCCAGAGTGCTGAAAACGTGAGGCTACGATGGGATTTCTATACAATATTAATATTTTACAAATACTGCCTTCACAAAATATTTAAAACAAATAAACTATAAAATGCTGGTACTTCTACAAATATTGCACAAATATTTTTACCGCACCCCTCCGACCGCACCTCCGGAGCTCCGAGTTTTATAAGGCACCATAATTTGCATACGGAAATTGACGAAGATATTTAAATTATTTCTGTCGTCACGTCCACTGCCTTATTTGTTAAGTGGATATGCGCGAATGTGGACGATAAGGAACTACTGTTATTAAATATTTTAACTTCCGTTCTGTGCCAATTTGAGGCGTGTCCCATTATACGGCGCCAAGCAGTAGATGAGCCATGGCCAACTTATGCAGGGTAGCAGTACACTAGCCCTAATGTAGGCTGTTAGTAAATTTGCGTTACCGCATACTAACGTCCTATCAGTTTCCATTTGAAAATCTCAGGCATTTCAAACTTCGACTTTATACTCTTCAAATAGAAAGAATACTCTTGGATACTCACTGGTTTTATCATTGTGTCGTCTATTATCGACGGTCGTCCATTATCGACGGCTGCGCATTAATACATTGTAGGTCTGTACACGTGCTTTTGTTGTCAGTAAAAAATGAAATAAATAAATGTAATGACCTTATTTTAAAATATATTACAAGATCTTAAATTCAAATATTGTTTTGAATTTTATAAAATAAAGTTTCTATTACAGGGTGCAGTAAAATCCCGATTTTGTTAGGTGAAATATAATATGAATGTTCAAAGCAAAATAAAATATGGTTGTCATTGGTAACACATAAATTTCCGTGAAATATGCAAATTTCATCCTGTTAAAATACTGTTCTAACATATTTTATAAAAGACAAATAGACCTATGAGATTTTATTTTTAAAAATAAAACGCCATATTTTATTTCATTATTAAGCAAGAGGAGAGTGCCCGTGAACGGGCACTGTGTCAGCTGACTGAGTATTTTTGATTTGTGAAGGTAATAATGACAGGAAAGCATAATTATCAGGGAAAGTGCTGTACAGAAATACAGTAAATGGTAATTGAACAGCATGTTCAAAAGAAATTCTGAACCTGACAGAAGAAAAGGACAAAAAAGTTGTGCCCTGCAAATGGTATTATGAAGGAAAGTAACAAGGTAACTGTTTAAGTGTAAAGAGTAGGTTAAAACATATTTAAAGAAATACTGCAAATGCAGTATCCTCGTACGACCTTGAAGAAGGGGCCCAAGGTCAAATCCAACCACACAAAAATATTCCCAGCCCATGCTTTCCTATAGGTTGGTTTACCATCCCAAACCTGTAGGACCAAAAATAAGCGAGTTATAAGCACTTTTAAGTTTGGCTGTCCTTATTTGACCTTGAAGGAGGGGTCCAAAGGTCAAATCTGACCACACCAAAAGATTCCCAGCCCATGATTTCCTATAGGATGGTTTACCATCCCAAACCTCTAGAACCAATAATAAGCAAGTTATAGGCACTTTTAAGTTTCGCTATATTTGTTTGACCTTGAAGAAGGGGTCCAAGGTCAAATCGGACAACATCAACAGATTCCCAGCCCACGATTTCCTATATGTCTGTTTACCATCCCAAACCTCTAGGACCAATAATAAGCGAGTTATAAGCACTTTTAAGTTTGGCCATCCTCGTTTGACCTTGAAGGAGGGGTCAAAGGTCAAATCTGACCACACCAAAAGATTCCCAGCCCATGATTTCCTACAGGTTGGTTTACCATCCCAAACCTCTAGGACCAATAATAAGGGAGATATAAGCTCTTTTCATGACTGACAAAGAAACACCAGTGGCAGCCATCTTGTTTTTTAAAATGAGCCCAAAAATATTCCAAGTCAAGATTTTATAATGAGGAACACATCCTGCTAATATGAGATCTCTCCTTATAATACCCTTTGCTCTAGAGGGCCAACAAAAGTCCTTGTTTAAAGTCGAATAAACGTCCCTAGCGGCCATCTTGTTTTTAAAAATGAGGCCAAAAATATTCCCAGGCAACATTTTATGGTTATTAATATATTCTGCAAACTTAAGAAGGCTAGCTATAATATAAAATTTAAGGACGAAAGTTTCAATCTAACTGTTAAACTGAAATTGTATCATATCTGTTTTTATCTGTATATACTTCAATATGTATGTTATACTAAAGGTGACTTATAAGCCCACAAGGGCTGGGAGGAAATTACAAGTCTTCTTATGTATTTTTGTATTTTTGTAAAACTTCACCTCAAGTCACAAAAATAAAGAATTCTTCTTCTTCTTCTTCTTCTTCTATAATATTTTTTTCATTAGAGCGGTAATGGTGAAATCTCTCTACACACTGCAGCTATCCAGTGGATACAATGATTTACTCAATAGTGAGAACCTGAAAGTAGCTATTGCTCAGCTATACCATGACAAAGAGGTCTGCAATTTCACTATGATATAACTGACCAAAAATTATGTGAATAACATATTTAAACAAAATACTCTAAATGTAATAGTTTTCAAGTTACAACTGATTTACTCAACAGTGATAACCTCAAAGTAGCTATTACTCAGCTATGCAATGAGCTACATGTCTGAATTTTTACTATATTATAGCTGACCCAAAAGTAGGTGAACAACATATTTAAGCAAAATACTTTAAATGCAATAGTTTTCAAGTTACAACTGATTTACTCAATAGTGAGAACCTGAAAATAGCTATTGCTCAGCTATGCCATGAGCTATAGGTCTGTTATTTCACTATGTTATAGCTGACCCAAAAGTAGGTGAACAACATATTTTAACAAAATACTCCAAATGCAATATTTTTCAAGTTACAACTGATTTACTCAACAGTCAGTACCTGAAAACAGCTATTGCTCATTTGTGCCATGAGCTACAGGTCTGTAATTTCACTATGTTATAGGTGACCCAAAAGTAGCTGAATAACGTATTTAGACAAATTTCTGTAAATGCAATAGTTTTCAAGTTATAAATGATTTACTCAACAGTGATAACCTCAAAGTAGCTATTACTCAGCTATGCCATGAGCTACAGGCCTGAAATTTTACTATGTTATGGCTAACCCCATAATAGGTGAATAACATATTGAAACAAAATACTCTAAATGCAATAGTTTTCAAGTTATAAGTGATTTACTCAACAGTGATAACCTCAAAGTAGCTATTACTCAGCTACGCCATGAGCTACAGGTCTGAAATTTTACTATGTTATAGCTGACCCCAAAATAGGCGAATAACATAATGAAACAAAATACTGTAAATGCAATAGTTTTCAAGTTATAAGTGATTTACTCAACAGTGATAACCTAAAAGTAGCTATTACTCAGCTATGCCATGAGCTACAGGTCTGAAATTTTACTATGTTATTGCTGACCCAAAAGTAGGTGAACAACATATTTAAGCAAAATACTCTAAATGCAATAGTTTTCAAGTTACAACTGATTTACTCAACATACAGTACCTGAAAATAGCTATTGCTCAGTTGTGCCATGAGCTACAGGTCTGTAATTTCACTATGTTATAGCTGAGCCAAAAGTAGCTGAATAATGTATTTACACAAATTTCTGTAAACGCAATAGTTTTCAAGTTATAAGTGATTTACTCAACAGTGATAACCTCAAAGTAGCTATTACTCAGCTATGCCATGAGCTACAGGTCTGAAATTTTACTATGTTATAGCTGACCCCAAAATAGGTGAATAACATATTGAAACAAAATACTCTAAATGCAATAGTTTTCAAGTTATAAGTGATTTACTCAACAGTGATAACCTAAAAGTAGCTATTTCTCAGCTATGCCATGAGCTACAGGTCTGAAATTTTATTATGTTATAGCTGACCCAAAAGTAGCTGAATAACATATTTATACGAAATTCTCTAAATGCAATAGTTTTCAAGTTACAAGTGATTTTACTCAAGATGGTAGTTACTGAAAAGCCCAAAAGTAGCTATTACTCACTTAGCTATTGAAACAGACACCCAAGTTACTCACCATGTTGTAGCTATGAAAAAAGTAGCTGAATAACATATTTTAACAAAATGCTCTAAATGCAACACTTTTCAAGTTATAAGTGATTTAGTGCATGATTTCATGAATTTTAATGCATTAAAAATTATTAAAAAAATTTATTAAAAAAAAATAAGACAGATCCAGGTCTCATACTCACACAAGAGAATCTACCTCTGGCCTAGTACATATATGCAAGATATGAGAGAAATCCCTGCAATAGTCACTGAGAAAATTGTGATAAAGTGTTGAAATTTTCACACTTTTGGTGGGGGTACCTCCCTTGTAACGTCTGTAGCAAACAGACAGACAGATTTGCATGCCTTGAACAAATTTTCATCCTCGATAGATAAGGTATCTTTTAAAAAAAACAGCATGTCTCTAGGCCTTGTAGTTTTGGAGAAGAAGTTGTTCACGCGGATGCGGACGCGTACGCCCCCGCCGCAGAGTGACGACATAAAAACCTTTATCTCAATCTTTTGTCACTGACTGCATGCTTTAGTTCAGCAGCAAATATTAGAAAAACGTGCAATAAAATATTTTGGTTTTTGGATGTTATAATAAAATAAACCATGCCCATGCTCATTAACATAAAATCACGTGCTTTGTCTTGACACAAAATGGAAGAAACAGTCTTCAAAACCACCTTTAAAAAATAATGATGTAATAGTCTACGAAAATAATTTAATGTCCACACCTTCAAGAAAGAATGTTACTTGAAATTTGTTTGATATAATTGCAACAATTATTCCGTTTATTTGCTAAATTATCATTTTAGAGAGGACAATGTAGAAAATAAAAAGTTAAGAATATATTGTGAATACCTTTAATATTGATTTTATATTACCGTCGATAACAGACAACCATTTGTAAAATAAAAGCAGTGTACACACAGAAATTGAATCAATTAAAAAAAAATAAAATAAGTTAAAATATTTAACCCATTATATTTGTTCTCACCACTTAAACAGCATATTTTTTAATTTTAAGTTTGAAATACCATAGGTACTGATGAAAGAAACGAAAATGGATTAAAACGTGTAAGACCGTCGAAAACCGGCAACGCAAGGATATGTTATGTCAGCGGTTCACCGCTATTAGATATGATGGCCTATTTTAGGGCTAGCAGTAAAAATCACAAAAAATAATATTCTCATTATAAATTCATACTAAAAAAGTTGTTGGTGAACATTATCTGATTGGCTGATGCTATACATAGAATATAATTTTTACTGCTCAGCCAGTGAAGTTCGTCACCTGCATTTTATGACAATATTAAAGATTTTTTACTGTCCAGTTATGGCGTACTATATGTTAGACCGAGTTTCTGTCCCGTCGCCAATTGCTATTGATATACTGATGGACACAATGGCAAGGGACAGAGCTCACATGTACCTGTTTTCTGTGTAAATTTTGAACGGCATATTTCTAGACATATTACAACAAGTATAAAGTGTTATTTGAATTATATTTTTATATTCATGTGCCGTTCACTAATATTTAAATGCCAATCAAACTGGCATGCATGTATATCAACCTGTTTTAAAATGTAAACAAACCGTCAAGAGTACACGGGTGGTCACTAAGATAAACGGTCACGAAGATAAACGGTCTTCAAATTTTTCAAATTTAAATAGTGTAAATAGCAAAATCGCAGAAACTAAACAACAAAATAGACTTAAACAATGCTTTTCATGATTTTGGTTTGTGTTATATTTAGGGATGGGTCGGTAGGTCCGGTATCTCGGTGTCGAGAGCATTTTATTGAAATACCGTGATGAGATTTTACAACCGCCACTTCGCTTGTCAGCATATATAATGGAAGGAAGAGTTAAAATATCAGAAACATACCCAAAATCTGAAGAAATTATAAGCTTTTATCCCATATTTTCGTCCATTTACAGACTTTTATAGTGCTAAGCGATACGTTGAGCAGAACTGCCATGTTTTGGTTACGACACTTTATAACCTCAATTTCGCTTGTCAACTCATATAAATAAAGGAAAACTTAAAATATTGGAAAGAAACCAGAAATATGAAGACATTATACGTTTTTATCACATATTTTGAGCATTTATGAGCTTTTATTGCGATGTCGTTGAGGAAACGTCCATGTTTGTTTGGGGTGAACTAAAACGCGGAGTCCCGAATTCGGTACGGTTTTGCATTGGCGACATCCCGATCTACATATTTTTCATACCGACCCATCCCTAGTTATATTGTTGTTTAAACCTTTTAACTGTTTTTATGTGAGCATTTCTGAGGACCGTTTATCTTCGTGACCGTTTATCTTCGTGACCACCCGTGTACATAGTTATCTATAAAAGAAATTTTTGGCTTGTAAAAGCAGTTTAGTTAAACAGCATATGTACTGTAAACCGGATACAGTAACTTGGACATAATAATTACTTTTTAAAGTAAATAGTGGTAGTGGACCAGTTCACGCCTGTATACCTATTCACGCCCACCCCTTAATTTCTCCAAACCAATCACAGTTACACAATAAATTACCAACGTATATGATCAATTGGATAATTATCTATGATGTGATTAGACGTGGTTACCTCGGCTCTACTTACTTGCGTGTAGAGCCGTGGCACGACCCCACATAAAACTGGAGATTTGCATAAAACACAAAATACCATAAAAATTATACACACAACTGTTCCCACAACTATTTTGTCACATTAACCTTAACTGTCAGCCAACATGCAAACATATTTGACAAAAAAATAAATTACATTTCCTCATTTGCAATACTTTTGGGACCATTTCTCCAAAAATTTGAAAATGCTCTTTTGTTATAAAAGCTGTATAAAATGTCATATATATTATACACATATTGTATTTGTTATGTCCTTGGCTTAATATCAACTGCTTTTAAATATATCAAACCATTTTGAGTCATTTTATCTAGTTTTATTCAACAGAAAATTATTTTATGCAAATCTCTAGTTTTATGTGGGGTAGTGCCACGGCTCTACACGCAAGTAAAGTAGAGCTGAGGTAACCACGTCTATGATGTGATAAACTTCTTTTCTATGAAAAATTATAAATCTTTAAGAAAATTGAGGGTGGGCGTGAATAGGTACACGGGCGTGAATTGGTCCACCACCACTAAAATAATTTCCCACAGTTCGAAATTTACACTGAAAACAAGTACATGGGAACTCTGTCCCTCGCCATTGTGTCCCTCAACATATCAATAACAATTGGCGACGGGACAGAACTCGGTCTAACTATATGTATACCTTGGTGTTAATAGAAGCTATTCCATTTATTTAAATGTGAATATTGCCTGCCCTTCAGCGTTTTTACGGCAGGTGACGAACTTCACTTGGGTGACGAAATTCACTGGCCAACCAGTACCGCTGGCTTGCCGACGTTGGGCCAACGTTGGCAGCCTACGTCGGAATGCTATCTGGGTTTTTACAGACCTCAAACAAATGATTTATGAAGGTATTAGTTACATTCTTCTGTCCGGTAACGCGTCATAGGTGACCTAATTATGAAGTAGGTCAAATCGGTAAGTGAAAACAAAGGGAAATCCTATAAAATTGCAAAGTTAAAGCAAACCATATATTATTTAATGTTATAAATATTATTAATTAAAGAGGTACAATATATTGGTCGTTTTCTATATGATTACCTACGTTAATGTACATTTGTAAATTAGATTTTTGATGAATCCTTGATTATCGCCAACCGTCTGTGACAGAAGAACCAGGAAGTAGCGAAAATCAATTTTAGTGGATACTGTACTTTAACACATTTATATTATCAAAATTATTACTGAAAATGGAGGAATAAATTATGTAAATACGTTCTGTATACTCCATAGAATTTATGAAAATTATATGCAGCAGTTTTAATACAATATCTTCTATTTTCGCCCAGTGCCATCTGTCAAATTAGTACTACTAACAAGAGCCAATATTTCTTGGATATTTCTGAAACCTACAACTGTATTACATACATCAATAGAGAGGTATTTTTGCAGAGCTTCTGCTCGTTTTTGCTGCATCAAAATCAAAAGAAATGGATGAGAAATTGCAGTTTAAAAATTAAGTTTATATATTCATTAATACCTGGATTAGAACTCAGACGGTCACCCATCCAAGTACTAACCAAGCCCAGTGCTGCTTAACTTCAGTTATGAGATGGGTACTCATCAAACTATGCCAAACAGGACAGATTTCCAGATTTAATCAAGGGCTTTTTGTGGTAGTTAATCTCTACTTTATGGCTCGTTATAAAACTCGGAGCTGGAGTTGGAGCTTTACTTGGAGCCACACCTTTTTACCGCACCCCCATTTGATTGGTTGACTTGTATACCCATAGAGTGCTGAAAACGTGAGGCTACGATGGGGTTTCTAACATATTTTACAAACATATAATCCAGCAAGACTCTACTGTCACCGCACCTAATACTGCCATCTCGCAATATTTAAAACAAATAAAATATAGAATGCTGGTACTTGTACACCCAGAGTGCTGAAAACATGAGGCTACGATGGGGTTTCTAACAATATTTTACAAATATATAATCCAGCAATATTTTACTGTCACGGCACCTACTACTGCCTTCACGAAATATTTAAAACAAATGAAATATAAAATGCTGGTACTTCTGCAAATATTTTTAGCACACCCCTCCAACCGCACCTCCTGAGCTCCGAGTTTTATAAGGCACCCTACTTTATGCAGGTGTTCCACTGGAGGCCGACCCTATGACTCTGTATTATTTTAAGGTCGGCTGAAAAAGTCTGGGAGGGGGGGGGGGGAGTTGACAAAAATCCACAAAAAAGCGGGACATTTTTGGGTCAGCTATTATCTGCTTTCCGGTTAAGTGTAACCTCAGACTGAGAGGCCTGGGTTTGATTCCCAGTGATGTGTAAATCAAGGCATCATAGCTCAGTGATAGAGCACTCAGTCTGGGTGTTTGCAATAATTGCAAGCAAATTAAATATTAGTTAAATCTAGAATTGGAACAACCACTTAACAAATAATAAACTAAAAAGCATGCAATACTATGTTTACCTGAATTCTGGTACTGAAGTCCAGGTAAATCATATGAGGCCTGAGATGAAGAATAAGATGCAGTGAATAAAGTGATGGAAATACTATGACAGATACACAAACAACTCCTGGAGACCCAGAAAAACTGTGCTAGTTCAAAGAATGAATAGTTCTAAAGTTCAAGGTCACTACGGCAAGGTCAAAGGTCACATGATCTTACACACTATGTAACCTATAGGTATGTTCTATATATCACTTGTAAGGTATTTCTAGTATTTGTATCCCCGGATTCAGTACGGTCACGCCGCCGCCGCTGCCGCTGCAGAGATTTCCTTTTGGACGCGATAACTTAAAAAATATTTTAGTTAGAACTTTCAAATTTGGTATGTGGGTATATATGGGCAATGCCACGAATGCTATTGTTTTGTGACCTTGACCTACAATCTCAAGGTCACTGGTAGCCTCTTAAAGGTCAGATTTTGGCCATGTTTTCACATTTTGGCCCAGTTCTCATATACAGAAAGTTACATCATCCTATGGCTGGTATATATAATACATATATATGTCCTCTGTAAGCATGCAGAAATTTGACCTTCAAGCTCTTCACTGAAGGTCATCCACTGACCGCCAAAGTACCTGACCAAGGGTCATTTTTGCCTTTTTGGAGTTGGAGAATCCTGACCTGGTGCTCCAGGAAACAGGCTCAAACCCGACACATTCATGCCTTAACTACATCCCGTCCGGGGATACACTGCGTCGAGACGCAATATCTAGTTTCTACAGTGCTTCTGTTCATATTTAGTGCCTGTAATCAATGAATTATTTCTTTTGAAAGAATAATAAAAGAGTAACATAACCAACAAACTGAGTGCTTTATCACTAAGCTATAATGTTTTTTAGGAACATCACTGGGAATCAAACCCAGGTCTCCCAATATGTCAGAATATGCTACTCTATTAATTACTGTTGCAAAGTGTAATTTTAAATCCAAGAAATATATCCTTGCCCATTAATTTACAGACAGAAATTCCTGGAATTTTTTTGAAAATTACATACCTTTTTCTATGGACAAACAAAAAAATACATCCATCCAACTTTTACAGAATTATACCAATAATGTTTGAGTAAGATAATACATTTTCAAGAGAATTATGCACATTTTTTAGTGAGCTATGGCATTGTGACGTCTATTTACAAACACCCAATGCATACATGGTTACTGTTTTTACTGGGGGCTATCCTCCCCACACCTTCTTAAAAGGCTATTTTATTTCAGTGATCACTTTAAAACTCAAAAATGGTTGGAAAAGCGTGCGGGCGGATAGTCCCCAGTCATAATTGGCCTCTGAATGGCTAGACACAGCACAACAGCTAAGGTCCATTCAGTTAAAGTATCTGTCATCTTTTGACCAGGAGCGCAAGACCCTAGTGGGCTACCATTGGCTATGGGTGGCAAAATATAACTAGTGGGCCACCACTGGGCTACTGCTGGACCACTGACTGCATTTTAAAAAATTTTTTAAAGCATTATAAACAACTTCATAAGCAACCATGACTATTGTCACGCCACCAGAGAACCACCATAAACACTTGATGGCTCCCATCAGTGGACCACTGGTGGGCCATCAGTCAACCTTGTTTGTGGCTACTGAAGGTGGTCCACTGGGGGCCCAATGGAAAAACTTATCATTGGTTGCCGATATAGTGGGCCACTGATGGACCACCAGTAAACCTTATTTTCGGCTGTCAATGGTGGACCACTGTCTACCAGGTGGTCAGGAGAATGGCTACTCACCAGCTATTTCATATTGGATTTTAATGCAAAAAACATGAGCAGAAGCTCTTTAAATTATCTTTCTAATGATATAAGTAACTTATAATTAGGGTACATAATTTTAGAAATATTTAAGAAAAAACAGAACTTGTTTATAGTGCTAATTAGACAATAGGACAGTGGGCGAAAATAGGAGATATTTTGTTAAAACTGCTGCAAATGAATTAGATAAATTTCAAACCCTAAACAAAACTAATGTACATAATTTATTCCTCTATTTCCAGTAATATTATTTTAAAAATATATGTTAATACAGTGTACTCATGTAAATTAATTTTCGCTACTTCCTGGTTCATCTGCCACAGACGTACTTTGTTTTCCCTTACGAAGTTCCCGTATGTGATTTACCGGACAGAAGAATGCACGTTGTTCACTGAAATCGTCATCCTGACGTCATCCTGACGTAGTTGTAAAATATCACGACTGGCGTTTCTTCTGTTAAACGTCTCGCAAGGCAGCACTAATGAAAAAAACATTAATAAAGAAAGAAAGAGTAACAAAGTACTTACACTATTACTAACTGTCACGTTGTTAATGCAATATATCCCACCTTTTGTTTGTTTAAAATTCAAAAGTTAAAACTGCCAACTGGATTTGGATGAATTAGGGAGAAACAAGAACCAGTACAGCGTTTGACATGATTAGGATACACGCTACTATTAATATGTTCAATCCGCCTTGGTTAACCAAAACAAAATAAATAAGGAAATCACACTGCCTAATACATTTTATTCTTATATATTTGAGCATCTTAACATTCACATGAAACAAGAAGGAATACTAATAAATTTAATAGGCAAAAAGGAGGAAAACTATAGTAGGTCACAGACTATCGTAGGTGGCTAATTTGCAAGAAATGAACATAGATTTCGACCACACACCTATTGTAGGTCTACTTTTCATCATAAGGTGGCCATTTCTCGCCACTATACACCTATTGTGGGTGACTAAGTTGGAAATAAAATGGACATGTATTTCCACAACACACCTATTGTAGGTGGGTTTCTGGTCAGAATTCTAATTCTAATTGGACTTTTATAGTGCTTAATCTCCCCAATAGGAAGGGGACTCTAAGGTGCAACAAAACAAAAACAGTCAACCAATATCAATGTCCAGGGACAGAAAAAAGTTCAGCACCGCGGAGAACGCCAGAATAACACGTTTTATCCCAACTTCACACCTATTGTAGATGACTGGTCAGAAATAGACATATATTTCCATGACAAACCTGTGATTCTTTTGGTTTTGGTTAAGCTTTGCTTCCGGCATATTACTTGAACCTCTGGAGATTGTATGAGCAGAAGTAATTTATCATCCAGCAAACCAGCCCTGTGTATTTCATGAATTTGCCAAAGTTTGAAATGCTTTAACATTTACAATAAAGACATGTGGTGCATAACTTGTGGTGTATATTTCAATATTGTGACATTGTAATGGGGTATCATTCTATGGAATACCTTGGCCTCTGCAATGTAAGTCTTGAAATATCCTCTTTGTGTCTGCCACATTCACGACAGGTTTCCGTCTCCATTGCTGTGGTTGATTCTGCCACATTTTTAGAACACATCTGTATGCTTTCTCCATAGTTTTCTGAGTCATTTTTAAAACTTGTATTATCACCCGCTTGTGGCTAAAGGCCATGGTCGAGAGATTATAAAATGTCTTCCGTACGTGTGTACATGAGTCCATGTGTCCGCCCATTCGTCACGTTTTTGCAATAAACCTTAATATCTCATTCATTTAAAAAGATATCAAATTTGCAGAGAATGTTTTTATTGATGAAAACATGTCTCTGCAAAATTTTAGCCTCATTTTGAAAAACAAAATGGCAGCCATAGGCAATTGTTTGAAAATCATAAAGGTGCTGGAAAATCTTGAAATATTCCAGCTGGCTTCATCAAATTTCCACAAAAGCTATATGGCTAGAAAAGCTAGCCTGATAGTAATTTTGGCCTAGTTCAAAAAACGAAATAGCCACCATAACACATGTTTAATGGCAAACAGGGTTATCCTATTAAAAAGGCATTATCTCTCCCCAAATATTGCTCCTAGAGGTTTGGAATGTGAAAACAACTTTTAGGAGGTCATGGCCTGGGAATCTTTTCCAGGTGTTAAATCTTACGTTTGACCCTTGCTTCAAGGTTAAATGCATGGGGTTATCATACTAAGATGTATTTATTTCTCCCTTATTATTGGTGCTATGGCTTCAGAATGTAAAGACAGACTACCAAAAGTCCTGTCCTTCAAACATTTTGCCTGAGAAAAATTTTGGCCTTATTGTGAAAAACAAAATGGCCACCATAGCCAATTATTTAAAAATAATTAAGATGCTCTAGAACTGAAAATATTTCAGCTAGGTTCATCAAATTTGTGCAAAAAAATATATGGCTAGAAGAGTTAGCCTGATAGTAATTTGACCTGGTTTTGAAAACAAAATGGTTGTCATATCACATGTTAAATGGGATTATCCTATTAAAAAGGCCTCATATATCCATTATCATTGTCAAGGCATGATACTCTTTTCCAATTGCTGACTTTTAGTTTTGACACCTTCTTCAATGTTAGAGCGGGGGCCACAGTGGCAGAGTGGTAACACTCTCACCTCCCACCTCTAAGCCCGGGGTTCGATCCCCGTGATGGCCTTAAGTGGGAAAGCTGGTAGTTGCTTGCCGTTGGTTGGCAGTTTACAGTACACAACCCTAGCGAACTGTATGTACTGGTTTCCTCTGCCCTTCCAACTACCCGTCGTGATATGACCTGTACAGTGTTGAAAGCGACGTAAAACCCCAAATAAATAAATCTTCAATGTCAAATGGGGTTATATAATTACAAAGACCTTATATCTCTTATAATTCTCCATTATTACTTATTCAAAGGCTGGAGATAACTGCCGCGGCAGTGGCCTTGTTGTAATATGTTATGTCTTGATTTGGGCTCATTACTATTCAATTATGTACAAGAAATCCATTCCCCTCCAAAAATGCAAACAATAATCAGCTCATTCTTTCAGTTCTAAAGCAATAAATAATTAACCAAACAATGTTAAAGTCAATACATGTTTGTACAGATGTATACAATTACAATTACTACTGATTAAGTCAAGGTCAAAGTTGGGATTTTATGTCCTGTTCAATAGCCAGAATCACACTGGCAGAGGTCATTAGCATTGTTACTTGTGGGAGTCAAACCCACAGTGACTTGACTGCTGGTGGTTACATGACAAACTTGCAAACCCCTGGGCCACTAGGACCTCAGAACTACTGCTTAATGCAAGTGCAAATATATGCAAGGTGATCATAATATATACCATGGAGAAATTGAGAAGGACTCATAGGTTATTTTTTTATTATTTTTTAAAATTTTTTTCGTAACATTATCCAAATTTTTACCATTTTTTATTGATGGACTTATTTTACTTATTATTTAAACAAACTGGTGGATAATATATAAAGAACTCAATACATTGTTTCATATATTTATAGAGTTATTTCCTTATTTCCTAATATTTTTGTATCTTTTGTACTATTTTCCTATTATTCTGTTTTTTCAGCCTCAATTATTACCTTTATTATGCATATTAATCTTAAGTTCATTATTTGACCTTTAGTTCCTTTTTTTAAATTTTAAGACTAAGAACATATTCATTTATGACAAGCTGCACTGGTAATAAATGTCAAAATAAGATTAATTATTTCACTTTTAGGGAGTTGTAATTCCTATTTTTAATTATTTGTCCAATTTTTAAGAAAATGGATCATGCATGTACACAAGTACCCATCTTTTGCCACAATTTTTTTATATTTTTATTAACACACACCCCAAAATTGATTCTTCTCATATTCATTCCATTAAAATCTCCCCATAAATAAAAAATAATAAAGTTATTGAAACTAAAGTTTTTCAACTGCATATCTCTAATGAGCACAACATTTTATCAATAATTTTGAGCAAATATGTTCTCAACAATTTTCCAAATTTTTTGGTTAATACTTTACTTAACATAAAAATGTCTGAAACCACAATAATTTAAAAGTCTGAAACCACAATAATTTAAAAAACATTTGTTCATAATTTAAATGATCAATAAAAATAATCTCCAAAAATAACTGTACAGGTTAAGACACCCCATTTCCCCCACCTTAGAAGAATAAAAACAAAGTTTAAAAGTACCTTTTCTTGGCAAAAAAATACTATTCTGTAGATCTATATTTAGATTTTTATAAGAAAAATTAAGCTCAGTGTGTGTAGTGTACATATTATTTTATCTAAAATTTTCTGAAAATTTTGCTGATTTTTAGGGAAAATACACAAGTATTTTCAACTAATTAACATGTAGGTACCAATTGCTGGAGTTCTCAACCATTTTCCAAATTTATGATCTAATATTTTAACCTTTATTTCAAATGAAAAAAAGAAATCAGTAATATCTGTACATGTTAATAAACCCTATTTTCGCTCATCTTAGAAGACTAAAAACTATATTTTAAAATATCTTTTCCTTGTAACAAATCTGTGCTTTATAGATCGTTATGTATATTTTTTATAAAAAATAAGTTTTATGTGTTTTATGCAAGAAATTATGTATTATTTACTCTTTTTCATGTAAAAATCACTTCCTAGTTCAGATCTACATTGATTGTTTATCCCGAAATGGAAGTAAGGACAATTACTTCATGCATGCGTACTCGAAATGCTGATTAGGCTTATAGACTACCGGTATATAATCCAGCAATTATTTACATCTATTTTGTTATTTTGTCTGTGCGATTTTGCTATTTATACTATTTAATGTGGAAAACTTTGAAGACTGTTTATCTATGTGACCGTTTATCTTAATGACCACCCATGTACAACATTGTGAACACAAATATTTTGTTTAAACATACTGCATTCAACCTTTTCAACATGTGGCACGTGGGTAATATTAAACTCTCAATACTGACCAATATTAATTGGTGACAATTTGAGAGAACAATTCTGGGAGGTTTCCAAGCAATAATTCATAACATTAAATAGTACAAACTACCCCATTACTAATGCATAATCATTGATAATAGTTTAACAAAGATACTTTAAGATTTTAAAACAGTCTAAATAGATATGAGGAATTGTGAGAAATTTATTAATATATCTAAACTTAAATATTTTGAGTTGTATATACTCAACTCTAATCCATTTTATATATGCTCAAAAAGAACAAGTAAGAATAACTTAAATTTTTTTTGAAGTACACACAACTTAAAATAATTGAGTTTTCAAAGCTATTCTTTTTTACAGTGTACTATCTTACAATATTAAACAATAAAATAATATTTTATAATATTTTTATTTTTATAATATTTTATTTTTTATTGATGCTAATATTGCCAAGCAATGTCAAACTAATATTTTGTGAGACATTATTATGTTAATTTGTAATGTTTTTCTAACATCTGTTATTAACATTAATAAATGGAAAGCATTTTTAAAATCTATTAAAAATGGTGTTAGTATGTATCAATATTTAACCTTCGTCAAAGGTTTCAAAAACTTTAGAGTGTTTATTCGGTAAAATTCATCCATATTTTATGTGGATATTGCAAAAGAGAAGCAAGTTATGAAAGGCATCCATGGTATGGAAAGTCTGTGGTTAAATTTAAACTTGTAATTGTTAACTTGAGATTTCTCTCTGCCATTTCTGCATGGATTATAAAGATATATATCATAAAGATTTTAGGTTGAATTCTGATCTGCCAAAAACAATAGGTCCTATAATAACATTGTAAACCTGACATGGAATATTAATTTCACAGAAGTAAACTCTCATGTTTGTGTTGTTTTTCTTAATTCCTGAAAACAGATCTTTCCAGATTGTCCAGTTTTCTTGAAATCAGTTTTATTATCACCCGTGTGATACAGAGCGAGATACAGAGCGGGATAAATTTATTTTGTTTACAACTCTGTTTCATGGATAATAAGTTTCAATAACTTTTGCTTTTCTAATAAATATCTCGGAAACTGTGCGCCCTATACAAATATGTATTATATATTAGAAAAAAGATCTTCCTATAGCACTTTTGCTTATGGTTGTTGTATAAAAATCTATGCAGCAGTGGCTGAGATATGCAATTTAAAGACTGCAGTTCTTATCCTCACTCCTGCCCATATTTTTTGACAACATTTTTCACATTCTCTCATAAAATATTCATGTTATTTAACACATAAATCATACTATTCATACTAACATTCCCCATTACAATTACACAGAAAAGGTGTATCACTCATGCAGATTAACAATGCAATACTCATGCTACAGACTCCTGTAATATTGCCATCTTTAGTTGTGATATATGTTTTCTGTATATGTCATTCAGGAAGTTTTACTATTCAGAACTTTGACACCAACTGTGTGTACTGGTTTCCTCGGCTCACTAAACTAACCATCATAGTATGACTTGAACAGTGTTGAAAGCAATATTAAAACCCCAAATAAAGAAAGAAATATATGAAGAAATACCTGACCGTCAAACGAGGCTATTCGTTTATGAGGTAAAGATGTTTTGTCACTTTAAAGGGAGGCTGAATTTCACTTGACACTTGCCAAAATTGGCACAGGGCCTTAGATAAACATTCCTTTGATGCAAGTTTTCCATGAGGAGAGAAAATATGTAGTTAAATTGTAATGATTGTTTCAATTGTAATGATTGTTTCAATTGTTTATCACTCTCTGTAGGTACCACTGGGAGACTGTGATGCCTATTCTTGATTTTCCACAGGTCTTTTTTTCTTTTACCAAAAAGAAAACGAAAAAGGTTCATTCTGGTTAACAGAATAATTATGACTCTCTTCATTGTTCCTGTTTTCACCTGGGATGAAGCTTATAGAATTTCTAAATTTAAATGCTAAAATAACCAATTGTGAGGTACATGTGTTTTTATCAATTATGAAAGACAATTATTTCTCTTCGGTTCTGATACATTTCTTATAACTGCATCAAATGTGGCATATGCATTATCTTGAGTCCAGTCAATGTTCAGATCAAATCAGACATCAAAGATAAAGGCTTGGCAAAACTGAGTTCATACTTTTTGGCTCCAAGAAGCAGAGAGAAACGTTAAGTGCATGTTTCCCAATCGATATCCTGGGCAACCCCCTTCACCCCACCGAATCTGTCAGGAACCTGGGTGTGTGGTTAGACTCTGATTTTTCTTTCTCAAAACACGTACAGAAAGTTTGCAATGGCTGCTTTTGTCAACTGAGGGATTTTAGAAATATCAGGCAGTTCTTGACTCAGGATGCTGCTGTGTCGGTTGCTAATGCCTTTGTTAGTAGTCGGTTGGACTATTGTAACTCACTTTTCAGGAGTCTCTCTAAAGCCAGTCTCCATAGATTACAGTCAATCCAAAATTGTGCTGCTAGAATTGTCACAAATTCATGTAGATACACTCATATAACACCCGTACTCAGGAAACTCCATTGGCTCCCTATTCAGTTTCGCTCAGAGTTCAAACTGGCTACCCTGGTGTACAAGTTTACTCATACTGGTTTCCCTAAATATTTTGCTCCACATCTATCCACATACCACACTACTTACAATACTAGATGCAGTCAGAGTGTTGCCAATTTCCTCAATGTACCAAAATTTCAACCCACAATTCACAAGTCCACTAAGCAGTTTGGCTTCAGTTTTGCCTTTGATGCCCCCACTGTTTGGAATTCACTTCCTGAAGACATCCGTGCATCACCCACTATGGCCTCTTTTAGAAAGAAGCTCAAAACCTATCTCTACGCAAAGGCTTATCCTCCTTAGCTCACTTTTCTTATGGCTTCTCCGTGGTGCCGACCTGTTTTTGTCCCTGGACTTTGAATTTGCCTATTGCTATTGTCTTGTTGCGCCTTAGAGTCCACTACTCAGTGGAGATTAAGCGCTATAAAAGTCAAATTAGAATTAGAATTGGCAACTTGTTTAGAGAAAAGTCAATAACTAAAACCAATGAGAAACGAGGTTTCACCTTAATAGATCTATTTGTTTAATTTTCTAAATCTGTTTTAAGTGGCATTTTTTTTGTAAAAATGTTTTCCTATCATCTGCATAAATTCACTCTCATTTGCCTTTCTGCAAAACATCACCATACATTAAAGAAAGTTATCCTTACATTATTCAATTGTAGATAAATCTCTTACTGAGATATTTGGTGACGCCATTCAGTCCACCTCCTCCTTCGGATGAGACACACCTTCCCTCAACCCCTAACTTACGGTCCTTTAATATTTCACTATTAATATGGACTTGCATCCCAGCATAGGGCTCAGCTTGCTACAAGTGGTAAATGCTAAGGACCTGTGTCTATATGATGCTAGCGGTTGAACAAGATTAAACCAAAACTTTGACAGTTGTAGCCCAGTGTATTCCATCTGTCCGGTGTGCCAAGAAGGTTATGCCTAGTTTTCAATTCATTTTTTTTAAGAATCTAAACCAAAAAGGCTGTAATTGCTAAAGCTCTTAGAAAAGTGTCAAGCTTAACATGGTTATATCTTTATACAAATATTAAGCCTAAGACTTGGCTAAAACCTTTAGTGAACAGGGGGCCTCTGGTAGCTTAGCTATGTTTAAATTTCAAGCCCCAAGAGTAAATATAATGATTAACAATGTAAAAGGTTTTCGCTTATTTATTTGTTTATTGCTTTATGTTAAGGTACTGTATTGTAAACTACCGACCTGTAGTAGTAACTACCAGATTTCTTACGTGAGGTCAGGCCAGTATTTGAATTGCAATCTCAGAGGTGGGGGGCAAGAAAAATCTTCTGAAAATATTCTGAAAGGTTTGCAATTGTTTCCCAACACATCTGGTATTCAATTGGTATACGATGGAAGAAAAACATAGGTTTCGCTTTAAGGTGAAAAAGATTGCTGTATGATTGTAAAATAGGTTTAACGCGCTAAAAAGTAAGACAAAAAATATGTTTAGTTTACGATGTAATAAATTGAGGACTTGGTTCAGTGAAGACAGATTAGAGGGTACCATTATACCTGGGTCTAATGGTGCCAGTGGTACAGTGAGACACAGTAAAGAGCAATTATTATTTCATGAAAAATATTTAAGTTCTTTACTAGTGGTACAGTGGGACCTGCCTCCTCTCTAGTTCTTCCCCAGTGAGACCAACCCTTGCCAAACTTCCTCCCTACATGCAAATTCGTCCCTGGTTTCGTCCCTGATACAATTGGTCCACAATTGAGGAACTGCACCAGAAGAAAGAGAAGGTGAGAACATTTTCAGATGAAATCAGCACATGTTTCGTCAGATGACACCTCACACCCCAAGACAGACATGGAAGACTTTGAGGCTTTTCAGAGCAAACATTCGACTGTGTCAATGGAAATTTTGTTATCAAAGAGCTTGTAGACAGATTAATTTGGTAAAAGATATAAACCACAGGTGATTCTCGTCATCCAAAATGTCATTGTACATCATAATTTAAACAAGAGTATACCAAGAGTTTCAATTGGAGATTTTCAATTTGGAGAAGATACACTGCTACATCAGGCTACAGGTTGTTGAAAATATATCACCATCAAGGGGCTAAGAAAAGATGGGGAGATAAAAACAAAGACAGACAACAAGAATAAAATATAAAGGTGCTTAGTGGTATGTGGTGGTGCCCATGGATATGTGAGCCATGAAATGTGTGAGTTTGGAGGCTTGATATCCCAACCCAATGACTATCAGACCCATCCAGTTTGCTACAAGAGTTTAACCTCTCTGTCTTTGTGTTAATGGCTGAGAGGTCATTAGGGTGCCTCTAAGTTTATTAAGAAGGTTGGGCTTTCTGGGCTGCTTTTATGTCTGTCTGTCTTGTGGCTGTGTTTAAGATTACGTCCAGAAGGAATAGATCTTTAGTTGGTAGGACCTGGCTACTGGAAACAGTGGTTCAATTTAGAATAAGATCAGATCCATGATACATAACAGTCCCTTATTCAATGATTCAGGCACTCTTATGGGAGAGATAACTAAGTTACTGAGTGTCATTTGTATAGAAATGAAGTTTTATGTCTGGATGGAGACTGGTGATTTTGTTTAGTGGAGTTATATAAACTAATCAGAGTTAAATGTTTAAATAAAACAGTTGCAGCATCAGATCAACAGAAAGCTTAGTACTTTGGCAAAGGTTACTAGAGTCAGTGGCATTCTTGAAATTGTGATGGAACACAGATTGCATGATTTGTAGAATGAAATCTGTGTATGAAAGACATAATCTTCAAGCAAAGGATTGTCTGGAAAGTGTAGCACATGCCCAGCATCACGGTAATATTCTAGTGCTAATGTGAACTGCTTCATGATTTGATCCTCTTGAAATATCTGTCTGATTTTGAAATACAGGATTTTAAAAGGCTGATGCAACTCGGTAACCTTGAAATAATTCTTTTTCTCTTTTAACATCAACTTGTAGAATTGAACCTTTTTCTCTGGCAGTGATACCTGTTTCTTTGTAAGGAAATCTCTGAGATTTTCCATGCCCTCATACGTTTTGCTGGACACGAGAAATGCCTCGATGCTTTCTTTCTGTTTCTGGAGGTGCACTAATTGGTGACATGTTTCCTCTGCTTTATCTCTCTGGAATTTGAGACTCTGTATATCTTGATCAATACATGCATGGATCTTAGACTTTATGAGTTCTTTATTCTTCTCTGCATCTTCTGTAGTGATATGTCAGGTAGAGATGTCTGACAATTAATGTGTTTGTATTAAAAATGGGTTCTCTTTTATTTTAAAAATATCAACAACAAAAGTATAACAAAGTCCTTGCAACATTCTGGAGCTAGATATTTAAGAATAACTCTTTTAACAGCATTTTGGCACAAGGCTGGCCCTTCTGTATCTACTACATGATGTTTCTTCTCTAATCTTTCATCCCTATATGTTGTTATTGCATCTTCTTGTTCTTACTGAATTTTGACTGCATGTGCTGTTACTTTTATATTAAGCTTTGGAATGCCAAAGATGACTAATAGTCATTACAACCTCTGGAATGTGAGAGGAAGTGGTGGTCACATGACCTATGCTCTGGACAAATTTAGAGAATTTACTTGTGCTTCCCTACTTCGTTTCCTAATAAGCTGTGTCATGTGACCGAAGTTCTATGAAACCTGTTTCCTGTGAACCATGGTCTGCATTGTAGTAGACTTAACACTACACACATATGTATATATGATCGCATCACTTCACTGGAATGCTGTACTTATATTCACACTGAAAACTTGAGATATGCTTGAAGGACAGCAATGCACAAAAATCTCATAAAATAGCATACACACTGATCAGAGTATGCAGACTTGTATGTTACAACACTAGTTCTTACATATAAACACATATTGATATTTAACTGCATTTTGCTCTGCATCTTGATTTATATAATTCACATATATTCTTTTTAGCTTTTTAAATTATCAACATAACCTAAACAATATGATTAACTGCACACAAAATCTCGGCCTAATATTTTGCTTGTTAAAAGTGGTGCCTAAGACGACAAGGATTTAGTTAGTCGAGATGACTAATGAAATACTGTTATGTATGAACAGTGAAATGGTGGTAATACCTGGATTATTCTCTTGTCCTTGACCAATAATATGACCAATATATTTCTTGATTTGTGACCAATGTTATAGTTGTCATGTGTATAAAAGTTTGTCATGGTGACCAGCAATATGTTAATAAAATGAGGATAATGCTTGTAAAATTGACCAGAATCTCAAGTGGTGCCTAAGACGACAAGTATTTTGTGGGACCAGTATTTTACTTGGATTACTAACAAGAACAATTTTTCCACTTAAATAATGGTCAAATTTTTCTAGCACTTTTCCATTCACACAAGAACAAGTTTTTTTCCAGTTTAATAGTAGTCAAATTTGACTAACTTTTTAATGTTCATACATTTGAGAACATATTACCGTTATTCTACTTGTACTTTATAGTCAGGGATTCAGGAATAAATCATTATAATTAACAGAAAAAGTAAGGTTTAAACTTTATTATGATGAAACAAAAACATAATTACACAAAATTACAAAAATAAAAATTACTTGTATACTGTACAGAAAAGTGTAAACCAAAATTGTTGCACTGACATTAAAAATGAAGTATATTTTGTTGCATAAATTGTGCTCAAGAATATAATTTTGATTAAAATGTTTGAGCTCTGCGTGTTCACAATGTTTGAGTTACATGTCAACTCAGTTTTAGTACTCCCTTACCTTTTTTCAAGTCAGCACTATGCAACATTAGTCTGGCATCTTTTGAGTCTCTGTAACTAATTTGTTTCCTTATATACTTTGATTTGTGCCATCAAGCAAGGTTCAAAATTAGTAGTACTATTATCTAGTCCAAAACTAAACAACATCTATAGTAACACTAACAAGTGCCTGTGCATTGGTTGTGCAAATAGCTGTCTGTACTGTTATAGTAACAGCAAAACTCTATATCTTAAAAATAATACTACATCTCGCAACTTAATACATACTGAGTTTTAGCTGTGTACCCAAGTTGAAGCCTCATCAATAAGAATCCAGGGCAAAACCCCACTCAGACCAAACCCCACAGGGCAAAACCCCACTCAGACACAACCCCACTCACTTTTTGAAATTTCAGGACAAAACCCCACTCTAATCATATTTTTGAAGTTTTGAATAATTAAGTTAAAAAGTTAAAAATTTGAATAATTAAGTTAAAAATTTTGAAGTTTTTTTTAATTAAGTTAAGTCTTAAATTTTAAATGGACATCATGTTTAACTGTACTAGCTGCTCAGTTTTTAATGATCAAAGGGAAACTTTTATCTGCTAGTATTTGAAGTGGGCTTTGTGTTCAGTGGCAGTAGTTACTCAGGCTAATTGCCTATGACTTTCCCCCATTGAACTCCTCCCCCAGCATTCACTTTGTGTTAATATTGAAATAGAAACATTAATCTGGTCATGCTAAAAGAAGCCATGATGTATTTTCCAAACATAAGAGGGTTGGTTGTAACAAGAAGCCACAGTTTATGGTTTTCATAAACTGGCAGGAGTCCCTAATTTCAATCAGTTTTAAGGTTTGATCTTCAAATGATTTTTATGAAATTATATCAAATGTCAAATAATATTTTTGTTGGGTCCAAAGTATCTTTTGTTATGTATATTTCTATAATTATATCTGTATCATGGCTGTATATTTTTATCAATAAAAATTGTAGCACAATAAATGAATGTTTTCTACATGATGAGTGGGGTTTTGTCCTCACTTTTATAGATCTGAGTGGGGTTGTGTCTGAGCGGGGTTTTGCCCTCCCCTGTAAATATGAGTGGGGTTTTGTCTGAGTGGGGTTTTGCCCGTTTACCCATCAATAATACTCAAATATATCAGATAAAATATGTCACATAAAATTGTATTACCTATAACACAAATTGAATGAAGTTTTGGAGAAGTTCTTGTCAAATAATGGAAAATTACTGAATAGAATTTAAAACTTAAAAATTGAACCACATGTATATTCATTACACATTCTCTGTACTTAAACATGTAAAGCAATAATTACTCGAATATTTATTTTAGAAATGAGTACATATCATGTGAACTGGAAAAGTTTTTCCAGATTTAACAATGCATTCCTTACAAACAGTGTCTCAACACATCACCTGAACATTCCTGATTGTAAAATGCAATACAACTGAAAAAATTACAAAGAATAAGTTTTCAAATAATGAACAATCATTACTATATAAAATCTCAACACTTTCAATGGATTTGGTGTCCATTAAACATAAAAAATCAAATATTTAATGTCGCTAAATGTCAATATGCATATATAAATGATATAGTATGGTAAACTATTCAGCATATCTGAAGAAAATTACAAAGAATAAAAAATAGCGTTAACAGGTATGCCATCCACAATGAAAACAAAGATGATACAGGCAAAAATAATTATTATGCATTTTACTAAATAAGCAATTCTCTTAGGCACATCACCAATTTAATAGTTCGCTCAAAGCCAGGTAATTGTAATTCCTTTTATGCAAAATAAATGTTTGCAAACAAAAACCTTTTTAATGCCACCATTATCAATAAGACTTAATGGCCAACCTTTTCAGGTTTTCCTTGACAAGGAGAGGAGACAGTAAAAATAAACCTCAAACAGAAGTAGATAGGCTCAATATCAGTGTTGGTCGTATATTCAAAATCTGCTCAATTTCAAAATTGTGTATGCATGATTTCTGGATCTTAAATTTCTGAGGCAACATGAAATTGTTAAAACAATTTCAAATTATTCAGCACAATTTCAAAATTTCTCTCAAGAAACATGTTAACTTTCTTTAAACAGCTTAATCTAATGTGCAAATTAAGAAAGATAATCAAAGGCTTAATTTAACAGCAAATCCTGTTTTTGGTAAAAAAGAACACCATGTAAATAAGAATATGCTTAATGACACCAAAGAGTACTAAATTCATGATAAACTGTTATGTATGGTACTTTTATACACTGGAATTTTATATTCCGACATTAAGGTTGTCATTGGGCGTACTCCACACACTCGAATCCGACTAATCTGAATCCAAAAGATTGACAGATTACGTTAATTCGGACGGATTCCGAATCTAATTTGAACTCTAATAGTGTGCACACCTGAAGAATAAGTGAAAGACTCGGATTAATCTAAATCCCTCGGATTAACAGATTCGAGTGTGTGGAGTACACCCTCTAAGATCCCGCTAATTGCAATCAACCAGCACAATGATTTTTATTTCAATACATGTTGCCTCTCTGTCATAAGCCACATACAATTGATTACGAAGTCAAAATAGGTGGGCCTGATTCATGATTGCTATTTGAACAAAATACCTTGACATGATGTTGTTTTATATTTACCATGAAATTGATAATATAGGGATGGCGTAACATGGCAGTATAATTTAAGAAAACTGTATATCATAGTCAAATTTATGAATAGAAAAATCAGTTCCTGGAGTTCCTGGAAAAAAATAAATCAGCAAACGAATCAAATGTGAGAAAATATTCTTAAATTTTGCACAATTGCCTCTTATATTTAAATCCCGAATTTGCACAAGCACAATTTTGAGATTATGCATATTTTAAAAGTGTGCCAAACATCAGCATCAACCAGTTCCATTTTCAAGTAAATTTTACAAATTGACTAAAAGTTTTACAAGAATGTAATCCTTATGATACATTTATTTACCATTTACCACACAACTGAGCAGCTTTGAAAGGTTTTATAATTGACAATTTCTTTCTTCAATTGTAATATCAAATATTTTAATGCTTCGTTATTAATCATTTTCACTCACAATGGTATTTGCACTGTAATACCGTTCGATGTTCATATAACCAAAAATAAAAACAAGATGCAAAACAAAAATTGTTTATAGCATCAAATTCAGGTATTTTGCAAAATGCCTTCATCTCCAAAGCAAAATGTTTGGAAGTTTTTATCATTTGGTAAATTGCTGAATGGATAATCACACATAGAGAAACTTTAAAGATAATTTTTGTAAATTACGCAAAACAGAGGGATTCTTCTGTGTATTTTCAATGCCTACAACATTGTTCCACATGTTTTTGACAGAAACAAAATCTTAACAAAATATTTAGGTTTTAACACCAAATAAAAAGAATAACTGTCTAACATCATTTTCAACAAAAGCAGAATGTAACAAAATATTTAGGTTTCACACCAAATTAGAAATTACTGTCTTATATTAATTTCAAAAGACTTTGTGCTTTTTTGCTGAGCTTTTGACCATGCTTGAAGTCCAGCAGTCCAACCTCCAGAAAGTTAAATGTTTCTTGCAGCCCATCAGGGTACTTGAGATTAAAAAGATAGGTTGCTGCAATTACTACAGCAACAGCCTCGAAGATGTTCGAGCATCTTATGCTCACATTTTCCAAATTCACGAATGATTCTTTAAATGGGATGTTACTTTTAAAGCTTATCAGTGCCTTCTGTGAGTCCTCCTGAAAAATAGGGTAAAACAAAATTAAACCAATTCAAACAGGTATAAACCTTACACACGGTCAAAAATCTTATGAATATGTTAAGTTTACCAAAAAATAGTAAACCAAGATCACATAAATAAAGTTTTAATATTACAAGAAATCAGTGCCCATAGAATGGCCTATGCATCAGCTGACATTTAGAGTGCTTTAAGTAGCAAGAATGAAAGTTCAGGTGATTTGAGGTAAGGGTAACAGAGCGTATTAAGTTACATCCGTGGTGACTTTAAAAGGTCAGTAAAATTGCAAATATTTTGGAACTAATTTTTTTTAAAAAACAATCCTGTAGTTAACTTGAATCAGATAGAAGAACAAGTTTGCTACCATTTGTTCACAGTGGCAAATTTTAAAACTGGCACTAATTTAGATGGTAATCCGAGCCTACAACTCTGTTAAATATGTAATTAACTGGTAAAGGCAGAGCCAAGAGCTCCGAAAAAGAGTTTAAAGATGCCAGCCATTTTGCGATACATCTATTTCAGATTTGAAATTCATTCAAACCTGCTCTATTTTGTAATTGAGATTCTTTATTGGCAGAGATAAAATTCTACTAAGTTTATATTACATTTTAAGATACTAAATTTACAACTGCTGTCCAAAATTAATTTAAAGTCACTCTAATTTTCAATTTAAGCTGTATAAAAATAGCTTATTACATTACATGGTGCTATGTTCATTGTGCTTTATACCATATGCATTCAAAGACTTATCAAATTAGTTATATGTGCCACCCTTAATATTTCCTCCTTGCAAAGCTTAGACTTTATTCAAATTTAACATGGCATTTTATGGTACTGTATTTTTATCATGCTTGATATAAGTTTCAATGGCTAACAATTATCCAGCATTAATTCTGATTCAGGGTAATATATTGGCTTAGGTGGTACATGTAATTTAAAAGTACTCATCCCATGCTAAATCGCCTCATTTATATCCTATTCATATTACAAAATAAACAAGCCCTGGAAAGGTTGATAAATAATGAAAATGATAGAACTTACCATTTCTTTTGCAAACAAAAGTTCTGGGCACTCGTCTAGAAGATGTGGGAGGCACAACAATGCTGTACAACCACGGACCACTGAATAATTAAAAAATTACATTAGTTTCACATGTTTACTTTTCAATAAGATACAATGATAGTCTACATCCTAGTGTTACAACTAGGGGTGAGAGGAGACAAGAAATATGGTCCCGGAAACCAGTTGGACAAAAACCTGACCAGTGTCGGGTAACCGGGACATACATACAAGTGTGTAAAATTGAAGGAAAATTTCACTTAACTACTCAAAGTTACGTGTTATTTAACATACCCTCAATAATCATATATAGATATGTCCAGTTGTATTTAAAAAATGTTCCTCAATAATCATATATAGATATGTCCATTTGTATTTTAAAAATGTTTGTTTACATGTGGGTAGGAAATAAAAGATGTGAATTGAAAGTGAGGCTGTGGTGATTACTAGTGCTGTTTTGCTAACACGATAAATTTTTGGGTTCTTGACATTCATTATTAGACCCCGGAACACTGCTGGACCCAACCAATCTTGGGTTTTAAGGTACCATGTCTCACCCCAGTTTCAATAGGAAGAAATACACAAAAATTTACCAATACCTCTTAATACATTCTGAAGGTATAAATAAGCCAAAAACTCAAAATCGGCTACTTTATGACCCCAGTTTGACCCATAACGAGGGGTCGGGGGGAAAACTGACCGGTTATTTTAACTCTCCACATATGGTTTCCTATTACCTCCCAATACACTTTATCGCTCTATCTGCAATACTTTTAGAGATAATTCACATTTACTCATTATGAGTAAGTGAGTAATTACCTACTGGTCTGGAACTTCACCATATGAAAGCTCTCCCAAAAGTAGATGAATGAATTATTTGACAAAAATTGGGTATCCACAATAGTTTAAGAGATAATTAGCATTTACTCATTTTGAGTAGGTGAATAATTAGCTACATGTCTGAAACTTCACCATGTGAAAGCTGTCCCAAAAGTAAAGGAATGAGTTATTTGATTAAAATTGGGTATCTGCAATACTTTTAGAGATAATTAGCATTTACTCATTTTGAGTAGGTGAATCATTGGCTACTGGTCTGAAACTTCACCAAGTGAAAGTTCTCCCAAAAGTAGGTGAATGAGTTATTTGAGAAAAATTGGCTATAGCTAAGGACAAATTAGCTGAACAACATATTTTAGGAAATACTATAACTGCAATAGTTTGGGAGTTACAATGGCTTTAACGAGGGGTCGGGGGAAAACTGACCGGTTATTTTAACTCTCCACATATGGTTTCCTATTACCTCCCAATACACTTTATCGCTCTATCTGCAATACTTTTAGAGATAATTCGCATTTACTCATTTTGAGTAGGTGAGTAATTAACTATGGATCTGAAACTTCACCATGTGAGAGCTCTTCGAAAAGTAGATGAATGAGTTATTTGAGAAAAATTGGCTATAGCTAAGGACAAATTAGCTGAACAACATATTTTAGGAAATACTATAACTGCAATAGTTTGGGAGTTACAATGGCTTTACTCAACAGTCAGAATTTTAAAGTAGCTATTACTCAGCTATCCAAGGTGCAACAGGTCTGAAACTTTACTATGTGATAGCTTACCAAAAAGTAGATGGACAACATACTTGAAATATTTTCCCTAACTTTAATACTTTTGAAGATATTTGACATTTACTTCTTGTGTTATTTAGCTACAAATGAGCAAATAGCTATTACTCACTTATGGCATGCAATAGAACCACAAACTATGTACCATCTTATAGCTAAGGACAAAGTAGCTGAACAACATATTTTAGGAAAATACTGTAACTGCAATAGTTTTGGAGTTACAATGGCTTTACTCAACAGTCAGAATTTCAAAGTAGCTATTACTCAGCTATCCAAGGTGCAACAGGTCTGAAACTTTACTATGTGATAGCTTACCAAAAAGTAGATGCACAACATACTTGAAAAAATTTCCCTAACTTTAATACTTTTGAAGATATTTGACATTTACTTCTTGTGTTATTTAGCTACAAATGAGCAAATAGCTATTACTCACTTATGGCATGCAATAGAACCACAAACTATGTACCATCTTATAGCTAAGGACAAAGTAGCTGAACAACATATTTTAGGAAAATACTGTAACTGCAATAGTTTTGGAGTTACAATGGCTTTACTCAACAGTCAGAATTTCAAAGTAGCTATTACTCAGCTATCCAAGGTGCAACAGGTCTGAAACTTTACTATATGATAGCTTACCAAAAAGTAGATGGACAACATACTTGAAAAAATTTCCCTAACTTTAATACTTTTGAAGATATTTGACATTTACTTCTTGTGTTATTTAGCTACAAATGAGAAAATAGCTATTACTCACTTATGGCATGCAATACAACCCCAAACTATGCACCATCTTATAGCTTAGAACAAAGTAGCTGAACAACATATTTTAGGAAGATACTCTAACTGCAATAGTTTTGGAGTTACAATGGCTTTACTCAACAGTCAGAATTTCAAAGTAGCTATTACTCAGCTATCCAAGGTGCAACAGGTCTGAAACTTTACTATGTGATAGCTTACCAAAAAGTAGATGTACAACATATTTGAAAAGATTTCCCTAACTTTAATACTTTTGAAGATATTTGACATTTACTTCTTCTGTTATTTAGCTACAAATGAGAAAATAGCTATTACTCACTTATGGCATGCAATAGAACCCCAAACTATGTACCATCTTATAGCTAAGGACAAAGTAGCTGAACAACATATTTCATGAAAAAAGTGTAACTGCAATACTTTTTGAGTTATGAGTCCTTTACTCAAAGTAGAAAAAAATCCACGGCAGCCATCTTGTTAACACCCGTGGCAGCCATCTTGTTTTTCAGAATCAGGAGAAAAAGATTCCCTGGCAAGTTTTTCCAATGATGAATGTATCCTGCAAATTTGGAAGCTCTAGCTATAATAGTTTTAGAGATAGAAAGGATTTTGTAAAAACGTGACGAACGGACGCACGCACGCACGGACAGAGGGCATTTTATAATCTCCCGTACCGGGCCTATCGGCCGGCGGGAGATAATAAATCTAAAGTTATTTCTAATTTAATTGCTAAATTTTCACTGAGAAGCTACATGCACATCAAAATATTAACATTTGCATGAAATATTTCTGTTTCCTGTATCAATTATTAGGGCCGTCACGACTAACCGACTAATCGACAACGGTTAGAATAATGCTATTTACCGATTCATATTTTAAAGTTGGAATAATCGTCTAATGTAGTGTAAAAGATGGCAGAAGGTCTGAATCTATGAAATATGTCCATATTGTCACATAAAATAAGCTGAAATCCAGAAACAGCCACGTTTTTTGCACTGTTTATGCATTCACCTAAAACCGGAAGTACCATATACCTCTTATATCGCCCACTTCCTGTCTGTAATAAACGAAGCAAAAGTTGCAGGAAAACGTCAATTTTATTAAACGTTATATATTGTATACACATATTTTCATTTTATTTCACTTATTTATCGTTTTCAATGCTTTTTACAATATGAAACTTAAGATTTTTGGTTATTTTATAAATTCGATGGCTATTCGGTGTCGACACGAATAGTATTTACCGATTAGTCGACATGAAATATTTGGAGTCGTGACGTCCCTATCAATTATATGACATAAATAAATAAATTTCAATGAAATAAATTTAAGTTAATTTGCAATACAAATTTACAAGTACCTGTATAAATAGTGTTTTTTGTTGAACAGATGATCTGAAATCGCTGAACAACTTAACTATAAACTTAAATAGCAAAATCAAATCAAAAATTGCAAAATAAATTTGAAATTTTTAACTCAATGATCCAAAAGCATGTATGATTTAACTAGGTTAGTAATACATACAAAATACTGTCAAAGGAATATATTTTCAAAAAGTTTACTTTTGTATTCTAAACAAATTTACTTCAAACTAGACAAAAGTTTTTGTACACAAAAACAAAGCGTCCCTACAGCTTTCAAGTTTTATATGAAATGCTAAAGGACCAATGTGAAGAGGTAAATGTTATTGGTGAAGAGAAATTCTCCTGAAAAGGACCATGTTAGGGTCACAAGAGTGACCTTAAAACACAAAAAGCAATCAGTGCCTATGAACAGGTTCTGTATCAGCTGACAGTGTTTTCAGCTGCAAAGTAGAAGCATGTTTATGTTTGGCTATGCTCGTTTGACCTTGAAGGAGAGGCCCAAGGTCAAATCCGACCAAACCAGAATATTTCCAGCCCATGATTTCCTACATGTTGGTTTCCCATTCCAAATCAATAATAAGCAAGTTATAAGCACTTTTAAGATTGGCTATGCTTGTTTGACCTTGAAGGAGAGGCCCAAGGTCAAATCCGAGCACACCAGAGGATTCCCAGCCCATGATTTCTTACAGGTTGGTTTACCATCCCAAACCTCTAGGACCAATAATAAGCGAGTTACAACCACTTTAAAGTTTGGTTATGCTCATTTGACCTTGAAGGAGAGGGCCTAGGTCAAATCTGACCACACCAGAAGATTCCCAGGACATGATTTCCTACAGGTTGGTTTACCATCCCAAACCTCTAGGACCAATAATAAGCGACTTATAAGCACTTTTATGTTTGGCTATCCTTGTTTCATCTTGAAGAGGCCCAATGTCAAATCTGACAACAACAAAAGATTCCCAGCCCAGGATTTCCTATATGTTAGTATACCATCCCAAACCTCTAGCACTAATAATAAGCAAGTTATAAGCACTTTTAAGTTTGGCTATACTCGTTTGACCTTGAACGAGGGGCACAAGGTCAAATCTGACCACACCAGAAGATTCCCAGCACATGATTTCCTACATGTTGGTATACCATCCCAAACCTCTAGCACTAATAATAAGCAAGTTATAAGCACTTTTAAGTTTGGCTATACTCGTTTGACCTTGAACGAGGGGCACAAGGTCAAATCTGACCACACCAGAAGATTCCCAGCACATGATTTCCTACATGTTGGTATACCATCCCAATCCTCTAGGACCAATAATAAGCGAGTTATAAGCACTTTTAAGTTTGGCTATCCCTGTTTGACCTTGAACGAGAGACCCAAGGCCAAATCTGACCACACCAGAAGATTCCCAGCACACATTTTCCTATATGCTGGTATCCCATCCCAAAGCTCTAGGACCAATAATAAGCGAGTTATAAGCACTTTTATGTTTGGCTATCCTCGTTTGACCTTGAAGAAGAAGCCCAAGCTCAAATCTGACAACACCAAAAGATTCCCAGCCCATGATTTCCTATATGTTGGTATACCATCACAAACCTCTAGGACCAATAATAAGCGAGTTATAAGCACTTTTCAGTTTGGTAATCCTCGTTTGACCTTAAACGAGGGGCCAAAGGTCAAATCCGACCACACCAGAAGATTCCCAGCACATGATTTCCTATATGCTGGCATACCATCCCAAAACTCTAGGAACAATAATAAGCGAGTTATAAGCATTTTTATGTTTGGCTATCCTTGTTTGACCTTGAAGGAGAGGCCCAAGGTCAAATCCGACCACACCAAAAGATTCCCAGCCCATGATTTCCTACATGTTGGTATACCATTCTAAAGCTCTAGGACCAATAATAAGCGAGTTATAAGAACTTAAAAGTTTAGCTATGCTCGTTTGACCTTGAAGGAGGGGCCCAAGGTCAAATCTGACCACACCAGAAGATTGCCAGCCCATGATTTCCTATATGTTGGTATACCATCACAAACCTCTAGGACCACTAATAAGCGAGTTATAAGCACTTTTAAGTTTGGCTATGCTCATTTGACCTTGAAGGATGGGCCCAAGGTCAAATCTGACCACACCAGAAGATTCCCAGCACATGATTTCCTATATGTTGGTATACCATCGCAAACCTCTAGGACCACTAATAAGCGAGTTATAAGCACTTTTAAGTTTGGCTATGTTCATTTGACCTTGAAGGAGAGGGCCTAGGTCAAATCTGACCACACCAGAAGATTCCCAGCACATGATTTCCTATATGTTGCTATACCATCGCAAACCTCTAGGACCAATAATAAGCTAATAAGCGAGTTATAAGCACTTTTAAGTTTGGCTATGCTCGTTTGACCTTGAAGGGGGGCCCAAGGTCAAATCAGACCACACCAGAAGATTCCCAGCACATGATTTCCTGTATGTTGGTATACCAACCCAAATCTCTAGGACTAATAATAAGCAAGTTATAAGCACTTTTCAGTTTGGCTATCCTCGCTTGACCTTGAAGGAGAGGCCCAAGGTCAAATCTGACCACACCAAAAGATTCCCAGCCCATGGTTTCCTATATGTTGGTATACCATCCCAAAGCTCTAGGACCAATAATAAGCGAGTTATAAGCACTTTAAACTTTGCCTTTCCTCGTTTGACCTTGAACGAGAGGCCCAAGGTCAAATCTGACCACACCAGAAGATTCCCAGCACATGATTTCCTATATGTTGGTATACCATCCCAAACCTCTAGGACCAATAATAAGCGAGTTCAAGGCTTAATCTTAGCAAAATTTTATGAACTTATAATCAATCGCCCGTCAATCGGTCAATTATGGCCCAATTGATCCCAATATCGACTGGGCCCTAGATTCTTCCCTCAGGAATGTACATACCAAATTTGGTTGACCCACACCCAGTACTTTCTGAGGAAATCTAGTAAAAAGGAAGTAAATATTTTTTTTTAATTTTTGATGTGACCTTGATAAAGGTCAAAGGTCAAATTTATGCCTGTCAAAAAATTTTCCCACGCCTATAGAAGAACACTGCCAAATATCATTTGGATATGCCTAATAACAAGGGAGATATTCAAGGGAGGTCATAATGCGGCAGCGGCGGCGGCTGACTGAAAACCAGGGGTGAAACCAATAAGCGTCCCCTTTTCAAGGGACGCTTAATTACTGGAAATCTATTTTCTTTACAATGTAATTAAATAATTTTTTTTTTTTTTTTTACTGACAAATTAATTTACTTGAACAAAAAAATCTGGCAAAATTCCAAATATTGCCAATTATATCAGTTTCCACCAAATTTTACTATTATTCAGTGAAAAGTCAACTACAGAAACTCGTAATACAAGTCAAAATATAATTTTTCACAAATAATATTCTCTGCCGTCAGTCAATATTTCACTTCAACATATAATATTAAAAATTTAAAATTGACATTTACAACAGTATTGCTGACTGTCGTCACCGTCAATTTTCAGTACATTAATTCAATCAAAAAGAAATTTCACCGGTAACACTCACTGGCATCACCGTCAAAATTCAGTGAATAAATTCAATGAAAATTATAGTTCACCAGTAACATTCACTGGCGTCACCGTCAAATTTCAGTGCGTAAATATAATGAAAAATTGAATTTCATCAATATCATTCACTGGCGTAAGTGTCAAAATTTAGTGCATTAAATATGTATCAAAATTCAAATTAATACACTATGAAATATTCACCAGTATATTTAAATTTCAACATAAAATACATACTGGATGTTAAATATTCACTGGTGTATTCCAATATTAATTATACCAATAGTGCAGTGAATGTTAAAATATTATTCACCAATCAAAGTCCAATGCACCTCAGTACTATTATGGTGAACACGAAATATTATTCACTAACAAAAATATATCACAAATTCAAAATTATTTCAAATTATAATTTTTCAATCAAAATATATCACAAATTCAAAATTCTTTCAAATTAATTTTTTGAAAGACAAATGCACTGTTTTAATCAGAATATTTAAATTATCCACTAATTCTGACAACAGTGGACCAGCAGTACACAGTCCAATTCAACTTGTCGAAGCCTCATACACTGTATAATGCAGCAATTTACCTCAAAAATCAGTTAAAACAACAAATATGAGGTCAATAACTGATTAATATTCCATTAATAGCAATTTGGAGTCAAATAACAGTGAATTTAATGCTCAAAAATCAGCAAATTCACGTTCAAAAATCGGCGATTTTGCGTTAATTACACGCTCGAAATTGCCGTGAATTTATACTCAAATGAACCAAAAAACAGTGTATAAACTCTCAACATATCACAGAATTGAATATAAATAAAATTATTGGCACCAAGTAACAGAAATGTGAGTTTTTCACACACTTCTGGTACCAATAAAGTGTTTACTTTATTTGTTTCACTGATCTAAACCTAATTGCACTAAATTTTAACACATGAAATATGGTCCTACAAATGCTAGAACAATAAATTGTTAATGTTACATAGTAAATAAAAGAAGATGGCTTGTATATATTTTGATACAAATGGATTTACCTGGTAAAACTGATGAACACACATTGATCTAAAAATGGCGTTACAGGTGACATGTGACGTCACACTGTTGAATGCTGGGAAAATTCAAGAAATAACATTGTGAAATGACAACTAAAATACTGGTACTTAAAAAGATTGAGAATACAAGCAAAATACTAGTAAAATGTTGAACATTACAGACATTTTGTCAAGCATTTCCAGTGGTAAACTTCGCAATAATTTGACCAGGAATTTGCTTGTTAAAAAAGTTGTCAATATTTTTCAGCCGTTAAAATACTGATCAACCAGAAAAATAGTTGTTAAAATACTCGCCCGGATTTTGTGTGTGTGCAATTAACAACAATTTCAAAATTCAGTAAATTAAGCTGTTTCCCTCCCCAATAGATAAAATCTGTGTGAGCACCAGGTGAACCTGGTTTTCAGGGTGGTATGCTAATGCATGGCGTAAAATGGCTGTTGTATCATCAACTCTGTCTTCACTAACTTGACTGATATCATGAAGAAGTGTGATATTGTCATTTGGAAGAATGAATATGAGACTTGTTATTCACACGCCACCAAAATCAAAGAGCTGAATGCAGTTTTGTGGAGTTATCACCCAAGTTTGGATGTCAGCAACTTGCGTGTGATCATCAATATGGAACACCACAACAGCTTTCCCCTCAATTAGTGATTTCGTCACACTCGACGTGCCTGCAGTTGGCGAACCCAAGAGCATTAGGCTGAAAAGCGGCAGTAATGATAACAGACAATAAGTTGATGTCAAACATGCTTTTTAAATACTTTCAAAACGATATACAGCATGCACAGCATACCTGCTAAAAATGAGTTTTTGTGACCAGTCCACTTTTCTGAAAATTTGTTTAAAGCAGTTAGTGTGATTGTTTTATTCCACTTAAATGAAAATGAGATGACAGTTTTTGTCCAAACATCCCCACTTACTTAGCTTCTATCATCTAATTTTATATGATCTGATTTCTACTTCACTCAATTTGCCAACAAATAGATAAACATCCAAGCTAGTTTCTAGTCTTATCCTTAAAACCATGTTAGATACAGAAATCATGCATTGCTGGAAATACAAAATTACAAGACTTGTTCTGGTTTTGTGTTGTGAAACTTATTTTAGAAATAAGTAAGGTAATTTCAAATTACAAGAGGTTAGATTTGTTACATAATTGTGTTGTTTTCAAAAACAGCTTAAAATCTTGTGTGTATTTGTTAACCCTAAATCCCTTTTTTTTAAAACATGGTTTCAGGTGCAGTCAACACTTTTTTATATCACTGAGGCTGAACTCCACCAAAAAGTTGACTCTTTTCTTTTTGTGTTAAATATTGAGGTATTTCACAATGTAGATGCTGTCTATAAGTTACCAGGTTTAAACTGATACGTCATGGAATGAAGTGATAATTAAATGAATTTAAGCCACTTATACACAAAGAGATAGTGAATTGGCCATGCACATGAATGCAATTTTCCTTGAAAAACAGAGAAAACAGTGACATATTTTTATCTTTAAGGGATATTGATTTGAAACTATATTAGTCCACCACTTCTACATGGATTCTACGTGACATGTGTTCTTGGTCACCAATGAACATAAAAACCCCTCAAGTTTAAATTCTAGATCCCTCCTCCATTTTTATTTGGATTTAAATACAACAAAAGCGGGCATAAACTCTATTAAAATACATTTCTAACTAAGTATTGGTCCCCATCACCCCAGTCAGCAACAGTACAATGCGGAGCATATTTTATTATGATACAAAAGTTAACATACATCATGATACAAATACATTATAACATCTACTACTGAATACAGACCAATACACAACTGTTAAGTGTATGCCAATGTAACCTGACCTCTAAGGTCATGACATAGTTTAGTAAATAAAAGATTAAGCGCATTCTATACAATTATACTAGCAAGGATATGTAGAAATGACTAATTTGATAATTGATATGCACAAAGTATACCAGCTTAAAGGTCACAGGAAAAGAAAAATAAAGTTTACTTATATTCTTCAGTACACAGAAGCATAAACATTAAAACCTATCACAAGCCTATTTATGTGTAGAACACTGCTGTGTGTGGCTTTTTCTCTCTTCCCAGTTCTCTTCAATTAATAAGTAAACAAACCTCTGCACTCGGTGGTTTCCGTGAGGCATTTCAGTGCCACGTAATAGCTACTAAACATTTCCCTCCAAATGTACACAGTTTGTATTAGCTGAGTCAACTTTCATACATGTGCTGTTGTTTATAAAATTGAAAATCTACAACAGTAAAGTGTTGTAGTCATTGTCATAATTAGAATTTAATCACACAATATATTATATTATCAGCTTTATAGTTTTACAAATGATAACCTGGCAGAATGGTTATGTGTTTTGCTTGGGGTTGTAATAAGGCTTGTGGAAGGATTTTTTTCTTTTACAAAGGATTTTGTATTATTATATATTTTTATCAATTATAAGTAGTGTGTGGGAAGTATATATAGGAAGTTTTTGAGCTTATAATTAACTATCACTGATCAAGTGGTAAATTCAAATATGATTATTTTGAAGACTAATAATGGGATATAAGTACACACAAAACTGTTGAACTACATGTAATTTTATATCAAACTAGCAGAAAGAAGTGGTGGTAAAGATTTTAAAGATTTAGATGACTCACAGCCTCTAATTATTGATTTCTAGAGGATGATTTCACAGTGCCACTTTAGAAAGAGCTGGAGAGATTAGAAGCTAGCCCTGTTTTACATGAAAATAGCCATATCCATAGGTAGACACCCCATCTGTATTAGTTAAAAGACATTTCATATAAGCACTTACTGAGAATATATTAACTGAGATGTATGTCCAAAAAAATGTCATTTTGAGGTAAATTATAGTAATTATGAATGTTTTAAAAATTTTCAAAAGATATAAGCTACTTTAAATATATATAACAAGTGAACCACTAACCACTTTCCTGTATTATCATTGATTAAAACACTTTGGCTTTCACTAGAACTTTACTTTTCAATGGCTCATGTAAATATGGTTCTGTTTTATATTCCAAATTAACCTTTGTACATTCACTGTTTGTGTTAGAGTTAGAATTTTATCCATATGCCATGATTATTCATCAAATTTAGAAATACCTTATTTCTTCTAGAAACAAAATCCCACAAGTTAAAAGTATGACAACAAACTCCTCAAACTATGATATAAATGATGGGTCCAAGGAGATATACCTAATGTTTATGAGTGTGTTTTAGATTAAATCTCAGATAATGCTGGAAAACTATCCAGCAGTACTCTCACCTTAAACTATAAATAGAGTCAGTAGTATGAAACACAGGTCATCACAAAAGAAACTATACTAGAACATGCAATACAAAGCAAAATTAAAACAAAGTCAAAAGGATCCTAGTCAAAAGTACCAGAATGACAATTAGGATTTATTTCATTATTTCTATTATAGCATTTTCAAAACGTAAATCATTTGACATTTGCAAATATAATTAGTGATTATGATATTTGCCTATTTTTATAGTAATGTAGATTAAAAATGTCAATTAAGTTGAAAGTGTTATATGTCTGGGACAAGCTTTGGGTGATTCTCTATATAAACACATAGTAAAGCATGGAGTGGAGATAAGTCTGTTTAGTAGCTCTGACGTCACTCAAAGTGCAGACACTCGGAGAGACTTCGGCCTGGATTGGCCTTGAGAAGCACATGTGCTTGTTCAACTAAACATTTACTGCTGTGATTGTTTGTGGTGTGTTTTATTACTTTTAAATAGATGTTTGGGATATGTTACCTCCCTACCAAAACACCAAAGCAAAAAAAAAATTCTTTTCCTGTGACCTCAGCTTAAGGACCAAGGCGCTTGATTGAAACGGCCCAATACATAATCAGGACAAATTCAAGTGTATCACATGGAAAACTTAAAGGGGAAAGTTTTTGCTCAGGGAGGAAATTCTCCTCAAATTACAAAAATCATACATTTGAAGTCTTTATATAACATATATCAACAAACACCACAGCTTACTAGGATATAACAAATCACCTTTGACAGCAATGATAAACTCTTCCTTCCAGACTAAAAGGACAAAAGTTCTCAAGGAATTTTGTTACTTGATGCAGTTTTTTCACAGTTTTAAAGCACACAAACTTTATTTAAATTTTCAACAGCAGATTCCCACATAAGTCCTTCTGTACACAGCAGTTGTTAATTATCTGAGATAGGTGTACATTACAATGCACTTGTCATGCAACATTAGTTTGTTTATTTTAGCATCACACTTGACGGAGGAATGAAGGTTCATAAATGCTCTTTGACCCCTCAACTTTGGGCTTTAATCAGGACACATTCAAATGTACAATACACAGGAGAGGGAGATGACTTAGACCCCAGAGCAGTTACAATAATAAATGTGATAATTCTTGGCATGTCTATATATATACAGTCCTACATACAAGCGACCCCTGAATTTCTTGCCTTTCAACCACACCACAGATTTGGTTTTCTTCACCTTAACTTAAAAATCTAAAAGACTGGGATAGGATTTAAGTTGAAAAACATGTGGCTCTAAGAGAAGACACAAACCACAGAAAGGTTGTAAAAACAAACATGCAGGGAGGAGATCCTCATATGTGATGAAGAGAACTTGTTCACATTCTAATGCTGTGAGGGTTTGTGAGCATTTGAAATGTAGCATTAGAATTCCTATCACTTTTAATTTGTTTCCCTCTATAGCCCATTGCACACTAGTGCGGCGCGGTTAAATAACATAGAAATGAAGGAAATAGTTCACTGCTTATACATATGTACAGTGCAGTAGCTAGCAGTGTGGTGCTGATTTTGCTATTTAGAAAATTTTCTATTTTAAAAAAAAATGCGTGGCTTTTTTCTGTTTTGCCCAAGTTTAGATATTTGGATTTCCCACATGTTAAAAGTGATAGTATATCACACAACTATACAGAAATATATTAATTACAAAACAAAATGCAAAACAGACAGGCTCATTGTGAAGGGATTAACAACTGGGAGACAGATGATAAAATGTGATGTGTGTCCAATAGACACATAAAAAGGTTTAACTGAATGAGGATTGCAATTACCAGTTATTCTAAAAGTGACACACAGGATGAGGGTCTTGTTTGTAGATGGATTAAGTTCTTATAATGGAGAAAGGGATGCCAGGTTAGGTGTGTGACAACATATGTAGACATAACACAACCAGAAGTTAATTAATTGAAAGGGGTGTAATCACCAGTATTTTTAAGTGTGGGGTCTTAGATGTTTAATTATATGTCATTGAATTAACCATTCTAGGCACTTTAACTGTAATTTACAAATATTTCGTCAATTTACTAGAAAAAATGCTGGGAAAAGTGACCCAAATGTGAAAGGTAAAGAAAATTCCCCTGCTTAGCATGTAGTATAAATCGTACCGCGCCACACTGCATCGCATATATGTACAAGAGCTTTAAGTGTTTCAAACTATTTATCTGGGTAATAATATCAGATAAATTTTGCATTAAAATGTGTTGTGTTAATGTTTTAAAAAGTAGGTATACAAATATAAAATATATTACTTAACATACATTATTGCACAGAGGATAAAGTTATCAATTTTGAATTTTAAAGCCTAAGTAAACCCTCAAAACACAGAGAGACATTTAGAATACAGTATGTATAATCTTGTATTTGTTAATCTGATCCCCAGGGTAGAGATGCATTTAAATTTTCTGGCCTGTTTTGGTAAAGTTTAGCATTTTTCAACCACGAGTTGCTGATTTTAAAGTTTGAGTCACCATCTGGGCAGTCCATGAATATGGAACCAGGCCTTAACTGTCAATACAAACTCAGCTGGCTCCTACAATATCCAGTGTTATATTAAGTGGTGGTTCCATATTACCAACTATGGTCCTACTATGCAAAATTTTAAGTCAGGACCAAAGTGTCTCTGCTCATATATGTCACGAAGTAATTTCATGGATGGCAGCAAAATTTGGGAGAATATAAAACATGTTAGATATTTTTGGGGCAAAAATTGGTGACTTTGAGACCCCCAAAAGTCAGGGTTTAGAGCCCAACTTATGTTGATGCCATTAAATCAAATTGCAATGTTTAGGACCCACTCCATTCAGATCTTACCACCAATAAGTCTAATTGTATTGTTCTTACAATCAACTATATTCAAAATCATACAGGTTACAGACTTATTGGCCCAAGTTTTGACCAAAATGATTACATGGAATGGCCATGTGCTTGTCATACCCTATCACTTTTATTGCTGACTGGCATAATTAACTAATACTAAGGTAGCTCTTTAACTATGGCAACTGGATTGTATATGTGGTCCCCAATTGGAAACATTGAGATTGGTTGAGATCCACAGAAGAAGAGGGGGTGAAAAATAACAGTTTCTGAGAAATGCTACAACTTGTAATTAAAAGCTTCTCATTGATTCCTGAAAACCATTTCTGATTGGTTCTCAAAATTTTCCAACTTGGATACGAACATTACAAAAGTCTATAGATGATTATAGCAATTGACTTCAAATGAATCGAAAGAATGGCTTTAAGAATGTTAAGCTGGCTTTCAGATTGAATTCCTGAATGGTACATCTGATAAGGGTCATTGTAGTTTATGAAAAATTCAGACAGATTGAATTTATCGAGAAGATATGCTATTCACTCCTGAATGCTTCTAAAGTTTGACAGTCAGTCCCAGGCCCTTCCTAAACAGCAAGATCATGATTTACTAACACCCCAAATGAAAAGAGTTCCTCCCAACACTCCTATTTGATGATTGTTTAAGATTGTAGCCCAATCAAGGGGGGACGTTCACCAAAGGGGAACATGGCCCTAAGTTTTTTATTTTCTAGTTTGATAATCCAAGAAAATTCAAAAAGCTTCAAAATTGTATCCAGTCAACATACTATGCACAAAAACATAGCTTTAAACACGTTCACAAAAAAAAATCCACAAAAGATTTCTGTAATATCCAGTATTATTCCACAGCTGATGTTGATAAAGCAGTTACTTGTATTCCTTTATAAAATCAGATAAAAGAGTGTATGAGATTACCTTTCACTAGAATGACAACAGACCACAGTTTATTTGTTTTAGCTGGGATGCAGTACTACTGCACACATGTAGTGTAAGCAGCAACTTAAACCACTCTTACACAGAGGAGGGATAATTTTAAAAAAACATGCAGAGAGATTGTGGTTGCTCAAAACGAGCAGGTCTACCTCGCTTGTATGTAGGACTGTATATATATATATATATAGAAGTCTTCAAACCCCAACCCAGTAGGTGTATAACAATATCACGCATTATTAAATATAGCTGCCATGGAAAAAGCCATGTCTTCTCCCAGTTCGTGATCCTTTTGAACGTCTGACCACACACCATCCGATACCCAAGTCCCATGCTGCTTAATGTGTTGTGACAGTATGTGAGAGTTATAAGCGAATGTGGCAGCCGAACGTCTAAAACAACGAAATGTAAAGTGGTTGGAAGGATACCCAAGTTTGACTTGTCTTAAATCAGGGAGTTGCACAAAACAACTTTTGCAGACATTCTTAACGTATTTGGATGAAGAAAAATCTGAATCAAACCACACACCCAGATTCTCTACTGACTCAACAGGGCAGAGAGGACTACCCAAGATGGTACATGGAAAATATACTTTTCATTTGTCCCTCTGTCTTTTTAACCAAGTACAATAAAGTCAGTTTTATCTGGATTCAGTTTGAGTTTACTAGCTGACATCCATTCCTTTATATCACCTAGGCATCTGTTCAAAGGCAGCAGATGAATTTGTCTGGGATAGATGGATATAGACTTGAGTATCATCTAAAATCAGTGAAGGGGGCCACGGTGGCAGAGTGGTAACACTCTCGCCTCCCACCTCTGAGGCCGGGGTTCGGTTCCCGGCATGGCCTCAAGTGGAAAAGCTGGTAGTTGCTTGCCGTTGGTCGGCAGTTTACAGTACACAACCCTGACAAACTGTATGTACTGGTTTCCTCTGCCCTTCCAACTACCCGTCGTGATATGACCTGTACAGTGTTGAAAGCAACGTAAAAACACAAATAAATAAAGTTATAAATTATATCCTTGTCAATGACTTTATGACATTATGATAAGGTAATGATAGTCTTAGAATTGTATTGTCAAAAGAAATGACTGAAGGCAGTTGGGATAATTTGTATGAAATATTTAATAACGCCTTAGAGTCCATCTGAGATGGAGATTAAGCGCTATAAAAGTCCACATTAGATTAGATTAGATTAATCAGTTTGCCAATATCATGTAAACAAGTGAGTATGAATTCCCCAAACAAAACGACTGACTTCCCGAAGAATCAGTCTTTGGAATCAGAGACCTATCTGGGAGGTGGATTGGTACACTGGAACAGGGGTGTAAGGGAATAAATATGATAATGGATGAATACACCATCATTTTGAGATGTTCGCATTAGAAATATCAACTATGTTATTGAGGTTCATATCACCAAAAGCAGAAGCATTAGCTGATAAATGCTTCTAGCGAAAATAAAATGTGTCAAACATGAAGAAAATAGCTGGCACATTTTATTAATTCTAACAAATGTTCAACGTGATAAACAATCATTTGAGACTTTTTTACTTGCTTGCAGCTTGAGATAAATATGTCACATGATCCTTTTTTCCTTTGTTATAATGACAGAATTAAACAAGATTGTTTATGTAACTCCACTGAAACCAAGCTGTTTGTTTAAGATAAGTGATATGATCTGCCACATTTCAGTTATTGTTGTTTGCATTTCAACCCAGAAGTAATTTTTTCATATAGCTGTTTTATACAGCAGTTCTATTCTGGTAATAGCCTTACTGAATTCAAACAATTATACATTATTGCAAAAATGCAATCCTAGGATTGGGGTATAGGATGAAAAAAGATTGAGGAATAATACCTCGTGAGGGCTTACTGGTGGATTTCAAATCTAATCTAAATTTTATAGTGTTTAATCTGTATCAGTTGAAACCTGAAACACAGAGTCACTGACACAGGTCCTGTTCACGGGAACCATTGCTTGATCTGCTGGGGCTACTTATAAATCATTGACGTGCCAACTCAAGAGATGTGACTGATTGTTTCAGTCACTTGTCTTGGTTAATTCTAAATTTTCCCCAAAATATCTGTTTATATTCAAAACCATGTTATGTGTACTATTTTGGTGGATGCAGCTTGCACCTAGCCACAGATTTGTCTTTGGTCTACTTCATGTATTCAAAAACCACAGCAGAGATGCACTGAACATAGATAATGTTCAAATATTTACCAAACCCATGTAGCAAATACTCGAGTAATTATGTGCAATATGTTTTCATTGAAAGTGAAAAGCATATAAAAATGATACTAAGTGCAGGGGTGAATATAATTAGAAAATAATAACTTTAATCAATTGGTAGCCTGTGTGTGTGAGAAAGGCTAGGTCTGATGAAAATGCATTGCTAGGGAGTTTCTAGGTCAGTGTGTGTGTTTTTGTAGTCAGTACAAGCAAACATCTGACAAAACAGCTGACATCCTGTTGATATAAGACTGTTTTGTTCTGATGGAGTGTTATCTGATTTTTTCAGTTGGTGAAATCACATGTCACATGTTTGTGTTATATATTTAAAAAAAACCACAAGCCTATGTTGACTTTTATCTAAATTTATATTTAAATTTCTATGCAAATATTTTGGAATAAATTGAATATTAAAACGTTTTAGTGCAGATGCACCACATTTTAGAAAAGCTTTGTTAGCTGATGGTAAAAGAACATAAATATACCATGTCTAAAGCTTCTTTTCCACTGTCACACGCTGTCACATTGATTAGTAGAATAGCTGATTATAAACATCTGTTTACTGATGTTACTGTTCCCGTAAGAAATTCACCTGAAAACTTCTGCTTGACTGCCCTAATATATCTATCCTATTATTGAGAAATTGCGCTCCTGAGTTTTTGGCAGCCATCTTCAATGTCTGCCTAAACCTCAAAAATCCATTTATCTTGGAAACAATATGAGGCAGAGTGATTTGAACCTAATTTTAGGCCCGCAGGGTACACACAAAGTGTTTTGCAACTCTTTGTCAAAAATCATTTTCCTAGCATTGTTGGCAGCCATCTTGAATTATAATATAAAACACACCAACTCATTCATCTTGAAATTGGTGTAAAACACATCAATTGGAAACAAATATTTGGCCGCAGGGTAAGCACACTATTTGCCAAAATGTCTTTGCAACCATTTTGGTCATTTATCATAAATTTTTACCACACAGGGTATTGTTTTCACCCATGTTTTCCGGACAGGTGGAGATGCGGGCAGGCGGCTGGGAAAAAGTTTGTCTTGGCTGTATCTCAGAAACCACCAGGTGTAGGAATTTGATTACCGGTAGGGACGTGGTTGGATGTGTAGTTGTGCAACATCATGGTGTGAACTTGATTTGACTTTTGACCCTGCTGTACTGATCTTAACCAATAACATCTTTTCCGGGCTATATCTCAAAACCAGTAAGATGTAATAAGTTGATATTTGGTAGGGGCATTGATTAGTGTGTGTAGGTGTACATTGTCATGGTGTTACCTTGATTTGACTTTTGACCTTCCTGTGTTGACCTTAACCTATAAAATCTTAACCTGCCAAAATCTCAGAAACTGTAAGATGTAGGAAGTTGTTACTTGGTAGGGACATTGGTTAGGGGATGTAGGTGTGCAATGTCATGGTGTGGTGTGACTTTGATTTGACCTTTGACCCTACCGTAGTGATCTTGAACAATAAAATTTTATCCAGGCAGTATCTCAGAAACTGTAAGCTGTAGGAAGTTGATACTTGGTAGGGACATTGGTTAAGGTGTGTAGATGTGCATTGTCATGGTGTGACCTTGATTTGCTTTTGACCTTGCCGTAGTGACCTTGACCTATTAAATCTTGTCCAGGCTATATCTATTGGTAGGGGCATTGTTTTTTTGTTTTTTTTTGGGGGGGGGGTGTAGGTGTGCAACATCAAGGTGTAATCTTTAGTTGACCTTTGACCTTGACCTTGAGTTGAAAATCTTGTCATTTTACATCTCGGAAACTCTAAGGTGTAATAAGTTACTATAGAGTATGGACATTGAATGCGGGGAGGGGGGTAGGAGTACAATCTCATAGTGTGACCTTGATTTGACATTTGATAACTCTACCAAGAGTCAACTTCTTGCACCTTACGGTTTCTGTGATATAGTCCAGACAACATTTCCAAACTCAAGGTCACTACAGCAAGGTCATAGGTTAAAGCAAGGTCACACCATGACAATGCACACCTACAACCCCAATCAATATCCTACCAAGCATCAACTTCCTTCACCTTACGGTTTCAGATTTATAGCCAAGAGAAGATTTAGAGATATTGGTTGGGGTCGCAGGTGTCATGGTATGACCTTTATTTGACCTTTGAGCTTCCTGTAGTGACGTTGATATATAAATTTTTCTTTGCTATATCTTGAAAACTGTAGAGTGTAAGAAGTTGATACTTGGTAAGGACAGTGGTTAAGGGATGCAGATGTACAACGTGATGTTGTGACCTTGATTTGATTTTTGACCTTGTTGTAGTGACCATGAGTTTTAAAATCTTGTCTGGGCTATTTTTCGGATTCCGTAAGGTTGACACTTGGTAGGTATATTAGTTAGAGCGCATAGGTGCGACCTTATACCTTGGTTCTGCCAAATTATGTTAGCCTGCCATATATGGATTGGGGCAACTGATTATTATATGTACTTTAGGATAATTGGGCTTTTTCCATTGACAGCTTTTCTCCAATGAATAAATTTTACAGCTTCATAATATTTAGCTTACTGATTAATGCTGTCATCTTGCTATTGAATTGTCTTGTATTAATAGTTTATCCCAGTATTTATAGTTTAACATTTTTACTTAAAACTTATTTTCTCTACTTAAACATAATTTTAACCTTCATATAACTGACACCACTCTGAAAGTCTCCCGATCTTTGTATTGTTTCACTACTTCTGTTTCTCATGGTGTTTCTGAGATATTGGGGAACAACTAACAACTTTCTAACTTAAAGCCAGCAAAAGGATTGGAAGCTACCACCTCATTGTTTTACCACTTTGTCATACAATTTAACTGTAGTCAAAATTAATTGGAGAACAGGCTTTTTAAACATAGAAGGATTTGAACTGACGCCGTCAGGTCTACAATCTTACCAGTGTGTCATGTCATGCAAATGAAGGTGTTTGGTACAAGAGTTCAGAATGTCTAATGTAAGGCAAGCACAGAGGTTTGAACCCACAACCTCAGGGCAAAAGGCTGGTATGTTACAACTGTGTCATATGTAATTGAAGATATTATGTATTAGAATTAAGCCTAACCTAAGGCCAACATAAGGAATTGAACTCAAAATACCAGAGCCAAAAGGCTAGTATCTTTCCACTCTGTTATGTCATGTAGTTGAAAGTATTTCTTCTTACAGTACAGAGTATCAAATTTCACGCCAGTGTATGGATTTGAACCAACCATAACAGGACTGTGAGGTCAATGTATTGCTACTTTGTCATATCATGTAGTTGAAAGTTTTTGGTATTTTAATACAAACTATAAAACTTAAGACCACCATAAGGATTTAAACCAATCCCTCATTGTTAAGCTCTAGAATCTTACCTCTGTACTTGTAGTTGAAGGTATTTCCTCTTAGAATACAAACTGTCTAATTTGAGCCAACACAAAGATTTAAACCCTATATCTAAGGATTACAGTGATAGTATCTTACCACTGTTTCCACAGCATGTAGTTATGTATATTAAATATTTTTACACTTGAACTAGCCACCTAAAATATAAGGACTGCAAGGTTACTATCATACTATTCTGTCATATCATATAGTCACAGGTGTAAATTTTTTGAGATTTGAAACAACAGTCTCAAGTATAATAATTGAAACCCACTACCTCAGGGTTACACAGCTGGTATGGTTCCACTGTGTCATGTAGTGGTGTAAAGTGTAAACCAGAATATTGTATTTTGTTTTGTTTTGGTAAAATTGAAATCCGCAAAGAATATTTAAGTAGGATTATTGAAAACATCCTTATTTAACGATTTCTACTCGTTAATATTTCACTAAAACAATAAAAGCATATGAATTTTAAAATAAATATTATAAAGTTTTTACCTCACAACTTTTAAGGGCTGTCTGGGTATTGTTTTCACCATGCTGTCCTGGTGGGTGAGTGTTCAGGCAGGCGGGCGGCGGGAAAAGGTTTGTCCTGGCTGTATCTCAGAAACTGTAAGGTGTAGGATGTTTACACTTGCTGTAGTGATCTTAAGTTTGAAAATGTTGTCCAGGCTATATCTCAGAAACCATAAGGTGTAGGAAGTTAGTACTTGATGGGGACATTGGTTAGGGGTAAAGGTACGCATTGTCATAGTGTGACCTTGATTAGACATTTGACCTTGCTATTGTAACCTTGACCTATAAAATTTTGTCCGGCTTTCATCTCAGAAATCGTAAGGTGTTGGAAGTTGATACATGGTACAAATATTGGATGGGGTTGTAGGTGTGCACTGTCATGGTGCGACCTTGATGCTCTGAAGGCATCCTGATCTTTGTACTGTTTCACTCACTTCTATATCTCATGAAGTTGAAAACAATGTCCCCAGTCTGTGGGGTACACACATCTTCAATGCTATTTTATTTTACGCTCATTGTACGTAAAGATGATAAACTGCAAAATATGTCTGGTAGAAAGTTCCTTTTTAACCATGGCTGAAGTACATTTGTAGCTATTTTTCCAAATATCACAGGCAAGCTCACTCAATTCCAGATTTCATTGGGTTTCAAAACTATTCAGAACTATTCTGAAAACTATCATACAGTTGAATTTATAGAATATCAGAGTAATTACTGTCTATTTTTATTGCAAATTTAAAGCAAATCATAATTCAAGGGTTGAATACAATAAAACAAATAGTCGGTAGTTTGTGTTTTGGAGCAAGGCTATGTTGCATGAAATAGGAAGGTCACAGAGTTTCTAGGACAGTGTCAGTTTTTGTTTTTTTTTAGTCAGTCTGTCTACAAGCAAACTACATAATTACTTTAAAACAACCTGCATCCTGCTGATATAATGGTGGTTTTTGTTTGATTTTGTGGTGCAGTGTAATTTGAGGCGTTGCCTTTGTGTCTGACATAATTTATGAAAAAGATTGTTTTATAGTTTGGGTAATCAGATGATGTCTGTTTAAAATTACTCTACCTCCAGGATGTTTGTGAAAGAGTATTTTTAGAAGATACTAACATAGAGTTCAGTGCAAACTCTAGGGATTGGTCAGTACAATCAAATGTATGGAGGGATGATTATAAAAGCGAGAACCTCACACATGGACAAGTCAACTTTCACCTAACCTTACAAAGACTTCTCTGAGTGTACAAAAATATTTTAAAATCCAGAACATAACCAGTTATCATATGGCATATACTTTCATTGAATCTAATGGTGTTGCATTTTAGAAATAAGTAAATTCTTTGTTGCTGGTCAACAAAATATAACTTCTACAAATGATCCATCTGACTAGTATCAGAAAAAAAAGTTATTTCCAAATTTTCTTTAACGTCTTCTAATAGGCTAATTTTTTTAGGAAAGGAATATATGTTTGCGTACACTTATACTACTTGAAGTTGTCAGTCTGACTGGTAGCTTTCTCTGAAAAATAACTGTGTACATGTTTAGCCCATCGGGGAAAAAAAATCAAATTTGTTTTAAAATGCTTTGTTTTATACACCTTTTCACCATTTGTATATTAGCAAAGTAGTAAAATTTAAATGACAAATGCATGCGTATATGATCCGTATGCGTAAAAAATCGCTCAGAAAGGGATTGCATCCGTATTTTTGTTTACGCATACGCATCTGGATGTAAGTACACGGATATATGGAGTCATATAAACTTAAAACAGTGGGAGGGATTTTTTTTACGTATACGCATGTGTACACGGATACGCATACGTATCTGCCATTGCGTATAAAAGGACTCTCGGCTTCAGTCTGTTGTCTCAGTATCAGGGCAGTTTCATGAAATACCGTGATGAGAATTTACTGCCCCTTTGCTTTAAGCACATATGTGGGTGTTCCACCACACGACTAAGCTTCCCAATTAAGGGTTTTTGGGAGTCGGGTTCAAATATTTGCTTCAGGCATCCCAGGCATCCTATAAGGGTCGGTAGTTGTCGGTTGGGGCCGTGAGAGAAATCAAACATGTTTGATATTTCTCACGATCCAAACCGATTCTTACTTCCCGCTGTCAACAAAATGTCAAGGCCCAGGCTTCATCAGGCCTCTTCAGAGCCAAATTGACACAGTCCTATGTTGTCCCAGGCATCATGCGACCCTTAGTCCCAGGCCTCCGTAGCTTAGTCCCAGGAAGCCTGTTTGCCAGTCCCTAACTCATTACAGATCGTTGAAGTTTCATGCGTGTGCAAGGGAATCGGTTTTATTAGTCCCAGGAAGCCTCAGACCATCCCAGGTGTCCTGCGAACCAAAAAATCAAGGTCTGGGACTAAGGCCCGACTGAGGGAAACCGACCCTAAACGATCCAAGCCGGCGTCCTCAGGCCACAAATTTAGTCTGCGACGGTCTGAGGATGCCCCAGGAGACCTGGGACTAAGTACCGATTAAGAGCCGACTATTTTCCGCACCTCGGAAATTAAAACAAGGCAATGAGGGGGGTCTGAAACTATATAAGCGACTGTGCACAGATTCTCGTTGTTACTGACTGGTTTGCTACTAAGAGACGTGTGTCACTGTTTTGTAGGGGTTTTCATGTTTTTAAATATCATATAATACTTGAGCTTAAGGTAAATTTTACAGTTAGGAGACACATTTTTTAGTTTTTTAATTTTTTTTTGCTATTGATGGAAATAATGAGGAAAGAGAAAGGAGGGAAGAGAGGAAAGAAGAAGATGGATGAGAAGCAAGAGGAGAGGGAGAAGGAAGGTGGAGAGGTGGAGGAAAGGATGGATGAGGGTACAGAGGAGGATACACAAGAGACTGAGGAGCATTTGGAGTTTACTGAGGAAGCTTGCGAGGAAGAAGAGAGGTGTGAGGAGGATTCAGAGAGTCACTCAGCAGCCAAGGGAGCCAGGGTCTGTGCTACATTCACTGACAGCCAAGAAACTGCAATTGTGGAGTTTGTGAAGGAGCATCCAGAGCTCTATGACAAGGAGCATGCACGTTTCCACGACAGATAGAAGAAGGAGGCTCTCTGGGCAGAAATCTCTGCAGAACTGAAGCTCCAGCCCTTATATGTCAGAAGATGGTTCGAATCCCAGAGAATGCATTATGGCAAGCTCTCCAAGCTACAATCTGGCCAAGCACCAAGGGAGATGACCAAGAGACAGTCCTGGGTCAACCAGCAGATGGGTTTCCTTAAAACCCACATCAGACGAAAGGGGGCCAGTTGAATTTCAGGGTTCGAGGCCAGTCCAATCACCAGCAAGTGGATCTACTACTGATACAAAACACCTAGAGTCCAGTGTCCTGAGGGAGAATAGAAGTCAACCTATGTTCACATCTACACCAGTTTCAACAGACTCCAAGATACTTGAGCACGTTGACCAGATGAGGACACTGATCTCAGGTTTTCTGCAGCAGAAGTCAGACAGGCAGCTCTTCTTCGACTATGTGGCATCAGAGGCTGAAAAGATGACCCAAGAGGAGTTTGAGTAAATTTGTAAATTCTGTCATCAAATCTTGTTTTATTAGCCTCAGGGACCTTTATCATATTAGGAAGTTTCTCTCTGTTGATGCATCAGTGGTGATTGCAAATGCTCTGGTCAGCAGTCGTTTGGATTACTGCAATTCTCTATTTTGCAGTTTGTCATCCCGTAATGCTACCAGGCTCCAATATGTTGAAAATGCTCTTGCATGGTTTGTCACTAGTGCTTCTAAGTACACTCACATCTCATCCAGTCTTAGGACACTTCATTGGTTTCCTATCAGACAACCCTAGTTCTGGTGTATAAGTACCTCATAACTGGCCAGCCTAAGTATTTTGCACCATATCTCTCCTTGTACAAATCTGCCATGAACACAAGATGTTCCAACCCCAAAATTTGTTCCTCCAGGTTTTTATTGTGCTTCCATCCATAAATCAAAGGTCCACTTCAACAACAGTTTTTCAAATAACGCCCCGAAGTTATGGAATGATCTTCCACATGATATCTGTACTGCTCCAAATCTCTCGTGCTTCAAAAGTCGACTAAAAACCTACCTATTTCAGAAATTATTCCCACCATAGCTTCTAACTACCGAACACCGGATCGCCTCCCTGGGTATGACTTGGAACATGTCCAGTGTATTAGAATCCGTAGATACAGTGATTAAGCACTTGGGCAACTGATTGATTGATTGATGACCTAAAGGGCAAATTTTTAGAGACATTGAAAGCATTAAGAGCAACCGTAAACATCAACCACTACCCAGAAGATCAGCCACTATTACCACGGAGTCCCAGAGGGTCGGGATACTGCCAACAACCACTCAACAGGCGTCTACTTCCACCCAAGCAGCAGCTAGAAGCAGTTACGTCTACTACACACCCAGCCCACTTGGCTTTGGAAACCCTACATCAGTTCTAACAGTACAGGACGAGGGCAGTAGACACAACCTAAGTAGAATACTAAGCCAGCTACCAGATCTACCATTAACACAGATCATTGACCAGCTTCAGCAGCAGCAGCCGCACCTCTACACTATCACCATTACAGCACTGCCTCAACAGCAGCAGCCTCCTCAGTAGCCATCCAGTCAGGGCGGGTCTTTGACCTGCCAGGCCCTTTTCACGGCCACCCAAATATTAAAAAAAAAACAATTTATTAAGCTGCACTTTTTAAAAAATCCCCTCCCAAAACATAACAGTTCAGTACAAATACGTATCAAGAGTAAAAAAGTCCAACAACCAGGCCTCCCTCAAACATGAAACAAATAACCCATGGTACTACACATAGTCAAAAAGGCCACATAAAGAAGTTAAAATAAATAAACTCCCAATATGGCCAATAATCAGCCCATTTTTAGCTTAAAATCCATGGGATAGGTTAAAATCTTTAATAGAAAAGTCGAACACTTACACCACCCCTAGAGTTAAAAGGCATTATCACATAACTACCAACCAACAAACACACAAACCCAACACCAAACCTAACCCCTAACTGACAAACACACAAAACCCAATACCAAACATAACCATCAACCAAGAAACAGACAAACCCAATAGCAAACAGAACCCAAACCAAAGAACTGACAAACTATTTTGCAAACATAAGGCCCCATAATTGTAAAAAAATCAGTTAGTTGGTTATATTTCCTAAATATTTGTAAAGTGGAGTAATTTCATTTAAAATTTCCAGGAAAACATTTGCCTTTAACATATTTTTCAAAAATAAAAAGCCAATGTAGTTAAAATTATGATGTAGCTTTCAAAATATATGCAATATTCATTCCATTTAGCATTTAATGTTTGGGTTTGTGTTTTGTTTTTGAGAATTATGTTTAGCACTGGGTTTGTCTGTTTGTTGGGTGGGTGACTTCTGTAAGGCATTGGGTTTGTCTGTTTGTTTGGTGGGTGACTTCTGTAAGGCATTGGGTTTGTCTGTTTGTCAGTGGTATGACTTCTGTCGGGCATTGTGTTTGTCTGTTTGTTGGGTGACTTACATTGGGAAATGGTTGTTATATTTGGAACAAGCACTGCTGATTAATTGTTTTTGGAATATTTGGTAGTCCTGAAAAGGATCATCATCATCATCATCATCATCATCATCTCCAGGCTCTTGACTACCATGTTGACCTTGATACTGGCTTCTCAGTATGTTGTGCAGATCCAAACAAGTCAAGACCACTTCCCTGACTGTTGATGGGGCAGTTCAATAGTGGTTAACATCACTCTGAATCTTGAGACCAGGATGCAAAAAGCGTTTTCAACAACTCTCCTGCCCCTTGATATTCTGTAGTTGGCAATCCTTCCCTCTCTGGTTAACATCCTTCTGCCATAGGGTTTAATGAGCCAGGTCTTCAGGGCAAAGGCATCATCTGTCAGAATGAAGTAGGGGACATCTCGACAACCCTGGGTTATAGGTGCTGGGTCAGGGAACCCTATCCTGCCATCCTCAATCCTCCTCTTCAACTGAGAGGCATTAAATATCTGGGCATCTGAGCAAGATTCAACTGTACCAGCATCCACCCATCTGAACTTGTACTGTCCATCTACCAAGGCCAACATTACTATTGAAAAGAACCCCTTGTAGTTGTGGTACAGGGCTCCAGTGTTCTTTGGTTTCTTCACGGCCATATGCTTTCCATCAAGGGCTCCAGGGCATGTAAAACATTCCACCTGATCTTGAATTCACTCTCCAGTTCTTTCCACTCATCTGGAGTAGTAGCACATCTGAGGTACTCTATGGTGAACTCATCCTGGATGGCCCTGCAGACCTCTAGTAGAAACTTGGAGATGGTGGATCTTCCAACCCTGAACTGACACGATAATGATGTGTAGGACTCTCCAGTGGCCAGATATCTGATGGTGAGGGCTAACTTCTCCCCAATACTGATTGGAGCTCTGTAGTTGGTGGCCTGCCTGGCTAGACGTGTTCCAATCTGGTCTTTATCATTTAAAGAATTCTGGGGTCATCCTCATGTAATTGGTGAATCCTGGGATGTCTGTGACATACAGATCAGCCATAATGTTGAGTTAGGCCCCCCTCTCCTCTCTCTGTAGTAGCCATGGCCTGACCCACATGTTGTGCCTTCTTCTAGGTCTCTGTATGGCTTCAATACCGATTCAGTATTCCTCCCCATTTTACCTCATTTTTTACCGACTGTCCACGATTAATTGTCGCCAACAGGGTCGAGCTTAGTCCTTCGGTGGAACAGGGGCAATACAATCACAGGAAAACTTATAATAGTTGACACAAGCCATCAATCTGAAGAAATTGTAATCTTTTATCCCATAGTTTTGTACCTTTGCAAACTTTTATATCAATTTTGTTCAGCCGAAACTGCCATGTATTTCAAAAAAACAGTAGACTCTTTATAACATCAAAATGGCTTGTCAGCACATGTAATCAAAGGAATACTTAAAATATTGCAAACAAACAGGAATTTTGTAGAAATATTACATGTTTCTACCATAAATTGTTTTTAAATTTGAGGTTTTATTGCATTTTCTTTGACAGGAAATGTCCGTGTTCAAATGCTGCTTCCTATAATTACAATATTTTTGCATTGACAGTCTCCTGACGTACACATGTATGATACTGACCCATCCTCTGCATGTCACACCATATATCAGAGAAGTTACATGATGAGCCGAGTGTAACACTTCTCTAATACCATAGACATACCATTTCTAAATCCCCTGTCCCACTCTCACGTTTTAATGCAGGACCTAGTTTGTTTTTAAAGTCAAATTACTACTGTGACTGATCCCATCATAAAACAATAAATAATAAATCATGTGACTTGTTTAAAAACTTGTTTACAAGACTAATAGGATTAGCTTTACAATCCACTCCTGACTGTCATAATTCAGAAAGATAAGTTGCAACAAGATGTAACTGCAATACAGATTACCTGCTTGCAAACACTTCTAAGCGTCAACATGTTGATGAATGCTATAATGACACTACTAAAGATATGAGTTACTTGTGAGAAGTTTTTGTTCAGGGTTAAAATAACATGGTGGTCTGCAGCCAAACGTGTCCCAATTGAATAGAGGTATAACACCTTAATGGCCCCATCTGTCCAGCCCAGATCTTAGAATAATCATTCCAGTTGGGGAGAATCATATAGCTACATGTATTTTAAACTGATCTGTTTGTTGAAGTATTTTATGTGGGAACCCCATTTTTATAATACATCATATTGTTTGTAAAGACATTCTTAAAATTCTCGAACCCAATATATCAACAAATGTATGCCAATCATATCCACAACAGCAGGGATCTTTGTCAAATCAGAGTCACTCTGGAAAGTGTCTTATTGGTCACAGATCTCATTTTCACTCCGGGAGCACTCACAGAGTAACCACCTTTTAATTATTCCTCTTTTCATCCTTTGATGAAGAGATACACATCAAATCCATGTTTTTTTTTCTAAATAGGAGGTTTAATAAGTTTGTGTTAAGTAATTTGATAGTTGTTTTATAGCTTTCCATTATAAAGAAAAAATATATTTCTTAAAAGATAATAGGTTTTTAATTGTTGTTGTACACACAAATTATTAAAATATGATTAATTATTGGTAGTTATTTTGTTCTCTGTACAGTTACTTTTTACTACATATCTGCTTCGTGAAAAGTACTAGTATTATTGTAAGGAATAATGTAACATACTACTTTTAGAATTATGACTACATAGGTGATAAGTAGCTCTAAAACTTTAAGTTAATTACAGATTGGGATTGTATTTGAGATGCAAAACTCTGAAGGCTACAAACTGACACAGGACATACTGAACATGAAGGATGTGCTTTAAAAATTCTTAAACAAAAATATCAAATTCTACAGCCAATTTTTAGGCTAGGCATCCTCTCCAGAAGATGGATTGGCACAATGGAACAGGGGTCTAAGGAAACACTTAAGTGTGACGAGCACACCAGCATTTTATACTGCTAATATTTAAATAAATATGAATATTGTCTGTATTGTTGAGCTTCAAAGTAGATAAAATCCACCAAATGAGAGAAATGATATGATAGCTCTTTCTACTTGGCATGAAAAGTTAATAAAACAGGAAGAAAATAGCTGACACAATTTCTCACATGATTCTAATTTTATTTTACTTGTTTTTAAACCCAGAAGTAAATAAGGGTCCAATTTACTGACTGAACCCAAGCTTGTGGTTTGAGATAAATGGTATGATCTGCCACAGGCTTGTGTTTTTTCTTTGCAGTTAGACCCAGAAGTAGTTTTTATGTTATTAAATTCACCAATTACACAGTAGTGTTGTAATGCTGATACAGCTCTAATGTAAAACTTACTAGCCTGGCTGATGCTCACAAATTTGATTATGTAAAGGCTAATCTCAGCCTTGCGATTCTTTTGTGGTTGACATGTTATTGATTTTTTGTGTTCATTACCAGTGCTTGGGATGATGTCAGTTTCTTGCTTTGTTAAAGTTTTTATGAATACTTCACAAGATTTAAAATTTTTGACTTATATTTCCCATTCAACAGCCTTTGTCATATTGCAATAGTCTCTTGGTATTGCCACTTGTGCAATTTGAGCTTCGATTTTTATCAGTTTATCAATGCCAGGTAATGATTCCAGCTATATTTATATAAAGTAATGTCTGCGCAATGGTTTCTACATTTTCAAGTCCTATTAATCTCATAAAAAGTAAAACCATAGCCAGTTTTGTCATGCATCTTTTGATTAGGTGCAGTTTGATATCTTGGCTCACAGACCACCAGGCTCACCAACAGTGTACCTGCAATGCTTACATGGGATGGATTGAGGTGAGGGTTGTCATCCATTTTGACAAACACTGGTTCATGTTGAGGTCCCTTCATTATTTCCGTAGTTATGTAGCCTTGCATGAGATGCAAACTTTTGGTAAATTTCTTTTCAGCCTTGGTAAAATCTTGGAATTCAAAATTCAATTTGTGCATGTGATAATTTGATATCTGTACTGGGAATAACAATGTTTTTACAAAGCCCATCAGAAGGATGGTTACCACAGGAGTGTACAGAACTAATTAACAGCAGTTTTCTTGTCACTGTACACAGAACAAATATTCTGTGTCAAATATGTAGCTCAGCATTTAGCAATATATGGGGGAAAAGTTTGGCTGATGCTTTACATGATATACATGTCATGAATATCTATTACCTCTTGAAACTAATTCCCTCCATCTTGCGGACATAATATCACTCTGTATTGTGATGGTCCTCATAAGATCCCAACCCTAAGTTCAAATTATATTTCCAACAGATTCAGAAATACATAATTTTGACAAAGTACTTTTTCCAGTAGCTGGAATCTTCAGAAGAGCTACTTAAAACACACAAATTCAAAATTCTCTTTTCTAAAAATTTGGCCTCATTTCTGCAGGCAAGCAGCAATTTGTTCAGTCTAGTCTGGTCTTAGGTTGTAACCCATTAAAATATAACTCTACAATTATTTACTATACATCTTATATACAGATATATATCTACATTTATCAGTACTTTAAACATCAGTTTCAACAGCACTCTGTCATTAAAGTATTTCTTTCTGCTTGATTCAAACATACACTGGTATGAGAAGTTATTAGGTGCAGTACTAAAATTGCTTTATGAAACAGCACACAATAAAACCAGCTTTATGATTTAGTTGGTGATAGTGATTAGTTAATGTTTACTGTTATTATGTACTTCTTGTATACGTTCATGAATGATATACACTGATTAATGATAAATAATGAGAAACATATTATCACGGTAAGTGAGATATAAATGCCTCAGCTAGGCTAACTCAAATCATATTAAAATTTGGGAGATTTTGAGCTTTCTGCGCAGGAGGAATATTCATAACTACATTTACTGAACCTATAAATATCTCCATACATGTGGCACTGTATTCACTTCTACATTAGCTGGAGAAGAGAAAACAAGAAAGTAAGGATGATTGTAATCATTGTGTTTGTGTTGTTCACATTCTGTCTCGCTGATGATGTCCATCCACAAGAATCCAGGCAGTGTGTGATGGATAAGGACGTCCACGAGCTAATGATGAAGATGAAGTGTGAGCTGGTCAACATGAAGGAGGAGCTTAGGGCTTTTAAAGGTAAGTAAGATTACAGTTACACATTTTAAAAAAGCATCCACTTTGAAATTTATTTGTATATCATAATGGAAACATGGATAATAATAAAATATTGAGTAGCCGTCAGGTGCGAGGGCATTATTAAGGAATTTTTGCTGCGTATATATCCTGTAACAAACGCCCGAGCATTAGGTACTTATTATTATTATAAAGACCGACCTACCTGGTTGAAAGAAATATCAGTTTATTTTTATGAGGTGACATGAACAAGGATGCCGCCATATTCTTTTGAAAGCATGATCGCTCTCGTAAAAGCAGACGATTTTACTACCAACATAAAATCGAGTAATCAAAACAGCACTTCCGTTTTTCAGCCGGCCGTTATTGGAGGTTTTACTCCCAGCTGATTCTATGCAGAAAGATGGGTTTTCGTTCACTGCGCACTTCCGGTCTTTATAATTCAGCATTAAAGTCTTTAAAGGGTGTGAGTGTATCGTTTTATCAATGGCTTCTGAATGAGCTGACAGTTGGACAGACTTTAACAAGACAAATCTTGCCTGGCTTTTTTAAAAAGGAATAGCTGCCTTGAAGTTTAAGTTAAATATGGCCACCTATACATCCAATATCTCCCGCTATAAAGAAAAGACAAGGTGTAAGACATGTATACTTAACAGAGGTATTTTTTGCTCAAATTGTGTATGTGTGCAGTGTCATGGTGTCCTCTATTCATGAACTTATATGATGATATTAGAGTAGTGATTGTGACCTTTGAAATTCTATCAGTACTATATAAGAATAACTTTCAGGTGTAGTAAGTTGATATTTACAAATATTATTGAATGGCTTGTAGGTGTGCAACATAACTTGGTATTCTTAATTTGGTATTTGACCTTGCTAAAATGACACTGGCATTTAGAACCTTGCACAGACTGTATCTGTAAGTTATAAACTTGACAAAGTTTTTGGACTTTTGACAAAGATCCAGTTCATAGTGCTATGAATCGGTCCAAAAAATCAGATTGGTTATTGAATACAATCATTTATCTGCTTGTTTTGCTAGAGAGACAATTTTTTTTAACTTTTCTATATAATATAATATAACACTGCTGTAAAAAAAATCCAGGTTATTTGTTTGGAGTTGGGGTAAGGAAGGGGATATATTCAGAAACCAGTAGATTGAAAGACTCAGCAAGTATGTTCCTGAGCAATAATGTAATAATCTCTCAAGGTAACCTCAAGAGTATCAAATGTATATTTTTTCATCAATCCTTTTATTTATTTACCCCAACCCATTTATGGTGTTCAAAAATAACTTCAGATTAAGCAACCAAACATGGTTAAAGATAAACAAAATTATTACCAATTTTGTTCAACGTTCCTCTATGTGACTGTTTTTACAACATAATCATACATTGTTTCTTAAATTTACTTATATATGTCCCTCTAACTTCAAAGTCCCCTCTTACACTTTTGCTCTGTTTGTGTTACTTAAAGTATCTGCCTACTATTTTAGTACATTTCTTTCATCCTGAAAAATAGTCCATGAATTTTCCTTTTTGAGCAGATCTATATGATGCATTCATTTCATATAATTGCAATTTGTTAAATAATGTACAATCCAAATTATGATAATGTAATAAAAATGTAACAGTTATTATTCACTGAAATTTGTCAAAAAAATTCATGGCATATTGCTGAAGTGTTACAGTAATGAGGTCTGATTTCTCCACTTAATTTATGACCAATGTCATTATTCTCCATTTACAGGGAGTATGCATGTTGTGTGTTCAGCAGTAGAAATTAAGTTTAATTTTTCATAAATGTAGTTTAGTGTGTTAAAATAGCTTCTAAATATATATAGAAATCTCCAGTTTTAGCTGTAACCAACAGGAAGTACCAGTGAAATAAAAGTGGTTAATGATGTGAAAATTTGTTGTCTAAAGGTTCTTACAGGCCGGCACTTGACTGACTTGCTAGCTAACCTGTCAACCTGCCAGGTCAACCTCTCCATTTTCCTGTTAACCAGGAACTATATTATTGTAAAAATAAATTCACTGATATTCATTCACCTCTGTATTTTGGAAGTGGACTCCTCAATCCTTCCAAATGTTATGAAAATGAATAAATATGCATACCAAAAAAGAGAAATTTAGGTGGCTTTTAAAATTATTTCTGATTCATATTTGATTCTTAACAAGAGAATTGATTTTGTACATTGAATTTCTGTCAAATCGTCTGACCACTACCAGTTGAATTGCAAAGAACTGTTTTCAGAGACAAACTAAAGCTCAGAATGTTTAAATTGGTTGGGTGTGTAGGTGTGCAACGTCATGGTATGACCTTGATTTGATCCAGCTGTTGTGGCCTTGATCTATAAAATCTAGTCTGGGCTATGTCTCGGAAACCCTAAGATGTAGGAAGTTGATACTTGGTAGGGACTTTGCTTGTAGGTAAGCAATGTCATGGTGTGACCCTGATTTGACCTTTGACCTTGCCATAGATACATTTAATTATAAAATCTTGTCCAGGTTATACCATTGAAAATGTAAGGTGTCGGAAGTTGTTACTTGGTAGGGACGTTGGTTAGCGGATGTAGGTGTTCAATGTCATGGTGTGACTTGATTTGACCTTAGTCCTTGCCGTAAAGACCTTGACCTATAAATCTTGTCCAGGCTATACCTTTGAAACCCTAAGGTATAATAAACTGACACTTTGTAGGGACATTGGTTGGGGATTGTTGGTGTGCAGTGTCATAGGGTGACCTTGATTTGACCTTTGACCTCATATAGTGACCATGAGTTATAAAATCTTGTCTGGGCTATTTCTTGGATTCCATAATGTGTAGAAGGTTAACACTTGTAAGGTTCAATGGATATGGCGTGTAGATGTGTATCATGGTGAGACCTTTAACTTTGGCTTTGCCAAGAGTGTTCAACTGCCATATTTGAGACATCTTTCTGTTATGACAAAGATATATGGATTGCTGCAACTGACTAACATATGCACTTTTATGTAATTGTGCTATTTCAATTGACAGCTTTTCTCCAATTAATAAATTTTACAGCTTCATACTTTTTAGTTTACTGATTAATGCTGTCATCTTGCTATTGAATTATCTTGTGTTTCTACTTTATCTTTACATACATTGTATTTTTCTTAGATGTTGTTTTCTCTATTTAAACATTATTTGGAGCTTATCTACCTGATACTGCTCTGAGTATCCCGAATCTTTGTATTGTTTCACATCTCATGGCGTTGAAAACTATTTCCCCAGGTGGTGGGGTAATGGCATGTCTGATGCTATTTTTATAAATTGACATAATGTATTTATTATAACAGAAAATAAATTTCACAGGTTTTATAGGGCAATTCCTTCAAAATTTAAGTATTTAAACAAAGCCATATTACGATTTTAACCAAATTTCATCAAGAAATTGTATATTCTCAATAGGTATTCATCTTTTTCAAATATTGTAAATTGCAAATTTAATAAGTGAATTAAATTTTTATAAGTTCATACCCTATCCAATGGACAATTGCTTTACCGGTCGGCGTGACCGGTCCCGCCAAACATCAGAAAAAGACATCCTGTAAAACTACCGGCAGGACCGCTCACAGAGTGTGCATTCGCCAGGTGGCGCATCGTACTTCATTTCCTGTTTACACCTTGTGACGTCATAGCATCTTTTCATGTCTAGTCCTATTAAGACCCCTAGTAAGCTGATAGCAGGGCCGGATGGGTGGGCCTTGCCTTTCCATTGGGCAGGGTATTAACTTATCAAAATTTAATTTACTTATTAAATTTGAAATTTTATTGCGTTATTACATCCTATCCAATGGACAATTGCTGAATAACTACCGTTTGGTGTTGGGATAAGCTGCTAGGGACATACATTAACTCATAAGATAACAAAAACCGAAAAGGCCCATTTTGACCTTGGGTCATATGACCTCAAGGGTCAAGATTGGCTGAGACTAACCGGTTAACCGGAAGTCTAAGGTGGCCCCCACTTTTTCTCAGACCTGCTCTGAGGATAGGAAGAGAGGGTTGAGTTCAGTCCCATAAGAAATAAACTTCCCAAAGGAAGCAAGTCACAGTTTTCTTTTCTTTTTTTTTATTATATACAATTGTACAACTTATGTACATACATATTCACATATTTACATATCTCCTCATTTTTTGGCTTGGTGGTGAACCTGTTGGGCAGCCACCACTGGCCCTAAATGAAAAAGCTCTGTATCAGCTCAAGCCACATCCTTCAGATAGAATTGTGTGAAGGTGTTATGGGATTTCCAGTGACAGGCTGACAAAATCTGCTCTAAGGAGACCCCCGACTGAAAAGCCTTAGAAGCAGCAAAGGCCCTGACATCATGTGCTTTGACCTGATGTAGTGTGAGGGCATCCAGGTCAGAGAGCTCCCAACAAAGGATCACAGTTTGCTTGATCCATGAGGAGATGGTGGCAGGTGAGATGTCTTTATCAAAACCCTTCTTAAAGGAGACAAAGACCAACTCCTTGTTCTGCCTAAGATCAGAGGTCCTGAGTAATATCTAAGGGCTCTGACTGGACACAAAGATCTGTCACCCTTGAGTGACATATCCAAAGTGGGGGCCATGGCTGACATGACCACTGGGGCCACATTATCTGGGCCCTCCTTAGCCAGCTGATTCTTGGATAGAAAGTTGGGTGAGGGGTACAAGGACACCTGAGACCAGTCTGACTGGTGTCTGATATTCTTGTGAAGCCAAGCATGGATCTCACTCCTGGGTTTACCAGAACCCAGGGCCAACAGAAAAACAGTGAAGTGTTTTAGTGAGGCCTGTGTTAAGGGTTCAAAGGGAGCCTTAGTTAGCTGGTGTAATACCAGGGATAGGTTCCAGGAGGGTATACCCCTCCTGCCCTTGGGCCTGTCTCTGTGGAAACTATCTAAAAGACGGGTGAGATTCTCATCTTTGCTGACATTAATGGTGGAGTTGCCCAACTTGTCAGCAATGGCTGATCTATATCCATCAATGGTACTTGGTTGTAACTTCCTGTCTTGAAATAAGTGCAGCAGGAAGTCAGCTATGGCTTTCAGAGGTGGTGCCCTGAAGTCCATCTGATTACTGAGGCACCACTTTGTAAAAATGGTCCATTTTGCCTCATAGACTGATCTGGTTGATCCTCTCTGAGGAGCCTCAATTCGTGCTGCCACTGCCTGAGAGAATCTGTGCTCCTTGATTGCTGTGGCTCTAGGAGTTCAGGTTTGACAAATTCCTGTGTAGGGTCTGGTTGAATGGTTGGGACACCAGATTGGGCAGACAAAGGGGGGTCTGACTGGACATTGCCACTAGATCCCAAAACCAGGGCATGTTGGGCCACCCTGGGGCAAGCAGAATGATCCTGTTGCAAGGGTAGTCCTGCAGTTTTCTCCACGACAGGCAGAAGAAGGAGGCTCTCTGGGCAGAAATCTCTGCAGAACTGAAGCTCCAGCCCTTTGATGTCAGAAGATGGTTTGAATCCCAGAGAATGCTGTTATGGCAAGCTGTCCAAACTACAATGTGGCCAAGCCCCAAGGGAGATGACCAAGAGACAGTCCTGGGTCTACCAGCAGATGGGTTTCCTTAAAACCCACATTAGACAAAAGGGGCCCAGCAGAAGTTCAGGGTTCAAGACCAGTCCAAATATCAGCAAGCAGGAGGAATCTCGTGGATCTACTACTGATACAGAACACCTTGAGTCCAGTGTCCTGAGGGAGAGTAGGAGTCAACCTATGTTCACACCTACACCAGTTTCAACAGACTCCAAGATACTCGAGCACTTTGACCAGATGAGGACATTCATCTCAGGTTTCCTGCAGCAGAAGTCAGACAGGCAGCCCTTGTTTGACTACGTGGCATCAGAAGCTGAAAAGATTACCCAAGAGAAATTTGAAGATCTCAAGGGCAGGATTTTTAGAGACATTGAAAGCATCAAGAGCAATCATAGATGTCAACCACTATCCAGAAGATCAACCACTATTACCACGGAATCCCAGGGGGTCGGGATACTGCCAACAACCACTCAACAGGCGTCTACTTCAACCCAAGTCGCAGCTAGCAGCAGTTACGTCTACTACATACCCAGCCCCATTGGTTTTGGTAACCCTCCATCAGTTCTAACTGTACAGGACGAGGGCAGTAGACACAACTTAAGTGGAATACTAAGCCAGCTACCAGATCTGACATCTACACAGATCATTGAGCAGCCTCAGCAGCAGCAGCAGCAGCTCTTCACTATCATCACTACAGCACCGCCTCAACAGCAGCAGCCTCCTCAGTAGCCATCCAGTCAGGGTGGCTCTTTGACCACCCAAATATTCCAAAAACAATTATTTAGCTGCAAGTTATTCAATTCCCCTCCCAAAACATAACAGTTCAGTACAAATACTTATCACAAGAAAAAAAAGTCCAACACCTACACCACCCCAAACATAAAACAAATAACCCATGGTACTACACATAACAAAAAAAGGCCACATAATAAAATAAAATAAATAAACTCCCAATATGGCCAATAATCAGCCCATTTTTAGATTAAAATCCATGGGATTGTTTAAAATCTTTAATAAAAACGTCCAACACTTACACCATCCCTAGACTTAAAAGCAATTATCTCACACAAACCAACCAACAAACCCACAAACCCAATACCAAAGCCAACCCCAACTAACAAACACACAAACTAAATACTAAACATAACCACCAACCAAGAAACAGACAAACCCAATAGCAAACAGAACCCAAACCAAAAAACTGACAAACCATTTGCCAAACAAAATCTCCCCTAATTGTAAAGACAAATAGTTTTGTCGTTATATTTTCTAAATATTTGTGAAGTGGAGTAAAAAAAACTTTAATTTTAAGATTTTCACTAATGGAAAACATTTTTAGTCAAATTATAGGTTGTAGCTTTCAAATTAGATGCAGCATTTATTCCATTTGGCAAATTATGTTTGGCATTGGGTTTGTGTGTTGCTTTACAGAATTATGTTTAGCACTGGGTTTGTCTGTTTGTTAGTTGGGTGATTTCTGAGGCATTGGGTTTGTCTATTTCTTGGACATTGTGTTTGTCTGTTTGTTAGTTGGGTGACTTCTGTAACACATTGTGTTTGTCTGTTTGTTGGGTGCGTGACTTCTGTCGGGCATTGGGTTTGTCTGTTTGTCAGTTGGGTGACTTCTGTAATGCATTGTGTTTGTCTGTTTGTTGGGAGCGTGACTTCTGTTGGGAATTGGGTTTGTCTGTTTGTTGGGTGGGTGACTTATGTTGGGAAATGGTGGTCCTGAAAAGGACCGGTTATTAGTCCTGAAAAGGACTGGTTACTGCAGCAGGAGTTATATTCTGCCATCTTGCCACACCACTGCTCCCTCATTATTGAAGTAGTCCTTCGGGTAATCCCTATGTTTTTTGGCTTCTCTAGCAGGGTTTCTGTCTGGACCACCACCAGCAGCACCACCAATCAGTCGACAATCACCAGGAACATCATCATCATCATCATCATCATCATCATCATCATCATCATCCCCAGGCTGTTGACCACCATGTTGACCTTGATACTGGCTTCTCAGTATGTTGTGCAGAACCACACAGGTCAAGACCACATCCCTGACTGCTTCTGGGGGTAGTTCAATGGTGGTCAAAATCACTCTTAACCTTGAGACCAGGATGCCAAAAGCATTTTTAACAACTCCCCTGCCCTTGATATTCTGTAGTTGGCAATCCTTTCCTCTGTGGTTAACATCCTTCTGCCATAGGGTTTCATGAGCCAGGTCTTCAGGGCAAAGGCATCATCTGCCAGAATGAAGTAGGGGACATCTCGACAACCCTGGGTTATAGGTGCTGGGTCAGGGAACCCTATCCTGCCATCCTCAATGCTCCTCTTCAACTGACAGGCACTAAATATGGGGCCATCTCAGCATGATCCAGCTGTAGCAGCATCCACCCATCTGAACTTGTACTGCCCATCTACCAAGGCCAACATAACTATTGAAAAGAACTCCCTGTAGTTGTGGTACAGGGCTTCCAAGTTCTTGGGTTTCTTCAGGGCCACATGCTTTCCATCAAGGGCTCCCAGGGCATGTGGAACATTCCACCTGATCCTGAATTCCCTTTCCAGTTCTTTCCACTCATCTGGAGTAGTAGGACATCTGAGGTACTCTCTGTTGACCTCATCCTGGATGGCCCTGCAGGCCTCTGGTGGAAACTTGGAGATGGTGGATCTTCCAACCCTGAACTGACAGGATAATGATGTGTAGGACTCTCCAATGGCCAGATATCTGATGGTGAGGGCTAACTTCTCCCCAACACTGATTGGAGCTCTGTAGTTGGTGGCCTGCCTGGCTATATGTGGTTCCAGTCTGGTCTTTATCATTTCAAAGAATTCTGGGGGTCATCCTCATGTAATTGGTGAATCCTGGAATGTCTGAGGCATACAGATCAGCCATAATGTTGTGGCAGGCCCCCCTCTCCTCTCTGCAGAAGCCATGGCCTGACCCACATGTTGTGCCTTCTTCTATGTGTCTGTCTGGCTGGTGGTGATGGTGGAGGTGCTGGTGGTGGTTGCTGTGGTCGACGCAGAAATAGTAAATACATCATTATATGTAACTGGATCAAAACTGAAAAAGCCTTAAATTGTTGCTGAATCTGTCTATCTGTCTCCATTAAAAGGTGGCATCCTGCTGTGTTCCTAGAAAAGTAATGATGATGAGATCGCGGAATTTATATATATACCGAGAAAATCCAGCTTTTGTGCAAAACAAGAATCGGCCACATTGGTCTGGGGAAGACTGAGGATGCCTGGGGAGGTCTGAGGATGCCTGAGGATGCCGGGACTTAATCGGGGGTTAGTCGGGGCTTAGTCCCAGGAGGCCTGAGGCATCCTGGGGCCCAGTCAGTATCTCTACGACAGGATCATGGTTCAAACCGACCAGAAAACTGGTTTAATCGGTTCTTAGTCCCAGACCAGTCGGGGACTGTCTGGGGCCACCTGGGGCCTCCTCAGGCTTACTGAGGCCGATCTGAACTGAATCCCAGGCTTCAATACCGATCCAGTATTCCCGCCCATTTTTGCTTTTTTCTCACCGACTACCCACGAATAAGGGTCGGCGACAGGATCGGGACTTAGTCCTTTGGTGGAACAGGGGCATAAGGCCATATGTTTGACCTCTTTGGCCACAACTGTGAACTCCATAGGTGCTGTGGACAGACCAAAAGGTAGGGCTTTGAACTGGTAGGACTGACCCTGGATGTGAAAATGCATGTACTTCCTGGACTGACTGTGAATTGGTATGTGGAAGTATGCGTCCTTGAAGTCTATGGAGGTGACCCACTGCCCTATCTAAAGGGAGGTCCTAATTGTCTCTGGGGTCTCCATTTTGAACGACTCTGTGTTCACGAAGGTGTTTAAAGTACTCAGGTTTAGGATAGGCCTCCACCGGTTGTTGGGTTTGGGTACCAAAAATAGTAAAACCCCAGTGAGTTTTGGTTTGCTACTGGTTCGACTGAATTTTTGGTTGTCAGCTGATACAGTGCCTCCAACAGGTTGGACTGTCTTTGTGGGTTTTGATAGTTGCTTATTACAGTTGGTGACCTGGTTAGATTGGGTCTGAACTGGCAGGGAAGGGTGTAACCCTCTCTCAGTATTGTGACTACTTTTGGACTCGAACCCAGAGCCTCCCACTTCTCCCAATATTGCTGTAGCCTTGCCCCTACAGGTAGAGGAATTACAACAGTTGGGACATTTGTGACAGTATTTGCAGAACTCAAGTGGCCTACACAGGAAACATCGTTCACATGCTTTATTTCTGTATGATTGTAACAATAATTGGGATTTACACCTTTCTTTTGTGGCAACCCTGTGACAGAATGAACATTTGCAACAAAAGAGTTTACATGTAAAATTACAGTCTCGTTCTTGCTTGTCACTGGTGATGGGTTCAAATCCTCTATCTTGTCGGATACATGAACAGAGTTCCTCACTCTGACTACATTTGAAACACAATGATTGTCATTTAGGCTTCTTAAACCCCTTGGCCGGCTTTTTGGGTGAAATTTGAGGCTTTACCACCACCTTTCTGACCAGTTTGTCGGTCTCTAATTTGCTTCCAAGCCGGTGTAGTGGGCTTCCGGTACATCTGATGTGATGACCTGCCACTTGAGGAAACGTACGGATGAAAGCGTCCAGGTTTCCTGTGTGTGTTACCAGCAGAACGCCTCACCTCACTATGTGAGATTTCATCTTCAGCCTTGACCAATAAACTGTCTGGAAACAGTGAGTGTAGATGGACTGGAGATGTACTCAAGGGAGTAAGTGTATCAGGTTTAACTCCACCATGTATAAACTCTAAATAGCTGTCCCTAAGTGCCAGAGTGAGGTTGGCCATGCTGATAAATACTCCCTCTGAGAGATCCTGCATAGCTTGGGAAATTGACCGGTTGAATGTCACCAGGTATTCAAACTCTTCAACTGCTTGCTGCGTTCTCTCTGCTGTCTTGCCCTTAGTTGAATCTACCCGGAGCGACTTCAACTGTGTAACCATGGAGTCCTGTACTTTTGTAAGGCACCTTGATAGACCAGCAGCCTGATTACACATAATGGACTGTTCCCTGAATGCCTTCTCCCACCTTCTCAGAGTGTCCTGGCTAAACGTACGTGAGGCTGGGGCAGAAGGTAAACTTCGTCTGGCCACTCCCGAGAACGTGCTGTTGAGTTTTGCTGGTTCAGGAGACCAGTCAAAAACAGTCCTTCTTAACTGCATGCATGTCGTACCACTTTGAAGCACAAGGCATCTTCACAAACTGGTCCCGTAGTAAACCACTATTCTCATTATTCCTAGAAGGGTAACCTTCAGCAACAGTTACATTTAGTTTCTCCAGCTTCCTACACAGCCGTTCATCAACAGGCACTTTAACCGACACTTTACCGGTTGTCTTCACTCTGGAATAAACCAAACGGGTTATCATCCATAGAGGCAGCTGAGTTGTCGTAATCGGGGATATGATGCCAGCCCATAAAACTTCTGACCCCTCTGATAGTTTCCCTGTAATTGGCATCTTCAGAGAGGTCCTGATCCGTAGTTGTTTCCGGTAAATCACTCTGGTCGTGGATACTAGCTGGTGAAGCTGGTTCCCCATCCAACTCAGCCTCACTTTCAGATTCCCCAGCAACCTCAGTATTTCTGCCACCAGAAAGTGACTGGTCAGTCAGCGTAGCTTCACAACCGGAAGGCATAACCTCAGGACCACCACCAGGAGCCTGTGAAGGCTGGGTGGCCATCCCTGCACCGGGAACCAGTAAAGGTTGGGTGGCTAACACATCAGAGGTACCAGGGCGGGTAGCACTCTCATTTTCATCTCTCACAGCAGTCATACCAGGAACCCCCAGAGGAGGTTGGGTAGCCGTCAACTGCATAGCCTCACCGGAACCAGTGCCCTCAGAAAACATAACACTAGTAGAAGCACCCGGATCAAAGAAAGGGTGTTCTCTGGGCACCACAGAAGCAGTGTTGACAGGTCTCACTGGGACAGCAAAGGACTGGTTGAGTAGCGTTGCTTCTAGACGGGAAAACCTCTCACTCCACTTGTCATCAAGGGACTTGAGGTCATCAGAGGTTGGTTTACTGCTGTGCATATGCTTACCCTTGGGGAGCCATCAGAATGCTTCTTCTTCTGCTTTGGTGTGGATTCAACCGAAGACGGCTTGTCATAGCTAACCCATCCCAACAGTGTAACATCTGAAGGGTCCACGATAGTGGGGGTTGTGCTACCTTTATCTTCAGATTTCTTCTGCTCAACTCGTTCTTTTCTAGCTTTGTAAGTCAGGGTGGCCAGTTGCTGGATCTGGGCAGGCCTGAAAGCCTTACATATCTGGCAATCTTGTTTCTTCACACAGGGGTCGTCCCCCACCCCCTTCTGAAGACAACGCGCGCATTTCTTGTGGTTGTCGAAAAGGGCCATAACGTGCCCACAAGGTGTAAACAGGAAATGAGGTACCTTGCGCTACCTGGCGAATACACACTCTGTGAGCGGTCCTGCCAGTAGTTTTACAGAACGTCTTTTTCTGATGTTTGCGGGACTGATCACGCCGACCAGTAAAGCAATTGTCCATTGGATAGGATGTATTAACGCAATAAAAATGTACTTCATCACAAAGTAGCATATCTACTAACAAACAAAGGGGAAGACATTCATGAAAGTTAAGTCTGATATTAGAACTTCTTCTTTTGCATTGTTGTATGTAACATTTCTTCAGATTTATACAGAAATACAAAACCAATTTTCTTCAAAGATGATGATGACAGAGTCCTCAAAGTAATATAAATCTCAATATTTTGACCCAACTCAAATTCTCAAGCTGCCTATCATAAGCTTATGTTGATAATGTAACATTTCCCCAGGTGTATATGTGTCATTGTAGAAAGTGCAGTTGCCAAATTCCAAGACGCGGAGGAGACAAAAGCACAATTGGCACATCTACAATCATGTGAGTATTTTACTTTACAAAGCACATTGGTTTTGAAACAAAGTCTTACCACAAAATTCAAAGTTCATTATGTATGGGTTATCCCCTGTAGCTCTGGATGATTTATCAAATCTATAAAAATGAATCGTTCCTTATCTATCACAAAATACAACATTATTAGTATTGAAGGATTGTATGCCATGGTGGACTGCTGTGATTCCCTGTATATGGGGCAAGTTTATAAAACATTATAATTTCTTTTGGCTTTCTTTGGGTTTTTTAGGTTATTGAACCTATGCCCTCACTCTTTTAATGCATGTGATTATACAAGACATTTGGCGGGAAGGGATGTCTTCTGGGATGAAAATTCTTTAAAAATTTTGGTTAAATGGTCCAAGACTTTGCGATCTGGAGATAAGATTAAAATTATCACACTTCCATCCCTAAGCAGAGCAGCCATTTGTCCTTTGCGTGCTGTCAAAAATTATTTAAAGTATTCAACCCCTAGAAGAATGACCCCTTGTTCCAATTCAAGTATAATGCAGGATGGCAAGTTCTTTTAGATTCAAAAGTAAGAACAACCTTATCTCTTATCAACTCCCAGTTAGGCTACACTCCTCATTAGTTCACCTTTCATTCCTTTAGAAGGTCTGGTGTTTCTTTGGCTTTTGCATCTCACGCCCCTCTTTAACAGATAAAACTGCAAGGTGCATGGTCATCCGACTATGTGTAGAATTATATACAATTCAATTCAATACAATTATCAATTCAGATAATGCTAATCAAGTAGCATCTACTTTTGCTAGGTGATATAGCTTATAAATGCTGTAAGTTGGGATTGAGGGTTTTCTTTTCATAATGTACTTGTTCAAAATTTTATATACTTTGTCATCTTATAGGTTATATTTAGCATGTACTTTCTAACTTTCAGTGGACACCTTTTATTGTGTACTTGGTGTCATGTTTTGGTAGTAATCTGATATATTGAAGTTAAGGTGACCTTAATGCTGTTATCTTACGCAAACATATAGTGTCATTGGATTTGACATTGTGTATTGAATTGTGTATCCAAAAATTGTGTATTCATGGATACTTCTTTATCTGAATTGTGTATCTAAATTTGTGTATTGGTAATTGTGTATTCAGGTATATTTTGTATTCTGTATTCAGTCTTGTGTATTCTATGGGACATGTAAATATTTATTTAGTGTCATAGTGTGTATTATCATGTTAATGCATGAATAAATTCATGGTCCCCTCATGCTGGAGTGGTAACTGTCTTGTGGGCTGAATGGGGGAACTGAAGTAAAATGTGTGACTTTGTGAGGAAAACAGATTTGTCCTTAATCACACAGAATATTCTTAGAAAAGGTACTAGTATTGTACTCAGAATGAAGCCATGAGTACAGTCATGAAGTAAAGAAGACATATTCATAATATATTCATCTGTTTGTAGCAACTATTCCACAAAGAGACATTCATTTTAAATTATATGAAATGTTCCAGTTACTTTCCGACTTTCAGTGTTACTGTAGCAGATTTATGATGCAGTAAAATGTCAACTTATATGTCTTCAATAATAGCCAAATTTATTTGGTATCCATCCTGAAGTTCTGGAGAATATATTAAACCATGTGAACTCGATATGAATTTGCCTAGAGGTACAATGTCCTCTTTAAGCTTGCAGAAATTTGACCTTCGATATGTATTTAAGGTAAATGACACGCCTCAAAGCATCAGAATGCTAGCCTTATCTGTTCGAATGATTTTGAATATTTTCATTTATAGCTGCATATTTTATTGGTTGCAGAGTTGCAGCGTGTTAAATAAAATGAAAGGAAATCATGGTCTTATTAAAGAATCAAATATTATTTTACAACCTGGTCTGCTGGTTTCTAGAAATGAAAATGTGTGCGCAGTCTGTGTAAATGTCAAATAGTTGTCTGCGCATCCTTAATTAAAGTTCATATTTATCCATCTGTTGGTTTCTGGATATGAAAATGATTGCGCAGTCAGTGTACATGTAAATTAGTTGTCTGGGCATCTATGTGCATTCATTCATCCATTGAATCATGACAATTAATTTAGAAAAAAATTTGTTATGAACCAATCACATAGCTTGATAGATATTTCTCCTTAAAATATCAAGTCAGAACCTTACTCATTTGTCAAATAAATAAACTGCAAAGAAATTAATGAAGTGACGCCACAGTAGTACCAGATATTGGCCAAAAAAGTATAGGGGGATGTGCAGATAATGATTTTACCACTAACAGTGACTGCACAACACTTGAGAAGCTTTTACATCAATGAAATCTGTGAGTTAATTTGCTTTCTACATGTTTATCGCTATTTATTTGCATTTCTCACAAAGATGACCTTAATAATTGCAAATATATTGCATGTACTGACCCTCCAATTTCAGAACCTGTTAGTTGTAGACTCATCTAATATCGACCTCCAAAAATGGATAGAGAGAAGAATGAATGGATGTTATTTTACTGCAGATTTATTCAGGACAGAAAATTCAATAAAAATATGCACAACTCCATAGTTTTACATTCAACCACTTGAAGGCGCTATTGGGGTTTCCATTTCCTAGGAGTTATCACATGCTTTAATTTGTTTGCCATCTGTTTCAAAGTGGTGCAAGTGCTTCTGAAATATTTTATATATCTGGAAAACATATAGTTTTTGGAGTAGTAAACATCACTAGGAAAGGTCTGTTTTGCTTGAGAATATAAATATTACAAATTCGTAGTTTATATGCAATAATTAAGGACAAATTTGACATACTAGTATTTGCTTAAAGATCAAATGCTTGACAAATAAAGATTGTTTTTTTACAAAAGTTTCAAAGAAATCTATTTGTTTAAAAATAAGTTTCATATATATATCATATCTGAAATTAAAATACTAATTATCCCATAATCCTGTCCAATATTTTGTGGGTACTGATAGTTACAAAGTGTTATGTGAATCTCCCTAAAATGGGAGCATGAAATATGAAAAGATAGAAGTTGCTATAATCATTTTCAAGTTACCTACTACTTGGAAAAACATTGTCATGTTTAAACTGATGTATAATTTGACAGCGTTATTCTGTGATGCGCCACCTCCCCCACCACCCAGAGGAGAATATGACTACATGGGGAACCTTGTTAAGACAGTCACCTACAACTGTCATCATGATTATGATCTAGTGGGAAACCAAACACTGACTTGTAACAGTACAGGTGAATGGGGAGCACCACCATGTTGTATAAGTGAGTGTTAAAGTATTATGTAGGTTGCACATTAGAATCTTGTAACACAGGCCATAGTCAATGGGTTTACATTATATTTTTTTGTGCTAAAACATCTTACCTTGTGGGCCAATGCATTTGCATTTCCTGGCATTCTGCCAGTCTACCAAACGCTAAAAGAAGTGTTCTGAGCTGGGCTGTGGCTGGTACTCTGGTGTCCTCTTCATTATCTAGCGATAATGCCGATAATGCCCCAACCTCTTGCTAGATGGAGTAATCTACCTCTTTTTGTGTGGTGTGGGGTGTGGCTTTAGAGAGACTTATATTAGAGAGAAAATATATTGTGACAAACTGTGTGTGACTTTTTTGATAGAAGATTAGAGGCTCTTGTGGTGAAATTATGACAGGATTCAACCTCCATAATAAGTATGCACGTTGTCAGGATAAGGGTCTTGGTAAAGAACCATGTGTTATTTGTGAAGCAAACTAATATTTGCAAATACTATACTGAAATCAAAGTACAATGTTATCTCCTCCACAATACCAGCTCTGTAAGGATAGAAAGTCTTGAATATTAGTGTTTCCCCAGGGAGGTTATAGTACTCAGTGTAGTGGATATGCCAGCTTAAGATGATGCAAGCTTGCATTCTATGGTGCATGCTCAGGCCAAAGCTGGTTCTAGTAAACACACTGACCATTCTGCTCAGACCAAGACTATCTGAGCAAGAATTTGAATATTTGAATCAACAATTAGGAGACAGATTTATTACATTTGAATCATTGCTTGCAAAAGACAACATCTTTACCGTACCCAAGGCTCCTATTTCAGTGTCAATCCCACAGGTCTTTGAGTGACCTTTCATGGACCCTTACGATTCCTGAGCCACTGGTCTGTTTAAGCCTCATGCTTAAGATAAATATCTTAGCAAAGGGTCTGAGAAAAACAAAAAGCAAACCAAGCAAAGTCAGAAACAAAAATCTTCAGATAGGTCAGCTGCTTTTACTACCAGTCTTGCTGGATCTCCCAGCCAGAATAAATCTAAATCCATCACCTCACCTGTGTCACAGCAACACTCTGATTTATCCCAAACTAATTAAGCGTCCCTTGAAAAGGGGACGCTTATTGGTTTCACCCCCGGTTTTCAGTCAGCCGCCGCCGCCGCCGCCGCATTATCGTCTCCCTTGAATATCTCCCTTGTTATTAGGCCTATCCAAATGATATGTGGCAGTGTTCTTCTATAGGCGTGGGGAAATTTTTTGACAGGCATAAATTTGACCTTTGACCTTTATCAAGGTCACATTATCAAAAATTCAAAAAAAATTTACTTCCTTTTCACTAGATTTCCTCAGAAAGTACTGGGTGTGGGTCAACCAAATTTGGTATGCACATTCCTGAGGGAAGAATCTAGGCGCCAGTCGATATTGGGATCAGTCGGGCCATAATTGACCGATTGACGGGCGATTGATTATAAGTTCATAAAAATTTTGCTAAGATTAAGCCTTCAACTGGCTTATTATTGGTCGTAGAGGTTTGGGATGGTATACCAACATATAGGATATCATGTGCTGGGAATCTTCTGGTGTGGTCAGATTTGACCTTGGGCCCCTCCTTCAAGGTCAAGCGAGGATAGGCAAAGTTTAAAGTGCTTATAACTCGCTTATTATTGGTCCTAGAGGTTTGGGATGGTATACCAACATATAGGAAATCATGTCCTGGGAATCTTCTGCTGTGGTCGCATTTAACCTTGGGCCCCCCCTTCAAAGTCAAACGAGCATACCCAAACTTAAAAATTCTTATAACTCGCTTATTATTGGTCCTAGAGGTTTGGGATGGTATACCAACATATAGGAAATCATGGGCTGGGAATCTTCTGGTGTGGTCGGATTTGACCTTGGGCCCCTCGTTCAAGGTCAAAAGAGCATAGCCAAACTTAAAAGTGCTTATAACTCGCTTATTATTGGTCCTAGAGGTTTGTGATGGTATACCAACATATAGGAAATCATGTGCTGGGAATCTTCTGGTGTGGTCGCATTTGACCTTGGGCCCCCCCTTCAAGGTCAAACGAGGATAGCCAAACTTAAAAGTGCTTATAACTCGCTTATTATTGGTCCTACAGGTTTGGGATGGTATACCGACATATAGGAAATCATGTGCTGGGAATCTTCTGGTGTGGTCAGATTTGACCTCGGGCCTCTCCTTCAAGGTCAAACCAGCATAGCCAAACATAAAAATGTTTATAACTCGCTTATTATTGGTCGTAGAGGATTGGGATGGTATACCAACATATAGGAAATCATGGGCTGGGAATCTTTTGGTGTTGTTAGATTTGACCTTGGTTTTCTCCTTCAAGGTCAAACGAGGATAGCCAAACTGAAAAGTGCTTATAACTCGCTTATTATTAGTCCTAGAGGTTTGGGATGGTATACCAACATATAGGAAATCATGTGCTGGGAATCTTCTGGTGTGGTCGCATTTGACCTTTTGCCCCCCCCTTCAAGGTCGAACGAGCATAGCCAAACTTAAAAGTGCTTATAACTCGTTTATTATTGGTCCTAGAGATTTGGGATGGTATACCAACATATAGGAAATCATGGGCTGGGAATCTTCTGGTGTGGTCGCATTTGACCTTGGGCCCCTCGTTCAAGGTCAAAAGAGCATAGCCAAACTTAAAAGTGCTTATAACTCGCTTATTATTGGTCCTAGAGGTTTGTGATGGTATACCAACATATAGGAAATCGTGCTGGGAATCTTCTGGTGTGGTCGCATTTGACCTTGGGCCCCCCCTTCAAGGTCAAACGAGCATAGCCAAACTTAAAAGTGCTTATAACTCGCTTATTATTGGTCGTAGAGGATTGGGATGGTATACCGACATGTAGGAAATCATGGGCTGGGAATCTTCTGGTGTGGTCGCATTTGACCTTGGGCCCCCCCTTCAAGGTCAAACGAGCATAGCCAAACTTAAAAGTGCTTATAACTCGCTTATTATTGGTCCTAGAGATTTGGGATGGTATACCGACATATAGGAAATCATGGGCTGGGAATCTTCTGGTGTGGTCGCATTTGACCTTGGGCCCCTCGTTCAAGGTCAAAAGAGCATAGCCAAACTTAAAAGTGCTTATAACTCGCTTATTATTGGTCCTAGAGGTTTGTGATGGTATACCAACATATAGGAAATCGTGCTGGGAATCTTCTGGTGTGGTCGCATTTGACCTTGGGGCCCCCCTTCAAGGTCAAACGAGCATAGCCAAACTTAAAAGTGCTTATAACTCACTTATTATTGGTCGTAGAGGATTGGGATGGTATACCAACATATAGGAAATCATGGGCTGGGAATCTTCTGGTGTGGTCGCATTTAACCTTGGGCCTCTCTTTCAAGGTCAAAAGAGGATAGCCAAACATAAAAATGCTTATAACTCGCTTATTATTGGTCCTAGAGCTTTGGGATGGTAAACCAACATGTAGGAAATCATGTGCTAGGAATCTTCTGGTGTGGTCGGATTTGACCTTGGGCCCCTCGTTTAAGGTCAAACGAGCATAGCCAAACTTAAAAGTACTTATAACTCGCTTATTATTGGTCCTAGAGGTTTGTGATGGTATACCAACATATAGGAAATCATGGGCTGGGAACCCTCTGGTGTGGTCGGATTTGACCTTGGGCCTCTCGTTAAAGGTCAAACGAGGATAGCGAAACTTAAAAGTGCTTATAACTTGCTTATTATTGGTCCTAGATGTGGCAGAAACAACATATATAACTTTGTTTTCTTCTTTTTATATTTGTAAAAAGGACTTCATAATCTTTGATTAAAGGTCATGGGAAACATTTTCAGATCATTCATCAACAATAACATATACATATGAAAGTTCAATTTTTGTAAAAATAAGATGCGTCTGGACAAGGTTACATGGTATATTCAGTCACTTTCTGGCTGTTTTTTCAAGATTTTCACAACTGTTGCCATCTGTTTTTAGGAATTTTATTTGTCTGTAAGACATCATTCTGGCGCTGTAAGTTTCTGAAATAGCCTGGAGAACATCTTTTATATTTGTTTCAGATAAAAAAATATTTAGAGAGGTATATAAGCAAGTTGGATAAAAATCACAAAACAATGCAGTCAACCAGGTTCAACTGTGAGATGAGTTTTGATACTTATTTTTTAATTTTGAAAACTAATTATTGCTAGGAGATGAAATAAATACAACATAAATGGCTTTAGAACTGGGCCTCAAGCAAGGATAATCACAAATGTTCCCCAAATTAGTTCAGAACTTTCCCACCAAAGCAGTAAACAATGCTTTCATCATAGTATACAGAATGCGGCTTAGCCTTGCTGAAGGCTCAAGTTTCTTTGCAGCTAGGGAAAGTTTTCAGTTCAGATAATGGAGTTTCAGTTTCTATAATGTACTCATACACGTACTGACTATACAGCTAAGAGAAAGTCTGATACAGTTCTTTCTCTTAACATATATGAGTGCTTTATGAATACCAAATATTTGTGCGTATGTTTGAAAGGATATCATGCAAATTTGAGCCTTAAGCAAGGCTAAATGCGGCTACCAAACTATAGTGTATACTGTTAATAAAAATTTCCACCAAACACATTTAATTTTCTCAGTCTCAACAAAGGCTTAAAAATTTAGAAAAAAAAATGTAACCAGCTAATTTCCAAAACTTAAAATTATCCAAACTTATGGTCAAAAAGTACTAAACTACTATCTGAAAGAAAGACCACTATATAATGAATTGTTTTATGAACTGATAATATAAAAGACTTTTATTAAAAGTTAGAACTTTAAGGATTCTTTCAAATAAATTTAATCAATTTGACTACAACATCATGCTTTGATAAATTATTTATGCAAGTGAAAACAAATTGTATATTTTGATTTAACTTTAAATCATACTTTATCTTGATAGAAGTACCGGTGATAAAAGGCAAAAAAACAGTATTCAGTACATTTTAATGACAACTTTTGAATTTATCAACAGATCCTTAGTTTTATGAAAAAATTTTACTAGTGAAAGGCTACTTTCCCATCACAGTTTAAGAACCTTGAAAAAAAATAGGAGGAGGTAATATCTCATACAAATGTTTAGGCTTTCTGCATTCCAAGACAGGCCTATTTATAGCAAATCTGTGTTTGTTTGAAGTGTTAAGGCCCTTGCACATTTACGCGGCGCGGTCGCGGTATGATTTTTACTACATGCTAAGCAGGCAAATTTTCTTTACTTTGCACATTTGGGGCGATTTTTCCCAGCGGTTTTCACTGGTGGAGTAAAAAGCCAACATATTGTTTTTCCTCGTAGAAGATGATTGATGACGTCACAGGCTCATAAGGAGGTTCTGTTTAGTTGGAGATCTAATGTATACATTTACAAACTGAAGGAAGATAACGAGTTTCTTTGCCAGAAAAAAGCCCACTAACCTTTATTTCTTCCAGATGCTGTATTTTTTCTCAGGTTTTACATAATTTTTAACCACTTAAGGTCATTGTACACTAGCGCGGCGTGATGCGCCATGGCTAAATAAAATAGAAATAAAGGAAGTAGTTCAATGCATATACACCTATATTTCTAATGCTATTTATGCCTCTTGTACCATATATTTCTTAATATAAACCACATTTTCATTCTGGGTGTTTGTCTACTGAATTAAGTTAACTTAACAAGTTTTGTGAAAAACGTTTCCTATGGCCTTTAACGATGACTGTATTTTATGTAATTTATGTAATTTTATGTAATTACTTTTACATGACAATATGGACACATTCTTTCTGTGTAAAGATATACACATCCATGCCAACTTAATACAGTGGATTCAACCTTTTGTTTTTCCACTCAATGAGAATTTGGAGAAAAGACACTGTTGTATATACTGCCTTGCTACCAATTATCGCCGGGTACCAATTATCGCCAGACAGAATTCAAATGGATATAACTTCACCAAAGTAGCATCCCAAGCCTAGCAAATAAGGTAAAACTATAACCAAAGTGAGTGGAACAAAAACACAACAAAAAGCTTTCAAAATATATAACCATAATTGAAATATGAACGTTTTATTTTCTGGTGGCGATAATTGGTAGCCGGCGATAGTTGGTAGCAAGGCAGTATACTTCAAGGATGGAAAAAAACATGTAGCCTTGTTCAGGTGTTGCCTTGTTCAGGTGTTGCCTTTTTAATATAAGACCAATTTGTGGCATTGTCTGATGGAATATTGGTGATGGATATGCCCAAGATGAATACAAATAATATTTGACAAGTCCCAATAATAACAGACATTGCATCATATTCATTTATTTCCTGTAATATACCACAGTACATTGTAGAAATAATATCATGTATTACTGACATTTTCTACAGATAACATAGCTTTCAGATAATTTGTTTATTTTTAAAGGTGTAAAACTGTTTTTGAAATAAGTAAGGTTAATTGCTGGTGATTTATATTTGCCGTAATCTTGATCAACCATCCTAACCTGTAATGACTAATTTAAAAGTGTTTATAACTTGTTTATTATTGGTCCTAGAGGTTAGCAATGTGAAACCAGTGTACAGTAAATCATGGGGTGGGAATCTTCTGATGTGATCAGATTTCACTTTGGGCCTTTCCTTCAAGGTCAAAAGAGGATAGCCAAAGTTAAAGGTGTTTTTAGCTTGCTTATTATTGGTCCTAGGGTTTGCAATATGAAATCAACCTATTGGAAACCATAGCTAGGAATAATCTGATGTGGATAGATTTGGCCTTGGGCCCTGTTTTGAGTTATACAGTTATAAGTAGAGACTTTGGGAAAGGCTAAGACAGTTGTAAAATAAATCCAGTTTATGGGAATGATCACCTCTTGAACTAAGATCCTTTTATAAAGGTAAACAGCAGTAGTTTAATCTTGTGAAGAAAACCACATTATGGAGGAATACATCTCATAATAGGATACAAATAGTAACAACTTGATATAATAAATAGCACAATGAAAATATTCAGAAAGGCTTTTTTTAATATCCTTGTTTCAGCTCCAATGGAGGTAAAAGGTGACTTACTTAGTAATTCGACATTTTTCAAAGATCAATGGGAAAATTACAAAGTTACCACTGGACTAAGAGAGAAATCAAAGAATGTACGGTTTGCAAGTTTCAGATCTGTTATAGGTAGACTTGCTCCAAGTCTTTGTATTTATATCCATCAGTAACTACAACAGTTAAATTTAAACTGGACACTTACAAGAGTTCATTATAGCACAAGCATTCTCGAGTATGGGGGATAGTCTCTGAAAAAACGGGCTGGTTGTTTCTCCAAAGATCATACAGTACCCATATATTACACAAAAGACAAAAGGACTTGGTGAAAGTCTATGTTATGGGTAGACATTGCTATAGCAAAGATATAGCAAAGTGCATAAAGGCACTTTAGGTGAAATAACTAAAGTTATTTAAAAGCAACCCAAAATGAGATTTACGAACAGTACAAGTTCTACTCAATTAAAATGTGGATCACTGGGTTAACAGACTGAGACAACTTTTAAAGTCTTGCAACTTTGAAGCAATGATTGACAGTTTGTTGAGAGACTGAGTGGTTATGGGGATGAAATACAAGGCCGCAAGAGCACAGATGTTTAGATAGAAGGTAGCCAATCTAAATGCAGCAGTTGACATGCTGAGAGCTAGTGAAGTAGCTGCTCAATACATAAAAGAGGTTGAGCAAGGGACATTTGACGAAGTGGTATCACTCTGCATTGTCCAGTACGCATCCACATCCTCGTGAACAACTTCTCCATAAGTACATGGCCCAGAGGCATACTGTTACATTTAAAATATACCTTGTCTGTCGAGGATGACAAATTGTTCAAGGCATACAGACTGGTCTGTTCGTCTGTTCCCCATCGCCATTACAAGAAAGGTACCCCCATCCAAAGTGTGAAAATTTCAACATTTCATTACAATTTTTCTCCTTGACTATGGAAGGGATTTATCTCTTAACTTGGATATATGTACTAGCCTGCAAGTACATTCCCTTGCATGAGTATGAGGCCCGGATCTTTGTTAATTATTTTTAATGAATTTTTAAAATAACTTTTAATGCATTGAAATTCATGAAATCATGCACTAAATGACTTCTAACTTAAAAAGTATTGCATTTACAGTAATTTGTTAAAGTATATTATTTAGCTACTTTATCCATAGCTACAACATGGTGAGTAACTTTGGAACCTTTCCCAATGGCTAAGTGAGTATTAGCTACTAGTGGTGGGATCGCAAGCTTAAATGACAGATCGAGCATCGCTTGTTAGAAGCGAGTTGAACTCGAGTCAAACTCGAGTAATTTTCGGGATAGAGTATTTCGTTTGTTAGCGAAAATATTTTACATAACCGTACATGAGGCCAAACTTTAAACTGGAAATGGGCTTTCGCGAAATCTTCATTGATTTAAGTCAGAATAAAGTAAAAATACAATATATTTCTGAAAATTTCAGATATTTCTATTGTTATGGTGAAGTATCAGCCTTAGATGGTTAAAATATGTACGTTTACAAAAAACTCGAGTTTCACTTGCGCCGATCGATGTGACCCCCAATTATCGCCCATCGAGTTGTAACTCGAGTTTCCGTCAACTCGTCCCAGCACTATTAGCTACTTACTGACTTTTCAGTGGCTTCCATAATGAGTAAAGCGCTTGTAAATTAAAAGCTATTGCATTTACAGAATTGTGTTTAAATATGTTAATCGCCTACTTTTGGGTGAGCTGCAACAGTTAAATTGTAGACCTGTAGCTCATTGCATAGCTGAGCAATAGCTACTTTCACGTTCTCACTTTTGAGTAAGTTGGTTGTAACTTGAAAACTATTACATTTAGAGTTTTTTTTAAATTTGTTATTCATCAACTTTAGGGTCACCTATAGCAGTGATTCTGCGAAACTTTAGCTCATTAACTAGCTGAGCAGTAGTATTTTCAGGTTTTCACTGTTGAGTAAATCACTTGTAACTTCAAAATTATTTCATTTATAGAATTTTCTTTAAATATATTATGCACCTACTTTTAGGCAGCTATAAGATAGTTACATTTGCAGACCCATAGCTCATTTCATAACTGGGCAACTTGTGTCTCCTTTTATGCTTTCACTTCTACTTTGTAACTCAAACCACAGTCACCTGATGCAAAACCCATTCACGGCACTGATTGCTTGTTTGGTTTTACAGTTGCTCTTATGACCCTAACATAATCGTTTCAGTAAAATTTCTCTTCACTAATAACATTTACCTCTTTACAGTGCTCCTTTAGAACTTTACATAGACTTTACAAGCTGTAGGGACGCTTTGTTTTTGTGTACAAAAACTTTTGTCTAGTTCTGCTGGGGCTTCTGTAGGTGCTGTTTAGAAAGCCAGTACTTAAAAGTCACTCTTCTTAGCTACTCTTCCCCCAACTTTGGAAGGCTCTGCTTTTACAACTGTATATTCTCAACCGGATAGTGATATCGACAGTTAAGACGAGCCTTTTTTTGGTGCTGAATAGCTTTCTGTGGATGGGTCTGGTGAAGAAGGCAAGTTACCCTTCTAGAACACAAAAAGCCGGTGAACTTCAAGGTGGACCAGTTGATTAGAACACCAAATAACTAAGGCAAGTGGTACAGGCAGCATCTTTCATGGTGAGAAGGACCACAATGACCTCGTCCCAGTAAACATTACAAACGTTTATAAACATTTATAAACCTAACTATGAACGGTTTAGTTTAGGTTTAAAATGATGGGTCCCTAAACGTTTGCCTATAAACGTTTATAAACATTTATAGACCAAACTAATATTGCTGAAACGTTTATAAAACCAAAATAGTAAATAATTGCCAATATTTAGGTTTATATTTGGTTTTAAAAACGTTTATAGGTTTACTAAACGCTTATAAATGTTTGTAATGTTTACTGGGGTAGTACAATGTTCAGTTGGGGTGAAGCCATTTTAAACATACAGTTCTCCCACATTATCCAACCTTCTCCTTACTCCTCATTGGATCCAACATGTAGGCTGTTGCCTCAAACATCATTACAAAGGTGTGGGAAGTGATGAAACCTTCACCACTAACCATGCTGCAGGATTTAGCAGGTGTACTAGTGAGATACAGGAAAGAATGTCTGAAAATATCTCCTTCCTGCAAGACTCCTTGATAAAAGGCAAGATTTCCAAGGAAAATTCTGATACATTTAATGTTTGTAGTACTTACCTGCTCTACATCAGGTGTCTCAGTAGCCATTTGTCTAATTGGGCAATTTTGTGTTACTGAGATATGATGTTTACCTTGATCGTGTCAAACCTGTTCTTAAACAGGACACTTGAAACAGGCTAAGAAATTCTCCTTTGTTCATTAGTGAATTTGTTCCTAAATTATGCACTTTCAGTAGAATAGGACGTTACAAAGAATGAGTCATCATCAGTTGCTCAGAGACCCAGTCAAAGTGATCCTTAGTATTCCACCAATAAATCTACATATTCCTACAAAGCCTACAAAAAGGACAGTAAACAGTCTTCATATGTTTTGCCACAATCCACCAGATCTTGACCGTTTCCACAGATAGGTTGTGGTCACTGGGTATAAAGCATCCCTTTTTTACCAATTAGACAAAGCCTCTTGTGTAAAAACTCTTGTTTAAATGTTCTTAATTGTGTACCTTTGTAACATGTCAAGGGATTCACACAAGAAGATGCAAGACCCGTTCAAAACCATAAAAGAAATAAAATATGTCAGAGATGTTTATTTTGTAAATCTTTATCCTCTACATAACATCCCATAATGTCATCATTCAAGTTACCTACTACTTGGAAAAACATTGTCATGTTTAAACTCTGGCCAGGTCACCTCTGATAATCAGCGGATATGATTCGGTCACCCTCAAAAAACAGCTAAGTGTATTCCCTGATAGAAAATGTACAATGGAAAAGGTTGTGGTTCCGACCTCACTGGCCTTCTACAACAGTTTCTTCTGCTTTCAAAACCAAATAAAACAAATTGAAATCTGAGAGCTGAGCAAACTGACCTTGTACCTAAAAACAGAAACCTTCAAGATAGAAACCCCCAAAACCATAATATTTTCCCATTAGAAAGGAGTGTGGGTCATGTCCCTTGATTTCAGCCATGCATGCTTTCACAATTCCTATAAATCCAAGGTCAAGAAAATACTTCAGATTCCAACTAAGCAGTCAGACTTGTCATTTCAAAGCTCTTCCCTTTGGCCCAGTGATTTCTCTTCTGAAGTTCACAAAACTAGAAGTGAAAGTCAAGGCACAGTCTAGTAATATAAGGATCAACCAATACCTTGGTTGGGTGGTGAACTTGAGCAAATCAGAACTTATCTTCAAGCAAATTTTCAACTTTCGACGCCTGGTCAAACCTATTCAGGAGAGTTGGCATGCAGTGTGCCAAAAGATACAAACCCTATTAGGCAGTCAGATTCAACTAAATCCAGTCACATTCTAGTTCGCCTGAATGTTACTGTGGACAACCTGCCCAGACACAAACAGGTGATTCAAAAAGAAAGGTATGTCTTACAGGAGATGTTCAGCCATATATGCTCAAGGTAAAGGACCTGGAACGTGGATGCTCCATCCTGAGAGAATCTGGATTCCTATGCATTTCCACCAGCAATCCTTGGACAAGTTGTCACCAAGACCACGGCTGTGGGAGAATGATTTTAGTTGCCCCAGATTAGCCCAAGATGCACTAGTTTTGGGATCTGGTCAACCTGTTGACTCATTCTGCCTACTCGGAAGAACTCTCTAACTCAGCTGTTCAATTAATGTTCACACTGGGACCCATTGAACCTAACTCTTCATGCCTAGCTCCTATAGCCAAAGTCATTCAATAACATGGTTTCTCTGACCAAGTGGCAGCAAGAACTGAGGCTTGTCAGAGACACCAGAAATGAGTTGAAATGAACCATTTTGTTAAATGGTGTAAACTGAGTCAGGTGGACTTCAGGTCTTCCTCTATAAAACAAATGTCAGACTTTTTCCCTGTATCTTTTGCAGGAGAAAAATCTCCAGCCAAGCACTATTGGTAGTTACAGAACCACCATAGCAGATAAGTATGAAAATTCAAATCTTAACAGCAGGGATAAAAACTTTAGCTTTGGGTACCAGAAAACCAAGGAGTAATATTCATGCCTGGTTAAATTAGAATATAATAAAGAAAATTAGACATCAAAAAGATTGGTCTAAAGTGTTATATCCCTCACTCAGATTCTTGTCAAAAAATCAGCGGACTAAGAATGGACTAGACTATGCAAGCCCAGTCATTATTCCAGCCCTACCTTCTACATATGACAAGTCATTGAAAGAGGATAGAAAGTTATATAGACAAGACCAAGGACCTCAGAGAGGACGAAGAATTGGTCTTTGTCTCTTTCAAGAAGAATATTTCTAAGGTCATTGGCCTTCAACAATTTTTCTTGGATTAAGCAGACAGTGCTTCTCTGTTATCAGCTTTCTGACAAGGATGCACTTAAGCTGCATGATGTCAGATCGTTTCCAGCTTCTAAGGCCTTCCAAGGGGGGTTATCCTAGACCAAATCTTCCCAAATATTCCTGCCCTGGCCTCAGTACTAGATAAGTCACTCAAACTGTCAGGTCCCTATGCCCAGTTAGAGCACTTTGCTAGTATATCTCTCCTTCAAGAGATGTTTCAACAAAGATATCTCCCCTGTCACTATCTCATCATGGATCAAGCAAACTATCATTCAATGTTGTGAGCTCTCTGATCAGATTATGTATTAAGTTGTCTGGGCTTTACCCTACATCAGGTTAAAGCCCATGATATCAGGACCTTTACTGCTTCTGAGGATTTTAAGCATGCTCTGATTCAGTTTAAAGTTCTGGTCAAAAAACTATTTCCCAACTGGTTCTCTCAGATCTAAAAATCAGCTTGGGTGTCCAAGGTGGCAGGTCCTGCAGGGATGCTACCAATCCAATCCAATCCATCTTTCTTCCGAAGAGGGTCACCCAGGGATTGAACTCGTACCTCTGTATCTCCACCTCGGAGGAAGTCTATGAAATGGTGGGCAACATTGGACGGTGAAGGCCAGCACTTCTCCAGCAACCAGCCTAAAAGGACCACTTATGTCCCTTTGAGACCTACTTATGTCTTTATTGTTTCTCTAGAAAGCTACCCAGTTTCCGAATATTAATGATGAGAGCAAATTGTCCATTAGGTCAGATGCATTAACAGAATAACATAGAAAATCTATGAATTAAATTTAATTTTTAGTTTGTACCTTAACTAATGGCCAGGAGAGGCTCACACAGCTGACCCTGCCTTAGCTTTCTCCAGGCTCTTCTAAAGTTAGAAGGACGACTAAGAAGGTGTGATGTCACAACATCTAGCCAGGAAACAAGTATGTGGGAGGACCTGAGCAATGGGATGCACACAACCCACCTGGCCAGAGGATAACTTTGTAACATTTGGTTGGTCAGCTTATTCTGGCAGCATAGCTAATTGTTTATTAGGTAAGGTATGAACCAACAAAACTTTACCTTTCTTTCAATTTTTTTTGTGTTTTGGCTTATATATCCTTCATTTTCTTGGCTTTTAGGACCTCCAAATGTATGAGGAGCTTATTGGAAGACGTATGCAGCTAGTCTAGAAAGCCAATCAAATTTCCCCTGACCCCTCTTATGGATCAAACTGGGTTCATGTAATGAAAGTGTTTTTGCATGTTTTTGCATGTTAAATTTTTATTGCGTTAATACATCCTATACAATGGACAATTGTTAATCTGGTAGGTGCAGACTGGACCATCAAACAACTGAAAAAGCTGTCCTGTGTTTCCACTGGCAAAGCCAGCACTGTGCACTCGCCAGGTGGCGCATCATACTTCTTTCCTGTCTGGACAGAGTAACATCATAGCACCTTTTTCATTTTGCTTGTGTACTGTGCAAACAGATTTTTGACAGCTTTATATTTTTGTAATATTTTGTGAGAATCTTGCTAGTTTTGGAATTTATTTTGTTCCAACGGATATTTGTCGGTGTATAGATCATTATGGCTTCACCTGGACAGAAGTGTGATGGATATGGCCATTTAATGGCATTAGGGCAGGTTTCAATAACCACTCATTTTATGCTAGATGGACAGACAAAGGAAAGAGAAAGGACCCCTGTGTGGACAGACCCAATACCACTGACTGTTAGTTTTGCAACAATCTCACTTATGATCAACGTGCTCAGCTGTCCACCCCAAGCTATAAGATTAAGAAGGAGAAGTGTGAAACAAAGAATATGGACTTGGTCTTCCACCCAAAGTAAAGACACAGACTCATTCAATGTCTCCCTTGTGGACCCAGCATCCATGTCGGTAATAGGGGCAGTGGATGGCCAGGGCATGCTGCAGTCTCCTGGTTTTAATGGCCCTGAAGAGAAGAAGGTTAAGAATGTGGAGAAAGAGTAGGCTACAACTTCTAAGGCCAAGTGGTCCACAGACAAGCCTGTTAAGCCTGTTGCAGACAGTAGCAGGTCTGCCAGAGCCTTTATTTCACTGAACAAGGAGCCCACCTTCCAGATGATTAAATTAGCTCCCTCTCATTCTCCACCAGCCGGTACAGCTAGTTCTACCAACCCATTCATCAGACTGACTGACCAGCCATCAACTCAACCTACACCTTCTTCTACGGATTTGTCCCGAACCGACCCTCTGCACTCCAGTATCAGTCTACTGGCAAATCTTGCTCTGACCCTCCTCGGACCAACCAACCAAGAGCCTCAGTATCTGATACCAACCCTCCTGCCCCACAAAGGCAGTCTACTAGGTATCTTCTAGACCGCTCAGGAAGGACAGTATTTCCAGTTTAGAGTCGGATGCTGAAAGTGAACTGTCTGATAGACCTCTACTGGACATTTATATCAAAGAAGGTTACCTGTCTTAAGACCAGGATGCAACTATGGCAGACCAGGACCAATCCCCTCTCAGGAACAAACTTATAGAGAGACTATGAGGGGGATTCAATCATACATGGGTTGGTCTGACATCCCGGATCTGGATACTTGTACAGCCACCTCTGACGACAACCCTTTTGCTGTGTTTTCATGGAGTACTAATATCTCTTGTCTCAAAAGTAGTTATAGTAGAATGGCCAGACAGGCTGGACTTGCTTGAACTCCACCTACATCCCACCATATCTCTCGGGAGATATTGCAAATGTGGGAGAAGTCTGCAAGGGAGGCCACAGTGACTTGTAACCAGGCTGCTAGTTTTAACAGATGCCTGTTTCAACAGGAGATGCAGAACCAACTGACGGCGATCTGGAGCAAAGGTAAAAGTCCCAGGAATTTGACACTGGCTGGGAGAGACTTACCTCACCCATGTTAAGCCAGGTGTAAAATCGGATACTTTGCCAGCACTGAGGACCGCTTCCTTACAACTGGCCACCCTCTTTCCGGATGAAATGGGTCTGAAGATGTTACTGCCAAATACGAGAGTAAGGATCACTCTTTACTTGGCAAGGGTCGGTACCATCCCTATGAATGCTCTGAAAGAAATTCTGATAAGAGATCTGACAAGCCCAAATGGAAGAACATTGGTGCTAAAAGTTAGAGTAGGAGGACTTAGGGTCAGTCGTCTCAATACACTTCCTGACCAGCCAAGGGCCAGTTTATAAATTTTAATCACTGTGTAGAGAAGTAACAGGCAAGACTGATGGCTGGGAGTCAAGAGACTAAATTGTTTTCGACTCAGTTTCTAATCTTTTCTGTTGTAACTCCTGCACTTACTGCTAAAAGGCTTTTGCAAAAGAAAGATGGGAGTCCTGGTGTTGAAAATTGTTACCATCAAAGAACGTTAGAATATGCTAAAGATGATTCTGGTGTCACTCACTTGTAGAAAATGATGTCTTAAATCTACCTGTTGGGGCGATACTTTTTGGAAGACTTTGAAGGATCTGGCAACTAGTCCAAAAGTTCTGAACATATTAAAACAGGGCTATACCCTCCCCTTTCAGACCAGACCAAGCTTAGCAAGATCACCCACCATCATAAGCTGTTATGCCAATTCTCTATGCCGAACCTCTATCTGTTGGAGGTATTGCATCAGCTTATGGAGAAAAGTGCAAAAGAACTAGTTCAAAGTCAAAAGTCTCCAGGGTTTCTCAACTGACTTTTCTTGGTGCCCAAACCCAACAATCAGTGGAGACCTATAGTAGACCTGAGCAATCTGAACCAGTTCCTCAAGTGGGAAAAATTCAAAATGGAGACACCGGAAGCCATCAGGACTTCCCTTCAAAAAGGGGAGTGGTTCACCTTGGTAGACTTCAAGGATGCCTATTTCGTATACCAATACAGGAACAGTCCAGGAAATATCTCAAATTTCATACCTAAGTTCAGTCAGATCAATTCAAGACACTGCCATTTGGACTGTCCACAGCTCCCATTGAGTTTACTGTGTTAGCAAAGGAGATGAAACTGCTGGTCATGTACAAGGGTGTAAAGAATCACCAATACCTGGACGACTGGTTGGTGAGAGCAAAATCCCTCCAAGTTTGTCTCCAACATACTCAAGAGCTAGTACAAATTAACTAGGTTGGCTGGTAATCTGAAAAAATCAGAGCTGGACTGGAAATGAGTCTTCGACTTGGTAGATTACCAGTTCAACCTCTAATGTGGTCCGGTCCGACCGACACCGGTCCGGTGGCAGGCCCCTCCAAAGAAAATACAGGACTTATTCAACTGACCAACCTCTCCAATCTGGCAATTTTTGTCCTTGATAGCTCTGCTAACAGCAACAGAAAAACAAGTTCATCTAGGCCGTCTACACATGAGACCCATTCAGTGACATCTCAAAAACAACTGGAGCATTCCGGAATCACTAGAGAAGGTCATTCTTATCCCCAAAGCCTTCTACGCCCATTTAAAATTGTGGCTGGAGGAATACAATGTGCTTCAAGATCAACCATTACACCCACTAAGACATACTCTGCAAATCTTTACAGACACAGTGCTTACAGTGCTTCTTTGTTATCAGCTTTCTGACAAGGATGCACTTAAGCTGCATGATGTCAGATCGTTTCCAGTTTCTAAGGCCTTCCAAGGGGGGTTATCCTAGACCAAATCTTCCCAAATATTCCTGTCCTGGCCTCAGTACTAGATAAGTCACTCAAACTGTCAGGTCCCTATTCCCAGTTAGAGCACTTTGCTAGTATATATCTCCTTCAAGAGATGCTTCAACAAAGATATCTCCCCTGTCACTATCTCATCATGGATCAAGCAAACTATCATTCAATGTTGTGAGCTCTCTGATCAGATTATGTATTAAGTTGTCTGGGCGTTACCCTACATCAGGTTAAAGCCCATGATATCAGGACCTTTACTGCTTCTGAGGATTTTAAGCATGCTCTGATTCAGTTTAAAGTTCTGGTCAAAAACCAATCCAATCCATCTTTCTTCCGAAGAGGGTCACCCAGGGATTGAACTCGTACCTCTGTATCTCCACCTCAGAGGAAGTCTATGAAATGGTGGGCAACATTGGACGGTGAAGGCCAGCACTTCTCCAGAAACCAGCCTAAAGGGACCACTTATGTCCCTTTGAGACCTACTTTTGTCTTTATTGTTTCTCTAGAAAGCTACCCAGTTTCCGAATATTAATGATGAGAGCAAATTGTCCATTAGGTCAGATGCATTAACAGAATAACATAGAAAATCTATGAATTAAATTTAATTTTTAGTTTATACCTTAACTAATGGCCAGGAAACGCTCACACAGCTGACCCTGCCTTAGCTTTCTCCAGGCTCTTCTAAAGTTAGAAGGACAACTAAGAAGGTATGATGTCACAACATCTAGCCAGGAAACAAGTATGTGGGATGACCTGAGCAATGGGATGCACACAACCCACCTGGCCAGAGGATAACTTTGTAACATTTGGTTGGTCAGCTTATTCTGGCAGCATAGCTAATTGTTTATTAGGTAAGGTATGAACCAACAAAACTTTACCTTCCTTTCAATTTTTTTTTTGTGTTTTGGCTTATATATCCTTCATTTTCTTGGCTTTTAGGACCTCCAAATGTATGAGGAGCTTATTGAAAGACGTATGCAGCTAGTCTAGAAAGCCAATCAAATTTCCCCTGACCCCTCTTATGGATCAAACTGGGTTCATGTAATGAAAGTGTTTTTGCATGTTTTTGCATGTTAAATTTTTATTGCGTTAATACATCCTATGCAATGGACAATTGTTGATTGAAAGTGTTTTTGCAGGTTAATTTTTTATTGCGTTAATACATCCTATACAATGGACAATTGTTAATCCGGTAGGTGCAGACTGGACCACCAAACAACTGAAAAAGCTGTCCTGTGTTTCCACTGGCAAAGCCAGTACTGTGCACTCACCAGGTGGCGCATCATACTTCTTTCCTGTCTAGACAGAGTAACATCATAGCACCTTTTTCATTTTGCTTGTGTACTGTGCAAACAGATTTTTGACACAGCTTTATATTTTTGTAATATTTTGTGAGAATCTTGCTAGTTTTGGAATTTATTTTGTTCCAACGGATATTTGTCGGTGTATAGATCATTATGGCTTCACCTGGACAGAAGTGTGATGGATATGGCCATTTAATGGCATTAGGGCAGGTTTCAATAACCACTCATTTTATGCTAGATGGACAGACAAAGGAAAGAGAAAGGACCCCTGTGTGGACAGACCCAATACCACTGACTGTTAGTTTTGCAACAATCTCACTTATGATCAACATGCTCAGCTGTCCACCCCAAGCTATAAGATTAAGAAGGAGAAGTGTGAAGCAAAGAATATGGACTTGTCTTCCACCCAGAGTAAAGACACAGACTCATTCAATGTCTCCCTTGTGGACCCGGCATCCATGTCGGTAATAGGGGCAGTGGATGGCCAGGGCATGCTGCAGTCTCCTGGTTTTAATGGCCCTGAAGAGAAAAAGGTTAAGAATGTGGAGAAAGAGTAGGCTACAACTTCTAAGGCCAAGTGGTCCACAGACAAGCCTGTTAAGCCTGTTGCAGACAGTAGCAGGTCTGCCAGAGCCTTTATTACACTGAACAAGGAGCCCACCTTCCAGACGATTAAATTAGCTCCCTCTCATTCTCCACCAGCCGGTACAGCTAGTTCTACAACCCATTCATCAGACTGACTGACCAGCCATCAACTCAACCTACACCTTCTTCTACGGATTTGTCCCAAACCGACCCTCTGCACTCCAGTATCAGTCTACTGGCAAATCTTGCTCTGACCCTCCTCAGACCAACCAACCAAGAGCCTCAGTATCTGATACCAACCCTCCTGCCCCACAAAGGCAGTCTACTAGGTATCTTCTAGACCGATCAGGAAGGACAGTATTTCCAGTTTAGAGTCGGATGCTGAAAGTGAACTGTCTGATAGATCTCTACTGGACATTTATATCAAAGAAGGTTACCTGTCTTAAGACCAGGATGCAACTATGGCAGACCAGGACCAATCCCCTCTCAGGAACAAACTTATAGAGAGACTATGAGGGGGATTCAATCATACATGGGTTGGTCTGACATCCCGGATCTGGATACTTCTACAGCCACCTCTGACGACAACCCTTTTGCTGTGTTTTCATGGAGTACTAATCTCTCTTGTCTCAACAGTAGTTATAGTAGAATGGCCAGACAGGCTGGACTTGCTTGAACTCCACCTACATCCCACCATATCTCTCGGGAGATATTGCAAATGTGGGAGAAGTCTGCAAGGGACTCCACAGTGACTTATAACCAGGCTGATAGTTTTAACAGATGCCTGTTTCAACAGGAGATGCAGAACCAACTGACGGCGATCTGGAGCAAAGGTAAAAGTCCCAGGAATTTGACACTGGCTGGGAGAGACTTACCTCACCCATGTTAAGCCAGGTGTAAAATCGGATACTTTGCCAGCAATGAGGACTACTTCCTTACATCTGGCCACCCTCTTTCCGGATGAAATGGGTCTGAAGATGTTATTGCCAAATACGAGAGTAAGGATCACTCTTTACTTGGCAAGGGTCGGTACCATCCCTATGAATGCTCTGAAAGAAATTCATCATTCATCGTCAAGAGATCTGACAAGCCAGAATGGAAGAACATTGGTGCTAAAAGTTAGAGTAGGAGGACTTAGGGTCAGTCATCTCAATACACTTCCTGACCAGCCAAGGGCCAGTTTATAAATGTTAATCACTGTGTAGAGAAGTAACAGGCAAGACTGATGGCTGGGAATCAAGAGACTAAATTGTTTTTGTTCACCAGAGGCTCCCAGAAAGACATTAGACATTCAGTAACCGCAGCCTCAGTTTCTAATCTTTTCTGTTGTAACTCCTGCACTTACTGCTAAAAGGCTTTCGCAAAAGAAAGATGGGAGTCCTGGTGTTAAAAATTGTTACCATCAAAGAACATTAGAATATGCTAAAGATGATTCTGGTGTCACTCACTTGTAGAAAATGATGTCTTAAATCTACCTGTTGGGGCGATACTTTTTGGAAGACTTTGAAGGATCTGGCAACTAGTCCAAAAGTTCTGAACATAGTAAAACAGGGCTATACCCTCCCCTTTCAGACCAGACCAAGCTTAGCAAGATCACCCACCATCATAAGCTGTTATGCCAATTCTCTATGCCGAACCTCTATCTGTTGGAGGTATTGCATCAGCTTATGGAGAAAAGTGCAAAAGAACTAGTTCAAAGTCAAAAGTCTCCAGGGTTTCTCAACTGACTTTTCTTGGTGCCCAAACCCAACAATCAGTGGAGACCTATAGTAGACCTGAGCAATCTGAACCAGTTCCTCAAGTCAGAAAAATTCAAAATGGAGACACCGAAAGCCATCAGGACCTCCCTTCAAAAAGGGGAGTGGTTCACCTCAGTAGACTTCAAGGATGCCTATTTCATATACCAATACAGGAACAGTCCAGGAAATATCTCAAATTTCATACCTAAGTTCAGTCAGATCAATTCAAGACACTGCCATTTGGACTGTCCACAGCTCCCATGGAGTTTACTGTGTTAGCAAAGGAGATGAAACTGCTGGTCATGTACAAGGGTGTAAAGAATCACCAATACCTGGACGACTGGTTGGTGAGAGCAAAATCCCACCAAGTTTGTCTCCAACATACTCAAGAGCTAATACAAATTAACTAGGTTGGCTGGTAATCTGAAAAAATCAGAGCTGGACTGGAAATGAGTCTTCGACTTGGTAGATTACCAGTTCGACCTCTAATGTGGTCCGGTCCGACCGACACTGGTCCGGTGGCAGGCCCTTCCAAAGAAAATACAGGACTTATTCAACTGTCCAACCTCTCCAATCTGGCAATTTTTGTCCTTGATAGCTCTGCTAACAGCAACAGAAAAACAAGTTCATCTAGGCCGTCTACACATGAGACCCATTCAGTGACATCTCAAAAACAACTGGAGCATTCCGGAATCACTAGAGAAGGTCATTCTTATCCCAAAGGCCTTCTACCCCCATTTAAAATGGTGGCTGGAGGAATACAATGTGCTTCAAGATCAACCATTACACCCACTAAGACATACTCTGCAAATCTTTACAGACACACCAAAAGAAGGGTGGGGCACCCACTTAAACGAGCACACTGCAAGAGGAACTTGGTCCCTTCCAGAAAGCAAACTGCATATAAATTATCTGGAACTGAAAATGGTCCTCTTGCCCCGAAAAGAGTTCCGAGACCTCTGCTCAGACAAGATACCGACAAGTTGTCGGTGACAACACCACAGTGGTGTCATATATAAACAAGGAAGGAGGCATGAGGTCTGGCTGACTGTGTGCCCTTCTGTGGAGAATCCTGAACTGGTGTTCCAGAAAACACGTGACTCTCAAAGCCTGATACATCCCAGACCATCTGAACGTGGTAGCAGACAAGCTAGGCCAGTCCATCCAGAGTGGTCTCTCCTTCCAGAGGTTTTTCAGTCAATGAGCAGGTGGATAGATCTATTTGCCACGAGGTTTAAAAAGTTACCGCTTTTTGTGTTACCAGTAGCAGATCCCCTGGCATGGGCAGTGGAGACACTCAGCCTGCCTTGGGAGGATCTGGATGCAAATGCCTTCTCACCAACAGGTGTTTTTGTGCAGGGTGGTGGAGAAGTTACAGGATCAACCATGCCACAATATTATTCTGATTTCCCCAGGGTGGCCCAACATGCCTTAATTCTGGGACCTAGTGACTATGTCAAGTCAGATCCATTTAAGCCTTTCCAACCTGTCCAACTTGCCCAACAAATCTGTCCAATCTAAACCTACATGCCTGGCTCCAAGAGCCTCAGCGATAAACGAACAGGACTTCTCTGAGGCAGTGGCAGCACAAATTAAGGCTCCTCAAAAACAGGAAGTTACAGCCAAGTACCATTGATGGCTACAGATCAGCCATTGCTTACAAGCTTGGGAATTTCCCCATTAATGTTAGTAATGTTACATGAAAATCTCACTCACTTCTTGGATAGTTTCCACATAGATAGACCCAAAGGGCGGAGGGGCATCCCCTCCCGGAACCTCTCTCTGGTGTTGCATTAGCTGACAAAGGCTCCTTTTGAACCGTTAAAAAGGCCTCTTAGAAGCACTTCACCTTCAAAACTGTTTTCCTTTTGACCTTGGGTTCGGTTAAAACATAGGATTGAGAGCCATGCTTGGTAAATCAAAAATATCAGACATCAGTTGGACTGGTCTAAGGTATCCCTATAACCCTCACTCAGCTTTCTTTTAAAGAACCAGCTGGCCAAAGAGGGTCCAGTCAGTATGGTCCCAGTGATTATACAGACCCTGGCCCCAACTCTGGATATATCACTAAAGTCTGGCAGGTCCCTGTGCTCGGTCAGAGCCTTGCACTACTATTTGGACAGTACCTCAGATCTTAGGCAGAATAAGGAGTTAGTCTTTGTCTCCTTTAAGAAAGGTTTTGACAGAGACATATCACCTGCCACTATCTCCTCCTGAATCAGCAGACTGTGATCCTATGCTATAGACTGTGTGATCAGGAGTCCCTCACTCTACACCAGGTTAAAACCCATGTTTCGAGGTAATTCGCTGCTTTCAAGGCATTCCAATCGGGAGTCTACTTGGAACAAAGCCTTGGCCTTCCACTGGAATTCACATAACACCTTCACACATTTCTATCTGAAGGGTGTGGCCTGTGCTGATGTAAAGCTCTACCATCTGAGACCTGTAGTGGCTGCTCAGCAGATCCACCAGTAGCCTCTTTGCTATGAAGGAGACTGTAGATATGTAAATATATATATATATATTTTGAGAGAGAGAAATACAAAAAAAAGTAATGTGCTTCCTTCGGTGGTTTATTCTTCTTCTGGGGCTGAACTCATCCCTCTCTTCCCCTATCTCAGAACAGGTCTGTTTAAACAGGGGCAGGGGGGGCTAAAATTGTTGTTCTTGTTTGTGAGTTCTAGTAAGTCCCTAGTAACTAGCCTGCAGACCAAGCAGTAGTTATTCAGCAATTGTCTAGTGAATTGCATTAACGCAATAAAATTGCAAATTTAATAAGTAAATTAAATTTTTATAAGTTAATACCTATCCAATGGACCCGCAAGACCATCCCAACCAACCCCACTGTCAGCTTACTAGGGATCTAAAGATGTTTAGACAATGAAAAACATGCTATGACATCACTCTGTCTAGACAGGAAGGAAGTACAGTCCGCTACCTGGCGAGTGCACAATATTGCACTGGCCTGGCAGGTGGATCTGCATTGACCAGATTGGCAATAGTCCATTGGATAGGGTATTAACTTGTACATTTTTTTAATTATTAAATTTGCCATTTTATCTTGCTTTTAGAGCATTATGATGTATTTGAATGTAGTAAATACAGGGAGTCTAAAAGACTAACCTCTGACTCATTCCGTATTGGTTAAACTGAGGTACTGAAATATTAAATTTGGTGCTTTTTGACTTATAACTATTGGCTTATAATTATAGTTTTCAGAGCTTTCAAGTGTACTAAAAAGCAATATTAAACCATATGCAGGGAGTCTAGAAAGTTCCACAGAATGATTTCCCTCTACCCCACATCCCTTAAGGGCTTTGGGGGTATTATTTTCACCCATGGTGTCCCGATGGGCAGGTGAGTGGGTGGTCGGGCAGTGGGAAAAAGTTTGTCCGGGCTGTATCCCAGAAACTGTAAGGTGTAGGAACTTGATACTTGGTAGGGACATTGGTTAGGGGGTGTAGATGTGCAACGTCATGGTCTCTGACCTTGATTTGACCTTTGACCTTGCCGTAGTGACCTTGAGTTTGAAAATCTTGTCTGGGCTATATTTGGCAAACTGTAAGGTGTAGGAAGTTGATACTTGGTAGAGTAATTGGTTATGAGGTGTAGGTGTGCAACATCATTGTGTGACCTTGATGAGTCCTTTGACCACGCTGTAGTGACCTTGTTCCATAAAATCTTGTCCAGGCTATATCTCAGAAACTGTAAGGTGTAGGAAGTTGATACTTGGCAGGGACATTGCTTTGCTTTTATAGCTGTGCAACGTCATAGCATGATCTTGATTTGACATGTGACATTGCGATAGTGACCTTGACCTATAATGTCTTGTCTGGCTATATTTTGGCAACCGTAAAGTGTAGGAAGTTGACACTCGGTAGGGACATTGGTTCGGGATTGTTGGTGTACAGTGTCATGGTGTGACCTTGTTTTGAACATTGATCTTTCTGTAGTAACCTCGACCTTTAAAATTTTGTCCAGGCAATATCTCTGCATTCGTAAAGTGTAGAAAGTTGATATTTGGTGGGGACATTGCTAAGGGGTTGTAGGTGTGCATCATAATTTTTAGTTTTCTGAATAATGTTGTCATCTTGCTATTTTATTATCTTGTTTTATTACTGTATATTTACATACATTTGCTTTCTCTTAGATGTTAATTTCTCTATTTAAACATCATTAAAACCTTTATATAATTGACACTGCTCTGAAAGTATTGCAATCTTTTTACTGTTTCACTACTTCTATATCTCATGGTGTTGAAAACTATTTCCCCAGGCTATCAGGTATGGGCATCTCTGACGCTATTTTATTGTGCTACAATAGCTTACCATGTTGGACTCTAACTGTATCTCTTTGCTTCCCCCAGCATCCAGCCCGGTAGTTTAATGGACACTAAGAAAATGGAGGATGATCCTTAAAAAGCATTTTTATTGCGTTAATACTTCCTATCCAACGGACAATTGCTAATCCAGTTGGTGCAGCCTGCCAAACAACAGAAAAAGTTGCCTTATATGAGTGCATAATGCCCTCACAAGCTGCCCAGTCCCAGATTTTTTATTTCTTCAGAGTGCAATGGCATGGACTTCTTTGCCATAAGACATTAGTCCACCAGTCAGCTCAGATTAACGGGTTCCGACAGGGATTTATTTTTCAGATTTTCCTCAGAGTGCACTGGTACCGATTTCTCAAACCAACCAGCTCTAGTATTGGGTGTTTTACAACAGGAAGCAGGAGATACTGTTAAGTTGCATGTCAAATATCACAAAGAATGCGTCCACTGATGTCCTCTCCAGTCAGCTGATCATGTGACCTTCTGACCAACAATAGCTTCCATTTTTAGCTCTCAAGGACTATCTTTGCATCTGTGAAGCTCCACATTAAGAGGTACGCCTCAAGAATGCGTTCTTCAGAATTCACGTCTACTGTGATACCAGTCTCTCCCTGATGGCCCTTTTGTCGGTAGTGGTATTTGTGGATGGCCACATCAATGTACAGGTTTCCTGGTTAAGTATCATGAAAGAACTCGACTGACTGATGCCATCACATTTGTAAATAGAAGGAATTCCCAATAGAAGAGCATGAAGTGCAAAGCATCAGTGCACCAGCCAGCTCCAGTCCAGTCAACTTCACAATAAAGACGTGCATTAACACTGCATCCTCAGTAAAATTCAGAATGACCAGAATCTTGGTATTCTTCAGAGACAGTATTCACGAAGGGTCTTAGACTTAGCCAGGTCTTAGACTTAAATGTGGTCTTAAAGTTGAGACTTTTGTCTCAGCTAAGTTTTGTCTTAAATCTGTATTCACAAAAATGGACTTAGCTAAGTCCAAGATTATCAGATAACCACAGTGGTCATGTGACATGTGTCATGTGACCTTTCTTTTCTATTTGAAACTATACTATTGGTGTTACATATCATTCATTTAATGCATTTTATCAAAGGAAAACTGCTGTTTTGAAATGGAAAACCTTATTACCACACATAAACACCCAAAGACTGCTTTAGTGAGGTGTTCTGTATAATTATACTTTATTTACAGCCATTTCAAATTTTGAAGTGCAGAAAAGTTAATGGCGGCAATATTTAAGTCTTCTTTACAAAACTTAATCCCACTACCAACCAGTCTTAGAGTTGAGTCCTTGGCTAAGCCTAAGACAGGTCTTAAATTCTTTGTGAATACCACTAAGCCTAAGACAAAAGTCTTAGCAATTTTTGGGCAGAAACTTGAGACAAAAGTCTCAACTTTAAGCCTAAGTCCTGGCTAAGACCTTTCGTGAATACGGGCCCAGTATTTTTACTCTTCAGAATGTACTGGTACAAACCTCTTTGCTACAAACATCAGTTGAACAGCCAGCTCCAAAGAATGCGACCAATGGCGTCAGAAGCTGGTCATGTGATTCACCAACCAACAAATCTTTCTAAAAATAGGTCTCAAGGGCTTTCCCAGCAACTGTCAATCTTTACTTTATGAGAAATCAGTTCAATAATGCAGGGAACCTGCAGTAAACTGAATTCAACACAACATATAGTTGCATCAACAATTAATTGCCAATACAGACCAGGTGCTGCCTAAACTCCTTGGTTACAGAGAAACAAAGGTCTACCAGAGAAACCTCTACTCCCTGAAGACATTGGTTGCAAAGAAATACCAACCTACCGAACTGACAGAAGATAGCAATGAATTAACCTGTCAGTCTGACTTGTTTGACCTTTGGATACCCTGGTTACAAAGAACACTAAGCAACGCATCTCACTGCACATCATGAGCTGCCAAGGGTCATTCGATCCTATGTCCTCAGGGACAATAACATTGTGTTAATAGTACAGTTTAGGCAGTAAAGCTGACCGGGAGCAATGAGACTGTAAAAGTTTGCCAGTCACCAGAGACTTCAACCAGAAAGACAATAGAACTCAGACAAGATAGACTTTAGATGTGAACTTATCTTTTATAACTCTTGCATATATTGTTAAGGGGCAGCTGAAGGGCATAAGTGATGGCATTGTTCTTCCTTGTCAGAATTAAAATATATGAAGATGCTTCCTGTATCCAACTATTGTCTTTTGTCAACCAGTTTCCAATGCCCCAGCTGTTGTACTAGAACTGCCAATAAGGACAAGATTACACAGGTCATGGGAAACTTGAGTAGCACTGAGTGCTGGTCCAAAGGCCTTAAATATCCCCTCAGGAACTGTAACCAGATGAAGGCATTACAGGCTCTTATTAAGAAAAATGCAGTAGAACTGGTCAAGATCAAACCTGGTCTCTTTTCACTGGGTTACCTTTGATTCACAAACCTAACAACTGGTGCACTTCTACACTAGACCTGAGCAAATGGAACCAAATTCTCAAGTAGAGAAATCCAAAATGGCGACACCAGAAACCACCAGAACCTCCTCCAGCAAGGACAGTGGGTTACCTTAATAGATTTCAAGGATACCTACTTCCATAGACCAATGTATCAACAGTCCAGGAAGTTTTTCACATTTTTTCACATCCAAAGCAGGTCATATCAGTTCAAGGCACTGCCATTTGGACTGTCCACAGGTCCCATGAAGTTTACGGTGAAAACAAGGAGGTAAAACTGATGCCCACACACAAGGGTATAAGATTCCACCAGTACCTTGACAACTGGAGGGTGAGAGCCCGATCCCTCCAAGTTTGTCTCCAGCATATTCGGGAACTAGTAAGAATTTGTCCAGAAGCCATTTCTGGAGATGGAGATATCAGAGCTGGAACCCACCTTAATAGGCTACCAGTTTCGACCTCAGATTTGGCCGGGTCCATCCAACACTGGACTGGTGGCAGACCAGGTGGCACTTCATGTCCTTAATAGGTCTGCTACTAGCCACAGAGAAGCCTCCCAAACAAGTCTTTGACTTCGTAGGTTACCATTTTTGACCTCAGATCAACACCGACAATGACTGACACCGGACCAGTGGTAGACCTGGTGGCAGTTGATGTCCTTAAAAGGACTGCTACCATCCACAGAGAAGTAAGTTCACCTTGGCCTACTGCACATGACTGTGGTAGCCAATAAGCTATCAAGGCTAGGCCAGACCATCCAGACAGAGTGGTCTCTCCTTCCTGGAAGTTTTCATATGATATGCAGCTGGTGGCACCAGCCCAAGATAGACATATTGGCCACGAGGTTCAACAACAAGTTACCTCAGTTTATATCACCAGAATTGGACCCCCTCGCATGGGCAGTGGATACACTCAGCCTGCCATGGGACGATCTGGATATGTATGCCTTCCCAGCGGTTGCCATATTGGTCAAACTAGTGGAGAAGTTGCAGGTCCACCCTTGCCACAGAGTCATTCTGATCACCCCAGCGTGGCCAAACATGCCCTGCTTCTGGGATCTAATGGCCATGTGAAGCCAAATCCCTCTGAATCTGCCAAGACTGGTCAACCTTGTAACACAGCCCTTCAATCAGACTCCACACTTGAATCTGACAAATCTAAATCTACATTCTTGTCTCCATAGATCCTCAACTATCAAAGGACAAGACTTCTCTGAGGCAGGGGCAGCAAGAATTGAGGCTCCTCAAAGAGGATCAACCAGATCAGTCTATGAGGCAAAGTGGACCATTTTTACAAATTGGTGCCTCGGTAACCAGGAGGACTTCAGGGCACCCCCTGTAAAGTCAATAGCTGACTTCCTGTTGCACCTGTTTCAGGACAGGAAGTTACAGCCAAGTACCATTGATGGCTATAGATCAGCTGATAAACTAGGGAATTCACCCATTAAAGTCAGCCAAGATGAAAACCTCACTCGTCCCCTGGATAGCTTCCGCAGAGAGATATCCAAGGCAGAAGGGTAATTCTCTCCTGGAACCTGTCTCGGGTACTGCACCAACTGACAAGGCTCCCTTTGAACCCATTAAAGAGGACTCCTCGATGCATATGACCTTGAAGATTCTTTTCCTTGTGGCCCAGGGTTCAGGTAAATGCAGGAGTAAGATCCGGGCTTGGCAAAATAAAATATCAGACATCAGTTAGACTGGTCAAAGGTTTCCTTGTAGCCCTCACCCAGCTTTCTTTCCAAGAACCAGCTGGCCAAAGAGGGTCCAGACAGTGCGGTCCCAGTGGTTATACCAGCCCTAGCCACTGCTCTGGATAAGTCACTTAGGTCCTACAGGTCCCTCTCTCGGGTCAGAGCTTACGCTACTATTAGGACAGGATCTCTGACCACAGGCAGCACCAAGATTTTGAACCAAGGCTTCGACAAGGGCATCTCACCTGCCTCCATCTCCTCTTGTATCAAACAAACCGTGATCCTATGCTATGAGCTCTCTGATCAAGAGTCCCTCACACTCAACAGGTTAAAGCCAATGAAGTGAGGTCATTTGCTGCCAAGGTCTTTCAGTCAAGGGTTTTTTTGGAGCAATTACTATCACCCACTGGAAGTCTAACAACACTATCACGCAATTCTGTCTGAAGGATGTGGCGAGGGCTGACTGAGAGCTGTACCATTTGGGCCCATTAGTGGCTGCTCAGCAGATCCACAAGTAGCCAATATGTAAATAGTGTACATATAAAAGGGATCATAAAAAGCCAAGCCGTGCTTCCTTCGGGAGGTTTATTTTACCTCAGAGCAGGTCTGTCAAAATAGAGGGGCAGCAATGTCTGTATAGCCCCGGTAACTGGGTGACTGACCGACCCAAGGGCCTGCAGGTGTCTGACAATGTGTCAACCTGGCCCGGGATTTTATTTTGGTCTCACTAGTGAGTTCCTTCAAGTCCATAGTAACTTACCTGCCGACGAAGTAGTAGTTATTCAGCAATTGTCCATTTGAAGTTAATATCCTGTCTAATGTACATACAAAATCCTCCCAACTTATCCCACTAACAGCTTACTAGGTGTCTAAGAGGTTTAGACAATGAAAAAGATGCTATGACGTCAACTTGTCTAGACAGGAAGTACGAGGCACCATCTAGGGAGTGCACAGTACTGGGGCCGGTCAGCTTGTGGGGGCATTATGCACTCATATAAGGCAACTTTTCCTGTCGTTTGGCAGGCAAGTCTGTGCCGACCAGATTAGCAGTTGTCCAATGGTTAGGGTATTAAGTTAAAAAAATTAATTATTAAATTTGCAATTTAACCAGGCAGCAGCCTGTAATCATTTTGTCAACAAGATCGAAGACAATGTACAGATAACTTACATGTTTTGTATGGTGAATCAGGCATGTGAAATCATGGCTTCAACCAAAATTTGTCTTTTTGTTTTGATAAATTGATGCAAATCTTCTCTGGCACCAGTTGGGTAGAACTAGCTAACATCACACTCCTCAAGAGACACCCCTATCTGGACTATCTGAAACCTGGTGCTGTCTTTCTAACAGCCGACTCTATTTTTTTGGTATGTTCAAAAGTATCTCTATTCATATCTCATTTGGTGGCTAATAGAGAAAAATGACCTGCCAGGCCTATCAGTGCACCCCCATCAACATATGGTCCATTAGAATAAGTAAGTTACACATAAAACTTTTGGGAACTCAAAGCCACTTTCCTGTCCTTAAAAGAGTTTGAGCTCTTGCCCAGGTACCAGATATTTCTGATAACCACAGATAACAAAAACACTTGTTGCTGACATAATCAAGGATGGCAGTGTGGGGTCAAACTCTCAGTGCCCTCCTGTGGAGGCTTCTATTCTAGTGCAATCTCAGAAAAATTTGTTGTCATCTTCTGGGGCACTACAACATGATGTTTTGGTAAATTGATGCTACCAGGTGGCACCTGTTGGATAGAAATAACCAATATCACATTCCTCAAGAAATATATTATCTGGACCATCTGAATCCTGGTGCTCTCTTCATAACAGCTGACTCTATTTTTCTGGTATATTCAAAACTATATTGACTTCCATTCCAATAAGCAAGTTACACATAAACTTCTGGGAACTGAAAGCAATGTTCTTGGCCTTAAGAGTTTTAGCTCTTATGCAGGCATCAGATGGTTCAGATAACCACAGAGACAACACAATGCTTATATCTGACGTAATCAAGGAGAGCAGTGTGAGATCAAGCTCTCTCAGTGCCCTCCTGTGGAGACTTCTATTGTGGGTCAATCTCAGAAAAATTTTGCTTGAAAGCCGGTCATCTTCTGGGGCACCCAAATATGATTCAGAACAAGCTCTGCCACAGATAGCATCATTCCAAAGTGAAGCTACTAGCTACAACAAGATTATTCAATCTTTCAAGTTCTCCCCCATTCCAGATGAAACAGCCTAGATAGTAGACATGCTGAGTCTTTTCTTGGAGGGATTGACTTTTTGTGCCATTCCCCCAATTCCTCTTCTGAACAATCTGGTAAACAAAGGCCATGCTTCAGCCCCTTAAGGAAATTGTACCCCTGTGTAGGGGCCAAACTGTTCTAATAACTAGAAACTACACTTGGGGCCTATATAAACAAGAAGGGAGGTATGGAATCAGCTAATCCTGTCTTCTCCTCTGGAGGTTGCTATCCTGGTACAACCTCAGAAACATTTGTTTCAGACTGTGTCATTTTCCAGGCTTCCTAAACATGATAAAGCATTTCCTTCACGAGTGAGTGTTCTTTCAGAAGGTTTTCAAATAATAAATGCTGCAGGTAGTATTACCCAGATGTACAGAGTGTATCATAATACTATACTCAGCCACAGCTGTCAGAATGTGATCCTCATAACCCCAGGTTGGTCATAGGTCTGGGACATGATAAACCTGTTATATTAGAACCCTTCAATGGGACACATCACAGGGACCTACAGAACCTAAACCCCCATTCCTTGCTAGTAGAGCACCATCTATCAAACAATTGTTTTTTCTCTGGCCAAGTGGAAAAAATAATTGAGGCCCCGTAATGATGAAGAACCAGAACTGTCTACTAGGCAAAGTGGTACATTTTTGTATGATGATATGATCAGGTGGACTTCAATTGTACATCTATAAAACAATGGATCATCTGCAGTTTTTCCAGGAGAAATATCCACAGTTTAGCATGACAGATGGCTAAAGGACTGCCATTGTTGATAAAGTAGGGAATTTTGTCTAAATATCAGTAGAGAGGAAATGTCAACTGACTTCTACACAGTTGCCTCAGGCATCGACCAAAGGACCGCACAGCTATTGCATTTTTAAATTTACTTTTAGAGCTTCACCAATTGACTAAACCTCCCTTCAATTTTGCCAATGTAGCAGTGAAAGACTGAATAAGAAGATTCAACATCAAAGGGACTGGCAAAAGGTTTCACTGTATCCTTATGCAAGTTTTCTCTTCAAAAAACCAACTGGTAAAAGATGTCCACGAGAGCTTGGCCTCATCGGTTATTCTAACCTTGCCCCACACCCTAAACAAGCCCTTAAGGAGGATATGGTCATCTGTCCAGTTAGAGCCCTACACTATTACCTGGACAAGACAAAGATCTTATGGCAAACAAGGAGCAAATTATCTTTTAAGGAGAATTTTGGCAAGAAGTGATGAAGTGTTATGAGGTCTTTGAGTAGAAATCACTCTTTTCCATATCACAATCACAATGTTAGAGCCTTTGTTGCTACAAAGGCTTTTTAAGGAATTTCCCTGAACAAACTATCTCATCCTGTTTGTATACAAAATGTATAGAGAAGTGATCCGCTCCTTTCAAAAAAAAAAAGGTTCAGTTCACACATTTATCTTGGAAATGTTGTAAGATTGATTTTTGCCATATTTTTGGACTAGAGGGTATATACAAAAGCACTCATGTCACTTTGTAAGCACATTTCAGAAAATGCAGAAAATCATTTACCTCAGAAATAGTGTAAGATTGATTTGGAGTATGTATTTATATATAGACATCTGCCCATTTTGGTGGCATCCTTTAATTTTTGCCTGAGACATAAAATGCATTTATCCCTAAAACAATGTGAGTTTAAGAAAATTTATTTTTAGAGTGTAAGATCACTTTTGGCCCAAATATTTGGACCTGAATGCATAAGATTTAAAAATGTGTTCCTGTTTTGGCATCCACCTTACATTTCTGTATAAAACATAAAAATGCAGTTCAGAAACAGGACAAATTTTGGGAAATAATGTCAGAGGGTTCAAGACAAGGCATCCAACCATTTTAGCAAAAGTGTTCTCGCAAAAGTTTTGGCAGCCATTTTGAATTTCTGCATAAAATAGAAAAGACAGATTTAACTCAGAAACAATGTGACATTGATAACAAACAAATGCTATGACCAGAAGGTATAACCAAAATCAACTGCACCTTCTTCAAAAAAATTGTCCAGCAAGGGTTTACGACCATCACAAATTTCTGCGTGTAAAATATATTAATCTCAAAAACAGTGCCAGATTGAATTTGGATGAATTTATAAACCAGACAGAAAAGAAACAGGCACAAATCTTTGACCAAAAGTCACAGGACTATTCTGGATCTACTCATTTTTGCACAGAAATGCCTTTTCCCAAGTTTGGACAGCCATCATGGATACCCAACAAAGTGCAAGCAAATCATTTACCTTTGATATCTATTTGCCCAATTTTTAAACTAAAGGTTCTATGACAAGGTATCTCCCAAGTTCTTTATTAGAAAATATTGCAAAATTTTGACGGCCATCTTGAATTTCCGTGCAAGACTTAAAGGCCTTTTTCGTTGAAACCATGTAAAATTGCGAAACTATAAAGTCATTTCTAACTTTTCCAAAAATAAATCATTGGCCTGCCATTTTTGGCAGCCATATTGAACTCCTGTGCAAACTAAATATCCATTTATCTCTGAAACAGTGATATTATTCTTGGCTGAATGTTTGGATGAAAGGTTTATAAAAAGGCTTCTACCCATTTTTCAAGAAAATTGTTCTAATACATCAGTCTGGGTCCTGACCACTACTCTGCAATATAGGGTCAGGTATCGCCCACCATTTTGGGTACTAGGCTTCCATAGTTACACATAGCAATGGTCAAGAAGAAATTAAATATAATATATTTCTAGTTTGGTGCATATTTTGACACAATATTCCCCTTTTACTACGTAATGTTATCACATAATAATTAAACAACATTTATGATAAATAAAAAATGTGTATCAGTTTAAGTGTTGTCAATCTTCTGTTATCACCCAAATGCACTTATTTTCTATTGTCTTCTCAAAATATTTTCAAGTTCAAGTGGCAACATTTGATGTTTTAACTCCTGTAATATGGTAAAAATATTTTGAATGCATATACAAAATGCATATAAATAATTAAAATAACAATCAAGATTTTGCGAATCATGACAGATATTAGTGATGTTTTCTTTTGGCTATTCAGCACTGGTACTTACACTGGACAGCATTCAAACAATGAAAACTTTCATTAACCTGCAAGTATGTATATTGTCAAGCCCTATGGAATGATAATGAACTTGATACCATATCAATAGATTTTTAGATCTCCTCAAAAATGCAACATGGCTACCATAACAAGGGTGGCTACATTTTCCCCTTAATAAATGTATACATCACTTGTAACCTATTTATTTTAAGTTCACTGAAAGTCATAAAATAATCACCTCCTAAATTCAGTTTTACATTATTACCAAGATTAAATACGTTTTTATCAGAAATTCAAGATTGCTGCCAAAAGTGGTGCAACAAAATTTTTTGAAACACGGGTCGATATCTTTCTATATACCATCTGATGGTTGTATGGCTTTGTTTATTACCTCAGTTCCAAAAATTCAGGCTAAATTGCTTTATCTTTTACATTTTTCATTTTGCATTTTAAAGGAAAAATTTAAGAAGGGCTGTCAAAAATTGAAGAACAATACATTTTCCCCACAAAGGGTAGTAGCATATGCATATAGTCTAAAATTTGGTGATAAATGCACTGTTCCACACATAATTCAAGATAGCCAAAAAATTGCGGGAACATGCTTTCTTGTGATAAGTAGAAATTCAAGATAGCAGCCAAAAGTAGCAGAATGCTTTTTAAAACCTAACTGATGCCTGTTAATATACGCTCTGGATTTAACACCAACGTAAGTTAATTTTTTTTGCACTTTAGGCACAACAGCAAGATGGTCACAGAAAAAAGGGGAGAAAATTTTTTTGAACACAGACTAGATGGCTTTAATTATTACTGGTTCACAAATTTGGTCGAAATTCATCTATACACTATTTCCAAGATAAACTTAAAAAATACAAGATGGCCATGTAGTAGCAGACTGGGCACCAGTGTACTTTAACAATAAAGAAACTGGTATCGCCTTCGATGGCCTCCAGCTATTAATGCTGCATTCTTTTGTGCATTGTGAGGTGGTGTTCATTACCCGTGAAACAGTTTTGCAAATTTAATAAGTAAATTAAATTTTTATAAGTTAATACCCTATCCAATGGACAATTGCTTTACCGGTCGGCGCGAACGGTCCCGCCAAACGACAGAAAAAGTCATTCTGTATTAAATACCGGCAGGACCGGTCACAGAGTGTACATTCGCCAGGTGTCGCCTCGTGCATACTTCCTGTCTAGTCAGAATGACGTCATCGCATCTTTTTTCGCTGTCTAAACCTATTAGACCCCTAGTAAGCTGATAGCGGGGTCGGTTGGGAGGGTCTTGTCTGTCCATTGGATAGGGTATTAACTTATACAAATTTAATTTACTTATTAATTATTGCGTTAATACATCCTATCCAATGGACAATTGCTGAATAACTACCGCTTGGTTGGCGGGTAAGTTACTAGGGACTTGAATGAACTCAAAACTAACAAATTGTCTGGCCCAGGTAGTCCTGAAGCAGGCTACTCACTAATGGCCTAAGTCGGTAACCAGAAACCGGTTAACCGGGTGGTTTAACCAACACTGCCCCCCCCTTTTTTATTTCCAAGCATTTCTGCTCTGAGTGGGGGAAGAGAGGGATGAGTTCAGTCCCAAGAAATAATAAACCTCCCAAAGAAAGCATGTCACAGTTTTTTTTTTGTTTTTTTGTTTGATTTATACTTATCTAAGTATATACATTATGTACATTTTTACAAGAATGTCTCCTCACTATTGGGCTTGGTGGTGGATCTGCTGGGCAGCCACAAGATCCTAGATGGAAAAGCTCTGAGTCAGCCCAAGCCACATCCTTCAGATAGAATTGTGTGAAAGTATTATGAGATTTCCAGTGGCAGGCTGATAGGATTTGTTCTAAGGAAATTCCGGCTTGGAAGGCCTTAGAGGCAGCAATGGCCCTTACATCATGGGCTTTCACCTGATGTAAGGTAAGGGCCTGCTGGTCAGAGAGCTCATAACATAGGATAACTGTCTGTTTGATCCATGAGGAGACAGTGGCAGAGGAGATATCCTTGTCAAAACCTTTTTTGAAGGAGACAAAAACCAACTCCTTATTCCGCCTGAGGTCAGAGGTCCTGTCCAGATAATAACGTAGTGCCCTAACTGGACACAGTGACCTGTCACCCTTGAGTGATTTATCTAGCGTGTGGGCCAGGGCTGGGATAACCACCGGGGCCACACTGTCTGGACCCTCTTTGGCCAGCTGGTTCTTGGACAGAAAGCTGGGTGAGGGATATAAGGACACCTTGGACCAGTCTGATTGGTGTCTGATATTCTTATGAAGCCAAGCATGGATCTCACTCCTGCGTTTGCCAGAACCTAAGGCCAGTAAGAAAACTGTCTTGAAGGTCAGGTGCTTCAAGGAGGCCTCTTTAAGGGGTTCAAAGGGAGCCTTAGTCAGCTGGTGTAGTACCAGTGAAAGGTTCCAAGAGGGGATGCCCCTCCTGCCCTTGGGTCTGTCTCTATAGAAACTATCCAGGAGACGAGTAAGATTCTCATCTTTGCTGACATTAATGGTGGAGTTGCCCAGTTTGTCAGCAATGGCTGATCTGTAGCCATCAATAGTACCTGGCTGCAACTTCTTGTCCTGAAACAAGTGTAGGAGGAAGTCAGCAATGGCTTTCAGAGGTGGTGCCCTGAAGTCCACCTGATTACTGAGGCACCACTTTGTAAAAATGGTCCACTTTGCCTCATAGACAGATCTGGTTGATCTTCTTTGAGGAGCCTCAATTCGTGCTGCCACTGCCTCAGAGAAGCCTTGCTCTTTGATTGCCGAGGTTCTAGGAGCCAGGCATGCAGGTTCAGATTCGACAGGTTCCTGTGAAGGACCTGGTTGAATGGTTGAGACACTAGGTTGGGTATGCTGGGCAGACACAGTGGGATCTGGCTTGACATTGCCACCAGGTCCCAAAACCAGGGCATGTTGGGCCACCCTAGAGCAATCAGAATTATTCTGTTGCAGGGGTAGTCCTGTAACTTCTCCACCACTTTGCCCAAGATGGCTGCTGGTGGGAAGGCATACGGGTCCAGTCCCTCCCAAGACAGGCTGAGAGCATCCACTGCCCAGGCCTGGGGGTCTGGGACCGGTGAGACAAACTGTGGGAGCTTGTTGTTGAACCTTGTGGCAAACAGATCCACTTGAGGGGTGTGCCACCGGTTGCATATCGCTCGAAAATCTCCGGATTGAGGGACCATTCTGTTTGGATGGTCTGACTCAGTCTGGATAATTTGTCTGCTATCACATTGAGACGGCCGGGGATATGTCGAGCTTTGAGGGTCACCTGGTTTCTTGTGCACCAAGTGAGGATCCTCCAAAGTAAGGCACACAGGGGGCCAGACTTCATTCCGCCTTCTTTGTTTATGTAAGCTACCACAGTGGTATTGTCGGTAGCTACGAGAACTACCTTGTTCATACAGAGAGCTTGGAACTCTTGTAATGCCAGAAGAACTGCCTTTAACTCTAGATAGTTTATGTGCAGTTTGCTTTCCGGGAGTGAACAGCTGCCCCTTGCCATATGCTCGTTTAAGTGTGCAACCCACCCCTCTTTTGATGCGTCTGTAAACATTTGCAGAGCATGCTCTAGTGGGTGTAAGGGTTGACCCGTAACAACATTGTCTTCCTCCACCCACCAATTTAGGTGTGGGTGGAGTGACTTTGGAATGGGGATTATCTTCTCCAGGGTTTCTGGTACCCTCCAATTGTTCTTGAGATGCCACTGTATGGGTCTCATGTGTAGCCTGCCCAAATGTACTTGCTTCTCTGTGGCAGTTAACAGACCGATCAGGGACATTAGTTTCCGGACCGTACAGATTGGGTTTGATAAGATCTCCAGTATTTTGCTTTGTAGAGTCTGCCAACGTTCTGTGGTGGGTCTGACCCTGCCTTCCTTCAAGTCGAACTGGTAGCCTACGAAGTTGAAAACTTGTTTGGGTTCCAGCTCTGATTTGTCCTCGTTTACCAGCCACCCCAACTCCTTGCAGAGTAACACTAGAGTTTTTGTCTGTTGAAGACAAACCCGGTGGGAGGTGGCTCTGACCAACCAGTCGTCTAGGTACTGGTGGATCCTTATACCCTCTCTCATTGCAAGCCATTTCACCTCTTTGGCTACCACAGTGAATTCCATGGGGGCTGTGGACAGGCCAAAGGGTAGTGCTTTGAATTGGTAGAACTTGTCTTGTATGTGAAACCGCATATACTTCCTCGACTGGCTGTTTATAGGTATGTGGAAGTATGCGTCTTTGAAATCTATGGAAGTCACCCACTCCCCTGTCTGGAGGGAGGTTTGTATTGTCTCTGGTGTCTCAATTTTGAAAGACTGTGTTTTCAAATAGTTGTTTAGTTTGCTCAGATCCAAGATGGGTCGCCACCAGTTGTTGTGTTTGGGGACCAGGAATAACCGGTTGTAAAAGCCCAGGGACTGAGGATTTTGAACCAATTCTAAGGCCTTTTTGTCTAACAGCTGATGCAATGCCTCTAACAGGTAGCTGTTCCTGTGAGGATCTACATAGCAGCTTGTTACTGTGGGTTTTCTGGTCAGGTAAGGTCTGGTCCGGAAAGGTAGGATGTACCCCTCCCTGAGGACTGATATGACCTTGGGGTTGACACCCAAGGCTGCCCATTTTTCCCAAAACTTGTGCAATCTTGACCCTACAGGAGGATTTAGTACAACAAATGGGACATTTTGTACAGAACTCAATTGATTTACACAGGAAACACATTTTACAGATTTTATTGACATTTGATGTTCGGGAATTACGCCTTTCTTTTGCGGCGACCCTCCTGTAAAAGGTACATGAGGAGCAACATGACAATATACAGGTAATTGAGTTCTTGTCTGTAAATTTCCAGTCACACAAAAATCCTTCTAACCGGTCACACTTACAGGAGTCAGCTTTCCTGTTACAAACTGAGCACAGTAATTGTCATTTATACTGCTTCTGTGTTTTGGCAGGTCGCTGAGAAAACGAAGCAGTATGACCCCGGTGAGATCTTTGTCCACGCCTTCTACCCAGTTGTTTCCAGGCAGGTAGACCGGGTTTCCTGTCCTGATCCGGTTGTTGTTGTTTACCGGGCTGGTGGTAAGGGTGGAAACAATGGGGACCCTTGTGTGAAGAACCGGCAGTACGTTTATCTTCATGGTGTCTTATTTCTTCCTCAGCTTTGCTGATGAGATGATCCGGAAACAAGGCACTCATATGCAGGAGGGCAGACCTAAGAGCGTTCAAAGTGTCCTGTTTGATCCCGGCTTTCAGATAATCCAGGTAGCTGTCCCTTCTAGTTAGCGTAAGGTTGGCCACATTAATAAAGACACCATCTGATAAATCCTGCATCGTTCTGGCCATTGTCTGTGTGATGCTCTTGTTAAAGGTTACCAGAAAGTCCAGTTCTTCAACAGCCTGATGAGATTTACCGGTAGATTTTCCCTTGCCCTTGTCGTTCTGCAACACTTTCAACTGAGAAGCCATAGAGTCCTGCACTTGGTGAGGCAACGGGAAAACGTGGCAGCCTGGTTACACATATAAGTTTGGTCTCTGGCTGCCCTCTCCCACTTCCTTAGCATATCCTGTGACACAGACCTTGAGGCTGGAGCAGAAGGAAGTGACCGGTTAGCAATACGAGAAAAGCTACTGTTGAGGCGTGCTGGTTGGTTAGTCCAGGAAGAGACTTTGGATCTGGAGAAATCCTTCTTCTCTGCATGCATGTCGTACCATTTAAGAGTTCTTGGTGGTTTGACAAACTGATCTTTGACTAAGCCAGCAGTTTCTGAAGCCCGGGATGGGTATCCCTCCTGTACAGTAATGTTAAGTTTTTCGAATTTTCAGCATAGCCAGTCATCCACCGGAACCTTCACAGAAACATTACCGGGCAATTGAGGTCTGGTGCCAGCAAAAGGGTTGTTGTCCTGTGCAGAGGAAAAAGAGTCGAACTCTGGCACTTGCTCCCAGCCCATAAACGACCTAACACCACGTAGAGTCTCTCTGTAGGTCTGTTCTGCACTTAATTCCTGGTCCGTTTCTATAGGTTCTTCGCGATCCGGACCTACTGACAACACTTCAGACAGTTCACCTTCATCTAAGCTAAGGTCAGGTTGGTCACTGAACTGATCATCTTCTGAAGCAAAGTCTTCCGGTTGATCAGCAGTCGTGGGACCTGGGGGCTGGACCTCGGGTCGACCACTAACAGAGGCACCAGCAGAGGAAACTGCAGTTTGGTCGGTTGGTGGAATCTCTGTCCCAGCACCGGGAGCCTCAACAGGCTGGGTGGCTGACTTCTTCACACCGGGGGCCTCAACAGGCTGGGTGGCTGTCTTCTTCTTCTTACCGGTCAAACTGGTAGCAGGACTCTGGCTAGTAGATTGCTGAGCTGGTGGAATAAAGGGCTTCTCAGATACCACCACGTTGGAGCTCTGAACCGGTTCCACCAGGAACTGGAAAGTCTTTGACAAAAAGAGAGCCTCCAGCCTCATCCAGGGATTTCAGGTCAGATTGGAAATCTGGTACTTTCGGAGGCTTGGATGTCTTCTTAGGGGATTTGTGAGAGGTCTTTTTCTTCTTAGAAGGGGTTTCGCCTCTATCACTAGAATCACCCTTGCCACTCTCAACCTTCCCAACAACAGTCACCGAAGATGGATCAACAGGGGAGGGAGAGGCAGTCTTCTTCTGGAGTTCTTTATCTTTTCGTGCCCTATAGGTGGGGGTGGCCAACTGTAACTTCTGCTCAGCTGTGAAATTATTGCAAATGGAGCAGTCCTTCTTTTCAACACATGCATCTTGGCCTATCCCCTTGTCACGACAACGCGCACATTTAGTGTGGGTGTCAAACAACGCCATAGCGTGGCCACAAGTCCCTCTTCTTTGTCCAGGGGACGCCATAACACTCCAGAAGTAAGGTAGAATAGATGAAAAGTTCAAAATAAAAGGTAGTCTTTACAAACTTCAAACGTTTCAACACAGTAGAAAAAACACGTCTGTACACTCACGCGCCAAACGAAAAAAGACGCGATGACGTCATTCTGACTAGACAGGAAGTATGCACGAGGTGACACCTGGCGAATGTACACTCTGTGACAGGTCCTGCCGGTATTTAATACAGAATGACTTTTTCTGTCGTTTGGCGGGACCGGTCGCGCCGACCGGTAAAGCAATTGTCCATTGGATAGGATGTATTAACGCAATAAAACTTTGCATTTTTAACCGCATTTTTTTCCGGATGTGAACTAGTAAACATTCTCATCCATCTACTCTCGTATAAATATTAACTGTGTAGTAAGACACTGATCAAAATAATTTGACACTAAATGCTTCTGAAAGCCATTTTTATTTGCAATCTCTTCTGAGCAGTATTGCTATTTTTGTAGGTTACATGGTTTATTAGTGCAGTACCTATGCCTTTATATATCATGTATTTGAGTTCTGTAAAATAGAAAAAAAATAGCATCAGAGAAGCCTGTACCCCACAGCCTGGGAAAATAGTTTTCAATACCATGAAATATAGAAGTAGTGAAACAGTACAAAGATCAAGATACAGAGCAGTGTCAGTTATATCGGGTCTAAATGAAGTTTAAGTAGAGAAAATAACATCTAAGAGAAAGAAAATGTACATAAAAATAAATTAAAAAATAAGACAATAGCATTTCAATAGCAAGATGACAACATTAATCAGTAAACTAAAATTATGGTGCACAACTTCAACCGCTAAGCAATATCCATACCAACGATCAACTTCCTACACTTTAGGGTTTCAGAGATATTGCCTGCACGAAATTGTAAAGGTCAAGGTTACTACAGTAACATCAAAGGTCAAATTAGGGTCACACCATGACACTGCACACCTGTAACCCACAACCAATGTCCCTTCCCAGTATCAACTTCCTACACCTTACAGTTGTCACAATATAGCCCAGACAACACATTACAGGTCAAGGTCACTATGGTAAGGTCACAAATCAAATCAAGGTCACACTATGATGTTGCACAAATACAACACCTAACCAATGTCCCTACTAAGTATGAACTTCCTACACCTTACAGTTTCTGAGGAATAGCCTGGACAAGGTTTTATAGGTCTAGGACACTTTGGCAAGGTCAAATCAAGGTCAGTCCATGACGTTGCACACTTTATCTTCAATCAATATCCCTACCACATATCAACTTCCTACATGTTATGGTTTCCAAGAAAAAATACGGACAAGATTTTCAAACTGAAAGTTATTATGACAAGGTTCAAGGTCAATCAATCTCACACAATGATGTTGCACACTCACAACCTCTAACCAGTGTCTCTACCAAGTATTAACTTCCTACACCTTACAGTCTTTTACAATGCACACTTAGACTCCCTAACTAATGACCCTATCAAATATCAACTTCCTACACCTTACGGCTTCTGAGATATAGCCCGGACAATATTTTTAAACTCAAGGTCACTACGGTAAGGTCAAATCAAGGTCAGACCATAACGTTGCACACCTACACCCCCTAACCAATGTCCCTAACAAGTATCACCTTCCTTCACCTTGCAGTTTCTGAGATACAGCCCAGACAAACTTTTTACCACTGCCCGCCCGCCCATCCCGACACCATATGTGAAAACAATACCCTGAAAAAATCAACTGACCTTATGCATCCTTGATCTTTGCATGATTTGGACGGCAAAACATTATACTTGAATTAATATATCCATGTAAAATACATATATATGGATATATGGGAAGATATACTTTATTTGAAAAAATAATTATAAATTAAATGTTAATCGTAATGACTTAAAAAAGTGGAAGCACTGACCCATACGGGACTCTTTACAAAATAATATTAGCATGAGGAATTATTGAGATATAGAGCATTAAACTTTTAGTGAAAACAAAATATCTGTTTTCATGTAATGCGAGTTTTAAAAATGAATATCAAAATGTTAGGCCACACAAGAATTACTTATTTGGCTAGGGGTGTAGGTGCGTAGGTGTGCAACGTCATGGTGAAGCTTTATTTGACTTTTGACCTTGTTGTAGTAATGGAAACCAAAAGGTCTAGGAAGTTGATACTTGGTAGGGATATTGGTTGGGAGTTGCAGGTGTGTAACATCATGTTGTGACCTTGATGTGACCTTGCCGTAGTGACCTTGACCTATAAAAGTTTGTCCAGGCAAACTGTAGAAAAGTTGATACTTGGTAGGGACATTTCTTAGGGGTTTGTAGGTGTGCAACATCATGGTGTGATCGTGATCTGACCATGTTGCAGTGACCATGAGTTTTAAAATCTTGTCCGGTGTATTTCTTGGATTTCATAAGGTGTAGAAGGTTGACACTTGGTAGGGACATTGGTTAAGGGGTGTAGGTGTGCATCATGGCATGACCTTTCACTTCAGCTCTGCCGAAGTCTGTTCACCTGCCATATTTGAAACATGTTTCTCTTATGACAAAGATATATGGATTGCTGCAACTGATTATTATATATACTTTTACATAATAAAGCTATTTCCATTGACAGCTATTCTCCAGATAATAAATTTTACAGTTTCATTATTATTTGTATACTGATTAATGCCGTCATCTTGCTGTTGAATTGTCTTGTTTTAATGCTTTATCTTTACATACATTTTCTATCTCTTAGAAGTTATTTTATCTACTTAAACATTATTTGGACCTTTATATAACTGACACTGCTCTGAAAGTATCCAGATATTTGTACTGTTTCACTACTTCTATATCTCATGGTGTTGAAAACTATTTCCCCAGGCTGTGGTCGGTACAGGCATCTTTGATACTTTTTTTTACGTATGTGACGAACAGAAGCAGATTTCACGCTATATGCCCAATTAAAAATAAGGTAAAGTCTCTCCTGACTTTTATTACACCAAATTAGGAAGAATCGGTCTGTACTCCATGAAATACTTGCCCACCAAATCTGAACTTGATTGAGGTTGTAATGTTTGAGTTATAAGGGCAAAACGGTACACAGGCAGAAAGACAGACACAAACTGATCACTATAACCCACTTCTACCATCAAGCGTTAATAACCTAAGTGAGAAATTTCTGTACCTTGTTTCCAAAACCGAAAACATAGTCCTGAAAAGATTTCTATCGTTAAGATCATTACAAACTAGCTCAAAGGCCATATCAATATCACACCATGATGTTGTACATCTACATTCCAAACCTATGCTCCTATTAATTTTCCATACCTTTCTCTGTAATGTACCTTGGACAGTAATTAAAATTACAATTCACTTTGGTAAGGTCAAAGGTCATGTCATGAATAATATACCTCCACTCCCCTGCAACCGTGTTTCAACTTGTTATAACTTATGTGTTTTTAAAACATAACCTGTAGATAATTTTGAAGGTCAAATCAAGGTCACCACATGAATAGTTTCACCTTCACACATAAACTTACAACCCTACCGAGTATCAATTTCCTTGACTTTTCAAAAATATGGAGTAAAGATTTTAAAGGCCAAGGTTACAACAAAGTCAAAAGTCAAAACAAGGTCACATTTCAATGATGCAGACTTGTGCTGCCATACTAATAACCCTATCAAGTATCAGTCTTGTAAATCTTGTGGATTTTGAAATAGAACACTTCCCAGTGAAAATGGAATAATACCATCAGAGATGCTCTTACCGCACAACCCAGGGAAACAGTTTTAAACATCATAACATATAGATGAACTGAAATAGCACAACTATTAAGGGGCCTTCATAGCAAACAGCGAGAGAAAATGTCTGTAAAATATGAATTAATTGAAGTAAAGATACCAATACAAATATCACAATTATGTATAAGTACATATAATAATGAGTTACAGCAATCCATGTATATTTGTCATAAGAGAAATATATCTTAATTATTGGAGGTGAACACACTTTGGCAGAGCCAAGATTAAAGTTCATACCATGATTTAGCATACCTGCATTCTCAACCAATGACCAATCCAAGATTCAGCTTTCTTACAACTTTCTACAGCTTTATCTCTTGCAGTTTCTGAGATATGGCAGAGAGAGGATTTTAAATGTCAAGGTACTACAACAAAGTTAAACCAAGAATTTTGCTCTCGTGTAACTTCTAACAAATGTCAACTTCTTACACCTTACGATTTCTGGGATATAGGACAGAGAAGATTTGTAAGTGCAAGGTCACTACAGTGAGGTTCAAAGGTCAAATTAAGGTCATACCATAAACAAACCCCAAAACGTCCATACCAAATGTCAACCTTTTACATCTAATACATTCTAAGATATAATCTGGACATGACTTTAATGGTCAATGTCACACAGCAAGCTCAAAGGTCTAATCTGCATCACATCATCATGTAGTTCACTTACACTAATGTCCCTAGAGAGTAACAACTTCTTACATTTTTGAAGATATACCCCACACAAGATTTTAAAACTCAAGGTTACTACAGCAAGGTCAAAGTTCAAATCAAGATAATATCCTAAAATTGTACACCTACATTCCCTATCAATGTACCTACTAAGTTTCAAATTGCTACACCATGGTTTCTGAATTATAGTCCCGAACAGATTTTGAAGGTGAATGCCACTACAGCAATGTCAAAAAGCTCAAATGAAGGTCATCCCATAATAATGCACTCCTACATCCCTACCCAATATCCCAACCAAATATCAGCTTCCTAAACCTTATAGTTTCTGACATACAGCCCAGACAAGAATTTAAAGATCAAGGTCACTATGGGAAGGCCAAAGGGCAAATCAAGGTGATAACATGATGTTACACACCTTTAAGGCTAATCAATATCCCAACCTAGTATTACCTTTCTATACCTTATAGGTTCGACATATCAACCAGACAAGATTCCAATGGCCAAAGGTAACTACGGCAAGGTCGAAGGTCAAATCGAAGATACACCATGACACTGCACACCCACACACCAATGATCCTAGCACATATGAACTTCCTGCACCTTAACATTTCTGCCACCCACCAACACATTTGCATGCTGTAGGTGAAAACAATTTTTGTTTTGCCAAGCATGAATCTCACTTCTGCGTTTGCCCGACCCATGGGCCAAGAGGAATACCGTCTTGAAGGTCAAATGCTTCAAGGAGGCCTCCTTGATTGGTTCAAACGGAGCCTTATTCAGCTGGTGCAAGACCAGTGAGAGGTTCCAGGAGGGTATGCCCCTCCTGCCTTTGGGTCTGTCTCTGTGGAAACTGTCCAGGAGACGAGCGAGATTTTTGTCCTTGCTGATGTTGAAGGGTGAATTTCCCAGTTTATCAGCAATGGCTGAACTGTAACCATCAATTGTGCTGGGCTGTAGTTTCCTGTCCTCATAAGGAAGTCAGCAACTGACTTTACAGGGGTACCCTGAGGTCCACCTGATTAGTGGCGCACCACTTGTAACAATGGTCCACTTTGCCTCATAGACTGATCTGGTTGATCCCCTTTTGAGGAGCCTCAATTCTTGCTGCCACCGACTCAGCGAAGCCCTGCTCCTCGAATGCCGAGGCTCCAGGAGCCGTGCATCGAGATTAAGATTTGTCAGATTTCTGTGAGGGATCTGATTGAATGGTTGTGTCAACAGGTTGGGCAGGCTCAGTGGGATTTTGCTGGACATGGCCACTGGATCCCAAAACCAAGGCATGATGGGCCACCCCGGAGCTATCAGAATGATTCTCTTGCATGGGGATTCTTGCAACTTCTCCACCACTTTGTCCAATATGGCTGATGGTGGGAAGGTGTATGCTTTCAGATCCTACCATGGCCGACTGAGCGCATCCACTGCTGTGGCCAGGGGATCTGGCACTGGTGACACAGAGGCAACTTGTTGAACCTTGTGGCAAATAAGTCTATTTTGGGCTGGTGCCGACTGCTGTATATTGAGTACCAGACCTCTGGAAGGAGAAACCACTCTGTTTGGATGGTCTGGCCTAGCCTGGATAGCTCATCTGCTACCATGTTCAGCCGGCCTGGAATGTGTCGGGCTTTAGAGTCACTTGTTTCCTGGTACACCAGGTCAAGATTCTTCATAATAGGGCACAAAGTGGGCCCGACCTCATGCCTCCTTCCTTGTTTATGCCTCCACTATTGTGGTGTTGTTGGTTGCTACAAGTACTATCTTGTTTGAGCAAGGGTCTTGGAACTCTTTTAAAGGCAGAAAGACTGCTTTAAGTTCTAGATAGGGTGTATGTTTTATTGGGTGTAAGGGTTGGTCTGTAAGAACATTGTCTTCCTTCAGCCACAATTGTAAATGGGGGTGCATGGACCTGGGGACTTCAATCACCTTTTCTAGTGACTCTGGCACCCTCCAGTTGTCTTTGAGATGCCACTGTATGGGTCTCATATGAAGTCGGCCTAGATGAACTTGCTTTTCTGTAGCTGTTAGTAACCTATCAAGGACATGAATTCCCGGACCGGGCAAGCCGGTAGGGATAGCAGTTTTAGCATAGTCTCTTGAAGGTTCTGCCACCAGTCCGGAGTCAGTCGGAACCGATCAGACCTGAGGGTGAACTGGTAGCCTACAAAATCGAAGTCTTGTTTGGGTTCCAGCTCTGATTTCTCTAAGTTCATCAGCCAACCCAGTTGCTGACACATTATTTACTAGTTCCTGTGTATGTTGGAGACAAGCCTGGTGGGATATGGCTCTCACCAACCAGTCGTATAGGTACTGGTGGATTCTTAAGTCCCTGTATATGGCCATCAGTTTCACCTCCTTTGGGATCACGGTGAACTCCAAGGGTGCTGTGGACAAACCGAATGGCAGGACCTTGAATTGGTATGTCCGACCTTGGATGTGAAATCTCAGGTATTTCCTGGATTGTTCCTGTATAGGTATATGGAAGTAGGCGTCCTTGAAATCTACTGAGGTAACCCACTCCCCTTGTTGGAGGGAGGTCCTGATGGTCTCCGAAAGGATTGGTTTGTCCAGACCTACAATAGGTCTCCAACGGCTGTGTAGTTTTGGAACCAAGAAAGGTCAGCTGAAGAAGCCCAAAGATTTTGAACTGGCTCGACTGCATCTGGTCCATAAGCTGATGGATTTTGGGTGACCTTGTCAAGTTGGTCTTGGGTACAGCCCCCAAGGCTTCCAATGTTCCCAAAAAGGATTTAGTCTAGATCCTACAGGCAGATTGTGTTCCACATTTGGGACATTTGGAAGTCTGATAAAAATTTCCAGTCCCTCCAGACACCAGTGCGGTCTGGTGACAATGATCCAAGTTGACAGTCTCTCTGTTCTTGTTGTGGTCCGGTCAACTTTTCACATTTTACACTCTTTGCCCCAGACCAGCTGCCTGCAAGGTGCGGAATTCACACAGTAACTGTTATTAAAAAAAAGGCTGACCCCTGGTCAGACGTGATGAAAACTTGTTTGATTGTAGACTACCTTTCCTTTTGCTGCTGAAAAGACCTATTTTTCCAGTCAAGTCCAGAACCGATGGTGGTAAGAGGTGTGATAAGGTGCCTGGTAGTAGCTTTGGAAATTGCCATATCAAGACCACTGATTGGTCTAAAAATTTTATGTAACCAAAATGACCTTGGGCAACTCTGTCAGGTACCAGGTCTCTCTCTGTAACCGGTTTTGATAAAGCAAGGTTGTATAGCCGGTACCTTGTCGGCAGGCTCTGTAACCAGTGGTTGAGGTGATAACTCTGCAACCGGTTTTGGTGAGAATAAGGCTGTATAGCCGGTAAACTGGTGATTTGAAGACTCTGTAACCAGTCACTTGAAGCCATATTTGTAGATACTTGCTGTCTACCTGCCTCAGAATCAACACAGAGTTGTGTTGAAAACTCCACTTACTGCAGGCTGAATGGAACTAGGTAGGGAGACTTGAAGCCGGTCGGTACAAGGCTGTGTAGCCGGTCGGTATACTCTGTAACCAGTTCTTGAAAACAATTTAACAACCATCTTTTGTGTTAAATCCAGCTTACTGTAGAATTCCTTCATTGATTTAAAGTATTTCTTTTGAAAACGCACATCTATTTGTAGGTTTGACAGTTGCTGGGAAAGCCCTTGAGCTATTTTTAGAAGCAATTTTTATTCGGCTTGTCACATGACCAGTTTGCTGTTCGGAAAGACACGCGATTGGCTGATTGGAACTCGTCAGTTGTCGCGTTCTTTTGTGATATGTAAACATGCAAATGCGCAGTATTCTGCTCATCCACAAACACCACTACCGACAACAAAGGCCAGTCCATAAGAGAGGGACTGGTATCACAGTAGACATAAGTTGTAAAGAACACAGTTCCAACCCTCCTGGTCGGTGAAAACACATGACCGCTTCGTGTTTTATTCGGAAGAACATGCGATTGGCTAACTGGAGATGACGTCAGTATTCGCGTTCTTTGTGTGATGCTTTACCGGCAACTTTACAGTCCACAAAACCCCACTACCGACAACAAGGTCGGGTCTGCAAAGCAGGGACTGTAGTCACAGTAGACATGAGTTCTGAAGAACGCATTTCCGACCTGCCTGGTCGGTGACATCACGTGACCAGCTTCATGATTAGGTAGGAAGGACAAGCGATTGGCTGACTGGATATGACGTCAGAGGTCGGGTTCTTTTGAGCTGGCCAGTCGGCTGATGCTTTAAAAGCAGAGAAGCCTGGACCAGTGCGCTCTGAAGATGCAAGTCCTGGTCAATGCCGGTCTGAAGTCGGTTGCTCAGCCGGCTGTGCACTCAAACCAGTGTCCTGGCCATCCACTGCCCTTACTACTGACACAAGTGCCGGGTCCACAAGGGTGGGACTGAGAGTGATTAAAGATGAAGTTCCTTCTATGTAAATACTAGGTGAGGTCGGCTGAATATGAGCTTGCCGGCCGACTAATGCTTTACAGCAAAGATGTCTGGACCAGTGCGCTCTGAAGAAATCTGAAGAATTCATCTCTTGCTTCTGATAAAAAAACACTAAATACCCGAGCTGGCTGGTGTGACTGATACTTTACAGCAGAGAAGTATGTATCAGTGCGCTCTGATGAAGAATGCACCCTTCATATGGGGAATTCCTTCTATTTACAGTGTTCAAAACTATGTAGACTGAAGTTCCCCGTGATTTCTATTTGTAGTACTATAAAAGACGTTTCTATGGTGACTGTAGCTGGAAGGTTACAGAAGGTACATTCAAACAAAAGACACGGATAAAAATACCTTGTAAGTAGTATATCCATAATTCCTCAATATTGTCGATCTGCCCCTAACAACACAATGGTTGAATGGGAGGAAACTAGCAAAATGGCGGCCTTCATATTTCTCGTCGATTACTGCCCTATCATCAACACTAAATTGAGTCAACTAGGGAGTGTTTCCAGCAGATTTCTAAATGTATATCTGTGCTTGATCAGTGGATAACACTTCTACACTGAAACTATCCACATAGAAGGTTGAAAAACCGTCATAATGCACACTTTTCCTTAAAATATCTGGAGATGTTGAAAACACATCTGCACAGTACACGCGCCAAAGGAAAATGGAAAATTTAATAAGTAAATTAAATTTTTATAAGTTAATATCTTACCTAGTGGACAGATGCATTTGTCCGGCGCGCTGCCGGTCCCGCCAAACGTTAGAAAAAAACGCCTCGAGCTGGGCTCTGGCCCGGACCGGTAGTGTCCTGTTTACTCGCCAGGTGGCTGTATAGCCTCCCTGCCGGTGCACTGCGCGCGCATGCGTACTTCCTCCTTTTGTTTGGCGCGAAGACGAGAGGTCGTCTGTCTTTTGGAGAAACTTTTATTTTATTTTATATCTGTTACAGGATATATTTTGATAAATTCTTTGTGTAGAAGTGTTGTTTAATAACTATGGATTCACCAGGACAAAGGCGGGGATCGTGCGGCCATAAGATGGCTGGATTTGACATGCATGAGAAGTGTGCTCGTTGTCGAGACAAAGGTCTGGGTAAAGATCCCTGCATTGTGGGAGGTGCGATTTGCAAGATTTGTGACAATTTTACAGCAATTCAACGTGAGATGCTGGCCACTCCACAATATCAGATTCGCAAGGACAAAAAAGCAGGTTTGCTAGTATCACCATGAGATGTAACTGTGCTGTCTCCAGTTAATTCTTCTCAACAGCCAGCTAGTACTGCGCATGCTCAGCAGACGATTTCCGAAGATGACAGTGCGCATGCGCAGCACCTCCCTGGGGGTAGCGATAATGTGAGTTCTTCAGATTTTGTTTCCAAAAAAGATTTTGACAAATTAAGTGACCAGTTAGACAAGAAATTATCTCGTTTTGAAGCACTCTTATCAAGAGGCAATATATTTGCTACCCCCAAAGTACCGGTTCAGGTTTCAAACCCACCGGTTTCTGATCAGCCATTCATAGATCCTGCCTCTGCCCGAACCACCGGTCCGGTGCGGTTTCCGGCAGTACAGACTAGTACAGGATCAGATGGCAAGAAAGATTCAAAGAAGAAACACAAGTCTTCTCATCATAAACCTCCAAAACAAAACCGGTTCCGGTTGAGGAAAATACCGATCCGGTACAGAAAATGCCCTCTGACACTGCACTTCAACAACTTAAACTGGTACCGGTTGGTGTGATGACCGGTCCGGTCAGGGCACACCAAACTGACACTTTTATACCCAAGGAACCGGTTCCGGTTGTGGATGGATCTTTTACCGGTCCGGAACCGGCTGCACCGGCTGGGGAGCCGTTTATGAGAAACCTTGCTTCTTCTGGTGGCTCAGATGATATGTCCACTGTTGAACACCCCTTAACAGATGTCTTGCCTGTGGCTTCAGATGAACCTCTCTTTGGGGATCATACATCAACAGATGTTTTGGATAGGGATCATACATCACCAGATGTTTTGGATAGCGAGGATGGTGAACTTTCTGAATCAGACACTGATAAACCAGAAAAAAAATGAAGAAATGAGTTACAGGGAAACGGTTCGTTCCATCAGGGCCTTTATGGGCTGGAACTTTATCCCAGATTTTGAGTTTGAGTACAGTGACCCGGATAAGTCCAACAATCCGTGGCGTGGAAAAAATCCTAAAACAAGTTCAAAGGTGTCAGTAGCCATGCCAGCAGACGATTGGCTCTGTCAGAAGCTGGAGAGGATTAATCTGACTGTAGCTGAGGGTTACCCTTCCCGAAGTCAAGAAGCAGGTGGTTTGCGTACTGACCAATTCATACGCACCCCTAAACCACAGGATAAATGGTATCCCATGCATAAGTTAAAGACAGATGGTCCCCAGCGACCAGGTAGAAAGCTGTTCAACTGGCATGGTTCTGAGGCGAAACTAAATGCTCAATTCTCAAGAATTGTCAAACCAGCTGCATATCTCGCAACAGGTCCTGTGTCTCGTCCCATATCGCAAGAAGTACTACGCAGATGGGAAAGGTGCGCCCGAGAGGGTACTTACACAGTGAACCATGCAGCTGGTTTCAGCAGATGCACTAGCGAGATTCAAGATCAGATGGCACATCACATAACTTTCCTACAGACTCATCTCAGTAATGGCAAGTCAGCCAAGGAGGTGTCTGAAGCACTTAAGGAGTTAAGGGATTTATGTGCTTTCCACCAGAATGTATCCGTCTCTCTTGGGACAGCTCTACAGCACCTGGCTGATAGCCTTTTTGTGCAGCTGGGGAACTTCATTCTGATGCGTCGGGACTCTTATTTAGATCATGTTCGTCCCGGTATGAAGATGGACACTTGGAATGAACTGAGAAATGCTGCTCTTTTTGGATATGGGTTATTTCCCGACGCGGCCTTGAATGTCGCGGAACAAGATATCAACAAGTTTGAGACACAACATGTGTCGGTCCAGTCTCGAGTTGGTCCCCAGCACCAACAGAAGACCAAGTATCGCTATAAACCGTATGAGAAGAAGGAGGCTAAGACCATGGTTCAGCCGTCATCTGCTCCTCAACAACCTTGGCGACAGTTTGGGTCACGAGGTCGTGGCCGTGGTTCTACTAACCACCGTTTTTCCAAGTATGCCCGGGGTGGCAAAAATTATAAATGACAATCATTGTACAAACCCACGCAACCAAATAATTCCAAAAATAGTGGGTCAAAACATCAGCTCTCAAACCATTTCAAGGACTGTATACTCAAGAACTGCTGTAATTCCTGTTCCTATTGTTGTCGGTCCCGGGCAGCCGCAAAAGAAAGGCCTAAGTCCCGATCTTTGTCAGACAGAAATAAAACATGTCAAAAGTGCTTCTTTTGTCTCTCCTTGTCGTTCTGTCCCTCATGTACCAAATGTCCACAGTGTTGCAGAAAATCCTCCTGTAGGATGCAGGTTGCACAGGTTTTGGGAAACGTGGCTCAGCCTGGGTTTAAATCCTCGGGTAGTCTCCATCTTGAAGGACGGTTACAACCTCCCTTTCAAGATGAGGCCCCCATTGACCAGGTGTCCTCTGATAATCAGCGGATACGCCAACCCTCGCAGAAACAAGTTTTTGAAGGAGGCGTTGCAGTCCCTGATTACAAAACAGGCCGTAGAAAAAGTAGTGGTTCGGGCTATGACGTCAGGTTGTCTAGACAGGAAGGAAGTACGAGGCGCCATCTGGGGAGTGCAGAGTACTACGGACCGGCCAGCCGGTGGAAACACAGGACGTCTTTTTCTGACGTTTGGCGGGCCGGTCTGCGCCGACCGGTTTAGCAAATTGTCCATTGAATAGGATGTATTAACGCAATAAAATACCCATTTTTATTTTCAAAAATCAAACACAACATTCAAGCACCTACAGTCTAATTGATCTGAAAATCCTTTCCGACATGCGCATTTAGTTCTGGTTCAAGCAGATTTTTTTCCAAAACGTGATGATGGGATGTTTTTTAGAAATGCTTAAGATTACCTTATATACAAGTTTAAGGTGCAGAAAAAGTATTCCAAATTTTTCCTGTCCCTATAGTATTAAAGAAAGAAAGAAAGGAAAAAAATCTAAAGGCATAGAAGTTATTCAAGGGAGACCATAATTCAGTGGCGGCGTCGGTGGTGATCAGTCAAACCTGTGTGAAAACAAATAAGCATCCCTTAAGAGCCACCTAATTATTTCCAAACATCTTACTTACCCAATTTCATGTAAATAGTTGAAGCGCATTTTAAGTTATCATCCGGACAACCTCACCCCTGTTAAAAAAAAACATATTTTTGGTCATGTGACTTCTCTGATTGGTTGAAATGACAGGACACCATATTCAGAAAACTTTCCCAATTTGAAGATAATGTAAACAGTGATTGCCAAGCTTTTACCAAACAAAAATTCTGGAACTTGTGTACCGTCTCTCTCTCCCCTCTACCCTGAATACAAACAAGTGTCCCTTGCAGGACAGGAAATCGTACCAGGAAAGTGTGAACATGTAAACACTCAGACACCATTATGAAATCAAATACCTTGAAATGAATGCAAAACATTTATGTTCTAAATCAACAGACAGACAGATACACACACAACACGTGTACACACATGCATATTCCTACCATTACTGACGGACCCGCTCCCCTCCACTCTCCACTAAATACAAACATTTGTCCCTTGTGAGATGCATAATCACCTTTAAAAACATGTCACACACTGCAGTGCAAGTACTGATCACATTCGGGTTGAATAAACATAGACACCACACAGACACCACAAAACATGGTAGAATCAAATATCTTGAAATTAATGAAAAAAACTTTTAAATCAACAGACAGACAAACATAAACACACACAATACATGTAAACATGTTATGTGTATTCTTATGATTACACTCCTCAGTGAGATTTTCGAAAAATAAACAACTCCATGTAAAATTCTGTAGTGTACATTGTTTCTGTACAGTGCTGTGTGAAAAGTGCTGTGTGTACACTGTTGTGTACACAGTGTTTTATGTATAGTGTTGTGTGTACACTGTTATACAGAGCTACATTCTCACTGTTTTAATGTTTCAATTCAGTGTTTTTTCTCACTTTATGAAGTGTAAAAAGATGTATTTTTGTCTGTAACTTCAGGGAATCTGTCTGGTGTGACCACGACAACACAGAGGTTTGACAGACAGAACCTGAATGATGAGAACATCAGACAGTACCTACAGAACCACCTGGACACTCATGTAGGTACACTCAGTCTAGAGGTCAACCAGCTCACAGACTTGTCGTGGGTCAGTGAGTTTAGTCAACTGGATACACTGAAGGTGTTAGATGTGAGAGGTAACAGGATCGAGTCCTTTAGTTGGGACGACATCCCTCCTCTCACTGAGGTGGTTAACTTGCGGTGGAACAACCTGGTGAGCTTACCACACATAGGTAAGCATAACGCTTGTGTTCATGTGAAAATATTACATTTGTCTGACAATCAGTTAGAAAACATGGAGTGTTCACACATTCCTCACACTGTGGTAACACTGTACCTTCAATATAACAACATGAAAACAGTGTGTGACATGTCACACTTACAACTCACAAAACTTTATTTGTATCACAATCAGTTAGAAAACATGGAGTGTTCACACATTCCTCACACTGTGGTAATACTGCACCTTTCACACAACAAACTGAAAACACTCTGTAACATGACACTGTTCACACAGCTCAGAACACTTTATTTGTATAACAACCAGCTGACTACAGTGAGTGCAGACCACCTGCCTCCAAGTCTGCAGACTATTCACTTACGTAATAACTTATTTGACTGTTGGAACATCAAACAGTCACTCAGTGTGTCAGTTAATTGTGTTTCATATGGATAGTCACACACACAACTCACCACACACACATCACACTCACTTCTACACAGTGTTACCACAGTTTTTAAAATATTATCTGTAAATTTAAATATAAATTTCAAAAATAAACATACAATTGCATTCATTTCCATAGATATTTACTAAAATACACTAAAAGTCATTAAATCTACATTTTTGAAATCACTTCTTCTTTATTAATGAACACAAGTGTTATGACAAAGTCAGTTTTATACAGTGATAAAGACTTTTTTCTGTATAAAGTCTCCTTTAAGAGTATTAAGCTCTATAAAAGAATAATTACATCACAATGTTTGAAAAACTCTATCAATGTAAAGTCACTATTGGTCAAAAGACTGAAAGGCTGAATTAAATTTTTTCTTTAATTTTCATTAAGTGGAAAATACATATTGTTTTAACAAAAATTAAGCTCTAGAAATGTATGGTTGGACTGGAATCTTTAAACAAGAAGGTCATAGAATAACTAACAAAAAAGCTTGCTTGTATGTAGATTAGGCTGTATAGAAGTATAATTCAAGAAGAATAGTTAAAGAAAATGTTTTGTTAGTTTATATTCAGTATGTATTGTTTCAAAATTTCAAAAATTCAGATAATGAAAAAGTTTGCTTTTACATAGATTAAGTTTTATAAAAGTATGACTAGATTACAGCATTTAAAGAAAAAAATCCTATTCATGTGAAGTACTTGCATTTTAAAGCATGCAATTCATGTAAAATACATATTCCTTTAAGTTTCAAATATGACATTAATTTATGTAGAGTATGTGTTGTTTTGAAAAATCCTGTTAATGAAAATACACTTTGTTTAAAAACACTTAAAATACAGTAGAATCTTTGTTATCTAATGCTCTGTTAGATTCGATAATAGAAAGGTGAGATAATAGAAACATAGGATAGTAGAAAGGATAAAATAATAGGAAATTTGGATAATAGAGGTTTGAACAGAAGAGATAGAGTTCCTTTGGTTTTTATGCTATCTCATTCTTTTATCTGACATAATTGTTACTCTCTCAAGAGGTTCGGATAATAGAGCTTTTACTGCATGTATTTTACTGTATTTGATTAAACACATTTCTAATGATAAAGGTTTTATTCTTGATAGAATGTTTACTGACAGACTGATGACAATATTTTTTACATTTGTGTAAAAGAATCAAGTACGAATTAACAAGTGAAGTTGGTAAAATTGTAAAAATATTCGTTCTTTCCAATATTGGGGTGTTGGTGTAAATGTATATATCCTAAACTTATCATGTATACTGATATGTAGCCATTATTTGTATCCCCAGACAAAAGTCGAGACACTAGTTTCACTTCCACAGCCGTACATTTTGATATTTTGTGTGCAATGATGATAGCCTTAAAACCCTTTCATTGATTTTATTTAAACTTTGAACACATCTATTTGAGTCAAGAGAGGAATCCAATTTTAAGGTGACCTTAAACTGGTGATAAAATAGTTATGGCCACCTTAAGGTCACTGTGCAAAATATACCCAAGATGTACCAAATGGGAGATGACCTGTCTGGGGATATGTTAGCGTCAAGTCGGCGTAATGTAGTTGTATATGTTTACATCTGACTGTATTGTAAAGCAAAGTTTTCATTTGTAGTTGTACCTTTTAAAAAATACAAAAACATGGACCCTTTAATTAATGTCACAAGTGTATATTTTTGGTTTGTGTAGTCAGTAATTAGAAATGCTTAGAAAATGATTTATTTACTGCTAAGGTGTTGATTTCTTATTTTACTGTTTATCGTTTTAGTGTTGTAGTTTTGTATTTACATTATATTCTGTATAAACAGCAAATAATACAAGTTTGCAGTGAACAGCTTTTGAATAGATTTCATACCATAAGAGGAAACTTATAGAATACATTCAACTGCATGTTATTAAACAGTGGGGTACAACTGGCCTTGTAGAGCTGAGGTTGTGGGTTCAGATCTTTAGGTTTGAGAATGTGTAGCACTTTTGGATGGATAAAATACCTTATAATTTAATTATGTAATACACTGTACTAATTCTTATTACACAGTGGTATGATACTACCCTTGCAACACTGAGATTAAAGGTTCAAATCCTTGCGCTGGCCTAAAGTTGGAAAATCTATTGTTATCTACATAATATTTAAACTAAATGTACTACAGTGGTAAGGTGCTGTGTCTTGTATTAAGAGTTTGTGGTGTTGTATTTACATTCAGTAGGAACGGATTATGTTGAAATTTTGCAGAGTAATGACTTTTAAATAGATTTGTTTAAATATAGTAACAAAGCGATGGTAATCTTAACTGTTTTTTTAACTAGATTGCATTAATTGCACTTTTGTATTCTGAGTCCTGCATTATGTGAACTTAAACAGGTAACTTTAACTTAGCATGAGTTTAAGGTAGCCTTAAAATGGAAAGCAATATCAAAATTTACATGTAAAAAGAGTGGTTTATTGTAATAAACATAGCTTGTATCTGAACACAATGTTTATTTTTATTGTCTCAACATTCATTTCTCTTACTTGACTGTTTATCTTTATTTATTTATTTATTATTTGGGGTTTTATGTCGCTTTCAAAACTGTACAGGTCATATCACGACGGGTAGTTGGAAGGGCAGAGGAAACCAGTACATACAGTTTGTCAGGGTTGTGTACTGTAAACTGCCGAATAACGGCAAGCAACTACCAGCTTTCAAACTTGAGGCCGTGACGGGGATCGAACCTCGACATCAGAGGTTGGAGGCGAGAGTGTTACCACTCTGCCACCATGGCCCCCTTTTACAGATAAAAGACATTTACTTATTTTATTAGCTATGACTGAGCTATGTAAACAGCTATAGATCTGCAACTTTAGTATGTGGCACATAATGCAAAAGTAGGTGAATGACTTATTTATCACCAAAATTACTCTAGTGTCGCACCGCTGGCACGATAATAAGTTTTTTCATTTTATGCAGAAATTCAAGATAGTCGCTTAAAGTGGCGGGAAATTATTTTTTGGGAAAAGTCACTAGTAGACTCTGCAGATACTCTGTCATTCAAAAATTTTGTCAAATTCGCTCTTTCTTGTTTATGTTTCCCTCCATTATAAACAGAAATTCAAGATGGCCGCCAAAAGGGCTGGGAAAACGATTTTTGGGGAAGTCTTTAATAGACACTGCAGATACCCTGCGGGTATAAAATTTTGTTGAAATCACTCTATCTCACTCTGTTTCTGAGATAAACATGCTTTTGCATTTTACGCAAAATTCAAGATGGCCACCAAAAGTAGCAAGAAAATGATTTTCGGGAAAAGTTGCAAGCAGAGTGTCCAAATATCCTGCTGGTCAAAAATTTCATCAAAATCGCTCTATCTCGCTCCGTTTCCATGATAAATAAAAAGTTAGATGTCATTATTTTGCTACAAATAAGAAAATAGCTATTACTCACTTATGGCATGCAATAGAATCCCAAACTATATGTCATTTTATAGCTATGGACAAAGCAGCTGAATAACATATTTTAGGAAAATACTCGAACTGCAATAGTTTTGGAGTTATAAGCCCTTTACTCCAAGTAGCTAAGATTGCTATTACTCACTTTCCTTTAGGCCTAAGTCGATAAAACCAAACAATTTTCAAGGGCATGAAAATTCATTGGGACAATTAATTTACAAAAAATCTGTAGCTCTAGTAGTTTTGGAGAAATCTGCGTGACTAACTAATACACGCACACACGGAGGCACGCACAGGCATCATTTCATAATCTCCCAGCGGGAAAATAAAAACCCAAATTTAGGGAAACCACGTTTTAGCATACACCGACTGGAAGTAAAATATATACAGTTGGTAAACAAATCTTGATGGAATAAAAGTTGTCATAACTGCGAAAATAAGGAAAATTTTGTTGAAAATTGATATAAATGAATCACATTTCACCGATTATTGGGTTTATATGGAGACAGTTTACCTCAAAACGACATATTAGAAATTTATGAGCGGTAACGTAAGATTGTGGATGGGCGTTTTCAAAAGCATGAGTGTTACAGAGCGTGGCTACGGTAAATCAAACTGAGTAAATAGAAAAACTTCTAAAACAACACAAAATGTGAGTTGTACAATGTACAAAGATCTGTGTGGTAAATGAATGTCTTAACTACTTGCCTCTCACATATTACGGGTTCAAATCCAGTAGATCTGATATAACACTGAACTGATGTATTGTAAAGACCATTAAACCTCGTTTTGAATTTAAAGCAACAAAGAGAGAAGAAAGTTACAACCATTAACACACAATTTGGGACTTGTACCCAGGTAACCTCTTTCCTCAGTCCAGCTGATATATTTACAGAATCAGTGGGATCGATTTTTGCAGATATACTGCCAAAATTAGATTTTATATTCTGCTGAACAGTTCAAATCAACTCACTCTGACATATTTTACCCATATATATTCTTGCTTGTATTCTGTCAGACATTGGTTTATGACAATGCACTGCTCTGTTCTGACAATTCTGTCACTTTCAAAACATTTCTTTATCTGACAGGTCTTTATCTGACAGGTCTTGCACTCTTCTATTATGACACAAGTGAAACACTATCATATTACTGTGCTGTCGTATTATGACACCTCTGACACTGCAGTATTGTGATGCTTTGGAGACACCATACTGACACACTGTTGTAGTTTGGCTGTATACTGGCTGCCGACACACTGAAACATTTGATGGTTTGGGGACACCGCTATATTCAGACACGTTGCACACTTCTGTATTGTTACACTTCTGACACATTGTTCTGACACTTCTAGCTCTCTAAAAAGTAATAAATCTAAATTCACCACATCATGGCAAAATAATTGCACATTTTGTACATTGTGTCACATGGAATGGAAAATTGGAAGCATTACCAGACATACAACTGTCCCTGTACAGACATATATTGCTTGTACATAATTATTCAGGTACTGACAAGACTAGATATTTGGAAATCAGATTTTAACAAGAGGGTCAAAAATGCCCCAAATGGCGGGTTGCGCAGGCAGCAATAAGGTTAGCGACTGCTGTAATTACATTTAGAAACAAGGAAAGAAATGTTAGGTTACCCAGTTAAGGTAAATGTGTTAGACGTGCTAAGAAATATAAAACTTGCAATGTAGGTTACATAATTGTATCTATTCTACAAACAGACAAATAAAAGGACTGAATTACATCAATTTCAAAAGCAACTTAGGTCTGATGTTGATCTAACTCCCTGTCAAGTTTGAATTCGATTGGATAAACCGTTTTTGAGTTAGAGTCTGGAAATGTTGACGGAGAGACAAATGAACACGTGGAATCACATAAATTCGAAAGGAACCTAGCTAGGATGGTGATCTAACTCCCTGTCAAGTTTGAATTCGATCAGACAAACCGTTTTTGAGTTAGAGTCTGGAAACAAAAATGTGGACAAACAAACGGACAGACGGACGTTAGACACATCAATCTAATAGGCAGGTTGGTTACATGCAACCTGCCTAAAAAGCATGTTTGAAAATGACGAGAGTAAATAGATTTCTCTGTGGTCCAATGGTATCAAACTTAACATTTTTTCACCTTGCTGTCACCACTATGTGCCATGTTCATATTATCCTGGCCAACGTACATGAAAGTACATGAAACTGAACATTGGATTTCGTAAATATATCATTATTTACCATAAATTGTCTTTTGTTTTCATGAAGATTTTTCTGGAATTGTGTTTTAAATCGACTATTTAATGAAATACCTTGATTCCCCACACAACATTGTTCTCAAATATCAGCCTTGCTGCCCTGACGTGGTGGGTTCAAATCTCCTTTACTGGACGTTCATGTTCTGTAAATACCTACAACAGCATAATATAACACACAGGTAGGACACTAGCTTGATACCAGTGAGGTGTTGGGTTCAACTCCTTGTGAATATCTTATGTTCGAATAAATGCACTAAATACCTACTATCTTCAATTACATGAGATTATACATTGGCAAGATAACAGCCACATCATTGATGGCTTTAATTCTTTTTTTGCTAGCATTAACTTTTAGAGCATACACTTAAAACTCATACAAGTACTTTTAAGAACATGATATAACACCGTGGTAAGATACTGGCTTTGTAACAGTACGTCAGTTATAATTTTCCTGCCTGACCTGGTCGGTTGACTAAATATCTAAGTGATATGTAGCTGACCACTCATCTCTCTATTCTGACAACCTGGCAACTGGCTTGGCCTAATCTTTTCAAATCTTAGTCACTTTTTCATTTTTCTTCTAAAAAGGGATCACGTGTCAACCGCTCAAAAATGAGATAATTAGTTCCGACAGTCAACATTTGGACGCTTTGATTGGACCAGAACTACCCCATGTTTTACTCTTACACATTCAGAATTGGATGTTTGGGATTCATTTGCTATAAATAAACAAATATATTGAGTGGGTTCAAATTTTGCTGTCTGTACTCAGATACCTCATACTTTGAACTACATAGAATGACCCAGTTTTAATATATTAGGTTTCTACCACAGAAATTTTGGTTTCAAATCCTGGTGATGGAGTTCTACTTGGCAGTTTGTCATCTTGTTAGTAACATATTACACTACAGGAAGACACCAGTCTTATAGTCCTGAGCTGTTAGGATCGAATCTTTGTGTTGGTCTTACGTTACATAGGTTGTTCTGTTCTATGTGAAATCTGCCTATGCAGTTTGTCCAGTTCCCACCTGATCACTAAGGTTAAGCAGCACTAGACTTGGGCAGTAATTGGATGGGTGACCACCATATTTCTGGGCAAATTATTCATTTATATGATCACTTGAATGATGGTGATATCGCAGAAGAATACTTTGCACAACATAAAACAGTGACAAGATACTAGCCCTTTATTGCTCAAGTGGTGTGTTCAAATACTTTTGATGACCTTATGTTTTGCAGTAGATCCTGAAATTCATAGAATTATTTCAAATACTAGACAGAAAGATACTAGATTTGTGGTTGTCAGTTGATGGGTTCAAATCCTTTTGGTAACCATAGCTTCAACATTCTGTGTTGGAAGATTAGACAAAATAATAACCTTGTAGAACTAAGGTGGCAGGTTCAATTCCATGTGAAGACCTAAATATTGACATTCTGAGCTCTAATACCTTACATTTGGACTAAAAGACACAAAAAGCTGAACTAAAAGTAGGACAGTCGTGTATAAATATGTAATGTCGTCAACTACATTATAAAACATACGTATAACATAATAGTCTTGTAGTTCTGATACTGTGGGTTCAAATCCCTGTGTTGACCTTAAGAGGGCACTAAGGGGGCCACGGTGGCAGAGTGGTAACACTCTGGCCTCCCACCTCTGAGGCCATGGTTCGGTTCCCGGCACGGCCTCAAGTGGGAAAGATGGTAGTCGTGATATGACCTGTACAATGTTGAATGCGACGTAACCCCTCCCCCCAAAAAAAACTTAAGGGGGCACTACAAGGTAAAATATTAAATCACAGTCACACCAGGACACTGTCCACCAATATCCCATCAATGTTTCCAAAAAATTTGCACTTCCTGATCTTCACAATTTATGAGATATATTTCAGTTAAAAGTTTTCATGCCTCGTCTGACTGTGTGCGTTGAACATATTCAGACACCATTGGTGAAAATGACTTGCGGAGTTAGATTTTTTCTAATAAACACTGATGGTTGTCATTTTACAGAACTGAACATCAAGATACTGACTGAGATATGTCAACTGAATGTGGATTTACAGACACTTTAATTTGTACTAGACATTACTGTGGAAAACAGAAGTTATACTCATGACATAGCAGCTAACACATGTAAAGCTTTTCATATTTCATTCATGAGAGAGTTACAAATACTCAGTAGATAAATTTATTCCAAATAAAACATTCTACTCAACTCAAGAAAAATGGTATTCTATTTTCATCACGACATTAGGAAATACATCCCTTCTGATCAGGCATGCAGGCATCATATCAGGCATGATTGGAGGTCACTGTCAGGCACGCAGGCATATCATTGCCACATCAGTCATGTCCTCGGCATCACAGGAATCATGTCATCACAGTATTAACATATTTCCCGGCTAAGATTACAAGGTCAAGGGTCACTTCAGCAATGTTAATGATGACAGCTGACATAAACACTGAAATATAAACATTTTAAATGAAGATTACATAAATATTTTTTGTGAGTTAAATTACTTCTACCACAGCAACCCCCCCCCCCCCCCCCCCCCCCCCCAAAAAAAAAAAAAAAAAAAAAAAAAATCACAATTCAACAGTAATTGTCATATCAAAAAGCAGTAACCAATGCCTCTACTAAGTAACAACTTCCTACACCTTACGGTGTCTGAGATATAGCCTGGACAATATTTTATAGGTCAAGGTCACTACGGCAAGGTCAAAGGTCAATTAAAGGTCACACCATGACACTGCACACCTACAAACCAAAACAATTGTCATACTAAGTATCAACTTCCTACACTTTACGGAATCCCAGATATAGCCCACACAAGGTTTTATAGGTCAAGGTCATTATGCCAAGGCCAAAGGTCAAATCAAGATCACACCGTGACGTTGCAGACCTACTACCCTCAACCAATGTCCCTTACCAAGTACCGACTTCCAACACCTTACGACTTCCGAGATATAGCCCTGACAATATTTTGCAGGTCAAGGTCACTATGGTAAGGTCAAAGGTTAAATCAAGGTCACGCCATGATGCTGCACATCTACAGCCCCTAACTAATGTCCTTGCCGAGTATCAACTTCCTACACCTTACAGCTTCCAAGATATAACCAGGACAATATTTTATATGTCAAGGTCACTATGGCAAGGTCAAATATCCCTACAAAGTATCAACTTCCTACACCTATTAGTTTCTGAGATACAGCCCGGACAAACTTTTGCCACCACCAGCCCGAGCGCCCACCCGCCCAACCCAGCCAGACACCATGTGTAAATAACAATACCTCGACAGGCCTTAACGGCCGTGCGGTAAACATTATTGTCCTTTTGATAAATGAAAATAGCATGTTTTAGAAAAGTGTCCAGATTTAAACAAGAAAGGGTATTTACAGTTTATTTATTTAGTGCTTTATGTCATTCCTAGTACTCGATCAGTTATATTGTGACCAGCTTTCCCACTTGAAGTCATTCCAGAATTGGAAATCGGATCTCAGAGGTGACTGATGAGTGTGTTACCACTGTGCAACCATGGAACACTATTTATTATTCAGATCACAAAATTATTTATTTTGGGATGGGTGCACACCAATTATCAATACAATATCCATATTTAGATGAAATAACAGCAGCAGGGTATATTTGTTTGTCTGGGCAGTACAATACACACTGGTAACCTCTGTCACAAGATGAAAAATAGCAAAACTTAGCAGCCAAGAACCCCAGCCCGTGGGTACAACTAAGTAGGCAGTGAGATTCTGGAAAGTCTCACAAACAGCTTCAGCTGTAAGAAGTATACAGAATCCACAAAATGATATGTTGTTTTCATATTTTAAAGTCCTAGAACCAATTATAAAGGAGATGTAAGACCCATCGTTAGCATGATAACATTACATTACCGTAAAACAGAGTTGAAGGTCAAACCCTGAGGACAAATGATAAGGGAGACGTCAGGTCTTTTTGATATGCCCCCATTTGACATAAATATGTAATATGACAGGCAGTTTGTTTTAAAAAAACTCCAAAATTACTCTCAGGCAAGCTTTTCCAACCATTTACATTTTGTGCAAATCTGACACAACTAGCTAAAATAGTTTAAATTTTAGAACATAATGATTTTCAAGCAATTGTCTATGGCGTACCATAATTCCTTACAGACATGTTTTCACAGCCATAAAAATTCTCTGCAAATGTATATCTTCAAAACCAAATGAGATATACAGCTTGATTTTAAAACTTGAGAAACACACACATGCATGCAAGCAAGGCACTTCAAAGTCTCCCAGCCCTGGCCTTGGGGTAAACATATGCTGAAAATTTGGTGTTAATCTGTGTATGAGTTTAGGCCGTCAAACAGATGCAAACTTTAAGACACAGAAATCTTAAAAGTGTTGACATGGGAACAGCTGTTACCATATCCCTCCAAAAATAATCAGCTGTACATTGTGTTGGGGTAAACATAAACCCTGAAAATTTGGGGAAAATCCACACATAGAACACCCACAAGGTTTATGCACGCTGCCAACTGGACAGTACAGGGACAACTATAACCATTTATGGGGTAGGGTTAAAAATGTCATCAGAGATGCTCGTACCACACAGCCTGCGGATACAGCACCATGTGATACAGAAGTTGTGAAACAGTACAAAGATCGGGATACTTTCAGAGCAGTGTCAGCTATATTAACCTTCAAATAATGTTTAAGTAGAGAAAATAACATCAACGAGAAAGAAAATATATGTAAAGATAAACTATTAAAACATGATAATTCAATAGCAAGATGACAGCATTAATTGGTAATCTAAAAATTGCAAAGCTATAAAATTTATTTATTGCAGAACTGCTGACAATGAAAGCAGCGTAATTATGTAAAATTACGTAAATAAACAGTTGCCGCAATCCATATATATTTGTCATCAAATATGGCACGTGAACACACTTTGGCAGGTCCAAAGTTAAAGTTCACACTACGACATACACCTACAGCCCCTAACCAATGTCCCTACCAAGTATCTACTTCCTACACTTTATGACTTCAAATATCTTGCCTGGACAAGGTTTTAAAGGTCACTATGACAAGGTCAAAGTCAAACGAAATTCGCACCATAACATCCACTCCCCCAAACCAATGTCCCTACCAAATATCAACTTGCTACACCTTACGGTTTTACAGATATAGTCAGGGCAAGATTTTGGAACTCAAGGCCACTCATTCATAGTCATGGTCGAATCAAGGTCCCACCATAATATTTACACAAACACCCCCTAACCAATGTCCCTACCAAGTATCAACTTCCTACACCTTATGGTTTCCGAGATATAGCCCAGACAAGATTTTATAGGTCAAGGTCACTACGGCAAGGTCAAATCAAGGTCAGACCATGACGTTGCATACCTACACATCCTGCCCAATGTCCCTTCCAAGTATCAACTTCCTACAACTTTTCCCCGCCGCCCACACACCCACCCATCTGGACACCATGGGTGAAAACAATACCCCGACTTACAAGACAGGTTGTTTATGTACGTCTTCTCCCCCCACTCTAGTGACCTGGTCTGTGTTGATACAAATTTTGAAGAAGTACTGATAAACGTGGGGGAAAACATTAAATGTCCCTTCTGTTTATATTGAAAACAATCTAAAATACACTGTAAATATTGAGAGAGAAGCCTTGAACCTCTGAGTGATTTTTTTTGTCGGGAGCAAACACGCCTGTCGGCGGATTTGAAATCCAACTTATCAAAAAACGACCGCCTAAGTACATTAAAACCTCCAAATTTAGCTTAATGTTTAAATTTCAGTTATTTTGCCACATTGCTAAAACAATAAAATATCCCAATTTTATATTAAATATCATGCAGATAAACAGCCCATTAGGTTTTTTTTACAATGAAATCAAAGACAATCTTATATTTTAAGATTTTATGACATTTTTAGCAAGAGACCATCTGCAGTCCTTGACAACAGTCCTGTCTGGTGGCCTATGTCTTAATTAGGTTTTTACTTTCAAAGGATTAAACTACATACATGTATAAAGTTAAGCAATTGTTTCAAGGCAGGAAATCAATTAATTACATTACCAACATACTCAACTGTTGTCAGATTGGATCAAGAGGGTTCACAACTTCACACTGCAAGGGGGTTGAACCAATCTGCTTCAACTTGTTTCAATCTATCTCTGGAGTTGGGTTGAGATTTATCCTTGTCAACCCGGATTATGAGACTTCACACATAATCCACATTGCTTCAATCTGTGTCAACCCAAGTTCAAGTACTAGTCTTAACGCCAGTTAGCCAATTAGTGTTACCCATTTCAGAATCGGATGGACAGATGTGTAGTTATCTTACAGAGTACAAAAGTACAATTAACACACTGAATGTAGTATTGATTTAATATGTATCACTGTATGTTGGGTTCCAATACAACATTCTGTTTATAGAAATGCTTCAAAAGATCAAGTACTTCACGTCTATTGGACTGTCTCCAAGTCTTTTTTTATTTTGTGTAATATATGGGTACTGTATGACTTTTGGCAAAAGTATTTTCAGATATTACAAAAGACTGCTGGAGGCATAATGAACTCCTGCAAGTTTCCAATTTAAATTTAACTGTTAAAGTCAATGGTGGATGCCAATACAAAGACTTGGAGTAAGTCTACTATTTGGTTTAAGATCAAAGACTTTAAATTGGCGCACTTGTAGCCCCAAAGTCAATTATATTCAATTATGCAAAGCAATACATTGTCACAGACCTCCAAGTGCAGAGGTAAAGTAAAATACTTACCATGAGTTCACAGTATCCATATATCACGTCATCTGCCTTTCAATATTGAACTGAAGGTTTGATAATTCATAAAACACAACATTATTAGAATGTTTCTTGCATTACAATTACCAACATTTCTCTTCTAACTGCGTGTAAATTAATTGTCCTGTGAAGTTTTCTGCACACAATTTCAGTACTGTATTGTTTTGAATTCCAAATGTCTAACTTTCACGAAACTGCAAATGGCTTCAAAACTGTTCCAATACTTCAATATTAAAGAGTATTTGATTCACTACACATGAATGACGTCATTAATCTTTCCGTCACATTTTTCTTATTATTGATCGCACAAAACAGACGTCATATTTACGAATATTTACACTTATTTTTACTTGATTCACAGGCTAAGTGTACGTTTCCATGCGCACTGATCCGTGATCCGTATCCGTGATGCAGATCCGCAATGTGTATGCAGATTGCATAAAATGTATTTCCGCATGCGCTGAAACTTAAGTGCATAAGTAATGCAGATTTGGGAATAGAAAGCATACTGAGTAGATTTCAATTTGAACTGGTAGAAATATTTAGTTAATAGTTAAATCCATGACAGAAATATATTTTATGAATTATTAAGACTTATGAATATTTCTAAAAGGCAGAATTTTCAATTTATCCATTTATATTTTGTTGTTGTTGTCATATTTACTTAAAATATTTTGAAATAAATCACATAACCAATGTAGATGTATTCTGTACGTTACAAGCTTCAAAATGATACCTTATTTTAAAAAATTGAGCAAAAAAATGAATATTTTATGCTTGTTCAAAGAGAAAAGATAACACAATCAATGATCTTGACATTTTTTTGAATGCACATTTTTTTTTTGCAATATTGCTCCATTCTCTTCACACATTGCGCATAAGCATGCTAAACACAGTAAGTATCAGTGTATATGGAAACAGTATCTATCATTTATACATGCTGCAAATAAACACATACGCGTTCACGGATCTGCGATGCGGAGAAGCATTGATCAGTGTGTATGGAAATGTACACTAAAACTATGGCGAATCAATGAACCATAAAGTTTAAAAGAGGACATCAATACAGAATGATGTATCAATTAAGCTTGTCATGATTCAAGTCTTTTATGTGATATAACTTCATAGCCCCGCAGGATCACCTACAACCTGCTCAATTTGAACCGGTTTATTTTCAACCCAACTCGAGAGTCATTCTATGTTGAAAGGGCTGTGTGATCCCTTTTTTGAGGGATTCATATGTTGGTAAGTTATGTCATCCCCCCACCGAGGCTTTAAGTGTAATTTCCAAGTTATGAGTGTTAAGTAGACACTGTGACGGCCCCTTTATGTTTTCAGCCACACTTGGTTAAATAACCACATCGGCATATGACCTTTTACATCAGTATTCAGTACTTTTCTACGCAATTCAAATGAATATTGCAGGGACGGACCATTTGACTCTCAGTGTCTCTGGCTCTACATTTATGTTGTACACAAGTCTTTGTGAACACTTTCTATCAACACTTCTACAATGCACACTGCTTTTAACTGGTTGAACTTTAGCATATTGTCACTATTGGGTCCAGCAGAAACAACATCAATTTTGCTGCCTATTACTTTCTCAATGGGCTGTTTTACACTTCATCATCCCACAAAGGCCACATATGTACCTTTGCATCCTTCCATGATCTTCTGTCTATTGACACATGCTGTTTTGACAAAATCTACAGAAGCAAGGTGTCTTTGCACAGTTTGCCTTTGACCAGCTTTTGGTAGTTGAAACAATATGTTTTTGCGCATGCCCGCGCCTGATCTGATCAATATCTGATCAGTTTCTTCCCATAACACTGCGCCCTGTCCGAGCTCACAGCACAAAATGGCATGAGCCGCTATTGTGCTTTGCCAACTGAAAGCAGTTGCATCTTCCAAAAGATCTGACTTGTACATGATCATACACTCACTTTCTATTGTATTTTTAGTCAAATCTTTGATTCGAGTTATGTACTGGGTTGTGGCCGCGATTTTAAATTGGCCGTTTAAGCCCTTAAATATCAAATTCTGCATAATATTTCTTCAAATATCGGTACATTAAGGTGTATACTATACACTCTGCCATTTTGAAGATTTTTATTGCTTTTATTCAGTTATATTTTATAAAGTAAAAAGCTTGTCTAGCACTTCGTCTGGCTTTCTCTAAGGACCCGTATGTCCTACAAACTATTGTGTTTGCTATTGTTATGGCCAACTCGAAGGAGTCTTTTTTAATGGTTTCGTCTGCTGGTTTCTAGACCTGAAACCCCAATTAATTTATTTGTCTGCTGGTTTATCACGCAGTCACTGTTAGTGTAAAATTGTTGTCTGGGGATCTACCCATTTGTCAAACAAATAAACCGCAAAGAAATTAATGAATGAAGTGACGTCACGGTAGTACTACACCTTTGTCGTTCAGCCAATCACAATCGACAATGAAAATATTCAAACTCCGTAGTTCTACATTCAACCACTCGAAGGCGCTTTTGTATGTCCTAGAAGTTATCACGTGATTTCATTTTTCTGTCAATCCGTTTCTTATTTTGGAAGAAGTTGTCTTCCAAATTGTTTTACAGTATATTTACAAAATAAACCAGTTCGCTAATCTTATTTCCTGACAATATTTTATAAAATGGACGTTTCAACAAAGATCAAATACTTTAAGCTACAGAACTCCCGGCGATAGCGCCCAAGTCATTAATATTCATGAGAATATATGAGGTCAAGCATTTCCCCTGGTATTTCCTGACAATATTTTATATAGTACGTGGATTTTTTACTGACAAACTGGTTGTAAATATAAAACAATTTGGAAGACATAGAACGGCCGCGCGCATATTTGCTCATTAATATTAATGAGGCAAGTCCGTGGACAGGAAATATGCTGGTAGTTTTCATCTTAAACCAGCTTTGTAAAATTGCGCATCTACAGACCCTTTATATTTGTAAACCTTTCCCATCACGTCACTACAAATACCCATCTCGCGACACAAATTTGAAAACAGCTTTCCTGAAAGCGGTTTCCAAATGCGGGCGATAATACAGAGTTTACAGATTTCAACACCCAGTGCTGTCCTAAGATTCGACTCTGTGGTTGGGTGAAAGCCAGCCACTGCACCCTTGTTGTCTAATATATTGAAGCAGAATCCCTGTGCCTACTGAAATAAAGATAACTGGTCGTATATCACAAGAGTTTGATTCCCCCCCCCCCCCCCCCCCGCAAGTATCAAGTATCACCTCGTGTGGCCATGCCATTTCTTTTTTACCATTTCCTCCACTGGGCCTCCTCTTTTAGATTGGATACCTGTGTGTTCATTACCTGTGGACATTATCTGAATCACTGAAGCTCTAACTCCCTCCATCTATGATCCACCTGATATTGTATTTTTACAAAACTTTTTAATGTGGTCACAAACTGATGTCTGACTCCACTTCAGAATCACTCTCAGTATTACTCCTATACTAGTCATTTGACAGAATGTTTGACAGAACAGTAAGAACCACATTTTTTTCTTATCTTAGACTGTTCATACATCCTTTTGTCCTGCCTCTACTGATGGTCTGTCTGCTGCAACTTGTTCCTCTACAGTGTCCAACAGCAAATTTACCTGTCTGAGTTGCTGAAGTATTTTCCAAGACATTGAGTCTTCTGCTCCACCCGAACTACTGTCATTGTTTTCACTAATATACTGCTGACCAGTTTACTTTTTGCCCTTAGACACAGGGCTGTCACCTTGTGGCATAAATAAAGTGTCATTATTATTGCTAGTCACCTCTACAGGGACGCCAGTTGCTAGCATAACATGAGAGTTATTGTCACTACTTGATTGTCCCTTCTTTGCATGTTCACTCTTTTTCCCTGTTGGTGGGAAATATCTCTGCCCGCATTTATTACATAAATTTTTGTTTGGCATTGTTAATAAATCACTGAAATGATAGACATGAACACAGCAGCAGTGGCCTGCTCTGACTGGCTCACTACTTGCTTAGTAATGTGGAAAATATAGTCAAAACTTCTCGACCACAAACCCTGGTACATGAAATAACCAGCTACATGTAGTGGTCAAAAAGTTCTGTTACGACTGTACATCACAAAACATCCTGTCTTAGTGCTAGCTTTTCACAACATATTGTATCAGAATACACATTAAAATCAGCTTTTAAAAATGTGCCAGTATAAAATGAATGCTGTTAACTGTTCAAAATCTGGCACCAAACTGAGGAAACCAAAGCTAAGGAAGCTCTATGCAGTATGAATGGTCCAATGAGAGTAGAGTTGATATGCTGAAGTGGCCCCAAATGACTAATACAGATAAACTCCGAAAAAGTGGCCAATACCAGAAAACATTGGAGAGCAAGGCCCGAAAGGGCCGAGATTTTCAATATTTCCTGGTATTGGCCACTTTTGAGGAGTTTGGCTGTTGTAAACCCCACTCTATATTCTATTTGATGCCTGGTCCTTAAGATATATTGTACGCTCTCCCCAAATTCTGTTACTTCTCTTTTTATATGAATAAATTAATTCCCCCAAAAATGGTCACTGAAAGTGTCCAGTATTTACTCTGTTAGACATCCCAAACTTTATTTCTAATTTCATTAGTGATAGAGAAGCATTTTGCAAGTATTTTACATAATTTAAGATCTAGTGTGTGGTTTTCCATTGTTATCTTGTTGGGAGATTTTTGCTAATTTAAATTAATTACACATTTTTGTCTTGTGAAGTATCTGATATGGGTGAACTTTAGCTATATGCTACACACATTATCCATGTAATAATAAACATATTTGTGTGAGTTAAATCACGCAAATATCGTGTATTTGACAGATATTGCCCAGTATTATTTAATTGGGTGATTTTTTTGTCAGTATCTTCAATTTCTTGTGTTAATTGGCCAGCTGTGTTTCCATGGACGTTTCTACTCAATGTCTAACTTTGAAGACACCAGGTAATATTTTTCCAATAAATTAGCTATAGACAAACATTACACAGATAATAAGTAACATTTTAGTGGACAGATGATTATAGTTTAGTAGTGATCTACATCATGCTCAATACTATAATTTAAGACATCTTATGTTGTCTTTAAAGTTTAAACTAGTATAGATGAACATTCTACACATAACAATAAACAAAAAATTTGGAGACATTTCTGAATAAATCTGATGGATCCACAACGTCCCCATGCATATAGTTTCGACAAAGTTTTACAATAAATATGTACCTTTGTGTGGTACTTTAAAATTAATCAAAAATGTTTTCATTCATATATAAAATGATTTGTTGTTTCTCACTAAATGTGTACATTTTACATATATCTATTAATGAGTTTATAGTTTACCATATTCATATAAATCCTCTACTAGAATACTGTGCTGTTAAAACACAGTTAAAACTACCATTTGTGTGAGATAATTAAGTGACAATCTTCAGGTTAACCAGTACTGTTGTAAATTGGATGAAATTGTGTGTACACAGTCAATAATGGTGTAACTTTCACAATTCAAACACTATTACAACACACTGTGGGTTGTGTGAACATAATGTCACACTTGTAGTTCTAGTAGTGAGGAAATCTTTTGGATCACTTGTCAGTACAATAAAACGTTTTTGAATTTTGAAAACCAACCAGTAATTAACTTAGTGTTTCCAAACTCTGCAAAGCTTTCCTGTCGTTTCTCATTGACTTGTGTAATGCTCAAGTATTTCAGATTAAATAAAGAAACCATCGTGATTTTACCAATGCAGATCAAATGTATTGGCATAACAATTGTTATTGAATATTTCCAACTGAAATACTTGTAGTACATGTTATGTATAACTTCACGTTATATTCGAGCATTCTACACACAAAAATAAACATTTTGATGCTTGTCTGATTAAAATTGTCCAAATACTGTGTAGTTTACATAGTATAAGTTACACTTTTATTTCCTGGTGTTAAGTAGCTGGGTTATATTGTTTTTCTTGTGGATGTTACTGCTCAATCTCTTAATATATTCTATTTATAATTTCTATTTTAAGAACTATACAAGATTATAAAATGGACACCTGCGCAGTTGAAGAAAATGCGTCTCTGCGCATTTTGTGAGAGTATTTAATGGAGAAACTAATGTACGCTGTTCCAATCTGTGAACATGGTTGCGCAACATAAACTCGCAAATAACATTGAAAACAAACAAAATCAGTGAAAATTGGATAAAACAACAATAATGGTTTTATAATAGAAATAAACTACTTCTGCGTGGACTTTATTGGTGATTCAATCACAAAAATACCCTCTAAATAAAGGTCTCGTCCTTTATTTGAGGGTATTTTTGTGATTGAATCACAAGTAAAGTCAGCGCATACATAATTTATTTCTACAGCATTCTACACATAAAAATGAACAATTTGTTGCTGTGTAATTAAAATCGTAAAATTAGTGAGTGTTTTACATGATTAAAATTATATTTTGGTATAATATTGTTAATTAATTAGGACAGGTTTTGAAGTTGCAATAACACACTGGCGAGCATTTTACACATAATATTAAACTTTTTGGGGTCTTATAGAAATCTGTTGCATTATTGACTATTTTAGAGGCATCAAAGACTAGGCTTGGATTTCCCACTATCATTTAATGATACTTTTTCTGTGGATTTAATGTTCAATATTTTAATTTTAAGATATCTCACATGTACTAGTCATTTTGTATATATACAGACTGACATTGTACACATAATATCAAATATTTTCATAGCGGTGCTATTAATATAATCAAAATATTGATTATTTGACAGGGATTTAAATAGTTATTGGGCAATTATTTAATGAATGGTGTTGCTCAATATCTTAATATTAACATATCTTAGACTTACAACAAACAGGTTAGTAATTGTATGATTATTACCCTAATATCAAGTATTTTACAGGATTTAAACATAGTCTCCAATGTCTTGTTTCTAATTTCTTCGATGTGTTTCCCCCATGGATACTGTTGCTTGAGATCTTATATTGTATAAATGTCTTATGTTGTGTTTGTAGTTTAAATTGCTGAAGCACAGGATTCTACACATAATAAGTAAACAATTTGCTGGATTTGTTACTTGCCGTTTTGAAACCATTGGTCATTTCAAAATGATGAAATAAATCTGATGTACCTTTCAAAGCCCAGGTGAGGTTTATGTCTGCAGTAATATATAATTCCCAGTATAGTTATGTCATCTTTACACTGCAATGTGGACAAACAGCTTTAAAAGCTCTGCAATTGAAGAAGTGTTTGAAAAGTGTTAATATCACCTAATATGTTCTTTGTTACAATTAATTTTTCTCTGATTACCTCACAATTGTGGAAATCTAATTATAGTTATTACTAGAGAGGAATAGCTATTACTAACAAAACACAGGGACAAGGGGAAGTCATTCAATCATTGCTTTTTGAGGTGTAAATGTTCATTGCAATTTAACTTCTGTTCAGATGATACTGTTCAGATTACTTTTGAAATGACCAGGCCATTTCAAACCCAATTGAGGATTTGAAATACCAAATAAATTATTTGGCCATTTTAAAACGGCCTGAGTTAAGAAGAGGGCAGGAACAGATATGTGAGTAAAATTGTTCAAATATTAAGCATTTTGCACAATCAAAACCTATACTTTGACTTCCTAGTGTTATTTTGGGGCTATTTTTTGCAGGAATGTAAGTAATAAGTATCTTATTTTTCCACCTAAACTAACTTTAAGACAAATTGTAGCGTGCCAAAGGGTCCAGTTGGAAATAAAGATCTTGTTAAACAGGGAAAAACATTTATTTAGTTTAGCAAAGTAAATACTGGAAAAGATTTAACATTTACATTACAAGTCATTTACCATTTACTTGAACTGGTATGAAGTAGAAGCAATATTAAATTTGTATCAAAATGCCCAAAACTACTTTATTCTAACATTCTAACATTTCCCACACCAGAATATCTACAGATCTACAAACCCAATAAAACTTGGGGCTAGTTTAACAAACACTAACCCTCATCTTTTATTTTTAGGAAATAGAGGTAAAAATATCTCACCTGCTTCTTGGCAGGTATCTTGAAGCCATTCTGCAATGTAGTTTCTTCAGTGAATAGTCACTAGTGAACTCCTTGGGGAGTGCTGTCAAACCAGGCAGAATGTCTATCTGCATGGCCTTTTATACCAAAAAGCTGGGTCAAAACCTTGACCTTCAAAAGTCTGCATGATAAATTCCCCCCTTATTGGCCAAAACTTGCCCCAAATATTTGACACCAATTAATCCCCCCAAAAACACAGACATTTTGAGTTTCTCATACCAATATGGCAACTCCCAGACAACATATTCACATGTAGAACAATCAAAGTATATAATGCACTAAGGACAATTTAAGCTGCAATAATAAGGTAAAACATTTGCAACTAGATGTATATATGTTTAACATCCTACTATTAAAATATTAAAGGGTAAATTATTGTTTGTCAGGTAGGGACGTCGGATGACGGTGGTCCGTCGGATCGTAACATTACCTTCCTCCCTGTCAAAAAGGAGTTTGACCTCAAACCTGAAATATGTGACAAAAATAAAAACAAAGCAATAATATCAGTATTTAATGATACATACAATACAATAGTTACATTACACTTTCAAATCTTGGATCAGCTGATAACAAATATCTTGAATATCTATCTGGTTTGGGCAAAAAGTCTCTATACACTGGTCTTGAGGGTTCTGGTAGATCCAAAGGAATTAACTTCCACTCCAGTGATGGATGAGTTGGTGACAAAGGAATCCAGATAATCGGAGAAGTCCCTCTATCCATAGTGGTGGATCCAGCAACAACTTCAGTGACAATCCTGGGTGGTGTAGCAGAAACAGTATCCTCCTTTTCCAAACCCAACGGATCTTGTAAATCAATTAATAGCTCCTCCTCAGAAAATGAACGGCCTGGAGTCTTAGGAGGACTACTCTGATTGTCATAGATGGACAATTCTCTCAGAGGGGAACGTGACCTCTCTTCCCTCATAGGAGGGTTGGTGGTAACAGATTTACCATCACAAGGAGTTCCGTCTAAGATCGGCTCTCGATGAGGCAATCCCTTGTGACACCTCTTATGATGATCCCTCAGAAGGCACTTCCTCCTCATAGGAAAAATGAAACTACATCCAAAGCCACACCTAGCCATCTGATCATGTAGTTCACCCTCATGCTTATCTAAAGTCACTTTAGATGTTGAGGTGTATGAGCAATATCTACAGCAAAATCTCTCTCTAAAACACAAGAAAGAAACAAAAAAAAAACCTTACTAATTGATGTGGAAATCAGAATACTTCTTTGGAAGCTTTACATGTCTGCCTGTTCTGGTTGTTACAGAAGGATCACCTTTGGACACGTTCCCAGTGACATTCCCCTCAACTACTTTATCATCAGAGTGGTCTGATTCTACTACCTCCTCTGACAAATTATCTTCAACCTTATTATTTTGATTCTGCATTTGTACATGTCCATAACAAGGTTTAAGTCTGTCATGATGTATGACCTTAACCTTATTTGTAAACTTGACCCTATACAACAGATCAGACAACTTTTCAACCACTTCAAATGGACCTGACCATCGACACTGTAATTTAGGACTCATACCTTTCTTTTTGGAAGGGTCGAAGACAAAAACTTTATCAACCTGCCTATAGCTATTGATGTTTGACCTAATATCATATTGACGTTTCTGTTGGTCACTAGCCGCAAGTAGTTTTTCCCTAGCTAGCTCATGAATCTTGGCCAGGTTTTTCCTCAAACCATGTATATAAGAAGCATATGTAATGTTCTTCCCTGTCTGTATATCACTTGGTCCTAAAAGTAAATCTACTGGTAATGTTGTTTCACGACCAAACATCATAAGATAAGGACTCTGACCAGTCGATTCATGAATCGAAGATCTGTATGCAAGCATAAGAAGGGGAAGGTTAGAATCCCAATCCCTTTGATCTGATGCTACGAATTTACTCAACATGTCCTCAAGTGTACGATTAAATCGTTCTACCAATCCATCACTTTGTGGACGATATGGTGTAGTTCTTGTCTTATCAAGGTTCAATAATTCACAAAGCTGCTGAAACAACATAGACTCAAATTGAGCCCCTTGATCAGAATGAATGGATAATGGTATCCCAAATCTACTGAAAAATTTATCAACCAGTTCCTTGGCTATGGTTTCAGCCTCTTGATTCGGCATTGGAAAGGTTTCTACCCATTTTGTAAAATAATCACTGACAATGCAAATATACTTATTTCCCAAATTACTCTCAGGCAGTGGACCTAATATATCAACAGCTACACGCTCCATTGGAGCTCCAACTAGATACTGCCTCATAGGATGGTGAGCCTTCTTATTGGGAGATTTACGTTTTTGGCACTGTGGACAGTTCTGACACCAATTGGTGATATCAGACTTGTATCCAACCCAATACCCTCTTCTCCTCATCCTACCTATGGTTCTCTTAACACCAAAATGTCCAGACCATTTCTGGCTATGAATTTGGCAAAACAATTCCTCTCTCATTGGAGAGGGAATCACTAATTGCCATGATTCCTTTATTCTGGAATCAACCCACCTTCTATACAGAAAGTCACCTCTGAGTTCTAGCCTATCCCATTGTGCCCAATAACTCTTTAAAGTAGTAGAATACTTGGCAATGTCTTGCCATGAAGGCCTACTTCCTTGATTTTTCCATTCAACAATCTTTTTTAAATCCTCATCCTGGGATAATGCCTTCAAATAATTATTTGAAGATATTGACTTGAGCCAACCTTCACCCAGTTCATTGGAACTGCTATCATTTTCTAGCAAAATATCAACATCTGTATTTGATCTATCAGAAATACTGCCTGTGCCTCCATTGCCGTGCTTCATTACTCGAGAAGCTGCACAATTCAGAACACTCCCAGCACCTGCTAGATTCAAATTTTGATCTGTACTTTGTTCTTGACTTAAAGATATGCAGTTACATTCATCTGACTGAGCCAAATAAGCTCCCTCCCTACATTCTATTCTATCACAATACTTGCAACCTTGGCATGGTCGTTTTGATAATGCATCTGCATTACCATGTAATTTACCAGCACGATGTTCAATGGTATAGTTGTAAGTTGCCAATAACTCAGCCCAACGACATAACTGGCCTTCTAGATTTTTGAAGTTCAGCAACCACCTCAATGAACCATGATCAGTTCTGATGGTAAATTTTACACCATACAGGTAAGTGTGAAAATGCTTTATAGCCTCGACAATAGCCAAAAGTTCTCGCCTTGTGACACAGTAATTCCTCTCTGACTTGGACAAGACCTTGCTAAAGTAAGCAATGACCTTTTCTTGACCACCTTGTTTCCTTGATAGCTCCTATACCTACACCACTAGCATCTGTGTCTAAAATGAAGTCTTGTTCTATATCAGGATAAGTCAAAATTGGTGCAGACATAAGGCGTGACTTAAGCTCAGTAAAAGCATCATTGCACTCACTTGTCCAAGAAAACTTTGACATGTGTTTTTCTGTCAGTCTGGTTAGGGGTTTAGCTATTGTTGAGAAATTCCTAATGAACTTCCTGTAATAGGAACATAGTCCCAAGAAACTCCTAACTTGCTTAACATTTTTTGGAACAGGCCATGTTTGTACTGCCTCAACCTTCTCAGGATTTGTTGAAATCCCTTCACTCGAGACAATATGCCCCAAGAATGCCACTTTCTGTTTAAACAGATTGCATTTCTTTGGAGACAATTTCAAATTTGCCTGTCTCAATCTCTCAAAAACTTGGGTTAAATGTAGAATTTGCTTTTCAAATGTGTCACTTTTAACAATAATGTCATCAAGGTATAACAAACAGATGTCATATTGCAACCCAGATAGAACTTTTTCCATTAATCTTTCAAATGAACTTGGTGCATTTGTTAACCCAAAAGGCATTACATTAAATTCATATAAACCACTTTGGGTGGTGAAAGCCGTCTTTGATTTGTCTTCTGGGTACATTTCCATCTGCCAGTAACCACTTGATAGATCTAAAGTACTAAACCATTTTGACCCATTTAATGATTGGAGACAGTCATTTGGGTTTGGAAGGCTATACAAATCTTTTATAGTGACATCATTTAACTTACGATAATCAATACAGAATCTACAGGATCCATCTTTTTTAGTCACCAACACTATGGGTGATGACCATGGACTGTTTGATGGTGTAATGATATCATTTTCCAGCATTTTTGCAATTTCTTCCCGCTCAACCCTACGTTTTGAAATAGGTATCCTTCTAGGCCTTTGTTTAATTGGTGGAGCAAGTCCTGTGTTAATTCTATGCTGGAACAAAGAAGTTTTCCCCAAGTCAGCCTTTGACCGTGCAAAAACATCAGAATATTCAACCAATAAGTCTTTAACCCGCTTTTGCTGAGCTAAGCTGAGATCAGTTTTGCATTCATTCCATAATGTTTGTACATGGTCAGGCAATAACCCATCACTTGCAATCTCAGTCCCAACACTTCGTGCTTTAATAGGGACCACCTCTGTCTCTTTGAACTGACTACCCAGACCTAAAATCATTTCCCTGTACAACCTTTTCGGTTCATGTGAAGGATTCAAAACCCTGACAGGAATTTTGTGTGAATCAAGGTTCACCCATGACCTTGCCACAAACACTCCTTTCTGTTCTATTACTTTTGGGCAACTTTCTATCATCATTTCTGGAGGTATTACCTCATCACTTGAACAATGTAAATATGCAGGTACTATCATTTCACTATTGGATGGTATAGTGATATTTTCACTCAACCTTATACGGAACAACGATGTTAGCTTGCTCTCCAGACAACAAGGAACACTTTTACCACTAATGTCAATAGTATTATTGATTAAGTCAATGATACACTGATGTTTCTGGAAGAAATCATATCCTAAAACTAATGGTTCACTCGTTTCAGCCACTAACAATTTTTGTTGTAAGATTCCTAAACCAGGTATCTCAAGTGGCAAAGTTACCTGACCCATTGGTCTAATCTTACCCCCATCAGCAACACTAATATTATTGTTTATGACTTCCAAATCAGGCCTTTGGACCCTTGGAATAGCATAATACTTTCTTGGGTGAATAATGCTCATATTGGCGCCTGTGTCAACTAAACAATTCAATTTAATGTTACCTATGGAACATGGCAAGTATAACCCATCATTACATGATAAAATCTTGGGTCCCCAATTGCCTATTGCTGGAGTATGACCCTCTACTTCAGCTGCTGCTTGTTTAAAGAGTCCCTTTCCTCCTTCTTTTTCTTGTCCCATTGTTTCTTTCTACAATCCTTCACCACATGCCCTGGCTTATCACAGTAGTAACAAACAACTTTACGCTTTGACTTCTGACTTGACTTACTACCAGAACTGTCACCCTGTTTTGCATTTTCAACTTGAGACAAGTTAGCTAACTTTAACTCTTCTTCAAGTTTGGCAATCCTTACTTGTAATTCCTGCACAGTAACATTTTCAGTGTCATTTACACACTTTGTTTCTTTGAGAGACCTTAATGGTAATCTCCTATCCCTACTTCTATGAAAAGCCTCAATCTCTATAGCTGTTTTTAAGGCATCTTGCATTGTCTTAGGCTGGCTTTGAAATACTGCTAATTCCAATTCCCTATCATTTAATGCATCCAAGAAGCTATCCTTAGCCATATTCTCTCGTATGTCTAATGGGACACCAGGATTAGCATCCCTTACCAATCTCCTAATATCATGTGCCAATTGTGGCAATGGTTCATTCTCTCTCCTAATTCTAGACTTTAATTGAGCTCTGTGCAACTGAGATTGGTTATCTGGCTCAAATCGTTCCCTCAGTGCAGCTACCAGAGAATCATAATGTCTACGTTGAAAGGGGGATAAATCAGCTAATACAGCCACAGCCTGATCCTTAAGACACATAGCTAATTGTGAGGCCATTACATTTAAACTCCATTGGTTATATTCACCTATCATTTCAAATTGGATCAAAAAGTCTCTAAAACTACTTTTTCCATCATAGGATGGACATGGTTTTGCTTTCCCTGGTGGAAAATGCCTAAACCTGCGGTTCAAAACATCATAATCCAAGGGATTATTTACTCCCGGTGGAAACCTTAAATTCTGGTCAACATTTGGAACATGAGCTGTTGGGTTATAACCTCTCCTATATGGTGATTGAGATTCACCATTGACAGTTACTGGCTCAAACATACTTATCGGAGGTCTATACCCCATAGAATAATCTGATCCTGGCCTATAGTAAATCCCATTTTGTGATTGTATATCACCTGGACTAACCCTGTAGGACCCATATTCCCTTTGCAATTCTTGCACTCCTCCCCTTACCAGTGGCTCCTTAATATAGGTTTCTTGACCTCTAAATGCCGGCTGGTATTGCGATTCACTAAATAGAAGCTTTTTAGTAGACTTTGGTCTAACAGACTCAGTTTGAACTTCATGACTCACTACTCTATGTGATTCTGATTCTGATACTTCATCTTGAACTACCCAGTCCTCTGCAGGATCATAAACAGAATCCTGATCATTTAAATTTTGTTCCATTAGAACAAAATAATTCTATCCTACTCTAATAATACTTCCCTATTTAACTATGAACTAACTTATTCCCAAGTTACCACTGCCACCAATTCTGTAACGTGCCAAAGGGTCCAGTTGGAAATAAAGATCTTGTTAAACAGGGAAAAACATTTATTTAGTTTAGCAAAGTAAATACTGGAAAAGATTTAACATTTACATTACAAGTCATTTACCATTTACTTGAACTGGTATGAAGTAGAAGCAATATTAAATTTGTATCAAAATGCCCAAAACTACTTTATTCTAACATTCTAACATTTCCCACACCAGAATATCTAGATTTACAAACCCAATAAAACTTGGGGCTGGTTTAACAAACACTAACCCTCATCTTTTATTTTTAGGAAATAGAGGTAAAAATATCTCACCTGCTTCTTGGCAGGTATCTTGAAGCCATTCTGCAATGTAGTTTCTTCAGTGAATAGTCACTAGTGAATTCCTTGGGGAGTGCTGTCAAACCAGGCAGAATGTCTATCTGCATGGCCTTTTATACCAAAAAGCTGGGTCAAAACCTTGACCTTCAAAAGTCTGCATGATAAATTCCCCCCTTATTGGCCAAAACTTGCCCCAAATATTTGACATCAATTAATCCCCCCAAAAACACAGACATTTTGAGTTTCTCATACCAATATGGCAACTCCCAGACAACATATTCACATGTAGAACAATCAAAGTATATAATGCACTAAGGACAATTTAAGCTGCAATAATAAGGTAAAACATTTGCAAGTATATGTATATATGTTTAACATTCTACTATTAAAATATTAAAGGGTAAATTATTGTTTGTCAGGTAGGGACGTCGGATGACGGTGGTCCGTCGGATCGTAACAATATGTGCTTAATTGCATGCTACACAAGAGCATTCTACATATAATAGTAAACATTGTGGTGTCAAATCACACAAAAAGTCAGCATTTTACGTATTCTAAAACCTGTACTTTGATCTCAAGTGCTACTTTTGTCAAAATATAAAGCATTTCACAGGCTTCAAAAGTAAGATGTTGATTTCTAGTAACTCGGCTATTATTTCTGTGAATACTGTGAACACACAACACATAATGGTAACAGCTTGGCTGAAAGCTTAAAATCTCTCTACTGAGTGTTTTTACAATTGCAACATTGTGTTTAATTGCATAATTGTTCCAATGTATGTTCTTCAGTGTCTTACTGTTAGTTATATTATGCCTAGTTTCAATACTTATTATAAATGTCATTTACTTGTGCACATTATCACAAGATTTATGACTGTGACAGGCGCTGTTGCATCGAAGACCTTTCTTCAGATATGGACATCTTTTGGTAACATTAACAGTAGCATATTCTTGCCCCCCACATATACTTTGCTTTTGGACCAGTTCACGAACTGTGTAGTGTTCTGCATCTTCTGCCTTAAGGCCAGAAAAAATTCACAAACTCGATTTGATTCCTTGCTAAAGTACCTTTGATTATACCAGCTCTGGTGACAATTGTCAGTAGTGTAGGAAGCACGGGGGAGGGGGGCATGCCCCCCCACCTTGGAAAGTATCATCATATCTTTGGCCCACCCCCACTTTTTGACATTGTAAATCCATGATATTTGATAGATTTTGGATTTTTTTCAGGAAATTCACACTCTATCAGAGTTAAATATATTTTGAGATTAGCTATTCAAACTATTTTAACCAGATGAATCAAACACAACTTAAATTTATGAAAAATATGACCTTAAACATATGATATTGAGAAACATGTCCATGTAATTCAAAGCACAATGGGATACTGATGTGGTAGCCACTGTATGTTTTAAATATGCTTATAAATGTATGAGTGATGTCACAACCTTCAGTGTTGCTAGGGAGATCATTGCAGTGTGTAGTAGGTAACTGTGCCACAACAACATGTGGTCTTGAGAGTGTGTTAGTGTTCCAAATATAGTACATACATGTTTTTTAAAAAACTGAATTATGACAGAAATGCCAGTCAGACAGCACCATATCTCAAACAGACTGGTTTTGGTTTGTATCCTGAGCAGTTTCCCACTTACATTAAATGAACGTTGTTAATGGTATTACAGTTACATGAAAGAGTTTTTTGAAGGGGTGCTATAGATGGGTGAAGGGATTATCTATAACCAACTGAGGTGTGCATACCTTGGTTACATGTAGTGTCAATTTCTGGGAGATTATTGTAATTGGATCTTTGAGTACTATAATGATGGAAACAAGAATATGATTCAATCATGCCACTGTCGCCATGCCACTTAGATTTGTTTCGGCATGTAATAAATTAGGAAATATTTTACTGAAAACTTTTAAGTTTGGCATCTGGGTAACTTAAGTAACACTGAAAGACCAACATATAGGTCATCCAAATATAAATGCATTTATACACAACTTTATTCTTGTTTCTTTCTAACGCTTAGGGCAAGAACCATATTGCTTGTTATTCAATTCTGCATCCATAGTGCATCCAATGTTTTTGCAAGGGGAAATGGTCATTGATGCAGTGACTTTGGGTATGTTGTGCCTGGCCCAAGTGGTTGTTGTCATGGGATACCAAATCCAGTCATTCTTAGCCCAATCACAATGATTGCATTTCATTGTCCAAGCCTCCTAATATGTTTTAACCCAATAACTCATTGACACTATTAATGCTCGACTTAAAACCCAGATTCACAACTTATTTGTAAAGAACTTTATTCACATAAATTTAAGTTTAAATATACTTATAGATGTAAGTTAGTTTGTAATACAACATAGGTTAAAGTATGGAGTTTTATGTTACATTCAATAGCAAGAATCATAGAGGGTAGGCCCTTAGCATCGCCACATGTTGAATTAGAATTCATTCAGCCTGAGTTGGCTGCCTATGATTAGATATTGAACACAATTATAACAAACTTCTGAACAGTTTAAGTTTGTCTATTTGCAGATTAGTGTGAATCCAGAATAGGTATGAGTTTAGGGACCCTATGGCATAATGAAGGTCTTCTTTGAGCGATTTTCTAGTTTCTGAATGCCCCCAGCCTCCAATGCTTCCCGAATTTTGCTAATGTTAACTTGCAAGTTAGAATTTGATCATTTTGTGTTTAATCATGCTAGTGTTTTAAGCAAATTAACCATTAATTTTTTTTTGTATTTCTCAATGATACAGTAACTTCTGTTAGTGTAAAAGTTTGTTGTATGTTCATGGAAGATTCATTTAAGATTAAGACAAATTCTTCAAATCATTTTGCAGTTTATGCCCACTTTACCTTATTTCTGCAAAAAATTATACTAAAAGTTTGAAAGAATATCTTTAGAACTCAGTCCCCCCACTTTTCATATGCTTCCTACGCTGCTGATTGTATATCCATTGGCATCTCTCTTCAGAACAACTACAATAAGATTTGGAGGATCACCTTTGTACCTGTCATACTGGGCAAACTGGAACAGCAACATTGTCCCCTATGGCTAATCCATGGAGTGATCTTGTACATTGTGCCACCATTTTATCTGCTTTTTTGTATGTTGCTGTGGGCCTCAGTTCTGGCACATTTAGCTGGATGTTCCATCATGTCATCAGCAGTAACCTGATTCTCCCTCACGTCTGGCACATCTGTATCTGTCCCATATCATCTGCAGTTTCAATATCATTAGTCTAGGTATCCATATTTTGCTTCAGTCACATATTCAGTCTGGTAACCATATTGTCCACAGGCGCAAACTCATTGGTCACTCTATCATCAGGGGCAAGATAATTGTCCTCATTGGCACCACTATTGTTCACTTGTGGTATACCTCGATAATCATATCATCTGTGGCAGGATCAATATACTGGCAGCACTAATGGCAATACCCACAAGGATATCTTCTGCAGGCTCCAAATTCTCAGGAATTATACTGTCAGTATTGGTATCACTGCTGTCCATTACAGGCACACTCACATTGGCAATCATAGTCATCCGTATCTGAATTTTCATGACCTGCACTGACATTTTTAACTGGGATCAAAAGCTCCTCCATCTGTTCTTCATTCACACCAGTGGTGAATCTGGAAATAATTTAAGCTGGTAAAGTGGTTGTCAGTCCACAGCGAGGTTGATTTCCTGTCAAGGCCTTGTTTGGTTCCATACGAATGGCCTCATTGTAAGTGCTGGTTCTGGATCATTGCAATAATCCTTAGATCATATAATCAAAGGTATGACTTCAACCTTTTTCATTGACAGTTATGTGAATTGACCCTTAGACCTAATCTTCAAAAGGTTGGCTTCAATCCTCAGATCACACTAAAAGAAAGCTTCGCTACTGGAAAGATGGATTTAATTGTAATTAGTCCACTGCTTTTTGTAACCTTTTGGATGTCTTCAAGCTTTTTAAATTGGCAGTTACTTTTAAAAATCCTTAGACTTAATCTTCAAAGGGTAGTGCTACAGGTCATCAGATCTGATCATTAAAGGAAACTATTTAAACAAGATTAGTGCACAAAAGAGGCAAACCCAGTAAACATAGCAAACGTTCATAAACGTTTAGTAAACCTATAAACGTTTTTTAAACCAAATATAAAGCTAAATATTGACAATTATTCAATATTATGGGTTTATAAACGTTTCAGCAACATTAGTTTGGTTTATAAACGTTTATAAACGTTTTTAAACCTTTACAAAGGGTTAAAAATATCTTAACCTCACTTTCATTTGGGTTGATGACATCAGTACATCCATTTTGAGAGAAACTGAAGAAATATTTCTGTTACTATATCTTGCTGTATCACTGTTGTTTGAAGCCATCATTATATTCTAAGTAGATATATAAAAGTATATAATATCATCAAATTATATACTTCTATGTATCTACTTAGAATGTAATGGTGGCTTCAAGCCATAGTGATACAGCAAGATGTACTCCAGATTTTAAACACGTTTATAGGCGAATGTTTAGGGACCCATCATTTTAAACCTAATAAACCTGATAGCTAGGTTTATAAACGTTTTTAAACGTTTGTTATGTTTACTGGGAAGTTCCATTATATTTCTATATATAATATAATATTTCTATATTATAAGTTAAAAATAATATATCAGGTATGAACATACTTTTTCAAAGTATAAGTGTAATTCTATATAATTCGTCCCATTAAAAACTATGCCTTATATAATTGACACTTTTATTTCAAATTTTTTTCAAATAATTGTAGCTATTTATCTATTAGTAAATTAGTGTAAGATATTTCACATACATATTGTTATTATTGAGAAATAGAGTGGACAACTTATTCCAAAAGACTGGCCATGAATGAATTTTCAGCTTCCATACATGACTTTGTCCATTTCATGAAATGGACAGCAAAATATACTTGGATTTGTCCATTTCACGAAATTGACAGTTTCATACCTAGGTCATAACATATACACTTTATAACTAGCAATGAGGTCATTATTTGATTCAAATCACCCAAATTATTAAGCTTCGTGTGATGATATGTAGAGGCTTTGATGCCCCAGATTTGTTTAATTGGACTTTTTTCTCTGGATATTGTTGCTTTATATCTTTTAAGATATCTTCTGCTTAGTTTCTGGTTTAATTAGCTATAGATAGAGTATTGCACAGATAGTGAAGAGCAATGTGGTGGAGGTCTTATGAAATTCACCAAACTATTGAGTATTTTACACTCACTAAAACCTAGGCTTTGATTTTCCAGTTTTATTTAATTGGGCAGTTTTTGCATGGATTTTGCTGTGAAGTACTGCAATTTTAAGATATTTTGTACATAGGCTTTAGATTAAATAACAATAGATGAGCATTCTACACACACTAATGAACACTTTGCTAGTGGTCTTATTAAAATCACTGAAATATTCAGCATTTTTCAGGGATTTTAACTTTACAGACTTTGATTTTCTATTGTTTCTGAATTGGGACACCTTTTCCATGTATGTTACTGCTTAGTATGGATTTGTTAGACTGCCAAGACATAGGATCAGCGCTGCCTTCAGTCCTATCACAACAGAATGCAAGCTTCTCTACTTCAGTTCCTTCAGTTCATGCATATAGACATTTTATGTGTGTCCTGTCTTACCATTTTAGCCGTCATCGAGTTGCTACAGGTCAATGGTCTTTCTCCGTTCAGTATCCAGGCTCATACCTCCTCTCTTATGTCTCAGTTTATATCTTTAAGTATTCCCATCCATCCCTTATATTACACAGTAGCCATGGCACTCAGAAGTTAAGAGCTAAATCTTAATTCCACTAGAAGAGTCAAAGGCCTTTTTAATATGAAGTCCCTCCATGACAGGTATTAAATATCTGGGCACCTGAGCAAGATCCAGCTGTACCAGCATCCAACCATCTGAACTTGTACTGCCCATCTACCAAGCCAACATTACAATGGAAAAGAACCCCTTGTAGTTGTGGTACAGGGCTCCAGTGTTCTTGGGTTTCTTCACGGCCACATGCTTTCCATCAAGGGCTCCCAGGGCATGTGGCACATTCCACCTGATCCTGAATTCTCTTTTCATTTCTTTCCACTCATCTGGAGTAGTAGGACATTTGAGGTACTCATCCTGGATGGCCCTGCAGACCTCTGGACCTCTAGAAACGTGGAAATGGTGGATCTTCCAACCCTGAACTGACAGGATAATGATGAGTAGGACTCTCCAGTGGCCAGATATCTGATGGTGAGGGCTAACTTCTCCCCAACACTGATTGGTGCTCTGTAGTTGGTGGCCTGCCTGGCTAGGTGTGGTTCCAGTCTGGTCTTTATCATTTGCTGTGGTTGATGTAGAAATAGGAAATACATCAGTATATGTAACTGAATAAAAACTAAAAAAAGCCCAAAGTTGTTCCTGAAGGTGTCTTCCATTAAAAGGTGGCATCCTGCTGTATTCATGGAAAAGTAATGATAATTAGATCGTGGAATTTATATATATACCCAGAAAATCCAGCTTTTCTGCAAAATAAGAATCAGCCATTGTGGTCTGGGGAAGACTGAGGATGCCTGAGGATGCTGTGACTTAATCGTGGGTTAGTCTGGGCTTAGTCCCAGGAGGCCCAAGGTGTCCTGGGATCCAGTCGGTATGTGTACGACAAGATCATGGTTGAAACCAACCAGAAAAAGGGCTTAGTCGTTTATTAGTCCCAGACCAGTCGGGGACTGTCCGGGGCCGCCTGGGGCCTCCTCAGGCTTCCTGAGGCCGATCTGAACTTAATCCCAGGCTTTGATGCTGATTCAGTATTCCCTCCCATTTGACCTTTTTTCACCGACTGTCCATGATTAAGGGTCGCCAACAGGATCGGGGCTCAGTTCTTTGGTGGAACAGGGGCATTACATAAACCAGAAATGTTACTTGCGTAGTGCTTAGCTACCCAAGTTTGTCGCCTACTCAAGTTTGTAACCTGCATTTATTTAGAATATTTAAACCTCTTAGCAATTATCTTTCTTTGTAGAGTAATACAACAATATTACAAACACTTGCTCTACTTGTATCAGTATCAATACTGCTCAGCCAGTAAATTTCGTCTTATTTTTTTGGACAATATTAAAACATTTTTCTACTTCACTTTCATCATTGAATCACATACTAATATTACAAGCAATGGTTACATGTTTTTAACAAAAAATATTGATGGTCTTTGAAGGTTTAAATGACAGGTAATGACACTCACTGGGTGACGAAATTCACACAACTTGTGAAGTTCATCACCCCAGTGAAGTTCGTCACTTGTATTCTGCGAGAATATCAAAGTCTCTTTACTTTGATCTGTCAGACACAATAACACATTGCTGTCCAAAGTCTATTTATTTAAATGTGGACATTTGGCAGTCCTTTGGCATTTTTAGAGCAGGTGAAAAACTTCACTAGAGTGATGAAATTCACTGGCTGGTCATTTTCATATTTAAATGCATGTGAAGAACAGGGGTTGGTCCACAAGCGTGGATATATACTTGGCTTGACATGACTGGCATTTGGAGTTGTACTAGAACATAAAAAAAACATCAATTTCACAAATGATGCCTTGATTACAACAAACAAATAAATATATCAAATATTATTCAATAATAAACTGACATACTCGACTCAACATTTGAGGAAAATGTGTAGTTTATTTATAGGGAAACTGCTCAACTCAGATCCTTGCAAACTCAGTCCCTGCCAAAACAAACACATTTATGCAAACTCAGCCCCATTCAAGTAGAAATTCAATTTGACATAAAATGTTTATTTATGGATTGATTTTCATAATCTAGGTAAAATTGTTTACAGTTTTTCATTGTGGATATAATAGTAACACATAATCTTGAATCAGGGGCCGTTTTCTACAATACTTATATCATTTGTGACTTAGATTTCAGGTAAGAGATGATGAAACTGAACATTTCTAAATTTTCTTTAATGAATACAAAGTGAAAGAAAACTTGACTGAAAAGAGAAAAACCTTAATTTACTGAGATCTAAGGTCACCTTATCTAAGCATTATTAACACATCATGCGTGATAAATACTACATACAAATGCATTTGTGCATAAATTACATGTGGGAATGAGCTTCAGATGGGGCTGAGTTTGTATTTGAATTGGACCAAGTTGGCGGGGGTGGAGTTGGCAAGGTCCATGTAGAACACAATTCATTTTATAGCACGTGTCAAAGTGAGTGATAAATGGTGAGGAGACAGTGAAGTGGGACAGACAACCTGAACCAATTTACCAGAAATGCTGAGTTGATTTTCTGTCATGATTAATTTAACTGCCAGTGTCTGTCTAAGGAAAGTGCTTAAAGAACTTTACAAATCCTTACAAAGTATATTCTAGTCTGGTTCCTGACCGTTTCTGCAATAAAGGTCAGGTATCGCCCAGAAAGCCAACCATACTGGGTACTGGGTTTCCATAGTTACAAATAGCAATGATCAAGAAGAAATTAAATAAATATATTTTGATTAACACATTTGGTGCACATTTTGACATAATATTCCCATTTTACTATATAATGATATCCCATAATAATTAAACAACATTTGTGATGAACAAAAAATGTGCATCAGTTTAAGTACTGTCGATCTTCTACTATCACCCAAAACCACCTATTTGCTTCTAAACATTTGGTTATATCAAAATATGTTAGGTTTAATTGGCCATATTTGATGTTACGGTTCCATAATATATGGTTAAAATATCTTGATTGCTTACCAAACTCATATAAATAATTAAAATAGCAATCGAGATTTACCCATGTATGACAGATATTGGTGATGCCTTCTTTGAACTATTCAGCACTCGTACTTACTGGTTCACATCCCGTAAAAATGCAGATAAAATGCAAAAATACTGTTTTGTGAGTATTTTGCACTGCCTCACAACGTGAAAAAGAAAGCAGCATTTATAAGAGAAGGTCATCATAGGCGATACCAGTCTCTTTATTGGTAAAGTAGACTGATTCCCAGTCCAAGTATATACTAGTCACTGAGGGGACGTCAGGCTGACATCAATATTTTGAAAACCCAACCAATACTGAATCACAAAGATCGTCATGGTTAATATTGTCAGTTAAAATTCGGGAATTTTTGACACAACTTTAGGGCCACAAAAGCCTTGTGTTGGTCGTTGTTTAAAATGTTATAAGGAACTTTATTTTTGATTTAAACATTCATTGAACCGTGCAAGCTATAAATAGATTTTAAAACACACAATTATTTCAATAATCACCTTTTACAGGGCCTTTAAAAGGGTCATGAAGTACATAATTTCAACCACAAAAGGTCCTTGTATGTACGTGAGGTGACAGTTTCTAATATTTGGAAGTCAAAAAACAGCAATCTTATTGGTTAACTTTTAGTTTTAATATTTTAACATGCAGTGTCACATAAAAAACTTTCATAATATTATAAAACACAGATGTTCAATTATGATAAATGTACCTTTATCAACACATTTTTCTGTGGGGCATAATATAGCACCGATAAAGAGCTTAGTTCAAGTGATTGCCTGTAAATGATTCCCTTGAATGGAGATTTGAATTTAAATTTTAGCATAATGTTCCCTTGCTTTAATTGATTTTTCCCCTAGATATTCTACCCACCGTCTTCCTCTCCTATTAGACATTTCTCAACTTTGGTGGTTTCCCCCACCTAGCTAGTTAGTTTTGCTTCATTTGCATACACTGTTTATGGTATAAAGGGGAGATTCTCCTGGTCGCTTTTGTAAAAACCCGGGGATAAGTTATGCTAATGATCTACCTAGGTGGGGGAAACTATTAGACTATTAGACATTTCTCAGCTTTGGAGGTTTCCCCCACTTAGGTAGTTAGTTGTGCTTCATTTGCATACAGTGTTTATGATATAAAGGGGAGATTCTCCTGGTCACTTTTGTAAAAACCTGGGGACAAATTATGCTAATTGACCAGACTGTGTGCAAGCAATATTAAAGTATCACTTTTCTGTTTACACGGAAGGGGCAAGCAAGAACTCTCTGCATCCAAATTATATTGCATGAGTTTACCTGTTACAAACTTGTGTATATTTTTTACATAAAAAATAAGCCAAAAGGCAATCCCCATCATCGTAAAAAAATATGCTTTCATGTTTAATGATAAAGGTATTTCTTTATTGTTTATTGTGCATTGTTATTATTATTGTTATTTTTATTAGCATAATTATTTTTGTAACATTAAATTGATAATGTCATTATTTCTTAATAAGGTTGCTGGTAAAAACACTCTCTCTGATACATTTGTTGTCCACACAAAGTCACTGAGTATACACACATAAAATCTAGTACTGACAGTGCTGCAGTATTACTTATAAACAAACAAATTAAACTGAAATTTAACTTTTCATTTAGATAGAGAAAGTTAAAACAATACTTAGGTTTTAAATACCATAAAACTTACATACATGGGGCACTTATGCTTTTAAAAAATATTGTACTGTATGGTGTAGATAATGTATAGAGAACAAATATATCACCATAAAAGAGAGTCAAACATGATTGACTGTTAATTATATCAATGTAAGACTAATATATGTCATGGAATTGACCCAGCCAACATAATTGCAGATGCAAAGAAACAACTTGAAAAAAAGTATTTTAATACTGAAGAGATTATTGTAAAATAATATAAAAACAAATGACAAAAAGGTTTTGGTCTTCACTAAGATTATCATCCTGTTGCAAAAATAATACCCCTGTTCCACTGTAGCAAGTTTTCTTCCTCACTGTCCTGATCATGTTGGCTATGATCACTGGGGATTCCAAATTGTTGTAACTGATACTTTTGGTGTTAGGGCTGGGGACTGGACAAAACAGATCAAATTAGCAAATTGACCCCCTGAAATCTTGACCATGTAAACTGAGCCCCTAGTGTGAAACCATCAATAAATGTAATAAAATAATACTTTTGGATGCTTAATATCCTTCATATTGTTTCATGATGATTTTTGAAGTTGTAATCAATGCTATTTATGGTCTGTCATTGCTCACATGTTTAGTTAGAGTTAGGAAAAGTGCAATTTGTTTGATGGAGATTGAGTGCTATAATAGTTTTATTGAATCATATTTTAGGTTAAACCCATATTGTATGTTCACCAACATAAAACATTTATGATATTTTCCCTTTGTTTAACATAATTTCATTGAAAGCATAATAATTTTGTGAAAATATTTTATCCTACACACCAATCAAGCAATTTTTTTCTGAGTGCCTATTGGATTTGAGTATTCTATCTTGGGATCAATCTGGTGTGTCCCAATTTGGTAAAAAAGCCAATTTGTCTATGATTCATTAGGACAAATCTGTTTTGTGATAAAGCCTATGTTGTCCACATTTCCCATGATACAACAAATCTTTTGCAAGAGCGACTGCAACTCAGTGTTATCAGAGTTATTTTGCCAGTTATGATAGTCATAGAGCAGGTTATAAGTTCAATATTTGACCGGTGAAGCCAATCTTTTTATTTTAGAAAAATTAATGAGATTATTTATTAGAAAATTATCCAGACCTATGCATTGGAGAACCAATGAAAATCTGTATTCACTGGAAGGACAACTCACAAAAGCCAGTGAACCATCATTTAACTTTAAAAGATTTGCCAAAGGTAAAATCTACCAACATCAAAAGATTCCAAGCCCATAATTTCCTACAAGTTGATTTCACATTGCAAACCTCTAGGACCAATAATAAGCAAGTTACAAGCACTTTTAAGTTTGGCTATACTCATTTGACCTTGAAGGAGGGACCCAGGGTTAAATCTGACAACATCAAAAGATTCCCAGCTCTTGATTGCAGGTTTGTTTCACATTGCAAACCTTGAGAACCAATAATAAAGGAGATATAGGCACTTTTAAAGTCTGCTATGTGGAGTACTTTGGCACTCCATGGATGACCTTGAATTAAGAGCTTCAAGATCAAATGTCTGCAAGGTTGTAGAGGACTTGTATATCTGTTATACATATCACCTATGAAGAGAATCAACCCTCTACCTATGAGAAACAGCCAGTAGAAAATGCAGATAATTTTCAAAGAAATGCCCCCATGGCCATAATTTTAGTCCCAGAGAAGCTTACCCCCAATGAAGATATCCTGCAAATTTAGTGAACCTAGCTGATGCAGTTTTTCTCTTAGAGTGTTAATGGTGAAAATCTCTTTACAGACGGCAGCGTAGCGAATGCTAAACCAAAGTGTCCACATCCAACGGATGCTTCCGGTGGATACAATTAGATTGTTATCAGTTTTACCAGTTCTCCCCCAATTTTAACATTCATTGTGTCTTAAGGTTAATCACAAAAGTGGAACAGGGGTGGGGTATTCCTAATTTTCATTAGAGTCTGCCTTGATTAATCTGTTCATGGTTTAATATTGTCTATGTTTGGCTTTGTTATTTGTTATTTGGGGTTTAACGTCGCTTTCAACACTGTACAGGTCATATCACGACGGGTAGTTGGAAGGGCAGAGGAAACCAGTACATAGAGTTTGCTAGGGTTGTGTACTGTAAACTACCGACCAACGGCAAGCAACTACCAGCTTTCCCACTTGAGCCCGTGCGGGGATCGAACCCCGGCCTCAGAGGTGGGAGGCGAGATGTTTGGCTTTGTGTTTTATGTATAATTTACATCAAAATTCTATTGGTTTATATGGTGTATTGAATTAGCATAATGTCAGCTGACACCAAATTAACATGGATTGTCCCTGGGTGTTTCACAAAAGTGACCAGGAGAATCTCCACTTTTGTCATAAACAGTGTATGCAAATGAGGCAAAACTAACTAGGGGAAACCTCCACAGTTGAGAAATGTCTATTTGAAACGTAATGTCATCAGTCAGATATATTTTTTCTTTATTCTAATTGTGGGTAATATGAGCCATCAATTCAATTGACCATTGCATTTGGCAAGGTCTGTGAGATAATTAAATGGACAATGGGAACAATAGGATCGTTAGAAGTGTCCTGTGGTGCATTCATCAATTCATTCATCTAAGCCCCCTCCCCCCATTCCCAATTGTCTAATACAATTTTCCCCTCCCCTTTCCTCAAAAGTTATTTCATTGATCTGTGATTTATACCAAATTCATGTGCCTAATAACAATCCATTGGGGCTGTTAATGTGAGAGCAAAATATTCAGGGACACTACTGAAACTGGACTTAAAGAACTCTCCTATTGTTTTTCATTGGCCACTGTTTTTGGTTTATGTGTAGTTAACTGTCCAGTACACAAGTGTTTTTAACTTCTCAATGGAAGAATTTTATGACCATACACTATAAAGGATTTTGTCTTGTTCCTTTTGTCAGATTGTTTTATCAATTGTAGCACTTAAGTTACAGCAACCTTTATTAGAATATTGCTTGTACCAGTTTCACTCGAATATTTTGTGACAGTTTTCTGGATTTTAGGGGGAAACATTTCATGAGAAATAAAATAACATCATTTTATTCATAATTATACAAAAAACATAGTATAAATAATATTCATATGAAAAACGAGATACAATCCAATGCTAGAAATCCAAGGTAACCTTATTTCTGTGAGAAGTCTGTTGACTAAATAAGTCAGTTAGTTTGATTTCCTTGAAGTGATTAATTACATTATTATTAATCTTTTCATAATGTTGGTCAAAGTAACCCAACAGGCAATCAAAGTGATAGTCATGATCACCAAAAGAACACACTCAGTTGTCTGTGGTCATATCTAATTAATATTCTTTGCATGCACAATAAAAAAGAAAAATAATTTATTCACGAATACCCGATTCACACTCCAGGCAGTATCTCCTGCAATAGTTGGCATGTCTCTGTCCTCAGATCACCATCTAATGTCTGCCGCAAACTTATAATCTGCATCCCACAGAAGTTTTAAAATATTTCCAATTTCTGCCTTTGAAAATTCCTCGTCAGTCACTTCCATTCACGGTCCTATGTCAGTATTTACACTGCATACATCACATTTTCCCTGCCAGTAGGTGACCATGCACACATGCCACTGGTGAGATGAAAGATCATATACTTTTAATGGCATAATTATTTCTGACTGGGGACGATGATCTACTGTTAAGCTTTTCATTTGCTACTGTTCCACATAAGTTCTGCAGGGGCCATGGTGGCAGAGTGGTAACACTCTGGCCTCCCACCTTTGAGGATGAGTTTGGTCCCCGGCATGGCCTCAAGTGGGAAAGCTGATACTTGCCTGCCCTTGGTCAGCAGATTACAGTTCAGAACCATGACGAACTGTGTGTACTGTTTTCCTCTGCCCTTCCAACTACCCATCATGATATGACCTGTACAGTGTTGAAAGCGATGTAAAACCCCAAATAAATAAATACATAAGTTCTACACAAGGTATTTGAAGGTGAACTAATGCATTGTATCTGTTTGATTCCATTGTTAAAGGTTTCCATTAGGTGAAATAGTGAAATGACAACCTTATTTGGAAATAGGGTATGCTAACTGATATATATATATTTAGTTGGATGGTCATCTTGAACCATGGAGGAACTTTAGGAGCAGGAGCCAGAATGTGTCATGGTGGCGCAGTAGTAACACAATCACCTACCACTGGAGTCATCGGTTTAAATCCCACCACTATGTTGTAAAGTTGGTAGTTTCTTACCGATGGTAAGAAGCTTATAGTACAGAACCTTGACCAACTGTATTTCATGGCTTCCTCTGCCTATAAAACCAGTTGTTGTATGACCTATAAAGTGTTGAAAGTGATGTTAAAACCTAACTAAATAAATAAGAAGTCTGTACACACAAATGCACACCAGTGTTGAGTGATAATAACAATTCAGACAGTGACAGTGCTGATGACTTGCCTACTGCTTAAGAGTCAGAAATTGATGAATTGTTATTCAAGAAACTGTAGAAAGAAGAGGTGTGAAATACAGGTGATGTCTTCTGATACAGAAGACTAGCTGAGAGACTGGCTTTTGGAAATCCCTTGCTTGTATCAGAAGGGAAAACCTGAGTGGCCTAGTGATTAGCAAGTTTGGCATCTAATCCCAGGCAGTCACCTCTCTGTGTGGGGTCAACTCCGACAAGTGGCAATGATGAAGACCTGTGCCTATATGACCCTGGCTGTTGAACAGCATGTATAACCCCAACTTTGACTTTGTATCACAAGGGATTGAGAGATTGCAGAGATACAGAGAACAAAACTAGGCTTTTGACCAAAATATGTGTGAGATGGGGATGACAGGGTGAGTATTTTTAAAAATTTTTCAAATTATTTTTGATGAAATATTAACACTTGTACGCCTGTGTTTGCATGCAGATATATTTTCTCACCATGAAATACTGCAGGCAGGGAACAGAAATAATTAAGTGATCAGTATACAATTAAATGTCAAATGATGTGGTTATAAATGGGGATTTACCCTTCCAGTATAGCCCCTGTTCATTGTATGTGGTGATGACCTAATAAATGTGTAAATCTGTAATGCATGTATTTATGCTTAATATTTGTTTAGCCATAATACGCATTAACATCTTACAGTACTAAATATGTTTGCCTTTGTTTTTGATGTTTCAGTTGAAGACCTTCAGGTCTGGTGGAAAAGCATGCACACAAAATACTGGAAGTTGACAAGACATTGTATGCATGACCTAACTGGTTGTGACAAGTATATCCTTGAGAAGTTACAGTTCCTGGAGATGAACATAGATTGTGTGCCTAGTTGGTAGACTTAAACATAAAGTATACTTGTCATTTCACTAGTAACAGTTGTGTGTGTCATAGCATTAATTTTGAAGCTGGTTATTTCACAAAAATATGATGTAGTAATTCATTGGTGTTAAAGTCAACCTTGTTTGTGGCACATGTTTTAAGTAATTCCTATATTATTTCTTTTCTAGTACCCACATCCAGATGCAGACAAATGCAAATGTCTCAGCCATATCCAACCCGCAGGGCTTTCCTTGCAATGTCAATGATGTCAGCACATGTTTGGTTTTTTTCTTGTACTTTCAGTTGAAACCTGTGCCAACTATCAGTGTGCCAGTGTAGGCTCCCAGATTATGACCCCTTCACTTTATACCCGGGTAGATTACCTCAAGTATACCCCATGGGTTGATTCTAAGGGTATTTTAACCCTAAAATTTACCCCAGCAAGTATGTAGTTAAAGATACAATCCTTATTTGTTAGGTTTCTACCAGTGAAAGGCTTCATTAGCCAAGTCCTACATGCAAAGACATTTGTAAAAAATTCAAGCTAAGTTTGATAGGAAAGGTCAATGTATTAAAAACCTAAGCCATACCTAAGTAAGTTTATTCAAGGTTTTACCAAACCCTTGCTCCCATGTACTTGCCCGAATTGAAAAACTTTTCCAGGATTTCTTATGGGGGAGCTCTACTAAGAAAATTGCTAAAGGTCAGCTGGAAAAGATATATCAGAAGGTAGTTTAAAGTTATTGAATAGTTCAATCATTTGGTAAATATTGGCTAAAATGCCTAGGACAGAGCTCAGCATAGTAAGGAAATTTATGTACGACCTTATCCAATATTTGGACCCTCTTTTAAGGTAAATAAAAATCTAATCGTTATTACTAAAGAGCTGATAAATCACTCAATACTCCATATAAACGATATAAAGAATTATTTTTGGAAAATATTTGGTTATCAGGAAGTTAAACAATTCTATAATATCAATATCAATTTTGAATTTGACTTTTACAGCCTTATCCACTGATTTCATGTCTGATATTGCAAATTCTGAGCTTATCCAGGCTCCTTACAAAACAGCCAGCTTACTATCACACCAGTATTTTCATACCCTTAGAAATTTACTGGACAAACATGCACCTGAACATGAATGCAAAACTCCACAACATGTCAAGAAAGGGTTCATAGACAGCGAGATTTTGGCAGCCAAGAGACACAAGCGCAAACTCGAAAGGGAGTGGTGAAGGGACAACTCTGCCATTAATCGCAGTAGGTATAGAGCCACAGTGAACCATTTCAACCGCCTCTTGGAATATGCAAAAAGCAAATACTATAGCAATATGGTTAGGAAAAATGAGGATAACCCCTAGGCCTTGTGGAATTCCATAAAGAAAGTCTTAAATAGATCACCAAAAATTGTGCTTCCAGCTCATACTACCATCAATAGTCTAATTAACACTTTTGCCAGGTATTTCACAGACAAAATTGCTAAACTTAGATCTGGATTATTATCTACTGATGTCGCCCCCCCCCCATCTCACGTTCGTACAAAAATAAGTTTATTTCTTTCCAGACCATGTCAGAGGAAGAAGTCCTTAAAATCATTAAGTCCACACCAAATAAATCATGCGACTTGGATCCAATCCCAGGGGCCACGGTGGCAGAGTGGTAACACTCTCGCCTCTCACCTCTGAGGCCGGGGTTCGATCCCTGTATGGGCTCAAGTGGGAAAGCTGGTAGTTGCTTGCCGTTGGTCGGCAGTTTACAGTACACAACCCTAGCGAACTCTATGTACTGGTTTCCTCTGCCCTTCCAACTACCCGTCGTGATATGACCTTACAGTGTTGAAAGCGACGTTAAACCCCAAATAAATAAATAAATTGGATCCAATCCCAACATCATTGGTCCTTGATTCTATCAGTGTGCTCTTAACTCCTATTACAAATATTGTGAACTACTCCCTACAGGAGGGCAGTTTCCCATCCTGTTTTAAGACTGCACATGTTACACCCTTGTTGAAAAAAGCTGGTCTTGACAGAAATAGTCTCAAGAATTACTGACCATTGTCAAACTTCAGCTACATCTCCAAACTCAAAGAGAAAGCTGTGGCCAGGCCAATAAATGAGCACATTGCTCAAGAGGGTATATCCAATGAAAATCAGTCAGCATATAGAGTCTTTCACTCAACTGAAACAGCATTGTTAAAAATACAAAATGACATTGCCATCTCAATTGACAAGCGTGCAGCTGTTGGATTAGTCCTTTTGGACTTATCTGCAGCCTTCGATACAATAGACCACACAACCCTATTCAACTGCCTTCAGCACTGGTATGGCATTGATGGGGTAGTGCTTAAGTGGGTTCAGTCATACCTCAATTCAAGGAAACAGCGGATTAAAATAGATGGACACCTTTCAGATGCTTTTCAACTCCCTTATTGGGTTCCCCAGGGCTCAGTCCTGGGACCACTCCTTTTTACCCTATATACACCCCCTCTTAGTTCAGTTATATCTCAATTCAACATGTCCCATCACTTATATGCAGATGACACACAAATTTACTTGGAACTTGACTCTAGGAACTTAGACTCCAGTATCACTGAACTGAAAAATTGCCTTGAGGCGGTTCAGGCTTGGATGGGAAATAATAAACTTAAATTAAATCCAGACAAGATGGAATTTATAGTGTTTGGTGAAGATCAAATTAGAAGCTCCCTGAAGTCCTCTTTCTCAGTGAGTTTGCTTGGCAACAGCATGGAACTAGCTGAATCAGTCAAAAACCTTGGTGTCATCCTGGGTGCGGAAAACTCAATGCAAAAAGACATGTGGCTAATCTTTGTCACATAAGTTACTACCATCTCCGGGAACTACGAAGGGTCCGTAGGTACTTAAATCATGAAACAGCTGTAAAGGTGGCAAATGCCTTGGTTAGTAGTCACCTGGATTACTGTAACTCACTACTTTACAATACAAAAAAGCATATACTATCAGACTACAGAGAGTTCAAAATGCCTTATGTGGTACGGTTTGCAAGTTAAATTAATATTGTCATGTCTCACCCTTCCTGCACAAACTACACTGGCTCCCCATTCATTACCGTATATAGTTCAAATGTAATCTCCTTACTTATAAAGCAATACATTTCAGCCAACCTCCATATCTTTCTTCTCTGATTAGGCAGAGCGATCTCACAAGGGGCAATCGCTTATGAATTTTCTCATCCAGACTAAATAAATGCTCAGGGCTCCGCAGCTTCACAGTAGGGGCTCCCACAGAGTGGAACAAGCTTCCTCAAGCCATTAGAATCATAGAAAGCATTTCTGGTTTAAAAAACAGTTGAAAACGCATCTTTTCAGATTAGCTTATCCTCCATCATAGCCTATCTCCCTTATCGGATGCTAATATGGTAACAGACCTTGTTTTGGAGCTGGACTATCCCATTTTGCACATCAGTGCCTTAGAGGATGTTTAAATCAATTCGGCGCTTCATAAGTCTTTCTTACTTACTTACTTATCCCTAAACAGTGGAAAAAACATGTTAAGTATTATACTTCCAAAAGAAATGTAAAGCATTTCTGGAAAAGATATTAAATGTACAGAAAGTGTCACATTTTGTTTATGTAAATATAAGAAGTAGAGCAAAATACAACAGGAGTCATGAGGAAAAGTGGGCTGTAATTTTACATAAAAAAATAAATACAACCATGTGGTGTGAAATTTATCTGAATAATTTTAGATGCTGTGTTGATAGTTCTATAAGGGGTTTGCAGTATAGTATCTTGTTACTTACATTTTCTACTAACAAATTTTTATTTCGATGTAGGTTAGTAGCAAGTGATAAGTGCTATTTCTGTATTGAGAAAACTGAGAGTATACAGCATGTATTTTATCTGTGTCTATTTGTTAAAAATTTCTGGTTGAAGGTGATAAGTATGATACATCTCTAACAAAACGCAAAAATGTTAGGAATGAGTGAAATTCTTCTGGGCATTACAACAGGGAAATATAAAGACAGTATCAACTTTTTATTCACTGTTGTAAAAAGATATATATTCAAGGTAAAGTTATGTAATTCAATGTTGAACATTCATAGTCTCATTGCAATGGTCAAAAAATACACCAATTGGAAAAATGTGCCACTTCATATCATGTTGGTAATATAAGTAATAAGATGGATAAATGGGTCTATTTAAAGTCTTTTTCTGAGTTGCAATTCAAATAGTTTCTTGTAGTTTATTAGACATGTATTAAATGTTTTGTAAACAAAAAAATTGAATAAAAAAAGGTCGTGCGACAATTGGACTGTACACATACAGCTAATCACTCTGCAAGAATGCATACAAATGTTACAGATACATGTACAGTACCTAGCACTGTTTCGTTACCCACACTTGACTATTTGAAAACATATGGCAATATACAGAAGGTGGTAGTGGAGAGGTTATCTAAATTTCAAAAATTAAGTTCGACAGGTATGTCAGAAAAAATCAAAACTCAACGTGGAGGCCAGGTTGAAGTCTTTGTCAAACATAGGGCTAAGTGGCCGCATGTGTACATCTTGGCTGGAATAACAACTAATTTGTCACTTACGATCAGCTTACTATGGGTCAGTAGATGGCTGACTTTTGCAGAGCTATGAGAGAGGAAACTAATCAAAATTCTAAAGATGCAATGTTAGATTATCTGATATCTTTATTGGACAATGCAAACAATTTTTCCTGGAGCGCTACAAAGGCCAGCCATGCAGTGTTGCTTTGTCGTATGGAGCAGGGAGAGATCAAAGTCACACCCTAAGATACTGAAAAGTATGTATCAAAGAGAAATAATAGCAAGTCCATGGTGTGCCAGTATTATAACTCTAAAACTTGCTCACAACAAAACACTCACAAAACTAAATGGGTTACATACAGGCACATGTGTTCTTTCTGCTTCACAAAGAATGGTATAAATTTTCAACACACTGAGATGCATTGCGGTAGCAAGCAAAAGAAAAAAATGAGTAAGCTTGGGTGTAGGTTCTCCATCAACCTGTCAGTTTGCTTCTAGGTATTTTTGGTCAGTAACTCAAAATTCTAACAGCATATCAAAGATGAACTATTGGCCAATAAAGAAACTTACTTGTGTTCGTTTTATACTTTTAAAGCTTTTGATAATAGGTGTAATGATAGGACGTACGCCCAGGTTCTGTCTGCACAGTCACAATCTCAAAGTCTATCTCACATATTATATGGCAACAAGAGTACTCCCATCATCGTGATTTGGCAAAAAAATGCAAATGCAAAACTTGTTACCCCCTCCAAGGTTGGTATGAAAATTTGTAGCAACATTTCCCCTGGCATCAAGAATTGTGTACAAGTCAACTCACAAAGTTCATGATTTAGAATTCCAAAACAAGTGGAACTGCTTCCACTGCAGAACAAATTTAAAATATTGACACAAATAACAACTAATGTCCTAGCCTCCACATCCCCTGATCACAGGGAAACCGGGGCAAGAACTGCACAGACAGGGGTTGCAATTATAAATGGGAAGACACAGGTTTGGAATGTACCCAATAAATCCCAACATCAAAACACAGATTTGTCTCAATAAAAGATAAGGGGTCCTTGTAATGATGAAAATTGATTCAATTTTAGCTCAACTCATCAATATCATGACAATACACAGAAAATGTAAAACAATGTCACCACTCCACATGGTGAGCAGGGAATACCCTGGGAACAGGCTACAGTACATGATAGACAAGTCATACCCCAAATTTGGTTACAGTACCACAAACTTCAATACAAGGTGACATATCAGATCTCAATGCTGTTTTCCAATCACATGATATAAATGTAGATAATTTTAGTTGGAAAGAAGTTGTTCCACTGTATATATGGGCTAACAGGAACTCTTCAAAAGATTGTAAAGCCTGTATACAACAAAATGGTGAATAATTTGGGTACAATGAGTTAAAGTTATACTATGGACCAGAAGTCATATGAAATGAAACCCCTTCCATTTTATAGGCACACAAATTAGACAGGCAAAGTGGGGTGCCAATTTTTTTAAATTGCAGAATCTTAGTTCAAACCCAGCTGAATCCATATAGGTGGAGATACTACTTAACTGATTATTGGGACAAGCAACTCCCAGATCTCATACACCATGGTTTCCTTCAGATTTTGATAGAAAATATACTCTTTCTTCATAAATTACTAACTATGCTTCAGCCTTGAATTATGAAGCCCATCTTGATGCATATGTTCAAGAGGAATTTGAACATGGGCCATCTATGGCCCATTCCATGATCTAGATTTTAATATACATGTGTCCCCTTTAATGACTAGGGAAAAGCAAAATTCTACTAACTGCAACACAATAATGGACCTCAGTTGGCCTAAGAATTTCTCTGTAAATGATGCCATTCATAAATGTAAATATTTGGACTAATATTGGTCCTGGGGGTTTGTTGTAGAAGGTGCATATTAGTAGACCTTTTACACACATACATATTGATCCAGGCAGCATAGATCTGCTAGGGTTACATCACAAATATACATATCTGGATGGATCTATGCTATTCAGATATCATTTCAGATCCGGAGTTTTTGAGAGATGCAGCGATGCTATGTGATACTTTATGAAACAGCATGGTCATAATGCCCTCATAAACTACATTGATGATCTTATATATACAGGATTATCTTAAAAATACATCAGCTTTTTTAGTTCTGTTATCTCTCTTGCAAGATCAGGTTTTGCACATTTTCCATAGCAAACTAATTCTACCACACACGCAGATTACTTCCTTAGGTATAAAAGTAAATACCATGACAAGGATTATATCAATTCCTTCTGAAAAGGAAAGGAATAATATGTACACAATGGACATCTAAATCCACTTGTACAAAAAAGCAATTGCAATCGTTGTTAGCTTCCTTACTTTACATCACTAAATGTATAAGACCTGCAAGGTTTTCCTGGAATAGAATGCTTAGAGATAGTCACAATACCTCTTACATCAAACTTTCACAACAATTTCATTATGATCTTAACTGGTTTTATGTTTTGTAATAGGGTCACTTTTTTCATAATGAACCAGTTGATTTCCAAATGTACCTGGATGCCTAACTGTCGTGATTGGAGGCGTATTTGGTCCGTTAGTCTATGCCCTTCCCCTAGGTACTCAATTTCAACATTTGCATATTGCAGTTAGAAATGCTTAATGTTGTAGTCACCCTTAAAGTTTGGTTCAGCTTGGGGCAAATAAGAAATTGAAACTTTTTTGTGACAATTAAACTGTGGTGGAAGTATTGAATACTGGTAAAACTAAAGATCCTTTCTTGGTCACTTGTGCCAGAAATGTTTGGTTTATAACTGCCATTTTAATATAAAAGTTATTGTAATCCATGTTCCAGGCAAAAGTAATCATATAGCTAATTTGCTGTCTAGGAGGGTTATAACTGTGAACCCAGAAGATAAGCTTAGACAATACCTGGCTTATTTTATATGGATTAATAAATACATTGATCTAACTAAGCTCAATCTTTGTATATGATTTTTATTTTCAGATTTGCCACTGCCTGCAGGCCAGAATGTCTTCAGAGCAGATCTCAGCCTGCTATTGGAAATTTACAGTTCAATTTGAAGGCTGTGGCTTGGGCTGATTGAAAGCTTTTCTAATTGAGGCCAGTGGTTTATGTAGTGAACTGCCACTTTTTGCTCAAAATTGCTTGTCCGCAATTTTGGTATATATGTGGTTCCATACTCAGTTTGTTTATTTGGGGTTTAATGTCGCTTTCAACACTGTACAGGTCATATCACGACGGGTAGTTGGAAGGGCAGAGGAAACCAGTACATAGAGTTCGCTAGGGTTGTGTACTGTAAACTGCCGACCAACGGCAAGCAACTACCAGCTTTCCCACTTGAGCCCGTACGGGGATTGATCCCCGGTCTCAGAGGTGGGAGGCGAGAGTGTTACCACTCTACCACCATGGCCCCTCCGTACTCAGTAAATTACAGAAGGTACAATCTTACTGCATCATAGCGGCATTATCCCTGACCCTTATCACAAAATTGTGCACAAATTGAGTGCAGATCAAGTCTTGCAATAAGAGTTTCTGGCCTGGTGATACCATAAAATCCTTAAAATACTCTTACACACAGAATTTGATGAAATAAAGTCAATAATGGTTTTTTACAAATTTTAAAATGTGTCTTTACTGCACATGCATTAAACAAAATGCTATGACATCTACCTAGTGCACGGTGGCTACCTGGCTCATCTCATCAGTGGATACACAGGATGTCTTTTTCTGAAATTTGGCAAGCCTTGTCAGCGCTGGCAGTACAGCTGATTGCTCATTTGCAACCATTGTAAATTTCTCTGTAAAATATAAAAATGCTTTTCTCTCAGAAAATTTTCCAATTTTTGGACAGGAAATAGTACAGAGACATCTGGCTTTTTTCCTCAAAAAGAAGGGCCGCTATTTTTGCCACACATTTGAATCTGTGCATTATTCACTGTATAAAGTAATAAACATTCCAAGTTTTAATTCCAATACCTTGTAGCTTCTGAAATATAGCCCAGAGATTTTAAAGGTCAGTGTTAACACAAGGTTTAAGGTCAAATCAAGTTCATACCATGACACTCCATATCTACTTTCACAATGCCCATCAACGTCCAACACCATACAATTTTAAAAAAATCCCCAAAAAGAATTTAAAGGTTGACATCATTTAAAAAGGTCAAAACTCTAGTCAAGGTTTGAATATGCACCGCAGAGATGTCTTTTTTGGTAAATAGACCATAAAACCCTGCTTGGAACAGCAATCTCATCTATTATGAACTATTTTCAGCATATATTGCAAGAAAATTAAATAATATCTACAGCATCTGTGTAATCTGATATTTTTACCAATGTTGTAGCTTGTATTTGCATACTTATTGATAGTACGGATACTATTGCCCATTTAATGGGAATTATCGGCCAGATTTATTATGATCTAATCTTTATCTTATTTTATTTTAATCCAGTGTTGTTTTTTCACTGTTGTGGCTGTCAATATCTCCTGAATATCACTATCTATGTGCAGTTTGTAGTCACTTCAATACTTCCTTTAGCTTAAGAGAAATTTTTATTCTAGAGGCTCAGTGAGGAGTGTAGGGTTTCCGTGAGTCGCCAATGGGACTGAATTACAGTGGTCTAACTGCTTGACATAGCAAACAACTTAGTATTAAGGCATACTGGTGTTACTCCTCGTGGTCCTGTTCTTAGTTTAGGGAACTGGAGTGCAATATTTACCGTCTGCTGGGTATTTGTCTCGGTGTTTTTTTGAGAAAATCAGGATTCAGTGAATCCAAAGTGTCTATTTCATTGCTCACGGTCTTACTTCATTACCACGCCCCTACAGACTCCATAGCTATGTCCTGAATACACATCATTTCCGTTGTGTGGCTAACCAACATGGCCTTGCAGCCCTATTGTTGCTTTGTGGTGATGTATCGCTTAATCCTGGACCAATCTCTTTTTGGACAGTAAATTGTTAATCTGTAAGAAAAAAGCACCGTGCATTACTGATACTGTATCAGCACATTCTGTGGACATTGTCGCTGTCACTGAAACAAACATCTACCGGAAAGATACAGACAGCCTGCTATATTCCATCACCCCGACAGGTTACAAATTTTGCCACAAACCCCGTATTCATGGCCAGGATGGTGGTGTTTCATTTTTATCAACAAAGCTACACAGTTTAAATCTGTGGATAGTCCTACATTCAGTTGCTTTGAAAACATTCGCATTGTAATTGGATCTTTGACTCAACTGCTTGTGTTAACTTGTGTTTATCATCCACTTGATTCATGCTCTGATGGTTTCCTGGACCAATTTCTGAATCATTTTGAATACCTATCCTGAGTTTTACCCTCATTCCTAATTTGCGGTGATTTTAATATTCATGTGAATACTTCTTCCAATGATAGTGTTATATTCCAGAACTGTTGAGAATCATGCAATATTACACAAAGCGTTCAAATGTCTAGCCATCTTCATGGTCATAGTCTAGATCTTGTTCAGATTTCTCATTCTCTTGCCATGTCATGAAGGTCTGCAAGGCCTAAAGTGACTCCGAGTACATCTGACACATAATGCCTGCCAATGCTCTGGTTGGAAGTCATCTGGATTACTGTAACTCTCTCTTCAGAGGTCACTTATCTCTGGATCTGCTCAAACTTCAATGTGTTCAGAACAGTCTTGCCAAAATTGTGGCCAACACCACCAAGTATTCACACATCACTCCAGTTACAAAAGCACTACATTGGTTGCCGATTAAGTACCGTTCTATCTTTGAGACTGCCGTGCTTGTATGTAAGTTCCCACACAGTGGTAACCCCAATGTACTTTGAACCCTTTCTGATACCCATAGTGCATACACACTTGTCGAAGTCAATCTGATTACATGTTTCTTGAGGTCCCTCACTTTATCAGTTTTCAAGTCTCAAAAGCATTTTAGACTCAGTTTTGTGTATGATGCACTTATGATTTGGAATGACCTTCTTGACAATGCCTTCACTGCAAATTCACTTGCCTCATTCAGGTCAAAGCTGAAGTCATACCTCTTTGGAAAAGCATATCCACCCTACTTTTTCATTCTTATCTTGCTCTCAATGCTGCGCTGACTTCTGCAATGACTCTGGTTTATGATTATTTAACAATGTTTTAGTGTGACGCACCTTAGAGTCTGTCTTTTGACAGAGATTAAGCACTATAAAAGTGTTATTAGTATTAGAAGGTCATGCACACCACACCACACAGCCCATCCGAATTTAAGTTTTGGTTTTAGGTACTGAGATATAGCCAAGACAAGGTCACTACGGCGAAAATCAAAAGTCAAAGTAAGGTCATACGATTACACTGTATATCAAAATCTGTAACTAATTTCAATACCTAATATCAATTTTCACACCTTACAGACTCCCATATATCATCTGGAGAAGATTCAAAATCAAGGTCACACCATAACTTTACACACCTACACTCCCTAACCAATGTCCCGACAAAGTATCAACTTCTGACACTTTACAGTTTCCGACATTAAGCCAAGACAAAATTTTAGAGTTCAAGGTTACACCATACTATTACATACCTAAACTCTTACCTTTCTGTACCTTACAGTTTCTGAGATATACCCCAGATAAGATATTCAAGGTCACTGCTGCGAAGGTCAAAAGTCAAATTGACATCACACTATGACACTGCATAACAAGATCCCTGACTAATTTCCATATCAAATAGCAACCTTTTTCACCATACAAATTCTGAAATGTTGTCTTGACAAGATTTTAATTGTCAAGGTAACTACAGTGAACTGAAAAGTCAACTCAAGGTCAGACCATGATATTGCACACTTACACCCCCCTAACCAATGTTCCTACAAAGCATCAACTTCTTACACATGACAGTTTCCGAGATAGAGCCCAGACAAGATTTTTAAAATCAAGGTAACACCATGATATTACATACTTATACCCTGGCCCAGAGTCCCTGCCAACTATCAACTTCATCCATGTTACAGTTTCTGAGATTTAGCCCAGCCAAGATTTTCAAATTCAAGGTCACTACAACAAGGTGTGAGGTCAAGTCAAGGTCACACCATAACATTTCACATCTACATCCACTATCCAATATCCATACCACCTAACAACCTCCTACAGCTTATGGTTTCCGTTCTAATTCCCAAACAAGATTCTTAAGGTCAAGACAGTTCAGCTAAGTGCAAAGATCAAATCAGTGTCACAAGATAACATTACACACTGCGACCAATGTTCCTAACAAGTTTCAACTTCTTACACTTTGTAGTTTCTAAGATATAGCCCAGATAAAATTTTAACATGTCAAAGTCACTATGGCCCGTCAAAGGTTAATCAAGGTCACACCATGACGCTACACACACACCTCAACCAGTGCCCTACCAAGTTTCAACTTCCTACACCTTATGATTTCTGAAATATAGCCCACCAAATATTTTAAGGTCACTTTACCAAGGTCAAAGGTCAAAACAAAGGTCTTTTATGATGATGTACACCAAGTCCCACTAACCAATGCCACTACCAAGCTTCCTACAGTTTATGGTTTCTGTGATATAGGACGGACCAGAATTTAAGCTTAAGGTCACTATGGCGAGGTCAAAGATGAAAACAAAGGTCACATCATGACATTCCTACAACCTCCATCCAATGTACCTACGAAGTTTCAACTTCCTACACCTTACAGATTCTGAGAAAAATCAGCCGTGTAACAGACAGTAAAGTAAACCATTAAAGTTTTTGGCATATTTACAAGTTAAGTTTACATAAATTTCATTGCAATTATTGTTTGGTGTTATTCCAAATTAATCCAGACCCCTGAGAAAAAAAACAAAACAAAAAGCCTGGACGAGCAGGTGAAGCACTACACAGAAATCTCAAGGTGATGTGACAAAGAGTCAATTTTAGCAAACTATGTTGACTGAATCCCTGTTTTTGTTTTACGTGGTCTGTGAGCAGTTCTCATCACAAAATTAGACATATTATCACTCCTGTGGGTAATAAAATGTTTAAATAATGAAAATTGAGCAGCAACTGATGTATCTATAGGCAATTAGATACATTCGAATATGTCAAACCAGGAAGTAATGGCTAAGTTGGAAATAAATGTTACACCTCCACATACTAAGCTATCATAAAATTATTACTAATTACTGCCATCTAAGTTTATTTAATTAAAAGTTTATAATTAAAAGTTTGCATAAACAAAATTACAATTGCAATAATCACCATAATAATTATCTAACAATAAAAACACATAAATTGCAATTATATTACACATTGAAACAATTAAAGAGTTGAGTTCGAAAATATTGAGAACTGCTGTATATTAAAGGATAACAATTACCAATGACATAAATATTAAAGTGCAATTGCTTTATGTGCTTGGTTGTAACACCATTTGTTATGGCAATTACATTTAATCTTCAAACCAGAGCAACACTTGGGCTAAACAAGTATGCATGACTATGTACCCTTATCCCCTGCTCTACTGTTTTGGCATTTACACCCAGTAATAGTAGGCAGGAAGAAAGATAGAAGGACTGTAGTTATGGCCACAGGTCAAATAGGGGAGTTATTGTTGGAGTAGGTGTTGGAAGGTGGAGGTGACAGAACCTTACTCATGGGGATTAGAATTTGTATAAGACCATACGACATCTGAAGACCAAGAACCGTGGATTTTAAGCTGACACTGGAGTTAAAGGACAGGGAGGTCCCTGAGATTCTAAAACAGTGTACAGTGTGGATGGGTGGGTCAATGTCAAGAGTAGTTAGTAGGAGGTTAAGAAATTTCCAAACTTTGCTCGGAGTAAGTAACTCCTGGGCCCCGAGCAATGGCAAACATAGGGATATTAGGAGAGAGGGGAAGACGAGTGGTTACAGTGGCTACAGATGCCGGGGGGGGCAAAAGTCAGGAAGCCCCAAGGTAGGGAACCTGTGCAGTAGTAAATTCAGATTGCTTTTCAAGAGTTTTAGGACATTTTACCACACTTGTAGTGAAGACCGAGTTTGGAATAAAGTCAACTCTACAAAGGGGCAAGAGTGGGGAGAACTGCAGAATATCAAGGGTCAGGAGAGTTGTTGAAAATGCTTTTGGCATCCTGGTCTCAAGATTCAGCGTGATCATAACCACTATTGAACTACCTTCAGAAACAGTCAGGGAAGTGGTCTTGATCTGTGTGGTTCTGCACAACATACTCAGAAGCCAGTATCAAGGTCAACATGGTGGTCAAGAGCCTGGAGATGATGATGATGATGATGATTTGCCTGGTGATTGTCGATTGATTGGTGGTGCTGCTGGTGGTGGCCCAGACAGAAACCCTGCTAGAGAAGACAAAAGACAGAGAGATTACCTCAAGGACTACTTCAATAATGAGGGAGCAGTGGCCTGGAAAGATGGCAGAATATAAGTCCTGCTGCAGTAACCAGTCCTTTTCAGGACTAATAACCATTCTTTTTCAGGACTACCAAATATTCCAAAACAATTAATCAGCTGTGCTTGTTCCAAATATCACAACCATTTCCCAACATAATTCACCCAACAAACAGACAAACTCAATGCCCGACAGAAGTCACACAACCAACAAACACACAAACCCACACATAACTTGCTAAATGGAATAGATATTGCATATATTTTGAAAGCTACATCCTAATTTTACTTACATTTAGTTTTTATTTTGGAAAAATATTTGAAACATAAATGTTTTCCTAGAAACCTTAAAATTAATTTTTTTTACTCCACTTCACAAATGTTTAAATATAAATATAACCACCAAACTGGTTTTCTTTACAATTATGGGGGGTTATGTTTGGCAAGTAGTTTGTCAATTCTTTGGTTTGGGTTCTGTTTGCTATTGGGTTTGTCTGTTTCTTGGTTGGTGGTTATGTTTGGTATTGGGTTTGTGTGTTTGCTAGTTGAGGGTTAGGTTTGGTATTAGGTTTGTGTGTTTGTGGGTTGGTAAGTATGTGATAATGCCTTTTAACTCTAGGGATGGTGTAAGAGTTAAAGATTTTATTAAAGATTTTAACCAATCCCATGGATTTTAAGCTAAAAATGGGCTAATTATTGGCCATATTGGGAGTTTATTTATTTTATTTTTTCCTATGTGGCCTTTTTGTTATGTGTAGTTTGGGGTGGTGTGGGTGTTGCACTTTTTTTCTTGTGTATTTGTACTGAACTGTTATGTTTTGGGAGGGGAATTTGAATAACGTGCAGGTTGGCCCTGAAAAGGGTCAAAGACCCGCCCTGACTGGATGGCTACTGAGGAGGCTGCTGCTGTTGAGGCGGTGCTGTAGTGGTGATAGTGAAGAGTTGTGGCTGCTGCTGCTGAGGCTGCTCAATGATCTGTGTTGATGTCAGATCTGGTAGCTGGCTTAGTATTCTACTTAGGTTGTGTCTACTGCCCTCGTCCTGTACTGTTTATACTGAAGTAGGGTTTCCAAAGCCAAGTGGGCTGGGTGTGTAGTAGATGTAACTGCTGCTAGCTGCTGTTTGGGTGGAAGTAGACGCCTTTTGAGTGGCTGTTGGCAGTATCCCGACCCTCTCGGACTCCATGGTAGTAGTGGCTTATTTTCTGGGTAGTGGTTGACGTCTACAGTTGCTCTTAATGCTTTCATATTCTGCCCTTGAGGTCCTCAAACTCCTCTTGGGTCATCTTTTCAGCCTCTGATGCCACATAGTCGAAGAAGGGCTGCCTGTCTGACTTCTGCTGCAGGAAACCTGAGATCAATGTCCTCATCTGGTCAAAGTACTTGAGTATCTTGGAGTCTGTTGAAACTGGTGTAGATGTGAATATTGGTTGACTCCTACTGTCCCTCAGGACACTGGACTCAAGGTGTTTTGTATCAGCAGTAGATCCACGAGATTCATTCTGATTGCTGGTGTTTGAACTGGCCTCAAACCCGTAGCTTCAGCTGGCCCCCTTTAGTCTGATGTTGGTCTTGAGGAAACCCATCTCCTGGTAGACCCAGGACTGTCTTGGACAGCTTGCCACAACGTGTTCTCTGAGATTGGATCCATCTTCTGACATCAAAGGGCTGGAGCTTCAGTTCTGCAGAGATTTCTGCCCAGAGAGCCTCCTTCTTCTGTCTGTCATGGAAACGTGCATGCTCCTTGTCATAGAGCTCTGGATGCTCCTTCACAAACTCCACAATTGCAGTTTCTTGGCTGTCAGTGAAAGTTGCACAGGCCCTGGTTCTCTTGGCTGCCGAGTGACTCTCTGAATCCTCCTCACACCTCTCTTCTTCCTAGCAAGCTTCCTTAGTAAACTCCAAACGCTCCTCAGTCTCTTGTGTACCCTCCTCTGTCCTTTCCTCCATCCTTTCCTCCATCCTTTCCTCCACCTCTCTACCTTCCTTCTCCCACTCCTCTTGCCTCTCATTCATCTTCTTCTAGCCCCAGTCAATATAAAAAAAGTAAAAAGCTAAAATGTGTCTCCTAACTGTAAAAAATTTGCCCTAAGCTCAAGTATTATACGATATTTAAAAAAACTGAAAACCCCTACAAAACAGTGACACACATTGCTCAGTAGCCAACCAGTCAGTAACAAAGGCCTCTGTGCGCAGTCGCTTATATAGTCTCACACCCCCTCATTGCCTCGTTTTAATTTCTGTCATACGGAAAATAGTCGGCTCTTAATCGGTTCTTATCCCCAGGCCTCCTGGGGCTTCCTCAGACCATCACAGACTAAATTTGCATGGTCCCAGGTGGCCCGGGGAGGCCAGCTTGGATCGGTTAGGGTAGGCTACTCTTAGTCGGGGCTTAGTCCCAGACCTTGACTTTTGGGTCGCAGGACACCTGGGACAGTCTGGGGCTTCCTGGGACTAATGAAATCGATTCCCTTTCCCAAGCATGAAACTTCAAGGATCTGTAATGAGGCTTCCTGGGACTAAACTACGGATTTTGGCTCTGAGGAGGCCTGAGGAACCCTGGAACTGGACATTTTGTTGACGGTGGAAAATATGAATTAGTTTGAGTCGTGAGAAATATCAAACATGTTTGATTCCTCTCACGGCCACAGCCGACAACTACCGACCCTTACAGAATGTCTAGGACTAAGCAAATATTTGAAACCGACTCCCAAACCTTAATCAGGAAGCTTAGTCGTGTGGTGGAACACCCACATTTGGTTTAGACAGTCGGTTGTGTTGCAGTAGCATGTGCTTGTCCACTTGCTACTGAAAGTGAGTTGAGGTTAATGAAGGTTTCCTATCATTAACCAGCATTTGTTCTACTATTGTCCTACTGTAATTCACAGTTACATACTGTGTCCAATCAGTGGCCATGCACGGTTTACCTTATGGGTAGACCAAATATCAGAAGCTATGAGGTAACCTGGGCGGCAGTCCTACCACCAAGTAAAATTCCTAACAGCAAGGTATACAAAACGTAGTATAAAAGGGTATAAGAAAGGATTAGTATGTTTCTGCTCAACAAAATATACTGCATATGTTGATATTGAATGCCATAAACTGATATAATCACTTATTCGTTAGTCTGGACTTACACATTAGTACTGTGACCTGTCTGTCTGTAGAGACTCCATTATCACCCACATTAAGATTGATTAGTAATTCCATTTAATCGACAGCAATTAAAAATCAGTTATTACATAAGCATAACTAAATATATTTATACTGTCAACCGAAAAAATAATAAAATTTGACTTGAAGAATGCCATTGTTAAAATATGCAAGTAAGAAAATGTGAGATAACTGAACTCTGTGGGATTTCCGTACATTATTACATTAAGTGTCTGAAACATTGGACGTGCATGGGTCGTGTATGAAAGTATTGCAAATAATATGATGGCTCTCAAGCTGTCAGAAATGTTCTATAGAAAAATCAGACAAATTGTTGAATATTTTGAAAATAAACCGTTGTGTTTTTTATATATTAAATGTGATATATAAATAAAATGTGTTTAGGTTATGACTCAAAATATTGAGAAATTCTAACGATTGTGCCAAGTTCCACTCAAGGTATTAATATACATTATATGAGAGTTAATGCCTGCTCAAAAGGCCATAGTTAGAGGTTTTACTCGGCAGCAGGACCGCCCCCAAAGATGCCTCATATCTTCTGAGATTTGGTCTAACATTCACACTCCAGGCAGTATAGACCGTGATTATAGGCATTGGGTAAATTTTTTTTTGCCACAAAATAATTTCATTTACCCTTTTTCACCTTGGGTAAAATGCCATTGTCCTTCGTCGACTGTCCGAAGTTTGTATGCGACCTTGTGACACATTTCAGAAATGTGTTGTCTTGTTACAACACAAATCCAAGTCACAATCTAATACCAATTACACCTTCAGTTACCAGAGCAAGAAATTCATCTGCACATGCTGGCATTTGTCTTGTACGAACCTCACACTGTATTGAAAGGACAGTGGCAATGGGTCGGTAGGTCTGGTATCTCAGTATCGAGAGCATTTTAGTGAAATACCACGACAAGATTCTACAACCGACACTTTGATTGTCACTACATGTAATATAAGTAAAACTTAAAACATTGGAAACAAACAAAAAATATTAAGAAATTCTTCACTTTCATCTCATATTTTGTACATTTGATGACATTCATTGCAATGTGGTGAAGAGGACACATCCATGTTTGTTTGGGGTGTACTAAAACAAGAAGTTCTGAAATCGGTAGAGTTTTGAATTGGCGACCTCCCTATGTACAGATTTTTTTATTCCAACCCATCCATGCTTATGAGTGAATATGACTCCACTGGTCAGACCTTGGTCTGTTCTGTAAAATACAAACTTATGACTGTTTAATTTACACTTAGATTTTTCTAATTCAGTTACTCCAGATAAATCGTTTCAGCCTTGCCAGTCGTGTTTGTGGAGGCGGAGTTTTATGGTGAATTCTGTCCATTGTGTAACATGTGTGTATAGAGAGAACTGAATTAAGATCAAACTTAAACTCTAGTTAGGTGCTGGATAAAGGCAGTGATGTGTAAGATAAGCCCTTCTGGAACTGAAGGGACAAGATGTCAATTATACAGAGGTCTGGTGACTTTCTTAAGTATAAAGACGGATAGAGGGGTGGGTGGCATGGGAATTGGGGAGGGGAACTGTTAACCATATGTACATCTAAAATACTGGGGCCGGTTTCACAAAGGGTCTCAGACTTGGGCCAAGTCAGGGACTTAAATCTGAGTCTTTTGCCTTTGCCAAGTCCTAGGCTTAAATGGATTTCACAAAGGGTGACTTAGCTAAGTCCAAGCTTGTCATATAACCACAGTGGTTTTCTATGTCATGTGACCCTTTATTTCCACTCAAAATATTTTAGTGTAACATATATCCCTTGTTTAGCTCATTTTATCTTTGAAAAAATGTTGTATTTTTAAATTGGAAACCTTATAATCACACAGACATGTCCAAAGAATAATTTAGGGAGGTGTTCTATATATTTATTCTTTGTTTTCAAGCATTTCAAATTTTGAAGTGAGAAAAATATATGGCGGCCATATTTAAGCCTTTGTTTACAAAAGTTAAGCCCATTCTTGGGTAGACTTAGCTAAAGCCTAGACTTAGCAGCTCTGTGAAATCCTCCAAGTCTTAGATCACAGACTTAGCCTCATTTTAAGACAAAAGTCTTCAATTTAATTCTAAGTCTGGGCTAAGTCCTTTTGTGAAATCGACCCCTGGATATAATATTTATTTGGAGGACTGGAGGTGAAAGTGAAATAAGATTCTGTGTTACTGATGAATATACATGGTATGTCTTGCTTCCAAAAAAGAAAAAAAAATTGAATCACTCGATTGCTATTCCTGGCTGGGATTCACAAAAGGTCTTAAATCTGAGAGAAAATTTTAGCTAAGACCAGTCTTAAGTTTAAGTTAACTTTTGTCTTAGCTGAGATTTTATCTTAAGTTTGGATTCACAAAAAGTGCTTGGCAAAATCTTAGCTGAGACATAATTTATGCAAAAAGTCTTAACTATTTTAAATCCAAAATAACAAATTTTAGTAAAATCAAATATTTTTCACCGATAAATACATCAAACATGCTCTTCAAAACTATAAAACAGATTTGTTACCTTTTTTGTAAAATTATGTAAAAATAGTAGCCTTTGTGTTTAATTGTGAGTCAGCCATTTTTATGACATTATTTTTACCACAAGAAGGTAAAATGTGGAAATTTACAGGTAATTAAATGATGTATATTTCTATTACAATCCACAGAAATTACTTTTATAGGAAGTATAGATCCCCATAGTATACAAGTATTTTTGTTGGTATAACAAAGAGTAAAATGTAAATGCATGCAATAGAATATTTTAAAAATAATTTAAGTCTGCCCTGCAGTGGTCTTAAAGTTAAGACAAAACTTAAGACAAAAATTTTGTCTTAGACCTTTTGTGAATTCCGTTTTGTCTAAGCATAAACTTTGTCTTAACTTTATGACAAAGTTTTAACATTTAAGACTTTTATCTTAGACTTAAGACCTTTTATGAATCCCACCCCTGGACAACTTTGGGCCGTTTTGTCTTTTCTGTCACTCGGCAAAATGCTAGGACATTAGCACTGGACCAGCTATCACCTCTTGAGAAATTTGAATATGAATATCAGAAAAGAGAGGCTATGTCTCATTAACAATAACCTAGTCCTAGCCCCTCAAATTTAGAGACAGGCATCTTTATAATCCATTTAGCTTACACACTAACCATGGAAAGTCCAAAGAAAATTATAATTACTCCAGTTGTAAGATGCAAATCAAGCTTTGGGTGGGAGGGGTGGTTGGGGTGGGGAGTGAGACAGGGAGTGGTGGTGGGGGGGGAGACATGGCCAGTGTTATGTCATGGTAAATCCCTGAATGGTCTGGTCACAATGTCACATTTGGCTTTGTGTAGTCTCAGTAACAGGAAATAGAGCTCATGAAATCAAACATGATTGGCAATACCAACCAAACGTCTTAAAATCTACAAAATAAGTGTATAAAAGTGTATAGTTTCGTCTATTGCACTGTTTGTTCAGAATATTTCAAGTTTTTCCCACAAGGACTGAAGCTGACACTTGAATTGAAGGTGTAAACTGTTACCATGTCAACCAACCGACAATATTGGCCTCGATACCGTCACTGTCACTGTTCAGCAATACAGGATGTGTCAGGGGTTGGCGGAGACTTATGCTCTGTGAGTGCTGCCTAATTCTGGAATTGTTTTGATGAAATTTCAGCCATTAGAAAGGCTAAGATTACGATTTTATCAAAATTATTCACCCCTACATATTTCAATACATGCAGATTGTATCATTTCTGCCCACAATGGAATAAAATGTCAAATAGAGGTTTGAATTGTTTGTGATGGTAACCAATTCGGTTAGGGTTAGGGGGTTGGGTTAGTTTGGTGTCAAGGTTCTCTACTGAAAATTGCTGACCATCAGTAAGCAACTACCAACTTTCCCCCATACAGTCCGGGGTTTGAACTCCAGACCTCAGAGGTGGGAGGAGAGTGTGTTAGTCACCGTGCCCCCCCTGGTACTTTATTAGGTTCCTCAGTGAGCTAGTGAGTTAGTCAGTTTGGCATCTACTCACATCTACTGTCACATCTGTGTGTTTGGGTTCAACTCCCAAAAATTGACCAAAAGTCCAAAAATGCCGAGGACCTGTCATCAAGGTGACACACAAAACATTCAAGGAGTGTCTGCTCACTTATTTTTATTTACTGGGAACTCGAACAGACAAATGTACCCAGAAATATAAACTCCTTGTGGAGGAAAGGAGGGTAGATGAAAGTGTCAACCAGAATTAAGCCAGTCTCATTGAAAATACATGGAAAAATGGCACCTCTTCTAAATACTGGATATTTTGTTGTGTCTGAATCTTACCCAAAAATTGCAATGGCCTGTCACTTTGACCAGGTGCTACCCACATGTGAAAAGACTTCAGAATGACATGCTTGTATTGTTTGTAGTTATTGTGAACACATACACCCGAAAAAGAAAGGCTCATAAAATCATAAGCTGTGGCTGTAGACAATAGAATTGGGTAAGGTTAGCCTTGAGAAAGGCTAACATCGACTCTTTTGTGTCATAAATGACATGTCAAACTTCTATTACTAAAGTCAGGCCCTCATTAGTGAATCTGGGAGGTGTTTTTTTTTTTTTTTTTTTTTTTGGGGGGGGGGGGGGGAGAGAGTGAATATTTGGAGGGGGTGGGGGACTAATAACTCGCGAAACTAAAGCCAGATTTAGAGGCAAAGGAAAATAAAGCAAAATTATTTACGACATTTTTTTGAGAAATTTGAAGTTTTTTTTTGTATCAGAAGTTTTTGATGATAGTCGTTCAGTTGTCATTGGTAGTATTAAAGATCAGTTAGGCAGGTTGGCCAGTTTCAATGTAGATTTAATTGGAAAACTTGTCAAATGACACAAACGGGAAAAATGTGCTGTGAATGAAGATGACAATAATATTAAACTAAGACAAAGTCGGTATAGTGTTTATCAATACAGACAACATTGTTTGTTTTTCATTAGACACTAACATATCCACCCATCATGATGGATTCATAATGATTCAATATATGTCAGGTTTGGTGGAATAAGTAATACAAAGACTTGGAGCATAAATACCTGTACTCCATTTATAGTGTGTGTGAAGACATTCTGTAAAACATCCACCCTTTATTCAGATAAATTTCTCTTATTCTGAAAAAAATAATAATCTGTGAATTTCATTTTTTTAGGCCGATCGACATGTTGTATTCACTTTCTAAAATTATAGTGTGTTACATACTTTACAAATCAAAATGGGGATAATATAGTTAACATTTGATTTATGTCATTCAACCAAATTAGTCAAAAAACATTCCTGGCAAATTGCTGAAGTGTTACAGCAGTAAAAGTCTGTATCTCTCAACTTGATTGACAGCCAAGGCCGTTATTCCCCATTCACAGGGAGTATATCATCCACTGAGTAAGGTTTCTTAATTCAACAAGCGACACTCAAAGAGTGTAAACCACCGCCAAGCTCTAACATCTCCAGTATTACTACTGAATACAATGGTAGAAAAAAATCCATTAAAAATTCCTTGATCCAAACTTGTATCCGGATCTCCTCCAACCTCTAATTGTCTGTGTCTCGCGCCCTGTGTCGACATTTCCTGAAAATTTTATCGAAATCTGTCAATCAGTTTTTTTAGTTTTTTTTAAACAAACAGACGGACAGACACAGGCTACTAAAAACATAGCCTCCATGTCTGAGGTAAATAAGACTGTGTATACCATGATAAAATTGAGTGAAGCAGGACCAGATTCTTGAGGAATACTTTAGGACCATTCTTCACTTAAATTGTCTAATTGCTCCAATTTCAAGATTGGAAATTGTTTAAGCGTATTCCTAAATAATCTTAAATCTTGTTTGGAGATTATCGATTACACAAGAAAAAACTTAAGTGGAAAAAACTTTTCTAACTTAGATCTAAGGTCACCTTATCAGGCCCCAGGGCCCGTATTCACGAAAGGTCTTAGCCAGGGCTTAGGCTTAAAGTTGAGACTTTTGTCTCAAGTTTCTGCCCAAAAACTGCTAAAACCCTTGTCTTAGGCTTAGTGGTATTCACAAAGAATTTAAGACCGGTCTTAGGCTTAGCCAAGGGCTCAACTTTAAGACTGGTTGGTAGTGGGCTTAAATTTTGTAAAGACGACTTAAATATGGCTGCCATAAACTTTTGTAGTTCATGTTGTATCAATGTGTATTGTCCTTTAGTAATAAAATTAACAAATAAATAAAAAATCCAAATCTTGCAGCATATTTGTGAAAGCAGTAGCTAAGTAGCTAACATGGTCATAGCTTGTTGAAAATGCTGCCGATTTCGGTGAAAGTCAGTTGTGTTCTATTCTGACCAATGACAATCTAATGCCCTTGTTCCACCAAAGGATTAAGCTCCGATCCTATCGGTGACCCTTAATCGTGGACAGTCGGTGAAAAAAAAGCAAAAATGGGCGGGAAAACTGGATCGGTGTCAAAGTCTGGGATTAAGAACAGATCGGTCTCAGGAAGCCTGAGGAGGCCCCAGACAGTCCCCGACTGGTCTGGGACTAAGAACCGACTAAGCCATTTTTCTTGTCGGTTTGAACCACGATCCTGTCGTAGACAAACCGACTGGGTCCCAGGACGCCTCAGGCCTCCTGGGACTAAGCCCCGACTAACCCACGATTAAGTCCCGACCCCTCCAGGTATCCTGAGGCTTCCCCAGACCGAGATGGCTGGGACTAAGGCACTAACAGTCGGGGACTAAGGGTTGCAGGCGGCCTGGGACAACATAGGACTGTGTAAATGTGGTCTGAAGAGGCCTGAGGAAGCCTGGGACCGGACATTTTGTTTATGGCGGGAAAAAATAATCGGTTGGGGTCGGGAGAAATATCAAACATGTTTGATTTTTCACACGGCCCCAACCGACCACAACCGACCCTTAAAGGACGCCTGGGACTAAGCATATTTTTGAAACCGACCCTCAAAAACCCTTAATCGGGAGCCTTAGTCGTTATAGGAAAAAGTGAGAATTCTAGATCCAAAAGTGTGACCTAGAACATGCTAACAAACAAACAAACAAACAAATTGACTGACTTTCTTTGAAAGATGTCTAGGTTACCATAATACTGAATTACTCCCAACTCCCCCCCCCCCCCCCAGTCAAACAAACCTATTAATATCACAACTCTCATCACATCTAAATTCTAGTGGCGTGGGGATTATGTAGAATTTTCCCTGTGGGTGGCTCCGACTTTTATGTGTGACTTAATAACCTGTGGCAGCGAGCACTAAGGCGTGAGAGCTAGCTTTTAGGAAATTCCATTTTCTTGTAAAACAACCATTAGCGGCAGTGTTAACATTTGTGAGTGTGATGAGAATTAGTACATTAGACGTACATGAACTTTTCTCAATTGTTGGGGGTTGTGGGAGTTTGGGGTGGGAGGTGGGGGGTGTGGGGTGTTGTCTAGGTGAGATGTTTGGAGATTTCAGTCTGGTACAGAAATCCTATTAAATTTCAATGTTTAGTTTTAATGTATTCACTTCCACAAGAGATTCTGTCTCAGTGGGCAGAGCTGAAATAATTAGCAGAATTTTCTAGCTCGGTAGTCGCTTGTATTAAATCTCTACTAAAGCCTCTCTTACATCCCATTGTATGTGAAGACACACGTAAGTGTGCTGCAAATATTGTTGAAAAATATGAACATAGCCTGGTAGTAGGTTAGCAGAGATTTGCACGTGCAAACAAGGTATATTTTCCAAACAAGAGTGTGACTACTTCAACACCAAAGAACAGACTGCAATTAGCTACAGGTCGTGCAGTGGGTTTATATACATGCAAGGTACACGTGAGTGTATCTTACATCAGATGGAAACAATGTAAGTAAATGGGGAGAACCTACAACACTAGTAAGGAGACTGCACGTGCCTAAATCTCTCCTTAAGTTACCCTTGAGATATGGATGCATTTGTAGTCATGCTGCAAGCACGCAGAGTATAATGTGCATACCAATTTTCATTGCGCGGTGTCTGTGTTAGGCCCCAACTCGCGATCGGGAACATCTCGAGATTGGGCAGAACATCTCGAGATTGGGCTGCACAAACTTAAGATAAGTTGATATAATATATTAATCTAATACTTAAGCAATATCCTTTAGCTAAAATCACTTTCCCTAGATTACCAATTGCACTTGATAGAATTTTTGTCAGATGTATTGTATAGTTTTGTAGAAAGGTCTTTGATTTTATAATTAAAGGGTATTATTTGTGTGATGTGCTTCCCTTAGATCTTGAATTGCACTTCTATACTTGTTGTTGGTGCCAGATACCCCATTTTGAACATTATCAATTGCACTTGTACAATGGTTTCTTTTGTTTTGTAGCACTGAATCCTCATATTAACAAAAAAATTAAAAGCCTTATTTGTGTGATGTACTTTCCTTTGATTTTGAATTGCACTTCTATACTTGTTTGTGTGTGTAAGACGCCCCCCCCCCCCCATCTGTAGATTATTAATTGCACTTTAGAATTCTCATCTTTACATGTTCATCTATGTGGATTGATATTTACCCTAAAGCTCAGTAATTATATACAGCCAATCAGAGAACAGGAGACCACAGCTGATTAGCAAATCACAGCCCCAGACAAATATCTTAAGTTTGTGCAGCCCAATCTCGAGACGGGAGTCCCATCTCGAGATGTTTGCCCAAACTCAAGATCTTGAGTTTGGGCAAGGACAATCTCGAGATGTTCCCGATCGCGAGTTGGCGCTCAACATCTGCAACCTCAAAAATCTGTTATAAAATTGCAAGTGTACCTTAAGGGTCTCTTGCAAATCTGCCAATTTTTCTCTGTAACCAGGACGTACGTGAACATACGATTGGATGTAAGAGAGGCCTAACCAATTAACTCTTTCCGAGGTTTAGCATGTTTTAGAAGTACTGAAAACTTTATGAGGATATGTATATCTCGATGTAAACAAACAATATGGCTGATCACAAGATGCTAGAAAAGCCAAAACTTCGCCACATTGTTTGGTAATCAGGTTGGGTAATATAATGTTTTGATCTTTTTAATATAAAATACAGATAAAATGCTTTCATTTGATACCTCTTAAGGTCTAAACTAAAACTATTCATATTTTTTTATGATCTGCGTAAAATCCCATAAGGGATGATATACATAAGAAAACAGTTAACTGGTTTAGCAATATTTTTGTCGACAAGGTGCTTTGATAACCTAATAAATGATTAGTATGAATAATCATTTCAGCTTTATCACTGGATTCCGTCTGTCCATACGTTAGCAAGATTATGAAAACTGCCTGGATGTTAGGCTAACATAGAACCAGTTTAATTTTTGGCATGATTCTCAACAAAAACTTGATCTGTGACATTCTTTTAAAAAAGGCCTTTAGAGTCTTGGCAGAGGTTATGTACTCTGCTGATGTAGTAACATCTGGTGGAGTACCAGACTAGCTAAAAATACCTCAACATAAATCTGACAAAAGTTCTGTCTAGTTTTTTTTAACTTTGATATTTTAAAATCCTACTCAGTAATGCAGATTGTTTTTTTGTGGGTGGGGTAGGTTGTGTCCAAGGATTTCATACACTTAAATGTAAGGGGGACATGAGGTTAGAGGAGGGGCAGAGGGTGTTAATCCTCTGGAGGGAAATCTAAATCTTTTGATATCTTGTGATTCAATTGAATAAGCCTGGAGTACATGAGAACAATACCATTAACTTAATTTAATCTGCTGAGAACTTTCAGCTTATGCTCTAATGTGACAGAAAATAGGATAATGGCGTCATATCATTACATAAACCTTACGTTCACACAAATTGGAACTCCAAATATTTATCAATGTTTCATTGCCACTGCTAAAACTCGTGTATTTTCCCCACACCAAATAAAGACATTGATGGGGAGATGAGCAAAGTTTCTTGCGGTTGATTTTCAAAAAGTCAGGTTTATTTCAAAGAAGTGTAGAACTGACGTGTGGAAACACAACTTGACATCAAGATCCTGTAGCCGCATTATTATTCATTGAAAGCCCATCGAAATCACCCAATCCACCCCAAATATAAACTGCCCCCTCTTTTCCCCTCACCCCGCTGTCTCTGTGCCGAGGGCAGATTTTGTAAGTCATCTTAAGCCCAGACAGTCACCCCACAATTACAAAGCTATTAATTTGTATCTAATATGTGTCAGCTTTGACCCCTCTCCCCTATATACCCCCTCCCCCACTCCATGCCTTGTTATCCTCTCAAAACGGAGCCTGGTCATTTTTGCCCATCAGCTGTAATAATGCTATAGCTAAAGGGTTTTTTTTCAGTGTCTGTTCCCCGTACCACCCCTCCCTCCCTGTGAAGGGATTGTGTGTTTCTGTTTAAGTTAGACCTTCATGTGGGCTCAGACTCAGTAATGAACAAAACTATTAACTGTGTAACTTCTATCAGAAATAAAATTAGTTTTTTTCTCATCTATTTTTTGGAGAAAGAATGTGAACTCTTTCAAACGTAGGGAATATACATTTACCATGTCCCCACCCCACCCCACTTCAGGTCTGAGATTGGTTACTTCTCCCCCCAAAAAGTATTCATTACTAGTAAATAGAGTTACATTGTTTGTCGATATTGATGATATTTACTCTTTTGGGACAGGATTGCTCATATCGATGTCATCAATATTGTTAGTCAAAATATCACCATTTTAAGAAAAACTGTAAACTTATATTGCAAATACTTAATAAAGCCCAAATATGAAGAAATTATTCACTTTTAAGACCCATTTTGTAGTTTTCAGTGCACTTTTTATGAAAACTACCGTGTTTTGTTTTGTAAAGTTCACTTCCTTTTAGCGAGTGCGGATATGCTAGACCAAAAAGGTTTTCTCTATCTCAGATTTGGTCTATTTGGTAGAAAATATTACACCCCCTGATACTGGGCGATATTGAAATATTCTTATATTCAACATCAATATACACACCTTAATTATTATTACTCAAATAGTGTAGAGCCTTTTGGCCAGGCTAGCGATATCACCTTCGTTTGAGCTTTAAGCTCTCCTGTGTGTGTGTTTGTGCACCCTTGTTTCTCTGCCCAAAAGGTTAAAAACAAAAACCCAAACTGATTTAACCCCCTCACCTACCAACCCACACCCCCGCCCCTTGTAAAGCTCTGCTTTTGCCCCCTCCAGATACAATCAGCATATTGGTTACTGTATCATTACCACTTACAATCACTGGAGATCTAAAAAACTAAATCTGTTTGTAATCCGAAAAGTATTACAGCCCCCCCCCCCCCCCCCTCTTCCCCACCTTTTTAATGTCATCAAGCAAAAGATTGGGCGTTTTAAGGATTGAGGAGGGGTGGTGGACAGTAGAGTCTTTGGTTAGAGGGGTAGGGTACTTACAGTGGATCACAATGCTTATTATAGGGTGCTCTAGGGGTTTTTTTTTTGGGGGGGGGGCGCGTGAGGGGGGAAGCCTTAAAACTTTGCCACAGTTGGCCATTACATGGGATGAGAGAGGGATAATGACACATTGATTTTCAGTGATTTTACAGTAACCCCTTGAGAGACTCTATTAATTCTGTTTATTGGAGATATTATTTTATGACCGTTTGTTTGTTTGTTAGCAGGATTACAGAAATACCGCTAGTCTTGTTTGAACGTCATTGAGAAAAAAAATTTAAAGGTGGGTCTTGGTCCAAGTTAGATCCCTTGAAATTTTGAGTATAATCTATATCACTATATGGATGAAAAAATATCTCGATTTTTCCCATTTACTCATTAGTAGGTGATTTGGCGGAGATGTGTGCTCACAGAATGTTCTTATTTTTAACAATAAAGCATGTAGAAAGTTTTTGAGCTGAATATTCCCAGTAAACATTTTTAGGTTTTGCAAACGTTTGAAAGGAAACATTTGGCAAAACTTAAAAAATGATGGGTACAAAAACCATTTGAAACTGAATGTTTTTAAAATGTTTTATGAAAACCGTTTATTAAACGTTTAACAATAAATGTTAGAAAAACATTATAAATAAACATAATAATGTCTGAATAATAATGGGATCAGAGGTCAAATTCAATATCTTGTTAAGGTTGTTCACTATTGAAAATATTATTTTTGTTACTTCAAGGTTTAGAAATGGCTTGGCCGTTTCGAAACGGCCAACTTTTCCTCTTGGCCGTTTTGATACCTCACCAGTTCGACATTGGTGGACAAGTTTGTTCTGTTGCTTTTAAGTGTAACAGTTGTATTACAATAAAAACAGTATATTTATTAAAACTGCATTTGGTATATTATGAAACATATATCTAACAGAACATATAACAACATTTATTGGTGCATATAAACACTTTTTGTAAAGACTATAGTTATTAATATATATCAATATCAAGAAGAAAAAAAAAGAAATAGGATTAAACAATATTTTACCACTAATCCCTTTTATGCAAACCACCCATATGCAAATGAAACAAATCAACAGCAAGAGATATCTTCTAAAGTAATAATAATAGCAAAGCATTATAATTATAAGTCAGTATTAACTGAGTAAGATTAAGTAAAAAAAGGTGCCAAAAAGCAAATCTGTTCTAGCTCATCTACAATAATTCTTTGAAAAGTTAAATAATAAATCCCTCCTTGATTGATCTTCCTGTTATGTGAATTTGTTAAACCTTTCATATTTACCTTTTAAACAGCCCACTAATATTTAAGTGAAACAAATCAACATCAAAAGGGAGTTGAAACAATAGGAATAAATCCAATTAAGCACTTCTGACAATCAATGGCAAACAAATCAACATCACAGAGTTAATATTTATCATGGCTTCTGTATGGCTTATTAATTAATCTGGCAAGACAAACAAACAGGTTTAAATATACAGTACCTTCATGCAGATAGATTGCTGAGATATGATTTATGAGGCAGACTTTGTGTGATACAACAACAAAATCCAATTTGTTTTAAGTAAAAGGACCCAATTGAAGATCACAATTTAACTGCAGCTACCCCCATACCTGAGTACTTACTCCACAAGTTATGATTATAGAAAGTTGCTGAATAGCCCATGCTCAGGAATTTGTTTTATAATCAAAGGACAGATTTGAAGTTCACACAAAAACACATGCTATAGAAAAATGTAGAAATCAGGGGAGGTTTCAAAACGGCCAGGTTATTGATTTGGCTATTTTGAAACCAGGTTTTCAACTGGCCAGGCCGTTTCAAAACCAAGGAAGGTTTCAAAATGGCCAAGTAAATAATTTGGCCGTTTCAAAACGGCCAGGAACATTTTCGTGTCTAAAATTGTAAGATAATGGCTTAGAAATTGTGCTCCCATTGAATTCACACTTTTAGGGATTGCATTTGGGGCAATTTTTGACAAAGTCTTCTAAAATCCCCTATTATTGCTCCCCGCCATCTTTGTTTGGACATGTTTGAAGGTGAAGGTTTAAAATTATAGGTTTAAAAACATTTTTGATAGAATGTTTTTGAAACATTTGACAAGCAATGTTGTTTAAACATTTTATGTGTTCTGTTCATCAAACATTTCATGATGAATGTTTGAAAACCATTTCCAGCAAAACCTTCATTCCTTCAGCTATTTTTATAACTGTTTTAAAAACATTTCCAATCAAGCCTAGCTTTTTGAGTTATTTTATAGATGTTTAATAAATGTTTTCAGTAAAAATGTTTCTATAGAGAATGTTTATAAAATGTTTTTTAAACATTACAGCAAAAACGTTCACTTAGAAACATTTAGAAAACCAAAGATAGGGTTTACTTAGGTTTTAAAAACGTTTTGTAAATGTTTAAACCATTTTAAAACATTTCTAATGTTTACTGGGTTTATGTTTTGCGCATTTTTCAGAGAAAGTAACCTTCCCCCTTTTGTCATGTTTGCAGAGGTAACAAGAGTATTCACAGAGTGCACGCCTCCATCAAGCAGGGATGGGTCGGTAGGCCCAGTGTAACATCAGATTTTGCATCCCCATCAAATTCTGCATCCCCCCTTTAATCCTTTAGGGGATGCATCATATGTTGCACCCCTAACAATAGGGGGGTTAAGGGGATGCATTTTTTGATTGTCAAATATTGCATCCCCACCAAAAACTGTATCCCTCTGAAGGGGCTTTGAGTAATGTTTGCCCAGCCCATATTGCTTACAAGTGACTTTTAGAATATAAGTACTAGGTACAAATGCATGTGTTTTTCACTCAGATATCTATGTACAAAGAGAAACATAAAAAATAACAACAATTAAAGCACAAGCTGATCTGGTTGCAATGAAATAATTATGTTAAACAGATTGTGTTACACACTAAGTGTAAAAACGAAGGTATAAATGTTCTTGAGTTGTAAATCCTGAGGTATAATAAGCTTATCGTGCCAGATATCATACGCATCAGTTAATTCATAATTTTATTAATTTAGTTATTCAAGTAGGTGTAACTTCACTGCAGTTATGATACAATTGATGAAACTTGATAACACAATTGGTGTAAACTTGATGACAACTTGTTGTTGATGAATAAACTTGATCATTGATGAATAAACTTGACCATTGATGAATAAACTTGATGTAAACTTGATGTTGATGATTAAATCATTGACCGTTGATGACAACTTGATGGTTTGACTGTAATAAAACAGAAACAAAGGAATACTACTTGAAATGTGTACCCTAAGTAAGAAATTAATTCAATTCAACAATATAAGAATTGACTTCAGGAATAGATCTATAGACTAATCAACACAATATGAAGTTATTATAAGCCAGAAATTTGACTTATTCAAATATATCTTAAAACATCTTAAATTTGATTAAATGCCAGAAAATATCTGTCTATAATGTATAAAATATAAAACTTCTTAAAATAGTATTACTTTACATACCAAATACATTACATAAAACATACATGTAGCAAATCAAAGTCAATGAATTGCCAAGAAATACTTCCAGGATTAAAACATGGTTTAATTAACTTAAATATAAATAGAATTAAACATAAATTTACCAAGCTTTACATTACATAATTATAATATGATTAATATGCAAAAACTTACTTTCTCTGGCACTCTTGAGGTATAATTCCAATACTTTTGGTGTAAGTAAAAATTTTATACTTCTATACTTCTGGTATACAAAACAGAGGATTAACACAAAACTGTTGTTTCTAAACTTTTCTTTGTCCTAACCCAAGCCCATAAATCACATCATACCAGGAGCAGTTTGGACCCATTTAGTTAACTGGCCCTGATGAAATTTAATCTGTCCAACTATAGCAGTGGCTCTTGCATGAATGTAGTAAATTTATGTAGCCTTACAATGGCTCAATTAAAAACACAATTATACACTGAGATGTATGTTAACACACTGTAGTTTGCTATATTTAATATTAAGAGTAGGTGTTACAGATTGATAAATATATAATTTTACTGCAAGATAATACTATTTGCTGATTATATTCTGTCTTATATTCCAACTGTTATGCAGATAACATATCAGTGATTTTTCAAAATCTAACAAAATGACTGTAAATTTTTCAAAATTTTGTATTTCTGATTCAACATTCTTATACAAAACCTCTCTAAGCTCACTATAAGCAATGCAGTTGCATAAAATGAACCTCATCTTCAATAGCATTACTATTACAAATAAGACATGTTCGTTCTTCTATTTTTAGTTTTCTGTGCAATTTCATAACTGGGTCTTTTGTCACATGAAATCTGTCAGTTTCTATTCTCAATGGCAGAACTCCAGTTCTAATTTGGTCTAAAAGTGACCTTTTGTATCGTGGAAAATTATTTGAAGATAACTTTCAGGCCTAAAGTTACATTTAAATGTCTTGTATCTGGTTATTATCTTAAGATGGGCTAGCCTATCTTAAGATGGGCTAGAACATATCAACCCAATTAAGATAATAAAATTCAAGAATGATGTTTATATTGAATATAATATAAACTATTTACAAACGTATAAATAAAAGGAAATTATATGACAGTTTTATGAAAAAAGATGACATTAATATTGATCAACTTAAATGACCCTTGTAAGTTGTAAAGAAGTTTTACTTTGTCTGCATATTCTTTATTATTTTATGTAAATATGTAAAATTTACCTAACCTCAGCAAACAGTGTTTAATTGCAGAAACTAACATGAATTGTGTTTCCTGAGCCCAGAGAAGCATTAAAATATTTATTTGGTGTTGATTTATTTGTCTTTCATTGGGATGATTTCTTAATTGGGTTTGTACCTATTATTTTGACATTCTATTGATGTTGATTTGTTTCACATGAGGTGGGTGTAGTACATGATAGGGAATACCCCAAATCATAAAGTGAAACAAATCAACATCAAAGTAATCTCTGACTGTCAAGTAACAAATTAACATAAAAGAGCATTGAAACAATAGGTTAATCCAATAGATTGCCTGATCACTTCCCAGAAGTGAAACAAATGAAGCTGAAAGCAGAATTAAAACAATAGACACCTTATGACCTAATGACCCTTCCACTGACAAACTGAGACAGAGTCTTGGAACAATAAAGGAATTAAGGCTAATCCTATCAATGCGTACTGGGGTAAAGAAAGAAGAAAATAATACAAGTAGAACAATAAGTAAATAAAATTATTTCAATTTCAAAAATATAAAGTATAAATTTTAAGTTGGGCCAGTATCTGTTAGAAAATCTTTAAACAGGATAAGCACAAAAAGTCTTAAATAATATTTCACAAACATGTAATATATGTAGTTGAATTTCCAGTATGTAAATAAACTATCAGGGTAATATTCATTTTTATTATTAAAACCGTCAAGTGTTACATAATAAATTGATATTTAACTAACTTGTCACTGTTAAAGTTTAGCTTTAAAATTGATCTTGAGTTTACATATCCTAAGTTAGGCTAACAGGTTCTAGCCCATCTTAAGATTAGGGGGAGTCAGCATAATAATAGAATGCCTGAAAGACGGACAAATAACTCAACTTCAAAGGATATTCTAATAGCTCAGAGAAACAAAACACACTCAAATGTAACATGGTTAGCTGAATGTAACCAAACTAGATTTAATTATCAATATAATATATCATTTAACTATAAAATAGAAAAATGCACCCACACACAAATGTATATATCTAGTAAAAGCATTACCTTAGGGGGTGCAAAATATGACAAAGGGGATACAGAATTTGACAGGGGATACAGAATACAGCTCCCCCTGTCATATTTTGCATCCCCACACACTTTTTGAGGGATGCAAAATCTGATGCTACACCGGTGTAACGCGAGATAATGACTCCCCTCTATTTCTGACTCCTCTCCTTTGATCTTTTGGCGGAGTCATTATCTTGCAAACAACATTTGTCCCCACAAACAATGGGATTTAGGGGGGTTAGAATATTGCTTGCAAGATACTCACCCCCCATTCAGAAACTGACTCCCCTCTATTGTGTCTGTGTTAGGCCCCAACTCGCGATCGGGAACATCTCGAGATTGTCCTTGCCCAAACTCAAGATCTTGAGTTTGGGCAAACATCTCGAGATTGGGCAGAACATCTCGAGATTGGGCTGCACAAACTTAAGATAAGTTGATATAATATATTGATATAATACTTAAAGCAATATCCTTTAGCTAAAATCACTTTCCCTAGATTACCAATTGCACTTGATAGAATTTTTGGTTCTGTTGTCAGATGTATTGTATATTTTTATAGAAAGGTTCTTGATTTTATAATTAAAGGGTATTATTTGTGTGATGTGCTTCCCTTAGATCTTGAATTGCACTTCTATACTTGTTGTTGGTGTCAGATACCCCATTTTGAACATTATCAATTGCACTTGTACAATGGTTTCTTTTGTTTTGTAGCACTGAATCCTCATATTAACAAAAAATTTAAAAGCCTTATTTGTGTGATGTACTTTCCTTTGATTTTGAATTGCACTTCTATACTTGTTTGTGTGTGTAAGACGCCCCCCCCATCTGTAGATTATTAATTGCACTTTAGAATTCTCATATTTACATGTTCATCTATGTGGATTGATATTTACCCTAAAGCTCAGTAATTATAAACAGCCAATCAGAGAACAAGAGACCACAGCTGATCACAGCCCCAGACAAATATCTTAAGTTTGTGCAGCCCAATCTCGAGATGTTCCCGATCGCGAGTTGGTGCTCAACATCTGCACCTATTCAATTGGGGGCAAGTGGGGAGGGGGTGGTGTTTTTGTCTCTCAACTTGTATAGACTCAAGTACACTTTGAGTTAATCAGTGAGATATCTTCATTTCTCCAGCTCATTTACTTAATGAGAGCAAGTGTGGGGGGGGGGGGGGGCGTGAGCATTCATAAATCCTAGCTGGTAAGTTTGCATCTAGCACCATAATTATCCTCTCAATATCAAAATACATTAAAATTCAAGGGTACCTTATGTGCAGTATATATACACAATTTGGGTAGCACAGAACAAAGAGATTCAATAGGATCAATATCAAAGGAACTGGAAATCACATGTTTATTGATAAATTTCCACAGCCACCTATTAAAAAGATTAGCTAATTCATTCTATTGAGAATTAATAACAACTAGCCAAAGGTAATTCAAAGCCCATTCTATACTATTTTACATTTTAGCTAACATAATAGTTTTCATTTTTAAAATATTAAAACAACCACATGTATAACTATATCTTCATATTAAAAGTGACTTATAAGCCCATATGGGCTGAGCATTGTTGGTGCATGTCACTATAATAAATGAATAAATAATATTAATAACTTATTGCTCAAAGCACACATGAGTACACAACCCCACCAATATGTGCTTTAATGACACTCAATTAAGTGGGAAGTGGGGGGGGGGGGGGTAAAGGGGCAGTCATAATCTTGCAGGGGGGTCAGAATATTTCAACCCCCCTTGCAAGATACTGACCCCCCAGTCAGTAATCTAGGGGAGTCATTATCTCGCGCTACACCGGTATCTCGGTATGTTGAGCGTTTTACTGAAATACCGTGATGAGATTTAGCAACCGCCACTTTGCTTGTCAGCACATATACTGGAAGAAACAGTTAAACTATTATAAATATACCCCCAAATTTGAAGAAATTATAAGCTTTTGTCCAATATTTTTGTGTATTTCCTGACTTTTATACTCGGTAGCGATTTTGTTGAACAGAAATTCTACGTTTTTGTGACCACACTATACAACCTGAATCTCGCCTGTCACCATCTATAATGGAAGGAAATTTTAAAAAGTTGGAAACATATCCGAAATCTGAAGAAATTACATATTATCAACCCATACTTTGTGTATTGAGAGACTTTTGTTGTGACGTCATTAAGAGGAAACGTCCATATTTGGTTGGAGTGTACTAAAATGCAGAGTCCCAAAATTATTACAGTTTTGCATTGACGACCTCCCGATGTACATATTTTTCATCCCTGCCATCAATCTCTAAAATATTATTTATCAGGGCAAAGAGAACAAAATCGTTTTAAACTTTACTGGAACTAGTTGGCGATCTCACGGATGTGGATTGTCACCAAACTCAAATCATTGGTCCAATAACAACATTTCTTGAAATTTTGTCAAAATCCATCTCAGAATGTTTTTAAGCTGTTTGTTGACACATCAATGTACAGACAGGTGCCTGTTGCAGAAATGTAATGAGCCGGGGTGGGGGGGGGGGGGGGGGGGTGTGTGTGGAAGGTACAATATTTATCCTAAATGTTTGTAGTAAGTGGCAGAATTAGATTTAAGAGACTGTTCAAAAGCCCCTTGCAAGAACTGTCATTGAACACGATTTGCTCGGTAATTACACAGATCCCAGTGTAGGTCACACACTGTAAGTTAATTCTGAACAAAAACATTCATCCAAACACCTGGGGTGGTATTCACGAAAGGTCTTAGCCAAGTCTTAGTATTAAATTTTGTATACAAGTATGTTAAGCCTAAGATTTAGCTAAGACCTTTCACGATTATAGACCGGTCAGATATATTCCGTTTTCACCCTTTTATTTCAATTATTCTAACAGCAGTAGAATGTTCTATTATCTGACACTCTTGAGAGAGAGTCACAATTAGGCCAGATAATAAAATGGTCTGATAACAGAATGCCTAAAATAACAGGTTTATATAGAGTTGAGAGGGTGAATCAGAGGTCGGATAAGCGGAAATTCGGAAACTAGGGAGTCAGATAATTGAGGTTCCAGTGTATATAATTGCTGGATACACTTATTCACAATTTTATTTATTAATATTGACAAGGGAGCTGTATGTCATGCAGTGTAGAAAACGGCAAACTGGAAACCGATACCTTGACCTGAAGACACAAATTTGGCTACTTTTTACTTGCTTCAAGTACAAAGATTTATTTTCACAGTATTTTAAACTATTGTATCAATATGGCCGATATTCAAATGTGATTGAAAGTCTGTTTAAATAGCAAATCGCAGTTCATTATTTATATGGAAGTTATAATTACCATATACACGATTGCAAAGACATGTCATGACATTTACTGGCACTAACCAGTAATTTCAAACCAACATCAAAACTAATGCAATGGACAGCGTCCGTCCCTCCGTTTGTGTGCCTAATAGCTGGAGAATTTTTCAGGAGGGATTATGATGAAAAATTTCCAATAAATGACAACAATGTCACCAACTGGGTCCAGAAATTGTTTTTAGGATATCTTTATCATTGAACTCGTGAGCAATATATTGCAGATGTTGGACTTTGGCGGAGATTTGCACTCTGATTTTTTGCTTGTGATTCTAATTAAAGAAACTGGTCCTGAGTAATACGGTTTCTCTGTAGTGCTGTCTATGTTAGGCCTAAACTTAAGATCGGTAAAATCTTAAGATTTGCTTGCTCAAACTTAGGATCCTAAGTTTAGGCAGAAATCTTAAGATTCTGCAAAAAATCTCAAGATTTTGCTGCACAAACTTAAGATGAAATCCTCTATACTTGTTTAGTGATAAATAATAAATAAAGATAATTAAGGATAATACGAGGGTTATGTGATGTCAATATATTTGTAATGTATATAAAAATATGAAATATTTTTAATTTGACAGCATACAAAGGCTTATTCTATAAAGGGATTATATCCCATTGTCACATATCTTACATAGGAAGGTCTTTACTAAATGTACTTCACAATTCTTTGGTGTGTTGTCTTAAGTTTGTCAGTTTTATATCTTACAATGAACATATATTAACTGAGAAATTTCTTCTTACATTATATTTTTAAAGATTATTATCAATAGCAATTCTACACTTGTAAATAACAATTGTGTATTTGTAATTAAAAAATTGCTAATAGTAATATTAACAATCCACAAATTGATAAAACCAAATTCGTTTTTAATATTCATCAAATGCAAATCCAAATAAAATATAAACTTTTCATAACTGGGCAAATGACATAACCCTGCCAGGGTTTACTATTATTATATTCCATTGATCTTGATTTGATTGTCTATCATTTGTTTATTTGTTTGTTTGTTTATTTGGGGTTTACGTCGCTTTCAACACTGTACAGGTCATATCACGACGGGTAGTTGGAAGGGCAGAGGAAACCAGTACATATAGTTCGCTAGGGGTCTGTACTGTAAACTGGCGACCAACAGCAAGCAACTACCAGCTTTCCCACTTACGGCCATGACGGGGATCGAACCCCGGCCGCAGAGGTGGGAGGCAAGAGTGTTACCACTCTGCCACCGTGGCCCCCTTGTCTATCATTGGGATGGTTTCTAATAGGACTTTTGCTTGTTGTCTAGGTATTCTATTGATGTTGATTTGTTTGTCTATTATTGGAATGGTTTCTTGGAGGATTTGAGCCTATTGTCTTAGGGTCTCATTGATGTTGATCTATTACTGGGATAGTTTCTAATAGGATTAGTGTCTATTGTCTTAGCAGTCAATTCATCTTGATTTATTCTCCTTAGTAAGAAATTTACAAAATAAGTCTGTACATGATATTTTAAACTGTAAAGCTCAAAGTTTAATCTGTATGACTCAATTTTTAATCTGTATAACTCAAATTTTAATCTATATAAATCAAATTTTCATCTGTATAACTCAATTGTAATCTGTAATCAATCATAATAATCAACCAAACAGCCAACAATAGACCACCAGTAAGAGGACAATCACAGTCCAAGACAACATCTTAAGTTTGGGCTGTCTAATCTTAAGATTGGGCAGAAATCTTAAGATTTTTGCCTAAACTTAGGATTCTAAGTTTGAGCAAGCAAATCTTAAGATTTTACCGATCTTACGTTTATACACAACATCTATACTTCAATAGCATCCCCCTTTAATGCCACTGTCTCACTTCCCTGGGCTATTGTAAACCCTTCTCCGTTTGTAACAGTTAGCCCTGTTGAAAATGTGATCCGTACAGAAGTGGAAATATCAAAGTCACACAGGCAGACAGATCCCTCCCTTCCCCGATCACAAATGAAGAATATAATTCCTACTGTCTGGTCCCAAGTGCTAAGACTAGTGGGCCTGACTCGTAGAACTAGTAAGCTCTTTACACTAGGGTGAAAATTAGAATGTGGGGCATATGTACAGATATTACCCTATTTACATAAAACAAACATAGCGGTTCAGGTTTGTTACCCTTTTGTACCGATTGTGTACACTTAAAGACTTGCTTAACAAGTTCATTTTCTGGCAGATTAAACCGCTATCTATCTGTGGATAAAAACAAGAAAATAATTCCTGCACAGTAACTTAGATTAGTGCCCGTTCCCCTGTGTCAGATCCACAGATGAGTGATGCTTGCAGCGTGTCTGTCTCCACACATGCAAGGTATTTTAAACTGTTCAAACATTCCGCCTACCATTGGGATGTCATACGGGGTTGTCAGGATTACTTTACGGGGTCATTGGCAATAGCCATAGTGCATCATTCACACTACAGGAGATACGTCCCACGGTTAGACGTCTTACTCAGCAGTGGAATTGCGTCAAGGCAGGAATTGTCACATAGCTGTCAAGGTTTGGTGTGTCATTTATACCACAGGGGCTACAACTCACGACTTCAAGCATTAGGTGTCCTTCAGGTAACATCAGAACTTAGTATGTTAGCTTGTGACACAGTGCTGAAACACCCATTTACCTCGCCTTATGTCTCACCAAAAGCCGGCCAAGTCAGAACCTTGTATACACTGTGGAATACACTTTCAGTTATGGCAGCCAGATATTTGTCTGTGCATAACTTGCATTCATCTGCCCTTGCCTACAGTACTAAATTCAGAGGCAGAAATTTTAAACATTTTAAAACTTCAGTAGGACGTGCAAGGTAATGTATGTTTTGTCACATGGTCGCATACAAACCTTGGATGGTAGTTGAAGAATGGGGACATTTTCTTCCAATGTCTATAACTGCAGGTTATGCCACCTATACTGTGAATGTGGTATAGAAGTGACTACATGACCAGGTATAATCTAATCACACCTGTTAACTTGTTCTTCATTTCCTGTAATCAGTGTTATGCCGTATTGCAACCGCCAACATGTAAACATATACCAATATCATATTTCCTGTCATTTGGCAAAAAGGGCAGAAACAGAATTCGATCTGGGGTGGAGTAGGGGAATGGTATTGTCAAAGATTGACAATAGACTCTTTGATTCAACAGATTGACGTGTTTGTGTAGCGCTGTTTTAAACAGTCAGCCTTTTTACTCTTGTATAGCAGAAAGTGTTTGATTTCTCAAAGGACAGACAGCTCACAGAATCGGACACTTAGAAATGTACTCTTGTATAGATGTTACATGCCATTTTGACCCCATCCGCCATTTAAAATGGCAATCCGCCGTTTTAAATGGCAGTCCGCCGTTTTAAACAGCAGGCTGCTGTTTTAAATGGCCCAGCCAAATAGATAGCAACAATACATACTTCATATATGTATGCAATAGTGACATAAGTACCAACTGACTTTTGTATGTCATCCAGCCACAATTCAAGAGAACAACCATTCTACTGCTTGATGCAATTGCAATTAACAGCCCTCCTTTGCCCATCCTTTTGTGAATTGACATATGATTTGTACATCAAAGGGGGTAAATCTTATAAACTGATTATCTTTCCCTGTGAACTAATCAACAGAAAAGGGTATGGCTTCCACAAATTCAATCCATTATGTTAAATCCAACCTACATATAAGACAATACATCAGAAAGTAATCCTACATGAAAAGAATGGCTTTCCACTGGCTAGTCTTTTCATAACAGTGTGGAAGTCATCCCTATTTTATTGATTTGTTAACTATTATTCAAGTGATTACTTAATTGGATTTGTCCCTATTGTTAGGGTATCACAAAATTAGCTATGGCTGAAACTATGATTGACTTGATAGTGTTAAAGCTGTTTGAATGAAAATTCAAAATTGCTATATCTTGATATAATTATATTGCTGCTATTTAATATTTCACTTTTTAAATTTTAAGCTTAAATGACAAATAATGGATAAAAAAGTAATTACATAATTGTCATGAAACATTAAACTTGTATGCCACAGAAGACAAACACTAATGTGGGTGTTCCACCACACGACTAAGGCTCCCGATTAAGGGTTTTTGAGGGTCAGTTTCAAAAATTTGCTTAGTCCCAGGCTTCCTGTAAGGGTCGGTTGTGGTCGGTTGGGGCCGTGAGAAATACCAAACATGTTTGATATTTCTCCCGACCCCAACCGATTATTTTTTCCCGCCATAAACAAAATGTCCAGTCCCAGGCTTCCTCAGGCCTCCTCAGACCAAATGTACACAGTCCTATGCTGTCCCAGGCCGCCTGCGACCCTTAGTCCCAGACCCTCTATTCTTAGTCCCAGGCTTCCTGCGACCCTTAGTCCCATTGCAAAACAAAAATCGGCTATCTCGGTCTGGGGACCCCTGGGGACGCCTCAGGACACCTTGTGGGGTCGGGACTTAATCGTGGGTTAGTCAGGGCTTAGTCCCAGGAGGCCTGAGGTTCTTAGTCTGTTCTTAGTCCCAGACCAGTTAGGGACTGTCTGGGGCCGCCTGAGGCGTCCTGAGGCTTCCTGAGGACGATCTGTACTTAATCCAAGACCTTCATATCGATTCTGTTTTGCAGTCCATTGGTCAATTTTTTTTCATTTTTTTCCAAGACTGTCCACGATTAAGGGTCCCAGACCCAATCGGGGCTTAATCCTTTGGTGGAACAGGGGCATAATTCAATAGTTAACAAAGTAATAGCTAGAAAAAGAGTTAAAATGGCTGAGAGCTGGAGCCCGACATTTTAAATGGCTCAGCCATTTACAACCTCTTATTTAAGCCTAGTGGGTGTAAATGGCAGGGCCTGCCATTTAAAACGGCGGGCCCCGCCGTTTTAAATGGCTTGGGGGTCAAAACGGCAGTGAACATAGATAACAGGTGCTTATGTCAGAGTAGAGTACTGCACTGTTTGGAGTACAGAATTGGGAAGTGGTTGATTGATCGATTGATTGATTGCTCTGATGATTTGTGAGTTATTATGTCTCACCTAACAGCCCATTCACACAGTTTCCGGTGCTGATTGTACAAGTTGTATTTTCTTCACCCAACCTTGTCCTCACACACACAAAGGTGACAGCCTGTGATTGGATGCCACAAACATGCTGACCCACCAGTTCATTGAGGACTTACAGCCCAGTACTTTCACCTGGCTGATGTTTAGTTTTGTCTTAGTGTCTGTCAATTGATTGAGATTAAGTGCTATAAAAGTCCACATTAGATTAGATGAGACTATGTCACTGTGGACCCATCTTCACTGATCAGTAGAATAAAAAATAACGGGTGTAGGATTTGGATCTTGGGGGACTTTTTCTCAGCAGACAATGAAAGGGATTAACTTTTTATCTGTATGTTGTTGAACAAAGCAACAGTTTCTCTTTTGTGGAGTTGCATTGACAATATAAAAACCTACTCCATTGTTGCAATGTGTCGACTCAGAAAGTGGTTAGTGTGTAAGCTGTTTTCCCCGCCGCTGTGGTCAGAGTGTGGTGGTTGTATAACAATTTTCCAGTGGTGGGAGGGGGAGTATATACCGTAATATCTTGTGATAATCCCCACAGGGCAAGGTTGCAATGTTGGCTTTTAATCTTCCATCTTGCAGGTTGTTGATTTACCAAAAACCAAGAGCCAAAGGATTTTTAAGTTTTATCAATTTAATTAAAATTTTCTACCAAAGCAACATAATGAAGCAGTTGTAACTTGAGGCTGAGAAAAGTAAAAATAATAATTAATAAGCTATTTTGCCATCTAGTTAAAGGAGACCTTAAACTTTCAATGATCAATTCCACCAGTGATCACTTTAAGGTCACCACTTAAAGTACCAGTGATATTGAAAAAAATAAATTTCTGTCTACCTCCCACAAAAATATGAAATATAATGCTACAATGACCTTGTGCATCCTGTGGAAGCTTGAAAATGTTTAAAAATTCCAATCCTGAATTTGGTAATGGGTATACACAGACAAATACGACGATGTGCAGATGACTACAGTAACTGGAGGTGTGGTCCACAGTGTATATAAGATGGTGACTGGGTCGTCCTTCAGTGAAACATAAGGCGAGTGCAGGTAAATGGACAGCTTTTTCTGTGACTTTGCAGTATTGGTCGCGCAGACCAGTACGGCCAGAAATAATTACACATAAAAAACATTAATATCCTTTTTCTGGCCACCTCCGGAGGCTCTGAATTCATGGACTTTACAGCAATTAAATTTCGGGCCATAAAACAGTTTATTTGGATAGTTGGAGCTTGGCAATAATAAGAAACAGAATGTCAAATGAAAATTGAAAGTTTTTGGACATTTTGCCACTATGTCAGAAAGTGGTATACAAAACTTGGATGATTTTTTTCTTAATATAAATTAAAAGTATTCCTAATTATTCTTTGCAAATTTCTTTATTTATACGAAAAACGTACGAAAAACTGCTTAGCGGCTTACCAGTCACACTATTAGTTAAAGGACAGAAACTTTTTACCAAATGTGGACTAACACGATACTCCTCTGGAGTGGGAAAGGGGTATCAATGACTCCAATTCGGAATGTAAAATCAATGCTTATTTGAAAAAAGGGGCAAAAAACAGAAATCCAAGGTTATTAGAACTAATCTATCATAACGTTTAGTGACCAATATATCACAACATACCCCCCCTCAACCCCCCAAACCATGTCTAATGTTGATTTATCGTAGAGACGCTTGTTTTGACCTGGCAGGACTAATGAAGAATCACCTTTCAGAAAACTATGACATCAATTTCATAATTCCTGTCGCAATAAGACAGGGGGTTGGGGGTATGGGGGGGGGAAGCCAAAACAAAAACATGTTCTTCATAAATGAAAAACCTTAACACAATTATAATTCTGCTTTTTAATCAGTCTAAACTTTGATCGTTCAAAAAAAATTTACCAAGGGATTGTAACTGAGGTCTTGGTAAGTCTCTCAGAAAGTCACGAGTTTATTTGGGGTTTTACGTCACTTTTAGCACCGTACAGGTCATATTACGGTGGGTAGTTTCTATTGGAGGAGGACGCCAGTACCTACAGTTGGTGTCAAGTTTTGGTGTATATGTTGGAGCCAAACTTAAGATCTCGCCAATCTTAAGATTGTCGCTAGCCCATTTTAGGATCCTAAGTTTGGCTGACAATCTTAAGATGGGCTGGCCTGTCCCAGCCCATCTTAAGATGGGTAAATTCACAATGATTATCAACTATGAGGAACTAGATGTAACATTTGTGTTAGTTTCAAATTATGAAATCGAAATTACACGGTTATGCCTCTGTCGCGTTTCAGTGTAATACGGCCACAAAAGAGAGACTGAAGGTAAATACAGGTTGACTGACATTTGTACTGCTCTCGTAGTACTGCTATTCTACTGTTATTTACGGTGACACACCGTGTCCAGCTCGTTCCCATGCGAGTCATGTTGTATGACCACACCAAAACTCGGAAGATATCAGGTGTCCTGCGAGGTGGTTCCACCATCTTGAAAAACTACGTACTGCCTTGAAAACAAAAAACAACTAGAAAAACAAAAGTACTTGAAGAGCTCATAACTCAGCCAAAGGATGATTTAAAAAAAAATGGCTCAGTAATAAGTAAATAGAAAAATAGGGATTTTTGCTATCGAGGTGGCGACCTGACTTTTTAATAAAGATTGTACCAGTAATATTTGACTTTACCTGTAAACAAACATACAAATAAACTGTCATAAATTTGACATCTCCTGTGGAAGTAACAAATGCATAATCTCACGAACTCATAGATAAACTTGTATTCCATGTTTTTGTAGATTTTTGGAGCAAATAAGGTTTTTGTGTGAATATTTTCTGAATTAAACAATATCTAGTCAAAATTTAACCACTGCTAAAACGAGGTGAGGGAAATGGGGGAATAGAGGGATGAATGATCAGAATGCAGGCATGTCTAGTTAACCCATTACCATAAAGCCATTCAAATGGACCTTCTGTGTGATTTCTCAGACCTCGGCTCAGTGACTGCCATTAAAATTCATCCAGAAATGGTTGGAGAAATCTCCAGTTAAATAAGGACGATTTTATATTCACTTGCGCCCCTCTGTATCTATATGTATAAGTCACAGTTTTTTCACATTCTTTCTTTATATGTGATTTTACTTAACTTTTTATTCTTACAAAATGGCAGAAATATCCCTCTTTGGATTTGCACAAAAATACAATATATCACCCGGTGTTTGAGTCCTCATGTTTTCATGTATAATATAATGTAATTGGGGCACCATTTTAGTACAGTATATTGTAGTCTCTTTTTACAGGGGGACATGTTACAGTTAACTTCAGTGAGCCTCAGCCCCCCTCACCCTCTACACCCCAGCTTCCCTAGATGAAAATGAGAAGCTTCCCTATCTTACACACAATCTTTTATCACAACAACTCACCACACAGGACCAATTATGAGTTTTGGGATAAAAAAGCTCTTTTTCTGCTGAAGTTGTTTCTATTCAGCCTTGTTAAATCCCCTAATTATCGCACATAAAACACAAATGATCTGGTATAAGACTGGAACCACCTGGTGTACTAGCTTAACCCCTCCCCCCCCCGCCCCAGATACACCCCCACCCCCACAGCTGCCCACTTTGATAATCTGTAGTCTCCAACATGTGATTCTCTTAAGGTTAAAGTCTCACCTGCCTGTTTTCTGACACGAAAATACATCAGACAAGTGTGAAAGAAGCTTTAAAGCTTCTACCCTACAAAGTTCTCATTGCAATCCTGTTTCTGACACTTTTTTAATAATTTGTACTGTTTACCTGAGAAGGGGGTGTGGGTGGATGGGGGGTTGTATTCATAATGTAACTACTTGACCTTTTTTATTTGTTTATAGAAAAGCGTCTTTGCGAGTCCATACTAATTGTGAATGTTTTTTTATTCTGTCTCATAGACAATTTGTGTGTTGTCGGTGGGGGGAGGGTGGCGTTGGTAGAGGGGCAGATTAAGCTATTCATTTGAGTGTAAGTGATTTGCTCAGTTTTGAAAGGAGTATTGAAGCTTTTTGTGTGATATTAGTTATGTCGGCGTGCGTGTTGCATCTGTGTGTGACTGTCATGTCTTTTCTTTAAAATCTGACAAGCGTCTTTAACAGTAAATGCCCAAATATGGTCATACAGCAGATACACTACAAAGTATGAGGTGGGGCGGTAGGTTTGGAACAAAAACACACAAAGGTTAATTTAAGTTCATGCCACTTTCAGGTTTTTCTTGTTTCTTTAGAGAATTACCTGAGGATATTGCTGTGCACTGGAAAAAACACTTGTAGAGTGCAAGCCTTGTGCGAAGATAGCCAAGTCTCCATATATGTTGTCAGGTTTGTCCAGATTATGTTGAAAAACCGAGGCAGATTTTGGTGGCCAGAGGATGCTCTAGATATTGACCTTAATGTGACCACTTCTCTGTTTGATCGAGGCCCTACCCACGTAAACAATTTCATGATTTTCAAGTTCTGATTGTTGGGCACCAACTCACGGCAGGGAACAACTCGAGTTGTTCCTTGTGCCAACTCGCGGGGACAAGTTGTGGCAAACATCTTGAGATGTGAGCGCCAACTTAAGTTGTGGCTGCATCAACTAAATCCCCCTAATGTCCAATACTGGTCAGTGACCACTTAGTATGTGATTGGTCAATCATTGGTCTCAAATGTGGCTTCTAATTTAAGATGATGACTGTACCAACTCAATCCTGTATTTTTTTAATTGGTTAATTATTTACAGTCACCTTTGGCTGGAAGTAGTAAAGTACAGAAGGCAGACTTCTAATTGTAATTAAGGTACTAGACATATGTCCAATTTTATTCGCTAAGTAACTATGTTTCAAACACTGTAACTTGTAAACATGATTTTTTAAACAAAATCAGTTTATATAAGGCAAATAAGTGATAAAGCTCTATCCATTTATATAGAAAAATCTGCTACAAAAGAAAATATTTAATGTATTTTCAATCAGTCAGTACCTGTAAACTGATGTTAATTTTCAGTGTGCTGTTTCTTATTAATCTATATCATTCCTGTACTTTTTTAAAGGTAACATATATGCCTCAAAAGAGGGCTGATATCTTGAACAGGGTTATTTTGTAAGTTTTACTTTATGTAAAATATAATGACAGTCACTTCAATAATAAATAAATTTAATAATAATAATAAATCCAAAGGTAAAATTGTAATCATTAACATAGCAATATATAATTGTTTATATGAGTTTCATAAATATAAAACAACATTAAGGCACATTATATGTTATTTATGTGTTTATTAATTCATTCAATAGCTCATATCAAAATTGATAATCATTTGAGAAAACAATCTTAGACCTAATGGCAATCAATGTAGCGGCCCTTTATTAAACTTCCTATTTAAATAAGACCTCAACATCCAATACACCTGAGGAATCCTTAAATTCAATTAGGAAACATAAATCAGAATAATCTAATAAAATAGTCATTGTACTTCACCACGTTTGATTGTCTACATAACACTCTTCTCAGCAGGAATTAAGTTCCATGAAAGTATGATTGGATTGCATTATAGGATAAACTTGGCACAGCACCCACTCAAGATGTTGCAGTAGATCTCCAGATGTTTGCCACAACTTATCCTCACGAGTTGGCGCAAGGAACAACTCGAGTTGTTACCTGCCGCGAGTTGGTGCCCAACATGCACATTAGTGTTACAGTAACCAATCACACAAATAAAATGGCAAATGAACGAGCCAAATTGACCGGCTGTTTTGCAAACCTGAAAATCTCTCCTGATGGGCCGAGGTACTTCCTCCGGACCCACCATAACTTTGCAAACCTTGGACACAAAAATCCGTATTTGTGGTAATCACCTGGTTAATATCATGGATTTCTATACATTTATATATGTGTTGAGAGTTTGACACAAACACAAACTATATATGTACTTAAAAATCAATGCAATAGATGTTTTTGAGGGCTTTTTAATGAGTGATAATACAATATCTACAACTTTTCAAAATTTGAATACGGAAAGTACCAAAGGTATTTAATTTATCACTGTCATAAATTCTACTTCCTTATTTGGTAGTGTAGACGACAATAAACTGGAAACCTATTTGACCTTCAGAAGACACAGATCCGGTTTGGTTTGGTTTTCTTTTAATCAAAACCGGTTCCCTCACCAATTCATTATTTCAACAGAAGTTCACCAAAATATTCAGCTACAACAAACATTTCATAGTATTTTATTTTATTCTATCGATTTATCAGGACTGTTTTGTCCTGAAATGTCTTCAAAAAGCACATCACCGTTCATTATTTATGTGTGGACTCACAGCTCTTGTACATTTTGGAAATCTTTTGTCTTGCTGTTTACTGTATCAAATGCACCCTTGGCTAAGCCTAAGACCAGTCTTAAATTCTTTGTGAATACCACTAAGCCTAAGACAAAAGTCTTAGCAGGTTTTGGACAGAAACTTGAGACAAAAGTCTCAACTTTAAGCCTAAGCCCTGGCCAAGACCTTTCGTGAATACGGGCCCTGGTATATAATGTAACCTAAGTCTTTAGTCCTATGCATCTGACATTCTGCAGCCAAAAGTAAAACATATTCTCGACAGATATTCTTTGATGTTGGAAATATTATAACCTTATTGTTTTTCAGAGAGATTTTGTCTCCGATTGATTGCAGGAAACCAATTTATTTGCTTTATTACTGCTGTAGCTTTAGATTACTTATACTACAGCAGGGTATTGAGCAAACAGATTCGACAAAATCCACAAGCGCTGAAACAATAGATGGTTTTCATGGAAAATAGTTTGAAACTAGCAGTTTGTCAAGGATGCCCCCCCCCCCCCCCCCCCCGTCATTTTTATTGTTGTTTTACCCTAAGAAATGTTTGCATAATAATTTGAAACAATATCTGGCATAAAAAAAATATGTAGTCGAGACAACAATTACTTGATGTTTATTTATTTAGTGTTTCATGTCATGTCTAGTACCCTGTCGGTTATATCGTGACGGGTAGTTTTGTGGGCAGAGGAAACCAGTACATACAGTTGGTCAAGGTTCTGTACTGTAAACTGCCGACCATCGTATAAACAATTATTTATTTGTGGTTTAGGTCGCTTTCAACACTGTACAGGTCATATCACAATTGGTACTTTTATGAACAGAGGAAACCAGTACATACAGTTGGTCAAGGTTCTGTAGTAAACTGCCAACCAACTGCAAGCAACTACCAGCTTTCCCACTTGAGGTAGGGCCGGTGTAACGCAAGATAATGACTCCCGCGATACTTTGCACCCCTTTCTTTGATCTTTAGGGGAGTAATTATCTTGCAAGCAAGATTTTGCACCCCCTAACAATAGAGGGATTAGGGGGGGTGAGAATATTGCAGACAGGGTTGCAAGATAATCACCCCCTGCTAGATATTTACTCCCATATTGTTGAAAGAGACAATGGGACAATACACTAGTGTGCTTATTTAGTCAGCTAGACAATGTCAATACATGTATATCACTAACAAGACTTTGCCTAAGACTTTTTCAGACTGTTTTGAGGCAATACTCTACATATGTTTATGTTTATAAGCAAAATGATTAACTTGATCATAACGTTTAAGTGTTTACATGCTAAATTTCTAGATAGACAATGACCCATATAACCAAAGAAAAAGTACATTTTTATGTCCATGTCAGTGCATATCATCTTAAAATGAGCTGATTCCTAAGTTGGGCTCCAACATTTATATTACACACAAGTTTTAATTAAACACTTATAAACGCTCTAACTGAACCTCAAGATTTCAGGAATATTAATAATCACTAATCCATATTTAAGTGTAACACACTGTATAAAATAATAAAATAATTGGTGTGAGCATTACTATTCATGCCAAAAAAGCTCACCAAAAGACACTTTTTGTATAACACTTAATATAACAATCATTCTGTTAACCATGCAAAAATGTAAACTCAGCATAAATAAATAATAAACAGAATACATGTGCTTTGTTTCAAGTTAATCCCCCACATCCACACTGAATAGTATTTTGCTGTAAGTTAATCCCCAACACAATAGTAATCACCAATCTGGGAGGGGACTCCAAATCTTGCAAGGGGGGGTTAAAATATTTCAACCCCCATTGCAATATTTTACCCCCCTAGTGACAAATATAAGGGAGTCATTATCTCGCGCTACACGGGCACGCAGGATCGTAACACAGACGTCTCGGCATAGAGACCATTTCAAACACAGTGGAAAAACACAATTGGAGGAAAACTTGAAATATTGGGAAAAATTCCCATATTTGACGAAACTATGACCTTTTAAATTGTCTCTTGTTTCTTTTTTTCGCAGATTTCTACATTTGTAGAGTAATTATCATAATCTTCTAACAGAAGTGACATGTTTTGTTTTACATGAGGTCCACTTCCTGTTGACGGGACCGATTCCATTGTTAATATTTTAGTTTTTTCGGAAAGCCTATCCTAGAATCCGAACTTTTTTACAATGAAATGTAGAAACGGAAAATTACATTACTAACTCTTGAAAATTAAAAAAATGCCTTTTCTGACAAAAAATGATATTTCAGTATGGATCAGTCGTGTTCAATATGTAAAGTCCAGTTAGAAATTGTACAGAGTTCCTGGACTGGTTGCAAATTTGACACAAGCTGCTCATTTTACAAGCACCATTGACAATCAAACTGTATTAAAAATTCCTCGCTTTCTGTTCACATATGCCAAAACCTGTATTTTCAAAGATTCTTAGAAGTTTTCTAAGAATTACACTAAAGTCTAAGAAAAATTCTTTAGTGTTGCCCTATTTTTTGTTTACATTTTTAAAATATTTTTTCTTTGCTAAGAATTGTTTTGTGAATAGGTTTTTATTCTTAAAGAATAAGAAAACTCTAAATTTAGAAATATTTCTTAGACTTATGTGTAACTCTCAGAAAAATTCAAGTCTAAGAATCTTTGTAAATACAGGTCCAGTTGCCGGGCAGAGGGCTGCACTTCCTGAGGGCTCTTTCTGGCTAGTTAAAGTGGACTGGTACCCAGACTATGGTTAGACCATCAATACTGCGTGGTTATAAGGAGGTACAATGTTCAAGTGTTTTATCACCCCGCCCTCTCTCAAAACCCTGCAATAGGTAAAATGCTGTTATTGAAAACAGTGGCGTTTTTTTTAACCTAATGCATCGTTCACACTACCCTCCAGATAAGATGCAAAGATGTACAGTGGTAATACTCTGGCCCTCAAACCTCTTGAGATCTGAGTTTGAATCCTGGTAAAGAGTTCTCTTGTGGGAAATCTGGCAGTAGGTGTCGATTCAGGCTTCCTCTGTCATTCTTACGATCAATATAAACAAGGGCACGTGGAGAGCACAAACCTCCGCTGTGGTCTGACAAACTCTGATATTGCTTATGAGTCGTGTGACAAAATAACCTTTAAAAAATTTGGGAATCCAGACGCTGATTTGGATCGACAGCAAGTTTAAGTTACACGTTTCTTGTATCATTGTGGAAATTTTATGGAAACTTTCATCAAAATCCGTCCATAACTTTCCGAGTTATTTTATTATGTTTTAATGGAACTTTTTTATGTTTTGTACTCCTAAGCAATATTGGGAGGGCTCACCGAATGCTGTGACACCAAAAATTTTTGTAATTTACACTCACTTGCCTCTAACCCTTTTAGCCGTGGGTTTGTAACTCTAGCTTATTACGATGCACTGAGGTGGGGTGGGGGCAGGGGTAGGGTGTAGCCTGTCCTCATATGTGACCTGTAAGCTGCTTTAAAGATAGTCACATAAATGTAAAATCCCCGGCAAACTTTGAAATTGACATCCGGAATGTTATATCTGGGAAGTGTGAACATCAGTTAATGCATGACAGAGGTGGTTACAAAAAAAGCAGATAATAAGCAATAGAACTTTGCTGAATAAACAGAGTAATAACACTAACAGATCTAAATGTCTCTACAAATATTGACAGAGTGGGGAAAAAATCATAACTCTACAGTTTGCTGTAGGTACCATTGTGGGAATTGGGAGGGGAAGAGAGTGCAACACCCTTTAAAAACTAAAGAAAATATTTCAAACTTTTTACATTAATATTTGCAACATTGGGAGGTTTGTGGATTATTGTAAATCGCCCAAAATTGTTACAAATTTATGTGAAGAATTTGCCAAAGTCAAAGGGAAATAGTTTGGGTGGGGTTTTCACTCAAGGAGGGCAAAATTTAATGTATTAACGTATTAAAAAATAATTTAATGTATTAACGTACCAAAAAATAACGAAAAATAAATAAATAACTAAAAGTATTTTGCACAGTAGTCTAACAGACACAGAGCTAGGAAAGGGTCCTTCAGAAAACATCTTAAAGCTATTAGCAACAGTTACCTCACGTCCCCCCTCTCCCCCCCCCCTCCTCCACCGGCACGCCTCCCCCCATTTACACATCTCCCAATTTATACATCTTAAAAGTAACTACTACTAAAAGATAGAACAAAAAACAGCAGGAAAATCCCTGCAATTTCATTGGCTGGCTGACATTACTGCCCAGCTGATGTTACTCAAGGCAGTCCTGCGATCTGATTGGCCGTGCAGGAGGTGGGGCCTCTGGACTCATGAATATATTCATGAGAGCACACACAGAGGCCCCGCCCCCTAAACACAGGACAGAGATAGAGAGTCAGGCCTGACTGTGCCTGATAAGGCTTTTGAGCTGTAGACTTTATCCAGTCCCTCCGAGGGTTTAGGGGGTGGGGGTGGGGGTGGGGGGGGGCCTTTACTCAGGACTAGAGCTACAATGCATTGCTGACAGTATCCGGAGGGTTTTGATTGCTCACAACAAGCTATTTTGTGGTTAATTTTTTGTGTGCTCAAAGAGAAATAAAAGGTCGCGTTTTGTGATCAGTTTGCTTTAATAAAACAAAATATTTACTTGTGTGTTTTTGCAGAAGGTGGTTGTACAATATGAATTTATGTGACACATTTTAAGCAAGATTTCAAAATAGAAAATAATATAATACTTTGGACGAGAGATATAGGTTAGTTTTATGAGACAGTTTTAGAGGAAAACAGTTATGTCATGAATTTATAATTGTTACCGATAATTTGATATCTATACAATTTATGTGATAACTACACATGTGTTAACATTGATCAACGCAAGGAAATATATATATATGTATGAAACACTAATATATTGAATTATATACAGCAATAATTTTAATTCAGAAGCTTGTCTTAGTGTTCAATTATAAGTGAAATTTATCAACAGAAATTATTGAAAAACTTTGATGTTATTATCAGATAGAAAAAATAAATGAATAAATTAAAGGATTTTAACTGTAGTTTGCCGAGATGCCATTTGCATTACAAATATGGACAGTCATATTTAAAAATAAGGAACATTTTGCTTGGGATAAAAAAGTTGTGAGTTTTGTATTACTCCTGCCAAGGAAGCTGCTATGTTTTGGAATTAATTAAATGGTATTTTTCTGAAATATCTTTATGTAGGTAGGACAATGGTCTGACCAAAAGAAGGTTTTGTAAGTAAACTTTGGGAAGAGATCCGGATAACATTCTGGATAAAGAAAAAAAACTCAAACTTTTCAAAATATAGATATTTTTTGGCAGTCAAGATTATTCTAACAAATAATATTTTAAAAAAGAAAAAAAAGTTTGAGTGTCAAAATTACATTATATAGATATACTCGTCTAGTTTAATGGTGGAGATTTGTGCTCTACGAGTGATAATTCTAGTGATCTCCACCAAGAGGTTATGATTTTGGCCAGGTTTGTCTGTCTGTCTGTTCAGGATAATTAAAAAAGTATTGAGTTTATCTTTATAAAAAAAATTATGTGAGTAGATACTGGCTAAAGGAAGAAGTGATTACATTTTGGGAAAGACCCGGATTATATTCTGAATACAAAAAAATCTCCAAGTTTCAGACATTCCCTCTGGCGAAGGTTGGTAATTTACAAGTGCTCTCTCATTTACTTTTACGATGGAGAGACTTAAATCAAAATATTGGGGGCATAGTATAGGTGATAAAGGCTGATTGGAATACCTGATTAATATCACACAGACACTTACGACCAGACATTCACACACACATGCATCCACCCATACACACAAAAAACCTGTTATTTTTATTCATTATTATTAATTGTTCTAGATGCGATGATTGTTTGCAATCTCAAAAAACCTATTATATAAATACTTTGGAGGGTTGGCCGATGTTTTGATTTTATAGAGTTAGGAGGTATGGGGGGGGGGGGGGTGAGATTAAGGATTGACATCTCAAAGTGACTGCTAGTTATTTACGATTTCTAACTGTGTTGAAGGTCATTTTAAAGTGACTAAACAATGGTTGCAAATAAAATGGGGGATTTTTGCGAATCTATGCAAGCAATTGTTCATCAATAATGCCCCAACCCCCAAAACCTCAACCCCCTTTTTAAAGGGTGGGGAAGGGGAGGGGGAAAGAATTCTATAATTGCCTAATAATTGGGCATAAAACAATGTGAACAATGCGAACAATGGGAATATCTCTCATTTAAATTATCACCACGTTCACACTGCTGTGGTGGGACAAATGGTGTAAAGTAATTGATGACATAAACTTGTTAATGGACTTTGCATCACTAGAACTGTCAGGATTTGGTTCTAGTTATGGCTTCCACTGTATAGTAGAATCTGTATAACTAGATCCTCCAATATCCACAGGATTTGCTTCTAGTTATGGCTAACTTCCACTCTATACAGTAGACTCTGAATAACTAGATCCTCCAATATCCACAGTATTTGGTTTTATTTATCTATAAACTTCCACTGTGCATAACTTGAGTTTCCAAAATTCATGATAAATGGGAAATGTGTGAACACGGTTTATGGCCAGCTTCCAACCATATACAGTATATACTGTGTATCACTAGAATTTCAAATATTAGTGATAAATCGGACATGTGTGAACAGCATAAAATGTATATAACTAGAATTTCTAATATTTCTGATAAATCGGGCAGGTGTGAACACAGCTTTAGAGAGAGATATATATCGTATGATACAGGGCTTTTCACATCAATGAATAGCAACATAAAATCTGACAAAGACTGATTGTCCAATCGTGTGCAGGCAGAGAGTAATTTTATTACTTTTTGCCAAATTTATTCATAACAGGAAGTGGATGGCTCTTTTCTCGTCTTTGTTGAACTTTCTTATTTATGATGGCTGGAGCTCATCAGCCGGGGTTCTTAAATCAGCCAGCTTGTGGGGGTGGGGGTGTGTGTGTGTGGTATTGGTTACAGATTGTTTTAGATATCTCTATACAAACAATCCCTGTAGGGCCTGGGAGTGGGGGGTGGGGGGGTGGGTTTTTTTTTGTTTTTTTCGTCTCTGAAACCAGGAAGTAAAGTTAAAGCGGTGACTTGAGATTACAGTTGAGGTGATGGTGAAAATATGAAAAAAAATCTGAAAAAAAACTTTGCCATATCATTATTGGCCTATTTAAGCTCCACCCAAGGAAGTTATGTTTTAGCTAGTGTGTGTACCTGTCTGTTTGCAGAATTTTGATGAAGTTGTCAGAAAATGTCTGTATAAAATATTTCATAAACATGCGTTCAGTAGTTTGGAAGTAGTTGTGAGCGCGGACAAATGAACAAACTCATGTACCCCAAAACATAATCTCCTTTGTAGAAATGAAAATCCTTACAGATAGTTCCCAAAAAATTAAACTTGCTTTATATTTGTCTGTCCAAGTTTGAAGTAAATCAGTGCAGTATTTTTTTCTGCTAATCCTGCAAACATAACCTCCTTGGTACATAGTGTAATAAAAACACAAATATTTTTCAGCCTTAAAGACATTTTAAGAAAATGGCCAATTTTTGGTTGTCACATCGGGTGGACCTGGTCGTTTGATTGGAAACATTAGCTTATTGCGAGAATAATATGCTGGTTAGATCTGAACACAGTCAAATGCAAACAGCAATCTAGTGTTTTGTTTTATTTTTGCCCAACATTTATGGGCAGTAATTTTTACATCAATGTCAGGTCCCTTTTTTCAGTTATTATTTCAGAGTTAAACCTCCCTTGATTAATGGAGACATGTGACATTGTTTTCAGTTGATTCATTGAGTCTGTGTTCATTATAAACAGTCCAGGAGTGTTTTAAAATGTTGTAGTTTTCTACTGGGATAAATAACTCCGTCTTTGATAAGATTCTAGAAAATTATACGCATATTTTAGATGTAGATAATGTGTATTTTTTCTAATCTCCAGATTAGGGTTATGTGTTTGAGGTGTGTTTGTTCGTTTGTCTGTATTTTAAATAACTCCACGAGGTCCCTCAATGACTTAGTGGGTTTAGCAAGTTTGTGGCATCTAATCACAGGCTGTCACTTCTGTGTTTGGGTTCGAGTCCCAGTCCACAATATATGACCCTGGCTGTTGAACAGATCCTAAAACACCTTTGAACTTTGAATGCAACATCTCCACGGTGGGGCAGTGGAAACACACTCGTCTCCAAACTCTGAGGTTGGTGGTTCAAACCCCTGACCTTATGTGTGAAAGATGGTAGTTGCCTACCGATGATCACAGTTTACAGTACAGAACTTTGACATCAACTGTATGTATTGGCTTCCTCCACCCACAAAACTGCCCGTTGTGATATGACCTGTACAGTGTTGAAAGCGATGTTAAAACCCAAATCAACAAAATCTATATAACTCTGCAAAGTAATGAACACCAATTTCAAAGGTGTTAATGAGTTTGACTTCTAAGTTGACGTTACTCTAAAGAAATTAATGAGCAGATTTTTGTGAAATTGTTTTAATACGTAGATAGGAGCTGACCACAGGAAGCAGGGACAAAGTTATGGGAAAGATCCAGATCACATTCTGGACACAAGAAACCTAATTATTCCAGATTTCTAAAAGTAACATTTTAAATAATTTTCTTGGTCAAACTATTGGTCTCTGGGGGTACGTAATTTAAATTGCTTGAAAGGTCATATATGTACATACAAAAAAATGGTTATTTCAGGGAAAATTGCTAAAAAGATACTTCTGGCTCTCTTAGTGGAGGTTTGCGCTCTGGGAGTGATTATATAACCCCTCAGAATTTTGATATTGGAAAATGGAAGCATTACCAATGGATATTGACATTTTAATAAATATATATAATAGCAACACTTAAATTTGTTTATTTTCTTTTGCAGGAAACGAGTGACAGAAGTAAACAACAATAAACAAATAAATAGAAAGATTTGCAAAAAATCTTGATTGGAAACTATATATATGTAAAGAGGTTTAAGTAAGGAGCTTCTGTATTTACCTGTGTGTAAATAAAACAAGGATATATCCAGATATCAGACGTTACAACTTAACAGGGATATTCTTAAAACTGTGGAACAATTGTTGGGGAAATTGAACAATCAGTTATGATGGAAGCTTGTAAAACCAAATTATGGGAAAAGAGTTATACTGCATAATGTGAATTTAATGTGATATTATTATTATTGGTTCTATTTTTTTCAATAACTCAAAGGATATTTGAGTGTGTTTTCTCAATTAAATTACAGAAAAAAATGAAACTATGAATTTAATATATACTAGTGCCATTGGCTGAACTGGCCCAGAAAAAAATTATAAACTGGGTCATAGTACAAACACTTGATGAAATAAATATTCAATTGAAGTCTATAGACTTATAAAAGGGACATTTTTCGACTGTAGAACATCGTAATTGGTAGAACATACAAAGTACTGGATATATATAAACTTGGATATTTTATTGCATTGCAGAGAATTGTTTATTTTTAGTTTCATTATCGAGATGACAAAAAAAAATTCAAAAGTAAATAAATAAATAAACACTCAAAAAACGTGCAAACTGGAGAAGTTAATAAAGAAGGAACATTTAACAGGTAAGGTCATTACAATTTTGTGTTTTTATTTATTTGTTAAAATTGACAAAATTATTAGTTTGTTGTTTTAAACGTTTGGCTTTAAAATATTGAATGCTAAGTTTTAAAAAATTGTGAAAATTTTTTGTATCCAGAATATTAAGTATGTATGTCCGAAAAATACTTTGACAAAGCACTTACCATACATGCAAAATTTTGTGAAGATCTGTCCATTGTGACCACAAACAAACAGACAGGTAAACACATTAAAAACAATACCTCGCTGAGGTTATAACAATTACAGATTTTTTATTTTGTATGTAGGGATTCAAAACAGATTTAAAATCTAATGGGATCAAATTTGGACTTACCAGAAATATTCCCCAACCCCCCATCTTATGTTATTTATTTCAAACTAATACTGAACTTCTGCTGAGAATGTTTACACAACCCACTGACAACATTCCCACACCCTCTGAGCGTGGGGAACTCTTTTCAGAGGTGAGGTCTGCGACTTGGGGGGGGGGCAAGATTTCCTGCTGCACCACAAAAAAACTGTACAGTCATGCGTGTGATTACATAGTGGCAGAGTCTGACTTAAGCCTCTCTTACACCCCATCGTACGTGCATGTACGTCCTGGTTACAGAGAAAAATCAGCTGATTTGCAAGGGACCCTCAAGGCACACTTGCGATTTTATAACAGAATCTCAAGGTTGCACAAGTGTGTTCATTGATATTTAAGTAGTGACAATTTTTCAAGTACAAATCCCTGCTACCCCACTACCAGGCTACGTTTATATTTTTCAACAATATTTACAGCACAGTTACGTGTCTATACACGTACGACCGGTGTAGCGCCAGATTTTACACCCCACATAAAATGCATGGGGGTGTAATATATGGCAAGTTCACTTGCTATATTTTACACCCCCTGCTATATTCTACACCCCCTTGCCATATTTTACACCCCTTGGTGGATTTTTTTACAGTTGTTATATTTATGAAATAAGTGAAGTTCAACAGCTACAAACATCCACAAATTAAGCATTAAAACTCAAAGACACTAATTCCTTTGCTTACAAATTGTTAAATGTTTTTAAAATATCTGCTGTCCCATCTAAATAATAATAGATCTACATTTTAAAAATATCTGATTGCACATCTAAATAATAATAGCTAATTATTATCCAGTGACTTTTCAGTTAATTCACAAATGTGTAAGATTAATAAACTGAATGAAATAAAATATATCTAGTGTTAAAACAGTGGGACAAAATCAGTTCTATATATTTTCCTTTGATACAAAAGGCCAAACCATTGTTGTTGATTTCTATTCACTAGGCTAGTCCCTAATTGAAATTATCCCTATTGTTGTCTCAAATCACGACAGCCCTTTGATTGGAATCTTGCCAATAGACCTGCAACTATGTGTAAGGCTTTAAGCTAACTGTGGCTTCTCACCTGGGGTTCTTGTTTTGTGTACTGTTAGTGTTTTCATTGATTGACTTCAAAGAGACTAACATTGCTAGGTAAGACAGAAGTTATTGTTCCATGATTAATGAGTGATTAGTTAATGACATAATCTATGCATTGTGTCTTATGGTTGGATTTATATCACATAATGAACTAAATGGGTCCATCTGTTGACATATGAACATAAATTAATTGAACTATTGTTATATATGAGTAATTCCCATGAATACTGAAATGTATTTTATGATATCTGAGCATATTGAATGTTAACTGTATGTCACAGTATTTTATTAACAATGGTATTTTAAAATTTTCTATGTAATAATAATAGTAAAAATAAAATTCTTCAAGAATGCTTTTTACTCTAAATATAATATAAACCATACAAGTTTGTGTAAAAAAATGAAAGGAATTTATGTAACATTATCATGGAGGAGTTGTATCTCCCAAGAACAGCTTAAAAGGGGTTTTTCAATAATACCCATAAATCCTGTTAGCTTGGCTAGTGACTCAACCACAAGTGAAACAAATCAAGTTCAAAAGAATGCTAAAACAAAAGGCAAATCTAAGACTAATCCATTTACAAAGTCAAATATACATAGCCAAACAAATCAACTTAAGAGTCAAAATATAATGGAGTTTCTGTCACATCCCAGAAGTAAAACAAAACAAGTTCTAAGCAGTGGTTAGACAATAGACAATTTCCAAACTCAATTGCAATCCAAAAAATAAAGGGTTTGCTCCTAATCCCCCATTGATTTGCTCTGTATGGACTGGTAGGGGGTGTAACTTTTGATGGGGGTGTAAAATATGGCAGCTATATTTTACACCTCCTTAATCCCCCATTGTTAGGGGTGTAAAATATGATTGCCATATAATGTACCCCCTAAAAGATCAAAGAAAGGGTGTAAAATATGGCAGGGGTGTAAAATACGGCGTTACACCGGATGTAAGAAAGGCTTAGGTAACGTCCAAATAAAAGAGTCGGTGAATCGTTGTAATATTATGGTTTCATAACTTCATAAAAAGTGATATTTCATTTATTGTGGAGAATAATATACTGGTCCATTTTATAATTTATTTACTTAAGAAAAACACTCTCTAACGATTCTCTAAAATATTGTCCACTCAGTGAGAACTCTAGTTGCAGCCAACTCCTCCTTATAGTAGTCTTTAAGTCATTTATATATATATTTTATTCATTTAGTAAGCTTTTGATAGATTTTCATAATATAGAAGATCTGAATAAAAACCTGTCAAATTTGCAGATATCTAACCAGGCAATAATAAATAGTAAAGACGCTCCTTAAGTCCCAAGTAGTTTTAAAAGAAAATCGCTTTATTTAAACTGTCTGTTTATAAATATTCCAAAAGGTTGGGAACAAGAGCATTTGCAGGACACAGACCTCCGCCCAAGGCCAAACAGCTTAACATTGCAATGATAAAAATTCCCCTTCCCACTTGTACATAATGCCATTGTTGACATTTGCTGAATATTTTTATCAAAGTCCACCCATAAGGCTCTGAATTAGTTTGCTATTTACCAGATAGACGCTGGAAAGGAAAAAAAAACAAACTTTGTGCAAGGAAAAATATGTATAAAATCAGTTGATAATAAAAGTGAAATTAACTCATATCAATAAAGTGTTAAAGCTTACACAAAACTGACTTTATATGATAACCACACGTTAACTCGTCTTCAAAGCGTTGCTGTGCAGTTGTAATAACTCGTATTAATAACTCTCGGCAAGTCTTAACCCCTTGTGTTGGTATAGTGCATGTTTTAAACACAAGTCACCCCGTATAGCAGGAAGTTGATCGAATTAAAATGAACGGGGGGGGCTAAGAAAAACACAAACATAGTCATCGATCGCCACCATGGAAACACCTCACTATAATTGACTGTACAAAACAATTTGCCTCTTATAATAACGCCATCAAGCTTTTTTCCAAAAACTGTAAAACTGTAAACACAAATGCCATTATATAGACATGCACGTATGATTAGAGATTAGATAGGACTCTGGCCATATTTTATGATGTTATTATTGTTTACTGTTGTCATTAAACAAGGAAGTTAACAAGAGTATGTTATGTTTTTATTTTGTTTATCTGCGTAATTCATTGTAATTTGGCATCAACTCTTATATTGATGTGTAAAATACCATTGAGTTGGTGTCTCTAGGTGCATTTGTCTGTCTGTCTGTCCATCTGTAAGTCTGCTGTTAATCCAAAACCAATGAACGCAGCTTGGTCAAATATTTTATGGGATAAGACCAGACCAAAGGACCATGTGGTGAAATTATTGGGAAAATTTGATTCAAATTATGGATGCAAAATAAGTAAATAAAAAATTCCCAAATTTTCAGAAATGTGTATTGGATGGAGGTCTGCACCCTACAAGTGTTTTATTGAATAGAATATCCATACATATATATATTATGTATCTGTAAATGTGTATCACATGACTAGCTTCATGAATATTCTGATTCTTATTGGTAAAATATGTGGTTAAAATTTGATAATTGTGTTTTAATATTATATCAATAATATATGTAATATTATAAAAGAATTAGCCAAGTGACTTCAACTTTGCAAAGCATGTACTAAATGTAATGTGAAAGTTCATGAAATATTGTAACAGTAATTTACAGCTTTTAAAACATAATTTCAGCCTTTTGTGCACACACACACACACACGCACGCACGCACGCACGCACACAGACATGTACACACACATGCGTCATCGACTGGGAAGTACATTATGAAGATTGTCATTTTCGGAAAATAATATCTGATACTTCCAGTTAAAATGCAAATGAAACTTTTAGCCACACACACTAAAAATTCCACAAATATTCCACATAAAACTCTTTGACAACTCAACCAGAGGACCGAATGCCTGCCTACTAACAACTTCTAAAAATGAATGATCCCCGGTATGTATTATCTCACCCGATGACGTCATGTGATAGATGAATTCCTGTCTGTGTGTTTGGATTTTGGCAAAACTTCGGCAAAAACCTCTGGTTAGATGAACTTACTCTGGATAATTCTATAAACTTACTCTGGATACTCTGGAAAATTGCAATTTTTCAAACGTTCCCCTCGGTGGAGACATGCACTCTGCGAGTGCTCTGTTGATGATATTTTGCCGTGGGGAGGATATTTTGTTCATGTTCTTGCTATCCTGGTGAAATTACATTTTGTGGGGACACTATGCCACCGTGGTGGAGCTTTGCGCTCTACGATTACTTTCAAGCTTTGCTCGTGTGCGTTCAATAAGTCAAGTTGTAAGGATCTCATCACAGTTTTTATTAGTAACTCTCCTTTCCAGTCAGGGCTAATGCTTGGCGCCATATAATGGCATACCCCTCAAACTGGCCTGAAAAGGAAGTTAAAAATATTTAATAACAATGGTTTTTTATCGCCCACACTCACGCATTTCCACTTAACAAATAAGGAAGTGGAAGTGACGACAGAAATAATTTACATATCATCGGCAAATTGTGCCAATTTGAGGCGCTGATTTTATGTAGAAATTATATTATCGCTCATTACAAACGAGAACAAAATGTCTATTTTGTTGATTTTATGTCAGTAAAATGCTTTTATAACTTGCACTTGTGTCAATACATAATTGAATAGAAAGAAATTCACCAAACTACACTCAAAACAATCAAAATTAAGCTTTTTGTGTCCAAGGTGTGCCATCTTATGGTGCAAGGTAGTAGAGGATCGCCAAGTTTGTGTTCTCTAATGCCAGGCTGCCACCTCTGTGGGCCGGTCCCACTCCAACAAGCAGGGCAGGATCGATAACATTGGTATCTTAATATAGAGACCAATCAATCAATTGAATACTGTTGGGACACTTTACTTCCGGTATTTCGACTGTTGGCACATAATATTGTGAGATAACATAAAGTATTAAAAACAAACCCCAAATTGGAAGAAATGATAATCTTTTCTCCTATATTTTTATGTATTTTAATTACTTCTCTGGTGATTTCTCTTGGAAGAACTGTCAACGGTTTGTTTTCACAAATTTTACTTCCTGTTAGTGGGTCTATTCGATTGGTTATGTACTAGAACAAAAACAACTTTTGGTATCCCGGAATTGGTCCAGTTTCACACCGGTGAGATACCGAAATGGGAAAATCTGCTACCGACCCTGCCCTACCAACAAGTGACAAATGCTGAGTGACCTTCCCTAATATATGTGACCTTGACTGTTGAACCGAATGTCAGACCCCATTTGACCTTAAATGCTCCTAAATTCCTGACTGACACCAACCCAATAACATAACTTCAGGGCACCTCCACCGCCGCCTTCAATAAAGGAGCTTGAAAACCTTCCCTGTTTGTTGTAAAAGCCTAGTTGCTTTTGCCACTCCGACCCCCACCTTGGAGAGGGGCACAAAGTCTTGTTATGAGAACCCTTGGTTGGCCAGGGGATGCCATTATATCATAAAGTCCCAAGTATTTTCACAGCAAACTATCCAAATGCCGAGTAAAACACACGGGTAAATCAAAATAAGTCATCTTTTACGAAGGTCCAAGCTTTCTAGTACAAAAAAAAACAAACAAAAAAAGGAAATACCTGAGTCTAGCAAAAGAAAGCTCAGGGTTTAAATAACACCATCTGGTGAGTGAACAGGACTCTTCCAGTCGATCCAGAGACCAGCTCAGGGCGTTTATTTTGTGCTAATGTTTTGGTGGGAGCGGCACACCCCTCCCCCTCCCATTTTGGTGATTTTTTTATCTTATAATGCTCAACTTATTGCTTTGCATCTCTGTGCACAGAACTGGAAAAGTATACATATTAGAGCGACAACGGATGCCCTTTTAACTGGGCGTTCACACTATGAAATGAACCCGGGTTCACACAGATTGAACCAGATTGGAGACTAGTCTGAACACTCACAATCCGGGTTGACAAGGGTTGAGTGTGTTTGTACTGTAATTATTTGATTTACTGCCTTGAAACAATTGCTTAACTTAAAATATATATTTAGAGCTCAGTCCTTTGTAAACAGGAACCTAATTAACACATAGACCAGGCAAGATTGCTGTGTGATTTCTGTATGATTGCAATTTGGTGTAAAATGAATATTTGTAATTTATGCAGAATGATCCAATAAACAGAACTGTTCCAAAGGATTGCAATTAGTCTGTTTCTGAAAAGGTGGCAAAATCTTAAAAATATAACATAGTTTTTGATTAATTATAAAAACTTGAAAATGTATCTATCTCAATGATATCTAATAGAAAATTGGGATCTTTTATAATTTCTGAAGTGTGGAAAAAATAATTGTAATTTAAACAATTTACATGCATTACATTAAGCTAAATTTAGAGGCTTTACTGTATCTAGTTTTTGAAACTTTTCAATCCAGATTAAACTCTGTAGTGGGTAAACTGAACCCGGATTGAGATGAATCTGCTTCAACCTGCTTCAACCCTCAGTCCTTGTCAACACAGATTGTAGTGTGAATAGGGTGTAAATGCATACAGGTTGCACGTCATGCGGGTAGAAGTTTTACTCAGTGGTGGAAATTCCATTATGTCATACTACATGAGGTGTTGTTCACACTACAGGAGGTGTTATATGCTGTTCTAGGTGTTTGGCAAAATGGCCCTGTCCTTTAACTACTGCATCAGGTACATATATCACCTTGTGATACATTAGCAAAATGTCTATTTATCTCAACTCCCCTTATGTCACCGTATTACACCGAAAGACGGCTGAGTCACAACCTTATGTACACTGGGGTCCAAACCTTTGGTTACTGTAGCAAGAAATTCTTATGCACATGCGTGGAATTGTCTACACATCCATACGGTACGAAATCACAGGCAGAAATTTTATAATTTTGAAAATGGGACAGGTAAGAAAAAACCAATATGCCTGCTAACCACAGTATTTTATTTTTCAGACCTTGAGATTGCCTGCACATACAGCTGTCAGGCGCCTGAGCTCAGGCTTCTGCGTAATATGTACCAGCCTGAGGACCTGTCACCCATGGCAACAGCCACCAGTCAGCTGACCCTGTCTAAATACTCAGAGAGCGAGCAAGAAAACCTCAACAAGTACTCTGGTAAGTGGGAAGAACAGAATCTAACACACCCTTATTGGAAACTTGCAGTCGTAATGGTTGGAAATAAAAGACAGAACAAAATCTAACACACCCGTATTGTACAGTTGGAATTGTTTGAAAAATTAAAATAAAAAGCCAAATGCAACACACTAGTATTTTAAACAGAGTGGTTGAAAAAATTAAAGAACCTAATCTAACATGCCCATACTGTATAAAATAGATGGGACGATTGAAAAAAGGAAGAAAGATAAAAAAGAAAGATTCAAATCTAACACACCCGAGATGGAGTGACATATTTTAAAGGAAACAGTCAATTGATATTGTGAGAAGCAGTAGAACTAAATTTAGCCCACTCTTGTCATGTGAGCAGAATGTGTGAAGAGAAGTGAATCTAACACACCCGTCATGTCAAGAACACATGGAATAATTAAAAAAATAAAAGAATCAAATCTAATGCACCCATATGGTATTTCTTAAAAAGAAATGCAAAATTCTACACATGTGGAATATCTGAAACTAACAGAGCCATATGATAAACAAAAATAGAAAGAACCAAATCTAACATGCTCATGTCATACAGCCAATACAAATTGAATACGCTCATAAGATATATCTAAATAGAAAAAATCTAGCACAATCTTGTAATTTTTCTTTGATTCCCCACCCATTAACTTTTAATTTCAATTTTAGAAGGTAAAGTATAAAAAAATCTGCATTCAACAAAAAAGATTAACGTTACATATCTGAACAGATAACCCAATCTATCTCCCAACATCATTCCAAAAGATATATTTTCAAAGGAAGGTTTGAATCTAACACACTTCTCTCATATATATTTAAAGCAAGTTTTAAATATAACTCAGACACATTAAGTATATCTTAAATCTGCACCCTCTGCATTTTCCACTCTTTTGGGGGGTAAAATGCCCCAAATAATGTGTTTATTACATGAATAAAACGAACTCCATAGAAACAAGAATACCCTGTAATAACACTGCCCCCCCCAGTTCCTGGCTATGAACAAGAGTTAATATAAATTGGTGTCAACTTGTGTGACAAAAGAGCTCCAGGTGCAATGGCTTGCCACCCTAGGGTAGAGGTGACATTAATTCCCAGAGAATTGGCACCCCGGCCTGTATGGTCGGGGCCTTTCTGTATTGAGTGGAATGATTAGTTTGAAGCAAGAGAGGGAGGGTGGGTGGAGGTTAACAAGTTTAGAAAAAACCCTCCCCTTTACTCAGACCCCACCCCTGCTCAAAATGCAGTATGAACCTTCTCCCCTGCCCCCTACCTCCCAAACTTTGTCAACAGGGAACGTGCTGCAGAATTAACTTGATTTGGCCTATGACTGCTGTTTTGTGGCTTCATTAGAGCTGATTTCTGCGAGGAGGAAAGAAGGGTGGGGAGGGGGTGTTTGGGGGTAAAGTTTCAAAGAATAGATAAATATCTCATTTGACGTAAATACAATTTCAGATGATTCACTATAGTATTATAATCTAAATATATACAAAGTTACGATCGAAACACTGTATGTCATCTACCAATGATTCATCGACAGTTAGACAGCACTTGTAAAGGGCCGACTTCCAATAGAGTCGGTTTATGAAAATTTGTTGTTTTTTTGTATCCAGATTAACATCCAGATCTATGCCTAGCAATTGTTATGACTTGTTTACTTTGGCCCTGCCTCCTACCCGCGTAAATTATGACGATCCGTTTGTTTTACTTTAGGCGTGCAAACACCAAAGTACATTGAAACTGGACCTTTTGGAGATTTTTGGAGCTATGTAGAATATGATTTGGATCTTTTCCCAAAATGTCTTCACTGGCAAGACCCTACCTTCATAAAAGCATTTACAAAGATCTGTTCAGTACTAATTGTTTCATACACAGTCAAAAGCAACCCAAAAACGTAATATCATTTTTGGGCTAGTCAAAATTGACAAAATATCATTTTTGTTTATTATATGAATAGAATTGTTGGCCAAAAGTCTGTGAACCCTGACTAGATTAGGACATTGGAGCTGACGCCCGCAGCCCATTTTTTAAACTTATTGATAAAAAAAGCCTGATTTTCTGGCACCGAGAATCGGTTTTTGAATAGGGATGTGCCGGTTGCTCTGGTATTTCAGTAATTTAGTGAAATGATGTACGTGTAATGACCCCTTTTGGAAAATTTTTACAAATTTACTGGGATGAGTAAATGAAAAAATTTTAATGTAAGATTTCACAGCCATTTCCAAGTGGATTTTAATGCAACCAATAATAATAATAAAATAAACACCCCCCCCAAAAAAAAAAAAATGCAGATAGAATGCACATTATATCACAACAAGCAGTTTGTGGGAGGAGGAAACCAGTACATGCAGTTGGTGAGTCAAGGTTCTGTACTGCAAACTGCTGACCACAGGTAAGCAACTGCCAGCTTTCCCACATGGGGTCCCGGGTTTGAACTACTGGCCTCAGAAGTGGGAGGCGAGTGCGTTACCACTGCGCCACCATGGTTCCCTATAGATTAATCATCGTCTATTAAATAAAATCGATCAGTATTGACCCCTAAAGCTGTTTTCATTTATACATTCAGTTTTTCTCTCTCAAATTTTTATCTGATGGTGAAAATTAATGGTAGATTAAATCACAGATGAATCCCATGTCATCTGATCTAATTGATAAAGCAAATGCTCCATTATTTCTGTGTAATTGACAGTAATGTAACTGTCTGACATAAAATCATGTTCATACTCTCAGGACAAGACGCCCCCCCCCCAATTAACCTGCAGTCGTAAAACCTTGTCTTTAAACTTTGGTTGACATGGTCAGTGTACTGGCCTCTCAACTATTAATTTCTAGGTTCAATTCCAGGCCCCAGTATTAAGTGGGATTACGTTGATAGTTGCCAGTCAGTGCTGTCTGGTTTTTCTTTATTCAGTGCAGAAATCTGGACTGCAACTAATCTGCACTGCATTGTTCCACCCCTAAGCTACTTGTTATGGTAGGATCTGTTATATACTAGTGTGCAGACCAGTTCCAAAAGTCAAAACTGGTTTTTAGGGTATTTAAAACAAATGAATCCGGGATTTCAAATGCTTGCCAGTGATGGGGTAAGAATTAACCACAAGGGTACATGAGCCATCAAACAGGAATTCTATTCAAGAGATATTTCAAAGTTAACGAACCTCGTTTCACATTATAAAATGGACACCTGTGCAGTCGACGAACATGCGTCTCTGCGCATTTCGTGAGAGTACTTTATAGAGAAACTAATGGACGCTGTTCCAATCTACAAACATGGTTGTAGAGTCTAATCTCGAAAATAAATTTTTAAAAGGCTAAAATAACCAATAAACAGAAAGCTTTGTGAAAAGACCTAACAGACGTTTTATAATAGAACTTATGCTAGGACTTTATCAATGATTCAATCACAAAAATATCCTCTAAATGAAGGACTCAGGCCTTCGGCCTTCCTCCTTTATTTGAGGCTATTTTTGTGATTGAATTGCTGATAAAGTCCGCGCATATGTAGTTTATTTCTACAATAAATGTAAAGTAGTAAAATATTAATGTAAAATAGTTTTTCAAATTTATATGTTTCTTTTAATGGTTTTGACAAATTATTAACCAATAGAAAGGCCTAAAATAATGGCGATTTCAATAACCAGTTTGTAAATATTTCATGTGGATTTCCTTATTTCTACCTAAACTGAACAAAAAACCAGAATTATACAGGATTACCCTTTGTACCACCACAATATACAATGCTTTATGAAATAATTTTTTTTTGCAAATCAATTCACATTTCCCACCACCAGGAGGTTTTGCAAACGACCATGTGAATCTGTCTGTTTACATAATAACAGGAAAACTTACAGACCAGAGATTTAACGACATTTTCAGGAATTTTTGCCAATGACGCAAATAATACATGATCAGATTTAAAAAAATGGTGCTTCGGATCGCTGTCTAGATAACGAAATTTACTGTTACAGGAATTTTTAACAATTACACTGATTAGTAGAGAATGGATTTTTGGACTCGGCGTATTGGTACAAATCATTCAAACAGGGATGTTTCCTGTCCACAAAATTGTAATAACAGCCCACAAAGCCACAAAATATGAGATAAACCCACACAATTTCTTTAAAAATATAGTGTGTTTCCAATATTTTCAGATTTCTTTCCAATATGCTTGTGTTGGCGTCGTAACCAAAACATGGCAGATCTGCTCAACGTAATCGCTACTCAGTAGAAAAGTCTGAAAATGCATGAAAATATGTGATAAAAGCATCTAATCATTTCATATTTTATACTTTTCTTTCCATTATATGTGTTGACAAGCAAAGTGCTCTTGATACTGAAACAGCGGTGTAAAAGTAAAGTTTCCCCCATCGCAAAATCTCCCCCCAGTTGAATATTTTCTAGAATATAGAGCAAAGATTTATTTTGATTAATTCTCCAATTTCTGCCAATATTTTACTCTTTTCAAACATATTGCTAAAACAATTGCACTTTATTTTTTTTACTAACCCATTCTTAATCTTGAGCAATGTTTGCGGGAAGGTCTGCAATCTTTGAGTGCCCTAGTTAAACACATTTTGACACTGGAAAATGTTTTTGGTAGAAAGTTTGTAAAATTTCCTTTGTAAAGATTTATATAATATATTGGTTGGTTCTGTGGTTTCAGAAGTATTAACAAAGGACCAGCACTTGTTAAGGAATTTGTGACGCTAATTATGCCTGGTGTTGACGGGAGCATATAAAGATTCTATCCCACTCTGTACATCCGCCTCACTTCCCCCACCCCCAGTTTCCCTACATAGAGCTAACATGACTTACGATGAAGAAGAGAAATATTGTCCAGAAATTGCACAAAACCAAGTTTTTATATTCAAGTCTTACTAAAAGTTACTCTTTTAAAGCTCTTGTAAGTGGTTGCATTTAAAAAAGAAATAAATGCTTCCATATCTTTCATGGTTTCGGCCAAACTATAAAAAATACTCCACCACACCCCCTCCCTCCTGCCTAAAAATGAGGCGGGTTTGTAATTAATGACCTTTCAAATTGCTGCCCAATTAAACTCCCTGTCTGAAGGGTCCGGAGTGACGCCACAGATCCATACTGGACTGAGCAGGTAGATTGATGGATCAGCTGTTACGCTGTTACAAGGCAACAGCCAGCCTCACCACCCCCCACCCCTACCCCAAACTCAGAGTATTATACGAAAACTGACACCACAAGTAACACATGCTGAGGAACTCTCCCGGTATGTGACCCTGGACGTTGAACGGAACATAAAACTCCCATACTTTGAACTTTGATACAGTACAAGTTACCAACTCTATCCTGACTTACCAACTCCGCCATGAGCTATACACTTAACCTTTCCACCAGCAGGACCTTAACTAGCCATCACAAATTTCATATGCTACTTAAATAGGCTTCAGCAGACTATCCTCTCTAGCCAGCCCCCCCCCCCCCCCCCCCCCCCCCCAGTATGTTATCTGGTACAGCCTGTCAATGTGTAAGGACTTGGGGTCTTCTTCCATATGTTTATACATAGTTGCACCTTGGACAGTCTGATTCACTACAGTTGAACAGCAGTAATGCACTCGCCTCCCATTCCTGAGGTCTGCGGTTCAAACCCTTGACTCTATGTGGGAAAGTTGGTAGTTGCTTACCAATGGTCGGCAGTTTACTGTATGTACTGGCTACTTCAGACCACAAAACTACATGTCATATGACCTGTACAGCGTTGAAAGCGATGTTAAACCCCAAATAAATGAATTAATAAATGGACAGTCTGCCACTTGATGGAGATTAAGCACTGTAAAAGTTTTTTATTAGATTAGATCTGATTGGCAGCAGTCTTCAACTGATATGTTTGTTGGAAATGTTTAGCAAGCAATTCTGTATACAGGATATTTTTTAAATGATTTTAGGGGTCATTGGTCGTACCTCCGAGTGCTTTCTAGTTAAGTACTGAGTCACTTTAACAAAACACCACCAGTCCCCCCCCCCCCCCAACTCCCCCAAACCTCTGTTGAGATGCCGCGGCTGCACCAGCTCCCAGACTTGTGAGGAATCCCAAGCAAAGTCCCTAATGTAACTTAATTACTCCACAATTACCCACCTGTAATGAAAGGGAGGCTTCATTAACATTGTACCTTTACAGGCTTCTAATGAGTAAGGCTGGACATAGCCCCAGGGTGCGGGAGGGGGAAAGTAAGGGGACCACGTGTCTAAACTCCCCTCCCTTCCCTCAAAAAACTCTTATAGGCATGTCCCACTATGGCGATCGACCTCCACTTTTTAGTGATGATCTTTGCTGTTTGGGAGGCAGTCGGAACATTTATAAACTCATTAGGAACTTTTGTAGACCATACAGGACCATTTTAGGACTGAAAATTTTGAATTAGGACCCAATCGGAACATTTGTGGTGTTCCCAATAATTTTGAAGTGATTAATATCATCGTAAACTGTTCCCGATTCATTTCAGATCTTTCATTTGAGAACCCATTGTAAATTCAGCTTAAATTCATTTTGTACAGTTCATGAAAGTCATCTTATTGATTTTGCAGTGATCCTAAATCAATCAGATCATTTGCAAGGTAGACTTTAGCATTGTAAGTCGATCCTTAAGGCTAGTAAACCATTTGGAAGGATTGGAAAACCCTCACAAACTTTTTGGAAGACTTCTTGAACAAGTCGTAATGTCACTCGGAAAGCTTTTGGGCCTAAAATATCGGAAACCTATCTTTAAATACATACCCTTAGATCTTGAATATTTTCGTTTTTCCAATCTGGAGGTAGGTTTACAATTGGATGTTGCCATAGTGGACCAGACAGGGGTTTGGGGGGGGGGGGGCTTGGGTGTGGAGAGGGGGCGGGAATATAAAGGGAGGAAGGGGGCTGTGGGTTCTTCACGTCAGTTCTTTTAAATTTATGTTAGATTTATTTTTTGTTTTACATCACGTGCAACAGACAGGGTCATATTGAGACGGGTGGCTTATGGGTGGAGGAAACCAGTGGATACTAGTTGGTCAGGATTCTGCACTGTAAACCACCGGGCGTCGGCAAGTAATTACCATCTTTCCAAAATGAAGCGGCTGGACCAAGATTTGAACCAGTGACCTCAGAGGTGTAAGGGGAGCACTCTAATCGCTACACCATCGAGTCCCGTGCCAGTTCCTTTTAAAGTCCAGTGAATTAAGAATGGTTTTAAAATGTTTTTTTTTGACAAGTACGGCCTTGTTTTTGACATATTTATTGCCTACTTTGTTTAAGCACCCACATGGACCAATAATTATTACGCTATTTGATACCAGAGTATTCAGAGAGTGCATTCCTTCTGTCCAGGTCCAGCGCCTCTTAATATTGTTTCTGTCAGTGAATTGATAAGAAATGCCTCAAGACATTCCCACATCCAGAGGGCGACCCATGTTGCCGCCAAAATCAGTCAATCATCTGTTCCTGATACCATTTTTAATTTTTGCTAAAAGAGTCCTTTTCAAAATATTCAAGTTATTTCACAAGAAACAAACGAACATACGCTTGCTGATGAAAGCATAACCCTCTTAGGCAAGTGGGTAACTAGAAAGTACGTTCAGAGTGCCAACCTTCATCAGCAGGTCATTTTCTGAACATTTTTTGATATCCAGAATGTGATCCGGATCTATCCCATAATGTAGCTACTTCTTCCTTTGTCCACATCCTACCCAAGTAAAAGATTTCGTGAAAATCTGCTAACTTCCTTTAAAGTTAAAGCAAACACACAGACAAACAAACTAGCAGACAAACAGACCCTGCCACAAACATTCACGTAATTAAAACATTAATTTCCCCTTTTAATAAAAACATTGTCCTTGTTTATCAAAAAAACATGACATATATCTTGTTTAAAAATACATTTATTTAATAAAACAAGAGTTAATTCTAAACCGTTTGATGTTGGAAAAAACATTGAGGTAGTTGTGAGTTAATTACTTCAGAAAAATTATCACATATTTCTATTGCGTCTAAGTGACTATTTTGATGTTTTTTTTTAAAAAAAATCAAAGGTCTATTCTTATTACAGGATTCCATCTACGTGACTCTTCAAAAACAACTGTATGTCAGACGCCAGTTACTTGGCCTGAAAAAACAACACAAAATAGAAAAAAAATGTTTTTTTTTGGTCAAAAAGAATATCCCACGTAAAAAACACACAATATTGCCTCCCTTAGAACAGAAACTCAGTCAGAACTGATGTTTGGGTGAGTTTAAAAACAGCTGTTAGTCATCTGAGTGAATCCTAACAAAGTGTTACACACTTTAGAGTTTATCAGGCGGAAAATTCAACGTCAACAAAAGCTACAGGGGGGGGGGGGTAAGAAGTGGCACGGGAGGGGGTGCAGATATGAGGCGGGGGTGGGGCGGGGGGAGTTTATTTGATTTTTGTGTGAACTGGCGGAGTAACAAGACATTTTAATAAAGAAAATGAGGAGAATTGTATGGGGGGGGGGCAGATAGAGGGGCGAGAGAGGGAGCTTGAAAGGTATTAGGCTGCGTTTCCATGCTAGCAAAATCTGTGAACTAGTCTTCTTTTTTCATAGAAAAAAATTCATCAGAATAGGAAATCTTCTCGAATGACATATTCAAAGAAATATATCACAAATGATTTGTTTATCTATTTGATTTTTTATCGTTGCTTTCAACACTGTACAGGTCATATCATGAGAACGGGTAGTTTTGTGGGTGGAGGAAACCAGTACATACAATTGGTCAAGCTTTTGTACATCGATAGGTAACTACCAACTTTCCCACATAGGGTCCGGGATTTGAACTACCGACCTCAGCGGTGGGAGGGAAGCGTGTGGCAGACATGTCATGAATGAAGGTTGCAATATCACACAAGTGTGTAGCTAGAGTATTATATTGGTAATCTTCGTGAGTGATCTATGTTCTGATAAATATATACAAAATAGAAATACTACTATTAGAAATGTTAACAAACAATTGTTGCCTGTTGATAAATTCTTATTGAGTTTTTTATGCATAGTACAATGGCCCTGCGGAATACAAAGCTATATTTCCCAGTCTGTAAGTCTCTCTATACAGGTACCATACCGCTAGTATTACATAATAAATTTCAAAAAATTTAAATTATACAACTGACTTTAAGTATGTTAAGTACTTTAAGTGACATCTAAATATTAAAGAAAGTTAGGATCACACATTGGTAACACACTCGCCTCAGAGTCTCTGAGATCAGAGTTCAAATCTCGACCTGACCTCAAAGTGGCAAAGTTGGTTGTTGTTTACCATTGGTCAGCAGTTTAACGTACAGAACCTTGACACAGACTGTATGCACTGGTTTCCTCCACCTATAAATCTATCTGCCACAAGTAACTGATAAGATACAAGACATGGAGTAAAGCACTAAATAAATAGATAATTTAATCAATACATATCTGCAGTATTATCAACAAAAACTAGACGAGACACTTATTCACAATGGCAGAAGTTTGCACTCTACTAGTGTTTTTAAGGCTTTTCATGCTTTCCGTTGATTGGCTAGAAACACTGAATATTTATTGTGCGATTGATTTGTTGTGGCAATTTAAGACATTTGTTAAATTAGGTTTGGGATTTATATTGTGACAGAAATATATCATGGCTGGCAAACAAATGTAAACATTGAGTTAATCGTCCAGTCTTACACTAATACACTAATACATTACATCGGGTGTGTGTAACCGCCAGTGTCAGACTGTCGCTGGCGATCTGTTTCTGTGGAAACAAGGCTTAAGAGTGATCAGAGAGTTGTTGAGGGTAGTGGTGGGGGGCACTAAGAGGGGGGGTGGGGTAGGGGTTTGATGTCTTCTGGTGTTGAGTGACAACTATTACCTTGTTCTATGAGGCTGAATAAGTGTCCTCTGTTCCCCATTATAACCCCCAGCCCCACTTTGTACTCAATTCCCCCCCTCCTCAACCCCCCATCTTTTTGTCCCTCCCCTTTAACTCACTCTAGCTCAGTGACTAGTATTCTTAAGGCGTTAAAATAAATATAATCAAAACATTTTCTGCATGGCGTATGTTTACCCTCAGTTTGTCTGTGCGTAGTTCCAAAGTCACAATTCGGATCATTTTTAATGATTCTGATGTAACATTTTTAGCTCATAGAGAAAATACTATGAATTTTCAACAGTTAAATTTTTGATGTTTTGAAAGCGCCCAAAAACATTACCTCCTGTTGAGACAGCCTGATATATCAGCTGAACATTCACAAACCTGAGAACCTGGGGAAGGCTAGATGGGTGACTAGGGTGTAGGAAAATTGAGAGTAGACATGTGATAATGTTGGGGGTTGTGTGTGTGTGTGGGGGGGAGGGGTCTTTTCTCTTTCTCTGGTCAAAGGGGAGAGGAGGTGGAAAGGTGAAAACCAGTTGCCGGTGTAATGCAAGATAATGACTCCCGCTATATTTTTCACCCCCTCCTTTGATCTTTAGGGGAGTAATTATCTTGCAAGCAATATTTTGCGCCCCTAAACAATGCAATGGGACAATGCAACAGTGTGTTTGTTTAGTCAATTGAACAGTTGTCAATACATGTATATCAGTAACAATGCCTCAAAGACTATTTTGAGTTGATTTGGGGGGTTTATTTAGTCAATGAGGCAATTGGCAATACATGTATATCAATAAGAACAAAGGAATTTGAAATGTTAGTGAACCACTCATAAACACAATAAAGAAACGTCAGATTCAAATAAGATGAGTATCGGTAGTATTAATAATTAGAGTTGCTTTTTAAAGAAAATACTAATTGTTTATTTTTCAATTTTCCACCTCATCAATGGTTTTCTTTGTCTTTTTTGGTTCCTGGAAATGGAAGCATCTCTCTTGACTCAAAGCAGCTCACAAGGTATTGTCTCATTGTTTTTTAGCAAATTCTATAAGTCCTCTGGATGAAGTCTATAGCACACTGGTCTATGGCCATACCCCTGGGGCTTCCTTGGACCAGTTACTATAACTGATAAAGTTCGTGTGAAAATTAATCTTATTAAGAGGGGGCAGTCATTGTAAAACCCAAATTAACTTAAGGACAATCAAAGCTTTTTAATATATATTTATAAATTCATGAAAGGCTGGCAATCTGTAGATATAGATTAATACATTTCTCCCTAGTTGCAAATTTACATCTAACAGGCCGTACAAAATAGTATACCAAATGATGTGAATAATATTATTAATGCAAGAAAGCTCAACTAGACACTGTTTGAATGACAGTTGATACCATAATAATTTTGTTTACCATGTAGGCAGGCACATCAATTCAACATTAAATACAATGCACTTGTTTTCATTCAAATTAATTCCCCACATCAATACTAAAAAAGTATGCAAGTGTTTTGCTTCAAGTTAATCCCCACAGTAGTGATCACCAATCTGTGGGGGAGGGGGGTGCAAAATCTTGCAAGGGGGGGTTAAAATATTTCAACTCCCATTGCTATATTTTACCCCCCTAGTGACAAATATAGGGGAGTCATTATCTCGCACTACACCGGTTTCAAAAATAAACCGAATCTAGATACTCTTGTTTTAGTACACACCAACTAGAAGTGGTCATTGTAGGCAAATCTCAGAGAGCATGGCATCGATAGTACAAATTTGAGCTCGCAGCAAGTCTATCTCAAAGCAGTGCGTGTGTGTGCCTGTGGTTTTTGCCCATTTACACGAATAACAAAATTGCAAAATATGATCTGCACTCCCTCACCCTACACTTGTTATAACTAGGGTGTACATATTACTAATCCCACGATAATGAAGCCTCTGAAGAAAAGTCTGGCTTTGCGGAAACCAAGTTTTCATTTAGTATTCCTTGGACAAATTATTAGATGCCTTAAGTAGCATGTTAATATGATACCGCAGACTATTAAATGGGTCTTGTTGTAAATGGTTCAATCGTATTTATTGATACCCGGACAAAATCCCCAGTGGACGAAATGCCCTTCGGTCAAATAGCTCAGGTGGAAAAATACCCATCTTCTGAAAAAGTGAATAAAATTTGTAATCAATATTTAAATAATTGGAATAATGAGGGAATTCCTGATTCTTGGAGAAACACTCGGACAGAGCAAGCCTCTGCAAAGGCTTGTCATAACAAGTAAAATGGAAAAATGTTTGTTTATTTGTATCCAGACAGTGATCCAGAATACTCTCAAAATGCGATGGGATCTAAGATGGACAAAGACTATTCTTCTCTCTTTTGATGAAGATCCAATTGGTAATTTCTGTACAGTCCTGCTAACAGACAGACAGACAGTCATAATAAGGTCAGGGTCCTCAGTGCCTACATAACACCGGTATACCACATTTCCTTTCTCTTGAGACTAAAATAGCGACAACTGTTATCAAGTGATGGGATCTGTTATTCATAATTCTATATATTTAACCACAATGCACAGCTCACACCGCTTAACGATATAAGAAATATTATTCAGTATTTCACAAAATACCTTTCAATGCTGAAATATGATGTATTTTACAGACCTTCTCTTCTGTATTTCCAGTTATATCTCATGTACGGTTGTCTACATTTTTCAAGCATACTAAAACAAAGAAAATATACTGGAATTTGTTTTGCTTTCACGCCCCGGAAACCGGTTTTCATCTATCAATGGATTAGTGGGGTTAGCAAGTGTGTGGCATTTAATCACAGGCAGTCAGTTCTGTGTGTGGGTTCCAGTCCCACAAGCGACAAAATACTGAGGGTCCCTGTCCCAGTATATATAAGCTTGGCTGTTAAATGGGACGTTAAATCGAAAACTTTAAACTTTCCTGTGCAAAGTTAAGGTCCTGAGAGTTCAAGTCCTCCTGTCGCTTGGTGTATTAGATGGACATATGGTATGGCTCGCTGTCAAACACATATACGACATATACAAAGGTTATGGTAGAGGTCGTGAAGTCAAATCGAATATGCACAGTTGATCTTACAGACTGAGATGTATGACCTTGGCTTAAAATGCATTGTCAGCAAACTCTGTGTATCGCGACTCCCCCCCCCCACACACACACAAATAAAAAGGTCATGTGACCTGACATCAAAATATGCCTTTAACCTGGGTGTTTACAAAAATCCCCCAAAACACAGTGAAACAACCACATTAAAGGGCCTAGGAGGAGTACCTGACCATTACTGCACCTTTGCCCGGATCATTTAGAAGGTTTTAACCCTCCCCCGATGAAGCCCTAGAATTTTAAAGGGCCTTTTCAAAGAAACTAGCCTTTCTTTCTGGATGAAAATGTTTATCATGTAAGATTCACTTGACAGATGGAAGGTGAATTTTTGTTCATAACGTTGCCTTTAACAAATAGTATCCCGGGCAATTATTCACAAAATCAAGGTCAACTTTTGCCAAACATTGGCTCTAATTTACAGTTCCTTATGTTAAATTTGATCTGATTTGTGGCTCAACTTGATCCCTTTGTGAATATCAGCCCAGAGTGTCATATCACCTGGGGTAGTTGACAGGATGGAGGAAGGCAATGCATACTGTTTGTCATCTAGATTTCTGCACCAACAGAAACTCGTTGGACACTAAGATACAAGTTCCAGCTTTGCCATTTCAGGTGGATATCAGGAACTGAACCCATGACCTCCAGGCTTTAATAGAACTAATATTGTAACTATTCTGTTGGTCTCTGGAAACGCCTCTCATTTTATTCCGAAATAAATCTCACCTTTTGCTGTTTTTATGTCTCATGTATATGCATGAAAATTGTTTTTGTGGCTAGGTTAAGACTAATGTGATCCTATTTAAATTTCTTTCTCCATTAACCAGTACTTTAAAATTCGGCCAAACGTAATCCTTTTCCCCAGTGTTTTATGACTCCAGGCACATTTAACCGGTGAATGGATATAAAAAACCAACATTCTGTTGCTTGCACCTTTGAAATATGGAAACACAAAGATTAAGTGCTATAAAAGTAGGGTTTGATTTGATTCCACCTCTTAGGTCGCACCTGTCCATGGCGGGGTCAAAACTACAAAGGCGCTTGTATGGTTGGGGTTGTAGATCCTTGTGTTATGGTGCTAACTGTGTCTTTGTAAAACTTGGTCTTCAGTAAAGTCAGTGGGATCAGCATTAATTGGTAGTTTGCAGGCACCACAGCTCAGACAACGAGTGGCATAGGATACCACCCCCAAAATGCTAAACTAAAACAAACACAGTGGGGATTTGAACAGGGGACGTGACAGATTTACTCAAAACCGCCCTTTCTTTACTGTGCACTAGCAAAGATATGAGAGCTCTTCTCAGTGGGGTAAGGATGATGATGCCACCCAGAATGGAAATATCCCACAGAATCATTTTCAAGAAAAGGTATAGTCTGAGCATATATTAGCAAAAAGGTTAGATATCAACAGATGAATGTTTTTGTACATGGTGGCACGGTGGTAACACACTCGCCTCTCACCTCTGAGGTCGGCGGTTCAAACCCAGACCCCAAGTGGGAAAGCTGGTAGTTGCCTACCGATGGTCAGCAGTATACAGCACAGAACCTTCATCAACTGTGTGTACTGGTTTCCTCTCCCCATAAAACTGTGATATCACCTGTACAATGTTGAAAGTAACGTAAAACCCCAAATAAATAAATGTACACACTTAAAACAAACATTGGTAATGTAACTTCTTACAAATGTGTAAGTATTACTGATCTGAATGGACTTTGTGTGTGTGTGTGTGGGGGGGGGGGTCAATCTGCAGCTAGAACCTAAATTGCGTGGGAAAAATGATGGTGATCCAATAAATACTGAAACTCTGAAAATATTACAGAAATATGTAAGTTTTCAGCTGTACTGATTACTAAGTCACAGGTAAACCTTGCCTTTTAGTGAAAGTATGAACCCAGTCTGAAGTATATATATGTGGGGTTCTGCATGCAAACAGACAGTTGTGATGACAGTACCTTCCCACTCCACTTGGGGGGTTGGGGTAATAACATTTTCAAGTAAGAGAGATTTTCAGCCACTTTGAGTCCTGATTGTCAAATGTGTTGGTTGTTACACCCAGCTGGTCGAGTATTTACTGTAAAACTATGAATTTTCACCCAGAAACAGCCATGGACACAATCCCTCTGTAACTAGACGATTTGAAATTTTCACTGCAAACCGCACACTGCATCCGTACAGGTGGACACATAGACAAACAAGTATCAAATTGCAGTTTCAGATTTTTTTGTGTAGAATTTTAACTGGTTTTAAAATAATATCTCATTGGAATTCTTGGTTAAGAGAAAAAAAATGTCAAAATCAGTCAAAATTTGGCTAAAGTAGATAGGTTTATAATCGAAAACAAATCATTCACAGAAAGGAATTCTGGTAAATTTACAAATATTTGCATTTCGTAGTTGTTTTACATTGCCCGTGGGAGTACAACGCACCGCAGACAGTATGGATTTTAAGAGACAACAAAGTTCTGGATTGACACAATATTAGGAAAGGGTCAGTATTTTTTTAAAAAAATGTGTCGATTGCTGGGCTGCAAATATAAAAGCATTACAATACCATAACTATATGGTTTGTACATCCCAGTCAAACATATAGTTTCGTCTGAACATAATTGCAAAAATGTCCTCAAATGTGCCAAAAGTGTGCAGTTCTTCAGATTGCTATTTTGTTTACAAATTTTCAAGTTTTTCCTTCCATTCTATATGTTGACAAGCAAAATTGAGATTATAAAGCGTTGTGTCTTATTTACCAAAACGTGTCAGTTCTGCTCAACAAAATGGCCATAAAGACTGTAAATATACAAAAATATGGTCTTAACCTTAAGAGTTAATAAGTTCTTCAGATAGAGGGTTCGTGTCTGCCATTTTTTAGTTTTCCTTCCATTCATTATATGTGTCGACAAGTAAGATGGCGGTTTTAAAATCTCGTCACATTATTTCAGTAATTTAATGCTCTCGATACTGAGAAGCCGGGCCTACCGACACATCCCCAGACACAATATTGTGAGAGCATGGAACATTTTGTTCTTTTGTAAAACATGGGCAATATTTCAGTGAGTTACAGTAAACTTTGGTGTTGAGGGGAGGGGGGGGGGGGTCAGTGGGATTTGTCTGTTTTTGTTCATCTCCCAGACACAACAAAGGGTGAAAAGAAGCTACAAGTCGCTAATTGGCGGCTCTTCTTCTGTGGAAATGGCTTAAAATTACTTGGTTTGAAAAACAATATATCAAGTGTTTCCCCCCATCCCCACCAATCCCCACACCCTGTGTCTGAGAGACAGAGGGAGAAATAGTCCATCTAATGCTATGCGATGGTCACACTTGTCCGGGTCAATCATCATGAAAGTATTCACCCCTCCCCACCTTTTAAAAGACCCCCCCACTTTGAGTGAACATGTGACCCTGATCCAAGGAACACTTTTCATGTTATGCACGTGAACTGATAAAAGGTTGTACAGACCAAATTTGGTCTTGATTGATCCAATGAAAATTAGGGTCATTCATATATTGAGAAAAAGATTGGAACAAGCTGACCAATTGTGTACTGTAAAGACACTTAAAAATACTGTGTATCTTATACATTAAATGTCAAATGCTTTTACCCCCTTACTGTTTTAAATCTAAGTATTCCTTACCAAGGAGGTATTGATTTTGTGACCGCTTATTTGTTTGTATGTTAAATGGGTAACTCAAATATAGCTTTTCACCAAGTATATTTGTCTTTTGTGTAATATATGGGTAGTGTATGACTTTTGGGGAGACAGTCAGCCCAAGATTTTTAAGAGACGATCCCCTTATTTCAGAATGCTTGTGGTATAATGAACTCCTGTAAGTTTCCAATGAAATCTAACTGTTCAGGTTACTGGTAGATACAAATACAAAGACTTGGAGCAAGTCAAACACAAATTCCACTGTTCGGATCTGCATGGAAAATATTGGGAAGATGGGTTTTGACCCAACTTGGATCCCAATAAAATTTTGAGAGTAATCAAGATGCTAAACAGGATAAATAAAAATCCCAACTTTCCCCATTGCTTATTATTGAATCATTAATAAAACAATAATTATCAAAGATGCTTAAGCAGAGATATGGACTGTCTTACTAATGTTGTTTTCCATAAATTTACAGATACTTTACCTTTTAAAAATTTTTCAATATGTCGGACAAGTTATTTTCAAGGACCAGGTACAGCTTTGGGTGCAAGGAAATGTGGTGTCACGTGGCTGGCACTTCATTAAATGGGAGGAAAAACAACTGCATAGGGTGGGGTTGGGGGGGGGGGGGTTGTGATAGAATCAGGTTCCTGTGAACATTACCTACCCACCCGGTGCAAGAATAATCTATATATTGAGAACATTATTTAAAGCGTGGCCACGGCACATTTTCAAACAGATAAGAAAACAAGTAGGTCAGAGACTGCAAGAAATAATGACTTTAAATGAGAAGATGCTGCATCGGGTCTGTTATTGAGAAAGTCTGAAAGCGGTAAAGGGGGTGAAGAAAGGGGGTGCATAATGGGAGGGTTGGGAGGGGGTAGTTAACAGACTATCACACCTGTGGCAGAGAGGTCAGATTTACAAAGAGAGGGTGCAATTATAGAAATGGCTGTCATTATTACCTTGTTGGACACAAAAGAAATTCTTGTGACAATATATGTGAACCACCTATCAAGCTGGGTCATTTAACGCTTTAACGAGGGTTGACTTAATGGACGAGTTAATGAATGTTGTTTTATTTTCCTTTTTTTGACAAATCAATTTAGTCAGGTTGTTTTCTCTTAATATTTTTAAAGCTGTTTGTGCACCCTACCGTATTTGTCAGGACAGCATTTTTGTGAAAGCTTTGGCAAATACATATAAATATATAACAATTGTAAAACTTGTGTCCTTTAATTTCTCAGAATTAATGGCAGTTAATGATATTTGATGATTATGGAGTTTCAACAGATTCAACTAAAATATTAAGTAGAAACAAGCTAGCGAGCAATAGAAGCCCGCAATGATCTAGAGGGTAGCAGGTTTGAGGCATCTAATCACAGGCTATTCTATCAGTCACTGATTACTTGCCAGTTTGTTGGGTTTTCTTTTATATTGAGCATCTAACCACAGTCTGCCATCTGTGTGGGTTAGACTCCCCACAAGTGACAGAGGATTTGTCCCAAATATATGACCCTGGCTGTTGAATGGGAAGTTAAACCTTACAAGCAATAATAGTAGACATTACAAACATTGTCTCAGGTTTAGTCTATGCAATGTTCTATCTGTACATGCCAGTCTGAAGAGTTGGGAGATTTCTTCCAAAATAATAATTGTTGCAAATAGTTTCTTGTTATATAAAGTGTTTAATCTTGTGTTTTTACAGATATTCAAGTCAAGAGGGAGTTTGACTTCCCGGAGACTTGCACGCATCCCAGTAGCCAACCAGCTTCTCGTCATGGTTATCTCCATGGCAACCGGGACCTGGGACACTTATCAGGTAAAAAAAGCCCCCCCCCCCCCTGCCCTCGACACAACCGAATATATTTTGCTGTTGAAGCTGTGGCTTCAGAAAAATTAGCAAGAAGCAATTTGTGCGTTAATGTTTATGAGAATTGCTTGTAGGAAATTTGGTTAGAATCTGATTATATTAAATGTGTCTTCCTGTTTTATGTCCTTGTTTAAAGCTGGAAAGTGTTGAACGTATCTTCATGAATTTTTTTTTATGACCAAACGAAAAAAAAAATGATTCAAGTTTGGAAAATATCAAGTTCATAATTGTGGATATACAGAAAAAAAAACAATTTCAAACAAACTGCCCCATAATGCACTGAGGGAAGTGTCGCCATGTCAGCTAGCTGTGGGAGAATGGGCCTTACACAAGAACTTAAAAAATGTTTTGTTTCAGGTCTTCTGTTACATCCAGCAGGAATGGTAATCTTTTGGGTGTGTTCCATTGTCTGTTTGTTATTTCTCCAAAAATTAATGAGCAGATTTTCATGATTTTTTACGTGAGTAGGGCCTTTATATAACTGACACTGCTCTGAAATTATCCTGATCTTTGTACTGTTTCACTAACTCTGTGTCTCATGGTGTAGAAACCTACTTCCCAGGGCTGTGGGGTACCGGAATCTAAGATGATAACTTTTGGCAGGGAACAATGATCTGTTTTTATCCAAAATTAATGAGCAGATTTTCATGAAACTTTTACGTGGTGACCAAAGGAAGAAGTGATTACGCCTTAGAGGCCTCTTTGTAAAGAGGGGGGATTTGGTGGTGTTAAAAAGTCCAATTAGAATTACATTTTGGTAAAGATCTGTATCCTATTATGGATACAACCCCCCCTCCCGATCACAGTGGAGGTTTGCATTCTGCGAGTGATTTCTAGTTTACAACTGAGTTGTATGACTGGCTACTGTTAATACTTTTTTCAAATCAAAGAGGCCACAGTGGCGCAGTGAAACACCTTCGCCTCCCACCTCTGAGGTCGGAAGTTTGAACCCCGAACCCTAGGTGGGAAAGTTGGTAGTTTCTTACAGATGGTCAGCAGTTTACAATGCAGAACCTTGACACCAACTGTATGTACTGATTTGCTCCATACACAAAACTACCCGTCATGATATGACCTGGCCATTGTTGAAATCTACATTAAAACCCAAACAAACAAATAATTAAGTGAGTTTAATTTCTTTTTGAATTCACCAGGTTATCAAACTGCTGGTCTCCACCCCGACCACCCCCCTCTGCCCACATATCAGAGGCGAGGCACCTTACAGCTCTGGCAGTTCCTCGTGGCACTCCTAGATGATCCCGCCAACCACTCCTACATAGCCTGGACTGGCAGGGGACTGGAGTTCAAGCTGATAGAACCTGAGGACGTAAGTAGAGATTGATTGACTAAACAATTTTGATTGATTGAATGATTTTGATTGGCTGAATCATTGACTTAATGAATTTGATTGATTGGATGATTGATTCACTGAGTGATTTTGATAGATTGAATGATTTTGATAAATTGATTGCTTGCTTGACTGATTAGATTTCAAAGAAAATCTTCCAACATATGAATTCTGATCATGAAATTTAGATTGAAAATAAAAAACAAGTTAACGAAATTCAGATAATACTAATATGTGATGTATTTAGAAATGATTATATTGAAATGAGCATTTTGATATCAATATTTTCAGTTGAAGTTTCTAGAAAAATTTTATGTATTTTTAAAAATAGCAAAAAAAAAAAAAAATAACATGATATCAGTTGACTAAGGGAGTCTATGGTCGCCCCCTAGACTCTTGTCTTTCAGTTTAGAGGGGCTGTCAGTCACTGGAATGCTTGGACTGTACTTGTGTGGTCAGTGTGGGTCAAATGCAGCTGAGGGCTGACGGTTCGAATCTTAGCCCAGGCACTTCATGTTGGACAATTGGTAGTTACTTGCCGATGCCCTGGTGGTTTACAGTTGAGAATCTTGACCAACTAATATGCATTGGTTCCTCCACCCATAAACTAACCATCGAAATATGACCCTGGCTGTTGAATGCGATGTAAAACAAAATCTAAATCCAAAAGAATCATGCCTGTCTATGTGTTCTAGGTCGCCCGACGGTGGGGCATTCAAAAGAACCGGCCAGCAATGAATTATGACAAACTGAGCCGCTCTCTGCGGTACTACTACGAGAAGGGCATCATGCAGAAAGTGGCAGGGGAGCGCTATGTTTACAAGTTTGTCTGTGACCCAGAGGCACTGTTTACCATGGCCTTCCCAGACCATCAGAGGCCGGTATTGAAGACCGACCCAGGCCCTCAGGTTACTAAGGCCGAATTATGTCAACACAACTCTAATACTGGAGCAAACGGACTGCTGTTGCCTAGCAATCAGGGCAACCTAGCGGCGGTTGCGATAGCCACTGCTAGGGATCAACGCCTGGCTTTGACAAAAAGCAATAACACCAGCAACGCTGGTAGCGATCACCATAGCAACAACCAGAGAAACCATCACCAAGGAAATGCGGCAACACTTAGCAATCAGCAGCAACACCCCAGCAACCACAGTCTGGGCAGCGACAGCCTACACAGCAATGGTAGTGAGGGAAGCCAAAGCCCAAGTCTTCAACACAGAAGCCAGTTCCCTTCGGCTTTAGCTGGCGGAAGCCCACTGTCAGGCTCAGCAGGATACGACCTCGCCTGTTATCATCCCTACGAACACCTCCCTTTTCAAGGTGGCTTCTATCACTCTTACCCGCAGTTCCAACCCCCCGAGGCACATAGCAACCACCCAAATCTCCACGGCAATGGGCCAGGGTACAACGTTACCTCTCCAGCTATGATGCAATATCACTCGTATTTCTGTGAGCACCAGCAGTCCCAGCTGCACAGTCAGAACATGTCACACTACATGCAGGAGACGTCACTCGGGTCATCAACCCACAGCTCGTACATAGAAATGGGTTGCGTGACTGGTTGACAACCTGGTTTTGTGGAGAAAAGTGGACAGATTGGCTATCTTACAAATAGGTTTTAATACCTTTTACAAAATGTCATCCTAAATAATAATTTGAGGAAAACAGAGTTTATTGCAAATTTACTTTTCAGTCCTGTAGTGTATACAGTGTCTGTAATTTTTATTTGGAGAAAGTTTCTAGTGAGCAGTCGTCTAGGATGTGTTCCCTTCGATAATACTGCAAATATCTGCATTGCAACTGGATTGAACTTCCAACATTAGCCGGTTTCTTGGAAAACATTTTGGCCAAATATCTCCAAAACAACCATTTCACCTTGTTAGCTGTTTTTCAATCTGTACTACGCTAGTTGCAAGATGCTAATGCTTTTTCCAATTAGTTTTGTCAGCTGACACAGAGCCCATTCACAATCACTGAATTTAGCTTACCTCTCAAGACATTTTCGCAAAAGCTCATTTCAGGAATTTTAACAATCTTGTGCTGCCCACCACTATTTTGGAAATTCTCAATGTTTATTAGTAATCCCTGTCAGCTGACATAGTTACCACTCGGGGTTAATGAAACTATTGAAATTAGAATTCAAACCCCAAATTTAAACACATTTTTTATGTATCGTATTAAAAATGTGATCGTTATTGACACAAAATTAACCCTCTTTTTAAAATTTAATCAGTTAATTTTAAGGAGTAATATTTCTCTCACTTTTGAAGTCAGGAAAATCAGAAAAGGGGTACTTTGAAAAAAAAAACACAAATAGAAGTATAATTTGGTGAGGTAAGCGCCAGTTGGTTTATATAATTGAATATTTGCATTGTAGAAGGTTGTACTGGTCTAAGAATGCTACTTATTCACAGTTATGACTGTTGCACTTTTAACGGTTGTTCATACACGGCTTAGGCACTATAGAAAGACAGTATTATTCTCTAGGCATCTTCTTCTCTCTCTACTTACAAAGCTGCTTGTATTATTTTCTAGTCAAATTATATCAAATGTTTTTTTCCTCGGATTGGTCCGACGGTCTGTAGATTATAAATTGTTACCTGTGCATGCGTAATTGCATGCACAACTGTGAGTGTGTGCACATATTTTTGTCAGTTTCTTAATATTTATAAGATCATTCTGGAAGCACATGATCGATTTTATTTATATTTGGTATGTAAAAAATTCTAGATTGCTGCCTGAATACAAAATATATGAAAGATACTAATTTTCACATTTACTTATTATTGAGCCATTTTTAGAAATCATACATGGTTCGGCAGATGTATGCAATCTTTGAGTGTTCTTTTGTGTTTTTATGTTTTGGTCATAAGAAAGTGGGACCTCAAGTGGGAAAGCTGGTAGCGGCTTGCTGCTGGTCGGCAGTTTATAATACAAAACCTTGACAAACTGTGTGTATTGGTTTCCTCCACCCTTCCAACTATGCTGTTAACAAAATCACCCATAACTTTTTTCAAAACTTTGGTCAAACAAGCCTTGCCTTTCATCAAATTACCACAATATTCAGTCACAAAAAACACCGTTGGTTTGTCAACAAATTCTGAGTATCTTTAGGAGACCATGTTAATCATCACAACATTGGTTTAAATATGTATGTTTAAAACTCTTACATTGTTGTCATATTTTTATGCTGCTATATATATACATGTAAAATATGCTAGGGTTGGGTCAGTATTAAAAACTTTCATTCGGATAAAAGGATTTCAGAGTTTTAGTACAAACCCCAGACCAAACTGACAGGAAGTGAAATGCAGGGAAACCATAATATGGAGTTTGTTCTGAAAGCAAAATAGCAATAAAAGTCCCCAAAATGTACAAAAGTACGAGATAAAAGTTGGTAATTTCTCCAGATTTTGGAAGCTTTCTTTCAAATATTACTTAAGCTGATCTTCCATTACATGTGAAATTGCTGTTGTAACATTTCAGTTACGGCATTTCTAGACATAGCAAATACCGGGGCTACCAACCCAACCCTAGTATAAACCGGCATGGGGAGTCTTATAAATGGGACAGGCGGTAAAACTTACCATGTCTGAGGCGACTGTCTCATCTGTACGACTGTCCACAGTTGTTTACACCCCATTATACGTGTACAATATTCTCTCGTTATCATGTATATTCAATGCTCGGAATACGTTAATAAAAACTGCAATAATCTTAACATGATTTCCTTTTTTTGACAAATTAACCGTCAACTGAGTAAATTGTCTACAAATATATTAACACCTCAAGCAGGTTATGTTTTTGGGTTTGCTCGTTTGTCTGTGATCTTATCTCGCAGATACTTGTATTTAAAACATTCCACAGTAATTTCTCTATTCTACAGACTGGAAATAATGCGTCTCTATTTCATAATACACTCGTGTAGAGTTTATTCACCTCGAAAATGAAATAGCCCTGCATATTTTTTCTTGGAAATTCACTAAAGTCAATCTCTTGACATGTATGATATTATTATCATCTGGGTACACCAAGAGTATTAAATAATACATAGAATCTTCTACAGATTTGTATAAGTTAACACTTTGTAGTGACACTGTTACAAGTCATGTCACAGCGATGCACTAGTCATGTGATGCCAAAGCCATGTGACATCAATACATCAGTCACTTAACTGTGATAAAAAAGTCATGTGATATCAATACACATCATATGATGCCAATACAAAAGTCATGTGATCTAAACTCAGTGTCCAAAAACCTATATTTACAGTTAAATAGCTGAACAGTGCCAACAACAGCAGGAAATGTATTTATGTAATTAATAAAAGGTTATCATTTAAGAGTGTAAACAGCTTTTAAAATACAACAAATAAAGGTTTGCAGGTTACACAAATATTGAAATTCCAGAAAATCTATGAAGACTAAAAATAAATTAACAAAAGGAATGTTACCAAACATAAAAAGAGCTTAGAGCTTGCACTTAAAATATGGTAACATTATCCATTTCAATTGTTTCATACTTCTAAGTTTAAATGACCATTTCTTCAAAACCTTACCATAATAATAGTAATATAACACCTATATTCTTCCAACTTCTAACAGAAATGCACCAAAAATATAAAAATTATCAATTAAAATGTACTCAATTCAATTCTTTTCTCATGCGAGGTCGAATGACAACTCTCCATTCAACCAGATGTTACTTGAGAATAACGGAGGTTTTGAATTTACTGTCGTCCATGACTGTGGACTGTATAACCCATTTCTCACTCCTCATTATCAGGGGCGCTTGGGAATTTTCAGATGACCCCCATGGCTTTTTGGCACAACAGCGGTGCACAGTTCATCCAGAGACCTACTTCCTGTTTGGGGAGATCCCTCTGTGATGTCAATTTCTCTTTGCGGAATCCCCCTGGGACTAGACTTTGGATTTCCCCTTTATGCTGGGCAGTGCTGAGTGGCTGGTCAGGCTGAAGTCGTCTCTTTCAAATTAGCTTAAGTTAGTAAGTATGATTTAATCCAAGACTAGGTCAGCCCTTTTCCTATGAAAGTTAATCCACTTTTTGTGAATGCAGGCTCAGAAACAATATTTACAGCTGTCAATGTCTCTTACTAGTATTGGGAGGATCAGACGTGTGCTCAATTAATCATAGGAATAGTGTACAAAGGAAAACAGTTATTGTCTTTTTCGAATAATAAAAATTTCACCTTAAATCTTACCTTTCCTAATGTACCTCAATATCCACCTTTATTTAAATATTTAGGCATTATGACTTAAAAAATTGACAGATTTGCAATATATTTACAGGAAGTGGGTATTTTTTGTAGGTTCCGTATGTCAGAATAGTGTGATTCTTACTGGATTGACCTATACTTTATTCCGGAAAATGTTTCTTAAATAATGACCAACAATGGAGTAAAATAATCAATTAGGTGATTGTCGGACAATGTGGTAACCATGCTGTAACCAGTCTAGTGTTTGGACGGTTAGAAAAATGGATGAATAATGCATTAAGAAGGCTGGAGGAGAGTCCCAACACTATCTCCAACCCAATGATAATGCATGCGTCTATGAAGAAAACTGTGGCAATATTTTAGCAATTTCATAAATCAACATTCAACAAGGGAGCACCTTACTTTGAACATAAATATGAAGATGAAATGAAAAGATGAACATAAAGATCTTGATGTCGAAAGCAATGTCCTTTCAGCATAATATTAACTAATTGCTTCAGCTTTTCTGAGTTACTGTAGGTGAAAGAAAATGTTGTGGATGCCAATGTCTCAATACCATGACAATATATATACGCTAACATAAAGAAATAAAGATATCACTAAAACTAGGTATGTCTAACTTGTGTTTGTTCAAATCTATAAAGCATTTTATATTATGGTAGTGAGAAAGATGTTTAAAGTTATACCAGCAAAAATAAAAACTTTAGTTATATAAGCACAAAAAAGAAGCAAGTTCAATGTTAACTATGATATTAACTATATAAGACCTCATTAACATGACTCTTTGGTGATGAGTAAGATGTTTAAAGTTAAACAAGCAAAAAAACTACTTCAGTAATTAGCACAAAAATAAGCAAATTCAGTGTTAACAATGCAGTTTTGCTGACTATACTATTAACTATATGTGACCTCGCCAACATAACTTCCATATACAAACTCTGGCTGGATGCCAAACAGTTTGGTTTAAGGCTTAACTTTTGATGCTCCCACTGTTTGAATTGATCTTCCTGAAGAAATTCACAAATTGGACCCTCTGTTGCCCGTTTTAGAAAGACGTCCAAATCTTACCTCTACACCAAGGCATACCCACCCTAGTCTTACTATTTCCCAGGCACTCTCCAGGGCGATCGACTCATGTTTTTCAGTTCCATGGATACTGACATTTTCTTGTGTTGTTTGTGCCTGTGCCCGAGTATGCAGAGGTACTTGGTGGCCCAAGGTTTTGCAAGTTTGGGATATAATTATTGGCTGTCACCTCTGTGGGTCGTAGTCCCACAAGTGGCAATGCTGAGGACCTGTCCAAATATATGATCCTGGCTGTTGAACAGGACATAAAACCCCAACTGTGACATTGAGTATGATGCTGAACCTTTGCTATCCCTTTTTTGTGCTATTGTGCCTGCATAGGAAAGCAGAGATTAAATGAAAATTAAAATAATACCAATTCTTAACTTTGGCTTCTGAAGCCACCTGAAAAAGGCAAACCGCCATCTTCACCAGTTGTCATTGTCAGAGGAATTCCTATCGAAGTTGACTGAACTACTGTTGTGGTTTCTATAGGTGTTGAAGACAAATCCTGTATCGGCAAGGAAGTCTGAACGCTGGTTAAGGCTTCTGTTACCATGTCAACAGCGGTGGTTTCAGCTGCAGATGTGGTATCGTCTGTTATTGCAGTTGTTATGGATGTTAGTTCTTTTGTAGTTGTTAAGCCAACTAGAAACAACCAATCAGTGACTGAATGAATAGAGTTGGTACAGACCTTGATGACTGACAAGATAAGTCAAGCAAGAGAAGAAATTTGGTCCTGTGTACATTTTGACCCATAGGTAGGTGAATAACATATTTAAACAAAATTCTCTGAATTCTCAATAGTTTTCGAGTTATGACTGATTCATTCAAAAGTGAAAATCTGAAAGTAGCTATTGCTCAGCTATGCAATGAGCTATAAGTTTACAATTTTACTATGATATAGCTGACCCAAAAGTAGGTGGAAAACATATTGAATCAAACTACTGTAAATCCAATAGTTTTCAATTTACAATGGATTTACTCAGCAGTGAGAACCTGTTTTTAGATATGTTTATTTTGGGTTTACATCACTTTCAAGCAACTACCAGCTTTCCCACTTGAAATAGACCTGTGAACCGAACCCCGGGCTCAGAGGAGGGAGGTGAGAGTGTTACCACTCTGCCACCGTGACCCCAGTGAGAACTTGTTCTCCTGTTCAGCTATGCAATAAGTTACAGGTCTGCGATTTCACTATTCTATACCTGAGCCAAAAGTAGGTGAATAACATATTTAAATTTAATACATTCTGTAAATGCAATAGTTTTGAAGTTATAACTGGTTTATGCAACAGTAAAAACCCAAAATTATCTATTGCTCATCTATGCAATGATTTATAGGTTTACAATTTAACTATGTTATAGCCGTCCCAAAAGTAGCTGAATAACATATTTAAACAAAATTCTCTAAATGCAATAATTTTCAAGTTACAACTGATTTACTGAAGGGTGAGAACCTGAAAGTAGCTATTGCTCATCTATACAATGAGCTACAGGTGTCCCATTGTAGTACATTATAGCTGCAGTTACTCACCATGTTATAGCAATGAAAAAAGTAGCTGAATAATATATTTTAGCAACCAATCAGCGCCCGTGAACAGGTTCTGTGTCAGCTGACTGTGTCTCGAGTTTCAGAGTAGAAGTGAAGAAAGAAAAGATTTCATGAATTTTAATGCATTAGAAATTATTTTAAAAATTCATAAAAAGTAAGAAAGATCCAGGCCTGATACTCACACAAGGGAATCTACTTGTGGCTAATTACATATATACAAGATATGAAAGAAATACATGCAATGTATAGGTCTACAATTTCACTATATGATTGCTGACTCATAAATAAGTTTACTCAACAGTGAAAATCTCAAAGTAGCTATTACACAATGAGCTTCGGGTCTGAAGTTTTACTATGTTATAGTTGACCTAAAAGTAGGTGAATAAAATATTAAAAAATATACTCTAAATGCAACAGTTTTGAAGTTACAGCTGATTTACACAAAAACGAGAACCTGAAAATAGCTATTACTCAGCTTTGCAATGAGCTATAGGTCTGAATTTTAATGTTATAGCTGACCCCAAAATAGGCGAGCAACATATATGAACAAAATACTCTAAATGCAATAGTTTTCGAGTTATAACTGATTTATTCAACAGTGAGAATGTCAAAGTAGCTATTCCATGAGCTACAGGCATGTAATTTTTGTGTAGTGTCCTGTACAATATTCGTCCATATGTTTCTCCAGGCCATATTTATCTAAAATAAGAAAATCAATTGCCTTTCTTCATGTTTTTGTGGTCTGTACATACATGCAGCAGCCATTTTATTTGTTTTATACTGCTAGAAGACAGTAGGTGAGGTGACAGTAAATTATTGCTGGATCACATATTTGCAAATTATTGCTGGAAACCTATTTCCTTATATCCTTGTGTACAACTACCAGCCTTTGATCTCTATGGTTTGTTTGTTAACCTTACCATCTTGTCCAACACTGTAACCATCTTGTACTGAAAACCTTGCTACTCTGTCTTAGTTATGGGGGTGTTGCACTGTAGCCAAATTTTGTTGGAAACTTGCTTTTGGAAGGTTGGGAGCAATGTTTGGTTAGGGTTGGTTGTACTTTTCCAGCTTGTGGATCAGCAAAATATCAAACATGTTTCATTGACCGACAGTGACTCTGTATCTGGACCTTGGCTCTGTCCACCTGGTAACTGTCCTGTTATGGATCTCTATTAGTCCTTTACTGTTACCATCTTGTCTTAAATAACTTGCCGTCCTGCTTCAGTACCTGTCATGAGCATAACCGACCTGACTTGCAAGATGGGAAGTCTCCCAGTCTTCAGCTGCAGAGTCAGTGTCATCTCAGCAGGGCAAGACAATAACACATACAGATCAATTGTAAACACATAACCTACAAGCCGGTTACACAATAGAAAAGCCAGGAACTGGGTAGGTCAAGCTAGCTTCATTTTTACTACCCAAAGTTTTCTGCTGATGAGATCGGTTTGCACAATGCATCAGTTAGAATCTGGCAGCTGATGGATTACATAGGGCAGCATTTCAAGAATAGGATTTTTTTACAATTATCTAGGGCAGTGTAGAGTTGAAGTTAGTTGATTTTCTACATCACAATTTTCTGTTTTACAAAAGTGCTGCTTCTTATTATTTGACAATAGGTCCACAGAAGGGCAGAAGAGTAGGAAGATTTCCCACTGGCAGTGTTCCTGCATATGAGCTGGGGGATATCCAGCAGATATCCAGTGGAGGAGGGAGGAAAGGGAGGCTAGAGAGAGGGAGGAGGCACAGAAAGAGTGGCAGGCCAGGAGGGAGGAGGAGGCAAGAAAGGAGGAAACACTTGCAAGATGGGGGAGTTGCAGAAAAAAAGAACCAAGAAAAAGTTACAACAAAACAGAGGCTGGAGGAGAGGCGGGCACATCTCAGTCACAGTAAAGACACAAGAAGTGACACATGAGGAGGCAACTGCAGACTTTGTGAAGAAGTACGAGGAGTTGTAAAATAAGATTAATGAATATGGACAAACTAAAGAAGGAGGGTCTCTGTGAGAGGTTCACCAACTGTTACTACGTATCTGTCAAGGTGTGCCAGGATTGGTTTGACTTGCAAAGGAAAAGTTACGGCAAGCTCATGCAATCCAAGTCTGGTCAGTCCCCCAAAAAGATGACAGAAAGGCAGAACTGGATAAAGGATAAATTTCACTTCCCTACACACTAGATGCTTCAGCACACGACATCTCCAAAGCTTTACCGACACAGATAGTATGCAGATCAGCATGTAGTCAACAGACACCACATAACAGCCTCAACAAGTCACATGCCCCACCACAGCTTAAGGGAGCTGTTCGATTGAGTAGCAGGTCAAGGAATAGTTCACATATGAGAACCATGCTGTCATCATTCCTCAGGCAGAAGCAGGAGACAACATGTACAGCCTTCTGCAACTCCCAGGCATCAGAGGTGGATTGATTAGAAGAGAAAGACTTTCAGACATTTAGAAACAAGGCTGTAAAGCTTTTTAGCAGTATTCAAAGAAGGGCTGAATAATGTGGTTGTGAGACCCAGCAGCAATAGCAACAGACAATCACGAAGCTCAAGTGCAACTTCGATAATTTTGCCACAGACATTTCAACAGCCACAGCAGCCAGCACTAGCTGCAAGGAAATACATGTTAACAATCCCAGAGCCACAGATGCCTTCCAACCAGATCATCCAACCCACTGAGCAAGGGCAAGTGGCAACCAAAGGACAGCAGCAGCAATCCAGAGGGCAGCCAACTTCCTTCCTAGTCATTGACGACCAACAGGCTGGACCTTCCAGACCACTAATGGATTTTTTCAGCCCTCCATTCAACCCTCCATCAGTTACTCTGCTACAGGTGAAGAAAGTCAACACAACATATCTGGACTCTCAGAATTCTTTGGGAATCTACCTTCAGGGCTGCGCTACCAACGCATTGACATATTGCAGCTGTTTTCACCACGTGTCATGCAACCACAAGCCACTTCTGCTTAAATCACTACTGCACAGTGACAGCAGCAGCCACCAGCCCAGCTTCAGCCTCCCCCGCAGTCAGCAAATGGCAAACACCAGCAGCAGTAGGACCACTGCTGTAAACAATTTAAAGGCCCTTCTTAAGACCACCCAAATGTTCAAAAAATAATTAAAAGCTAGTGTTTAAGAATTACACAACCACACACAAAACACTGGGACCCCAAACACAAAAATAAAATGATTGAATGCATGAAAGAATGTGTGAGTGAACAAAAATTTGAAGTGAAAAAGACTGAACTTAATAGATTTGAACTTAGAATTTTCTTTCAAAAGCAACTGACAAAAATTTTTGCATTAAAGACTTAGGAAAAATAACTTTTGTCATTTAAATGTTAGGAAAAAAATTTCGGATTAAGATCTTAAATAAAAAGTTGGTCCCGCCCAAAAATTAAAAATAGCGAAAACTAAACACATCAACTTTAAAGAATATTTGACAACTTTTTTAGACAGCCACAGGGAATTTATATAGTTTTGGTTCAATCATGACTCTAGATCCCGACTACAGGAATAAATCAGTCAAGTCGTGGCGAGCCGGGGAAAGTGCTCCAGTCCTGTCTGTTTGTCACCGCAGCTTGTCAGGGCCTGCTATGGCTTGTCTGTTAGGGGTTTACAGACAGTTGCAGTAGTTTTCCATCTTGTTGTCAAGAAGATCTTCCCTACCCCAAGTCAAGTCAGGATCTTGATAAGGACAAGCTAGGATGTACTATATCCTCTTGGGGAGATGTAACCTACTCAATAACTAATTTTGTGATGCTGCTTTGATTTTTCTTTTGATTGATGAATTAGATACATCCCTCAGCTGGTCCCAAACTGAGTTGATCATCCATGTAAGTACTAACATAGCCTATTGCTGCTTAACTTCACTGAGCAGACAAATAGTCATCACTCTGTGCCACAATTCATAAAAGTCCAATACAAGAAGGACATATGTATGAGAAAAAGCTGAAAGGACATGTGTCCATTTACCTATTGGAGTGTTGTCAATGTAATCAACGTCCGGAGAGAAAAAGAACATATGTACGGGCCAAAAGCTAAAAGGACATGTGTCGTTTTAGCCATTGAAGAGCAAGAGAGGTAAAATCAGAATACAGAGGTAAATTTCATGAAAGTCCGGAGACAAAAAAGAGTGATCTGTAGAAGCATGAGCTCTACCGAGGCTTGGGCTAAAAATGATTTGTAGAAGTGTGAGCTCTAGCAAGGCTGGCGGTTAATAATTGTCAGATGGGATATGGTGAGTAGCATATCTCCTAGAAACTGGACTCCGGTTAATCCGGCAACAGATTATCAGTCTGTTCGGTTTGAGCCTGGACACTTCTCCTGTCTTATCAGGTTGTCACTACGGCTTATTGTCATCAGATACGACTTATCTGATTTGCCTCTAAAGCTTATCAATAGACTTTCATGTTTAATCTTACAGGAAACAAGATATATTGGGAGATGGCTGCAGACAAGGAGGGTTGTACTATATCATGACATGGAGGTCAAACTGACCCTTGAGTTTCCAGTGCTTTATTGGCCGGACTAACGTCTTGGTTTCCTGGTCCTGTATACCTAAAAATTTGCTACTTAAAACAATAACGAGATGCACTCAGACAGAGCAAAACGTTCAATTCCATGTGACCAGTCTCTTAAGTGATATAAAGTATTGTAAGGAAGCCAATAAAATAAAACCAAAGATGTAAATTAATCTTCATAGAAATAAACATAAACTGCTGGTTGAAGTAAAAATATTGCTTAAAGGTCACTTGTTGGTGAAAATCACGCATGGTAAGTTTTTGTGATGGACTGTCAAGGAAGAGAAAATAAAACAGAAATAATAGTTAAATAAATAATGATGACTATACCACCCCTCTCTTTATTATCTTTATGTAAATTTCAAGACATAAAATGAGAAGAAATACTTTTACTGAAAGACAGCAAGTATCACAAGCTAGGTTTGTGACCTCACAATGAGAATTGCATTGTGACATCACTGAGTAATGACATCAGAAAGCAAAATATTGATTTTTTACGTATGTGATGAAGAGAAGCAGTTTCACTGTGTATTCCCAATTTAAAATAAGAAAAACTCTCTCCTGGCTTTAATTTTCACACAAATTACACCACATTTGGAAGACTCCGTCTGTACCCGATGAAATACCTGCTTGATTGGTGTTATAGTTTTTGAGTTATAAGGGCAAAAAGGTGCACAGGCAGACAGACAGACAGACAAACAGAAGCAAACTGATCACAACAACCCTCTCCTATCATCGAGCGTTAACTACAACTTCTAAGAAAAGATTAGGGATGCCTTCCAAAAGCCAATCTTTAAATACTATGATGTGCTGAAGAATTATGTAGGTAAGGGATGATGAAATATACGTTTGGATACCATCTTCTTCTAGTGGTTTGTTTTTTCATGCATGAATGTTGAAACTTTCATAATTCAGACAACATTCCACGGTAAACAGCTGATTGTTTTTCTTGTAAATCATGTGTTGGAATTCAAACAGAAGCTGCTGCAAATTCTGTGATTAGCTGAGGTCAACAACAATCAATTCAGGTCCTTTGTGCTTCATGAGGTTTGTATATCCACAAAATGATGTACTTTTTATAATTTAAACACTGTGTTAAAGCATTTTGTTTGTAGCTGGTGTACAAAGTAACATACTTGTAGTTTTAAGTGGCAAAGATTCTGAGTTTGTCAGTATTTGATGTATTTACAAAACTACATACACAGTTTACCCACATCACCAAACAGTTGATTTACTGGCTTCAGGATCATGTGTTGAGATCCAGATGTAAACCACTGTAAATTCTGTGATTGGCTGGAGTATTATCAAGGTCAAGGACAGTGACATTCCACTGTAGATCCCATCTTGCTTCCCGTACTTTGTGCTAAAGTTTGAGTCATTTTCATTGACTTTATTTTGAGTACTTGTGCAATATAATAACTTTTTCTGATGTTTGTGATGAAGAAGTTTAGTCTTGGACAATATTTTACATTACCTTTAATGTAAACTGCTATAAATTCTGTGATTGGCTGAAGTATTGTGAATGTCAAAGTTTGTCAGTTTGCTTTTGGATCCCATTTGATTCACTGAGTGTGGCTATTCACCAAAATTCTTCATCACTTTAACTTCATATTACAACATATTACTTGTTCATATTTAATTGCATATTCACTTGATCATATATTTATGATTTTCCTCACCATTTTGAATTAAATGCTGCTTTTTTGTTTATTTCAATCCTTCCTTAATTATACAATTAAGTACATAAATCTGTTACAAGATTGTAATCTTCATGGCTGGCTACACTTTATTTTTGTTACAGTGACAAGTTACATAAATCTTATGTATTTAGATATATCTTTGTGTAAGACTGTCAGTAAAATGGGAATTATCTATCATCCCAATTGCATTGTATTTGCTTGCCATTTGCAAAGCTGCTCAGACTGAAAGAATGCATTCAAGCATGATGACATTATAACAGTTGCACAGTTGCAGAAATGTAAACCTACATGTGTGCATTTTGATCATACAGCCTTGAAAATCCCATCAGAAGTGCTGTTGGGTGAGTTCTTGTGTATTGTAGTACAACCAAGCCTTATTATTGTATTGAGTCTAGTTACAAATAGCAGAAGCGCAAGGTCCAAAAAATCTACACTGTCATCTGAATTTACTATTATTATTTTACTATTGTCCAACAAAGAATGCCATATTTTGGTATGCGAATTGTCCAAATTGTACCATTATTATACATTATTCAATAAGTGGTGTTTTACTCCACTCTTATGTAATTTGCATATCCCCTAGTCCATTGAAATCAATGTAAACCTGGTGTTTTCGCCAAAACTCCTGTTCATTATTATGCTAATTGGTCATGTGCCATAAATGGGAAGGGTGATTCTTTAATTATATTAGGGATGTAAGGCAATCAGACTGATTTTTAATTCTATGTTCACTGACAAAAATTACCTAAAACTTAAAGTGAAACGTTATTCAAATGAACAATTTGATATACTTAAATATGAATATCTATGTATGTCATTTAAAATGAGTCATTAAATTTAAATCATTGATTTTTAAAGTTCAATAAACAAAGATCACCAAAATTCTAATTATGATATAAAATATTCATTCTTCACTTAATAACTAAAAACTGTTAGTGAACAAATGTGACATATTAAAAAAATACAATTAGTTTGCTTGTGACAGTTTTTTACCTTTAGCAAAATCCACCTCTTAAAGTTGCAACTTAAATTTAGAAACCTGTATTTTAATTCATTTATATTTTAGTGGTTTAACCAGCCTCACACACCAAATAGTATGGTGCAGGTCAAATATATATGTGGAAATAAAAATATTGAATCTTCTTATTGCCATAATCTTGCAATGCATTTAATAATTAAATATTTGAGTCCTCACTGCCTTTTCATTTATCACTTCCTTTCACAATACTGATCAACATCTGAGACTGAATACAAATCATTGCAGATACCGTAAATTTGGTACTTAGATGTCCCTTGTTTATTAAATGCTTTTTATGACAATATTATAACAGAATCATCAATGATTAAAACATAAAGACAGTATGGGTGTTTTAATTTGTTTCAGTAGATAGCTTAATTTTAGGATCAATCTGAAACAAAATGTTGTTAATCCCTGTCACTGAACATGATTCAAATGAATGTCAAATATAATCTCAAAAATAGCTGACAGCCTGTCCCAATATGATCCTGGATGTTAAATGGATTGTGAAAACCCTAACTTTGACCTTTTAACTTTCTTATTTGTTATGCATTGTTGGGGAACTGGTTCACTGTAAAACCTGAACTGGCATTAACAAAAGATCTTTGGCAGGGCTTAGGGTCAGAATTATGACTTTGTTTAAGTTTCTGGGAAAAAATGCAAAGACTTTTGTCTGAGTCTTAGCCATGTTCACAAAAATGTTAAGACGAGATGCAGGCTTAACCAAGGTGAAAACTTTAATAGTCAGTGGTAGGCATGAGTCTTAAGTTTTTGAAATAAGTCTTAAATATGATCAAGACTGATTATTAAAAGATAAACTACAGTAAGTGTTTATAAGTGGTGTAATTTATTGTAACATTTCAATTTTATATCATATTTTTTGAGGAGACAATTTCTTTACATTTTAATAATCAGCAGAGCCTAATTGTGCAGTTAAAATAACATACATGATAGAAAACACTAGCAGATATCTGTTACTTGTTATTACATAGAATAGATTTTGGTAGTAACTATATTATAAGCTGTAGTTTGATTGTCTGGCTGATATCATTTATTTTACAGTGATATTAAAGTTTAAGACCAGAGTATTAGCTAAGTCGTCTTTGGTACATGCAGATTTAAGACAAAACTTAGCTGAGACAAAAGTCTTAAGGCTGAGCCCACAGTTAAGCCTGGGGCCTGGTTAGGTCTAAAACCATTTGTGAATACTGGGCATAGGGCCCTATTCACAAAAGGCCTTAAACTTATTTCTTAGCTAAGCCTAAGCACTTACATTGATTTCACAAAGGGTGACTCAGCAGAGACCAAGCTTATCAAATAACCACAGTGGTTTTCTGCATCATGTAACCCTTTATTTCTATTACAAATAGTTTACAGGTGGCATATATCCTTTGTTTAACTCGATTTATTTTTCCTAAAGTTCTAATTTTAATGAAAGCCTAGAAGAAACATACAAATGTCCAAACATAAATTTAGGGAGATTTCCTATGTATTTATTCTTTCTGTTTAGGCTTTTCAAAATGTGAAGTGAGAATAATTTATGGGGGCCATATTTAAGTCTTCGTTCACAAAAGTTAAGCCCACCCCAGAGAGACATAGTCAAAACTGAGACTTAGCATCTTTGTGAAACCCTCTAAGTCTAAGACCACACCCTTAGCCTGAGTTTAAGACAAAAGTCTTAAATTTAAATCTAAGTCTGGGCCGGTTTTACAAAAGGTACAAGACATAGCCAAGTTTTTGGCTAAGTCAGGAATTCAAATCCAAAGCTTTGGTCTTACCTAGGTCTGGATTTTGAATGAATAACACCAAGGGTTATTTAGTAAAAAACAAGCTTATCAAATAATTACAGTGGTTTCATGTATCATGTGATCTTTTATTTCTATCCAAAATGTACTATTGGTGACATGAATTATTTGTTTGACACATTTCAAATTTTTGAAATTGGAAAAAAAATTGTGGCAGAGATATCTAAGTCTTTGATTACAAAAGATAAGCTCACTCAAAGGTGGACTTAACTTTGAGTCCAAAACTTACCCAAAGCTTTAGGTGTTTTGTCAAATGCACTAAGTGAAAGACCACAGAATCAGCTTCAATTAAAGAGAAACTTTAAGTCCAGAGTAAGTGGTTTTCTGACACTGGCCCCTGGGCTAAGTTCCTTTTTGGAAACCAACCCTGGGTGTTTATCACATAGAATATGGTATATTGAGTATATTCATAGTCACAAGTTTGTTGTACACACATATTACTGGATTAGATTGGAACAATCTATTTCAAGAAACAGAAGATCTATTTTATTGATAGTTAAGTTTTGCTTTACAGCTACATACTTGTCTTTTAGAATACACAATATTTAGACACTTGTCTAGGAACTCAGACGACGTAGGTTCAATCCCAGGTACAGAAAGATACATAGTTGCTCGGATGACCACTTAAAATGGTGGTCCTCTGTCATTGGGTCCTATTCCCAGTGGCAGGTTAAAGAACCTCAAGAACGTTGATATATGGTCATCTTTGAGCCTCTATCTTCCAGTTAGGGGAATGTCAGTTACTTGTGAGTTGGGGCTGTACCTGTACAGTTGCATTGGTTAAATAGCGCTTTGAGTCCTGTAGTATATGGAGATATTGCGCTGAGTATAAATACATAATAATAATAATAATAATCTAACATCAAAAATATATCTACAACAAGATACTTTCAAAATGGTAATATTATGCTGGAACTTAGAGCTTAAGATCTGTTCTGAAGAAAAATAAATGTGCCTAAAAGTAGAGAGAAAATCAGGGGTCCCTCTACCAGAAAAAACTTTCCAATCTAATGACATGTGCTGTTTATTTAAAAGTAAAGCCTTGAAAACCTTGAACAAAAATTACCTCTTCCAAATATGTAAATTTTTGTTGTTTCTCCCAGTGTTTTGAATAAACACCAAAACCAGGGTAAACACCGATTATTGAATAATGTCTATTAGTGAATACACACGCTAGATGCAGGTGAGATTCAAATGCAACTTTACCATGTTTTAATCGATCATAGAAGATACAGCACTTGTATTTGGATCCCATCACATGATCTAAAGAAAGATAAGTCAGCTGTTTGCTGTTTTAGGTCAATTGTGTGTGTAGTGCTGCAAAATCAAAAGCCAATGTTTTTGAATGTGTAGACTGATCAAAGTTCGGAGTGAAAGGACCTCTTACTTATAATCCACCACAATATACACAGAATCTGTGTTATGTGTGAAATATGAAAATTGCACTATTGTTAATACAGGTAAAGCGTTGACAGGTGTTCAAAATTTTGACACATTTTTTCACCAATATACTACATGGGTAACAATGTAAACATAAATAGTGCAATAATCTGATTTTGTAAGGCATTGTAGGTTCTTTCAGGCACACCATGAATCATTATTGCCTGAGGGCCGTTAGGCCAGAGGGCAGTAGTCATTTATGAAGTGTGTGTTTTTAAAAACCTATAATGCCTTACCTTGCAAAATTACATTATCCCTATTATTATGAGATCTGCATTTGTCATTTGTAATACAATTACTAACAATGTGCTGTTCATTTTCTGTAAACATTTTTCGTTTCTTGTTGTAAAAGATTTTCAAAACTGTTTAACCTACTAATACATTCACATATCATTAGAAAGATATCTATACACTGCTTCTTTTTATATTTGTTTGATTAAAATCCATGTAGAAATAAGGGAGATATCAAAGGTTACAAATTTGAAGTGAAAGTAAAATATTTGTAAAGAAACACTTGATAATGTCAAGTTGTTAATAGTTCAGCTCTGACAATAATGGCCCACCACTCAGTGAAGCGTAAATTATACTATTTTAGGATGCATTGGAAGTATTGTTAATATACTAGTATTGCACTCTTATGTAACAATAATATGTTGTAATACATTGTGATATATGAAAATTGCACCATTATTGACGATCTACAAACTAGATGCAGAACATGGGATCCAAAATCAGATTGACCATATTGATCAATAGAACCAGTTTGTATTTGGATCCGATCACATAATTGTTATACGGGGGGGAGGGGGGGGGGAGGGGGGGCAGAATTTTTTAAACTGTAAAATGATAGTCCTATCCTGAAATATATTTTGTAATAAGTATCAATACATCCATAGAAACTTGTCCTATGGCAATAAAATTACGGCTGTCCAAAAGTGGACAGCCAATTAGTTTATACTGTTCCCAAAAAGTTACAAACACTGTTATCCATTTTGCATACAATAATTAAAGCTAAAAATCATTCTTTTCATTGTATTCTAGAATATGATGACGTCATAATTAGTATTTATATTGACCCCAGACACAGTTTAGAGAATGTATAGCTCTTTACAGTAGTCAGATGCAGTGTAAGGCATGCTTTTGACTGACATATAAACGGTTTTATTAATATTTATAATCCTGCATACTGTCAGTTCTAAAATCTTGGAAAAATATCAAGAAATGTTGCACACTTTTCTATGCTATACAGCTCCTTCAGTATCATGGGAGATGATAGTCTTAAATGAAATACAACAGAAATTGTCGAAATGTTGTCCACTGTGAAATGCTGTCCCCTCCTGTATACAACAATTACTTTACCCCCAAATTAAATTATCATCTTTTCAACAGAGAATGCCTAGTTGGCACCAAGCTTAACTAAAGAGATCAAGCTCAAGTTTAGCCAAAAATTAGATCAAGTTTGTAGTTTTTAGGCTAAATCTGAACTGATTTTTGGCTCGACTTCATCTTGATCCCTTTTGTGAGTACGACCCCAGGGTGTAATACATGGATTTATTTTGTTTATGATTTGTGTTCACATGAATAATTGTAGTAAGTAATATTGTGGCATATTACTTGTCGATTGTTTACATATTATCATCCTTGTAGTTCATCATTTTAAAGTCATTTACTTGGTCACAATATTCATATAGCTACAGAAATTTGCCAACTTTATTTTTTCCATAAGCTGTCTTTTTTCTTCAGTTTTACCTCATCTTTAACCACTAACAGTTCTAACAAGCACAGGAGAAATACTATAAGTACACTTGTCTTGGAATGCAGAAGGCGTAAACATCTGTATGAGATATTGCCTCCAATTTTTTTTCAAGGTTTTTAAACTGTGATGGAATAGTAGCCTTTCACAAGTTAGATATTTACATAAAACTAAAAATCTGTTGACAAATTCAAAAGTTGTCATTAAAATGTACTGGATACTGTTTTTGCCTTTAATCACCGGCATTTCTATCAAGATAAGGTATGATGTAAAGTTAAATGAAAATATGAAATTTGTTCTCAATTACATAAATCATGTATAAAAGCATGTATAATAGTTAGTTGGTAACATTTTCTTCTCAATTTAAGCCTATGTTGAGACCAAGAAAAAGGAAATGTGTTTGGGGGAACTATAATCAACAGTATACACCCTAGATGGCTAGACGCATTATACATATACTATGAAAGCATTGTTTACAGCTTTGGTGGGAAAGTTCTAAACTAATTTGGGGAACATATTTGATTATCCTTGCTTGAGGCCCACTTCTAAAGACATTTATGTTGTATTTATTTCATCTCCTAGCAATAATTAGTTTACAAAATTGAAAAAAAAATATCTATCAAAATTCATCTCAGAGTTGAACCTGGTTGACTGCATGATTTGTGATTTCTATCCAACTTGCTTAATACCTCTCTAAATAATTTTTTATCTGAAAGAAATATGAAAGATGTTCTCAAGGCTATTTCAAAAATTTACTGTGGCAGACTAGTGTCTTTTAACGAATAGACTTCATAAAACAGAAAATGCAATCTTTTAAATACATATGTATGTATTAAAAGGCTTACGAAAACGATAGTTTGTTTACATTGTCATGAACCTGTGACGTCAAGCCTAGTACTATTTATAGGAGTTGTCTAGTGAAAAATAATGGGGACAGTTGTGAAAATCTTGAAAAAACAGACAGAAAGTGACTAAATATACCATGTAACCTTGTCCAGATGCATCTTATTTCTACACAAATGTAACGTCCATGTGTATATGTAATTATTAATGAATGATCTGAAAATGCTTCCTATGACCTTCCAAATTGTCTTCGATTTCCCAATGTGTTTAGTAATTGTTTTTTCTTCGTTGGATGCCTCTACTTAAGTCTTTCTAAAGTACTGAATATTTGGGTGATTTCAACAATAGAGCCACCTAAAAGTGCGTTATTTTGTTGTTAACAGGGATATTATACATAATATATCTTACAAAATTAAGATATTAAGAATACTGACAAATGAAAGCATGGGGGTTTAAAGCCTTTGAAATGTTTAATATTTAGATGATTTTGATATGACAACTACCAAATTGTGCATTAAAACATTTGCAGAAAGAAGCCCAATTAAATAGCACTTGGAAATCAAATACAGCTTTTAAATCTCGTAAAATATTCAATAATTTTTTTTGATCAGATAGAAATGAAACTGTTTATTATTGTGTGTAGAATGCTCATGTATAGCATAAAGTTATGCATAGATGTATTATAGTTCACCAAGAACATATAAGATGCTTAGCAGCAACATTCGCCAAAAAGTGTTCAATTTAATAACAACAGGATGAAAAAACTCATGTTTTAATCTCAGTAAAAATAGTTAATATTTAGTCAACTTTAATCACACTACCACAAAGTTGTTATTATTATGTGTCAAATGCTTGTCTATACCTACCTCAACTGGAAACTAAGCATCATTATATCATAATATTAAGCAACAACTTCCGTGAAAAGAATTTACCTAATTAATTAAGACCATGAAATTGAAGACTAAGTTCAAGTGATTCAAATAAAACACCCACCTAAATATTCCTTTTAAATATTCCTTATAATGTTTAGAATGCTTGTTTTTAGATATTTTAACTGGAAAGTAAAGATTACATATAATAAGACTTAGATACTGAGCAACCTCATTCACAGAAAAAATAACCAAATTAAGTAAAACTGGCAAATCAAATATTATGTTTTAATGTCTTAAAAATACGCAAAATTTGCACAATTTTAATAGGACAGCTATCGTATTTTTGAATATAACACTTTATACATACAAGATAATTGACACAAACACAATATATACTAAACTTACTTTGATGTGAACTGTTTGGTATCTAGACTTCAAGTGCTGACAGGCGCAGGAATCTACAGACACAAGTCACGACGATTGATTGGCTCACTGTCTGCTTAAGGTGCGGCTCCACTTCCTCGACCCTAAAGGTGCGGTCACACTTGTGCGAACAGCGACAGTCACGACACCACTCCCTATCTTGGGTATCCCCACACAATCTTGGGTGAAAATCCAAAGTATATTCCTGGAAATACCTTCTGCCAGGCCTCAAAGACTTGAATCCCAGCTGTAAAGCAATGCAGGTACACTCGATGAGTCGGTAACAGCTCTGACTCGAGTACTTTCAGGCAATCAAACTATGCTGTTGAAGAACCTGGGTTGTCACGGCAGTGAATGACTATCGGAAATCCACCAAACTTTCCCATACGGACCAGCTGTTTCAGCATGTTTTTCTGGCAATTTCGGTTCACACGGAATCCTGAATAATCCAATCCAACTTCACCCACAGCGACGACATCCGGAGACATAAGTTGCTGATCAAGTTGATCCAAAAGATCGTCCCTTGGCTTATTACACACTTTGGGCTGCAGCCCCAAACAGCAATATACAGCAATCTCTTCCACCTTCCACGTAGCTCTGGTTGCCGCATCGGGATACAGAACTTCGGGAAACAGTAGGAGGAAACCAATGCTGCAATGTTCACATTTTGCTGTACCTTTGGACCATAATTATAGATTGCCTTTCTCAAACCATGTATTTCTACACCTCTCTTGCCTTGTAAAAACTCCTGCAAATGACAATGTGCATCAGCTACGTCCCCATACAAGATGCCGGATAACGGAACCTGTTGTTCAATAGGGGTTAATGTTGTGGTATCCTGATGACCCAGATAGTTCATTAGCCCTGCAATTAGTCTCCAGTGAATGAGACTACCTACTGAGTTTGGGTCTGATACTGTCAGAAGAAAATTGCCTCTTCTCCCATTTATGTGTCGCTCAAAAAGCTGCATGTTCTCCTGATCTGCTGCTGACAAGGCCTTGGTCGACTCGGCGGGGAGATACAATTGCTGTTCCACGATAATCCTCAAGAGCTCCCGGAATGAGTGAGCACCCAACTCTTTTCCCAGCAGTTTCAAAAACTGTTTGGCCTTCTCCAGATCCAAGCACTGACGGCTTACACTCCACGGAATATGAGTCCTTTCCACATGTTCCCGAAGCTTCTTCGTGGTTACAGTACAAGCTTCAAAGATGCATCGCTTCCTTGACGTCATATTTTTCGTCAAAACCGGGTGCAGCAAAGGAGGAACTGGCTTTTCTTGTTCCACTTATCATATGAAGCTGTTGACGTTTCCGTTTCTGTCCAAGTCTCCTCTTCTGCAGACTTGATTTGAAATTTGCCAGAAGGCTGCTCATGCATGCTCCAGGTATCCTCCCTAGGCACAATATAGACCTCACATCTCTCAGGGGCAGCCGCTCCCAACTCTTCCACTTCCAAACCAGTTGACTGTTTTTCCAGCGCTTTCAAAACTGGCTCCACAAACATGGGTGCCTTGGAAACGTTAGTGAAATCTGCTTCTGCTTTTCAGAGATTAGCATTCGTCTTATTAACTCTGAATCCTTCGGGTTCTAAGCTGCCAGGACGGCTACTTGCTCTAGCGACGCTGGTACAGGACAATCCAAGATAATTAAAGATCCACTACAAACCTTCATGGCATCCTCCACAGTAGGGAAATCTAAAGGAGTTGATGTACATGGTTGCAGCACTGGAGTCTCCACAATCAGAGGCTCGGTAGAAACAAGGGTTTCTGTAGCAACAGCAGAACAACTCTTCTCAATTCTTTGAAGCTGGTTCATACAATTCACCAATAAACTTTGCTGTGTCAAGGGTGAAATCCGGTTCACTGGATCCGCCATTACCCTAAATATCTCCGCTGTAGAGATATGAGGATGGCCTGCTTTAAGCATAGCAAACACTTGTTGCTCTTCAGCTACTGGTAATTCCCTGATGAATTACTACTATCAAGACTGATCACTCAAGTGCAGAAATAGTAGAACTGAATCTTTATCACTGGATAGCTTGAATTACTGGAACTCAAAGGGACTTGAACAAGGCGAACTTGACAAGCGTGCGCATACTGAAAAAGGAAACAAAGAAATCTTTAAGTTTATGCTCAACCTGAATATTTTTATTATTTATAATTTCGTATTAGTAGTAAGCATATCCTTAACTATGCATTAACTACAATCAAATCAAATAATCTTTCAAATGCACAGGTTTTTTCCTAATCCTAGCAGTTCTAACAGGTTGAGATTCAGATTGGGTAGGTACCTCTACAGTTTCCTGATTTGAAAATAAGGGTTCTGAGTTTGACTCAAATAAGTCAGTAAGAACTATTTCTGAATTTTGAGACAAATTAGTATCAGAAGTCTCCTGATTAGCAGACACTTTAGAACTATTTTGAACTTGTACATTGTCCTGTTGAGGCTGAGGTGGTTCAAATAAAGTGGTTAACCCTAACTCGTCATCATCCTCCTTGTACGGCAACGTTTCATCCAAGTACAACACACGGTGTCTGAGACAGCACATCCACATAGGAATTGACCTGTCCATACAAGGCTTGAGCCTGTCATGATGCACAACAACCTTTTATGACCTTTGATCTTGAATAACACAGGAGAGATCACTTTGATCACGAGATATGTACCTTTCCAGATTGGTTTTAGTTTGTTACTTTGACCTACTTTCGAACTAGAGTTTATAAGATATACTAAATCTCCAACATTGTACTTTCTTTCAAGTACTTTGAGATAATAGTCTTTCTTTTGTCTACGCTGAGCAGACAACAGAGTATCCCTAGCTTGTTTATGGACACGTTTTATCCGTTCTTCAAGCTTCTTGACATACTTCACGGGAGTTTCTTGTCGTAAGTGTTGATCAACAGTCCCTAGCATCAAATCAATTGGTTCCAGAACTTCACGACCTAACATCATTCGATTTGCAGTAAAACCTGTTGTCCCGTTGACTGATGCACGAATGGCTCCAGCAAGTAACTGAAGATTTTCGTCCCAGGTCCTCTGGTTTCCTTTCAAGTAGGCAATAATGATTTGAAGTAACGTCTTGTTGAACCGTTCTACCTGCGCGTTTGACGCCGGATGGTACGGAGTTGTTCTAGTCTTCACAATCTGTAACAGTTGGCAGACTTGGGTGAACAAATTTCCAGTAAAATTTCGACCTTGATCCGTATGGATCTGTAGCAGACAACCGAATCTGGCAATAAACCCTTCAACCATGGCCTTGGCTATTGTCTCCGCATTCTGATCAGGTAGGGGGTAACACTCCAACCATTTGGTGAAGTGATCCACCAGATTGAGGATATAAACATTACCACTATGGCTTTTGGGAAACGGACCTAAAATGTCTAAATGGACTCATTCCATGGGCATGCCAGCATGAAAAGTTCCAAGTCTAGCTTTGCCCTTTCTGTGAGGTTTCTTGTTGATACTACATTTTCGGCATGACTTTACAAATGTCTCTACATCTGATCGCGTTTTGTACCAGAAAAAGTTGCGTTTGAGTTTTGCCAAAGTTTTGGTTATATCTAAATGTCCAGAAGTTGAAATATCATGGGCCAGTTCAAGTATGTCTTGTCGCAGACTTTCTGGAACTACCAACTTGTAGGTCTCAGGTTCAAATGGATGATCAGAAACATATCTGTAGAGTAAAACTTCATCCCTCAGTATAAACTGTTCTTTATTCAACCAATAAGCCTTGGTTTCGGCACTAGCGAGCATCAAGAAATATTCAGTTGGCTCCTCTCCAGACTCAAGAAACTCGAGTAGAAGTTCAAGATTGACATCGTCTCTTTGAGCTGTGACAATCTGGTCAACTGTATAACCAGCAGGTAACCAATGATCCAACTGCAATATCTGTATGGCAACCTCAGGAGTCCTAAATGATAATGGGACCACGTTGTCCACTTCTTCATCAAATCTTGACCACTGGTGATGTGCTCTGGTGCAATATGAACAACCTCCACACTTGAGAATTTTGAGCTTGGTTCCAGCTCGGTAACAGTCACACGGTTCCAGTAGATCCGGGATCCGGGATAGAGCATCTGCGTTGCTGTGTTTCCGACCCTGGTGATGCAAGATCTGCATGTCATCTGCATGTCATAACTCTTCTATCCATCTAGCTAGTTGACCTTGAATCCCCCGAAATCTCATCAACCATGCTAGACTATTGTGGTCAGTCCGGATCATGAATTTACGTCCCAGCAAAAAGTGACGATACTGTCGAGTGAACTGCACTATTGTAAGCAATTCTCTGCGAGTCACGCAATATTTTTGTTGAGCAGGGGTTAGTATGAAACTACCATAGGATACAACTCATTCTACACCATTTTGTACTTGCAAAAGTTCGGCTCCTACAGCTGTCTGTATCCAAAATAAATAAGTCTGTTCTATTTGGGTACACCAAGGGAGCTTCAGTTAGTTTTTGTTTCAAAGTTTTGAAAGCTGACTCATGTTCATTTGACCACTGAAAGTTACTTTGCCTAACTTTTGAACCTGTCAACCTATACAGTGGAACAGCTGTTTCAGCAAATTTGTCGATATGATCCCTGTGATAGTTAGCTAAGCCCCAAAATTGCTGTAACTCCTTCCTGTTATGAGGAACAGACCAGTCTAGAATCTTTTGAATACTTTCAGGATTTGGTCTAATGCCTTGTACACTCACAATCTTTCCAAGAAACTGAAATATACACTTCCATTCAAAGCCGAAATACAATGTTTGATATCTGGTAAGCTGAATGAAGATTTGACAGTACATGCATTAAGGCGTCTATAGTCTATTGCATAGCGAATCGTACCATCTTTCTTTCTAATGAATACAGGAGGCGAAGCCCAATCTGAATTGGAATCCTGTATTACTCCTGCATCTAACATTTTTTTAATACAAGCTTCCTCCTCATCCTCAAATTGCAAAGGAATTTGACGCATTTGTTGCTTGATTGGTTGAGCATCTTTGGTATCAATTTCATGATCAAAATGCTCAAAACAACCAATGTCTAAGTCATGTTTTGCAAAAACGTCCTCATAGTCTGTTAAAACAGACTGAAGTACTTTTTTCTCATTTTCAGATAACTTCTCCGAAGACTTGTCATATAAGACTTGCAAATGAGTGGGTACTTCGGATTTTTCTGAGTTAGTCTCTTTTGATACTTGCATTATTTCAGATTGACCGATTTTTGAACACTCTAGATCAACCGACTTTGTTTCTGGCATAACACTGCATTTCTCTTGACTAGCAGAAGCATTTGTTAGTCTGTTGTCACTCAGAATTATGTCAACTTCAATTGCGTTACCAATTATATAGTCTGATTGCAAATTAACTTCACTGTCACTATCATTTACAATTTGCACAATTGGATTACCAGAATCAAAGATGCAATTTGGTATCAGTACTTTGGTGTCAATCCGTGGTTGTAACGCCATTACCTTGTTTGGTTCAGCCTGTAGGACTACTTTCACATTTTTCACTCTTCTAGGTGGGACATGTACTTTCTCACTCAGACTCACCTTACTGACACAGTATCTTTCATTGGCAGCATTCCTCATAAAAACAAATGGAATCAAGCAGTCCAACACTTTCAAATAACATTCACTCACATCAATAACTACTTTATGTTTCAGTTTGAAGTCAAGTCCCAACAACATTTTATCAGCTGTGTTTGCCACATATATATCCTGTAAAACAGTTACTGAACCAATTGTAATTGGTATGTTCCTATAAAGTTTGGCTAATAAATACTGATTAGCTCCGGCACATTTAAGCCTAATTGTTTCTGTAGGAGCTATGTCTTTACCAAATCTAATCTAATCTAATGTGGACTTTTATAGCGCTTAATCTCCATCTCAGATGGACTCTAAGGTGCAACAGAACATAAAGCAAAGGCAATTAACATTAATCCGGGGATATAGCAAGGTCGTACCAAGGAAACACAGGGTGACAAGGGAGGCTATGGCGGATAGGCTTTTGCATACAAATAAGTCTTAAGCTTCTTTCTGAAGGAGGCAACTGATGCTGCACTGCGCACATCATGAGGGAGTTCATTCCAGATTCTAGGAGCATCAAAGACAAAGCTGTGATCAAAATGTTTGACTGACTTAAAGACTGACGGGCCGAAAGGAGGAACAGTAAGATATTGACAATCTAGGTGACTACGCCTGGTACTATAGGAACTACTACTGTGAGACAAGTAAGGTTGAAAGTAGGAAGGGGAGCCATTATGTAGAAATTTATATACTAGAGTTGCAGTTTTGAACATACATCTATACTTCACGGGCAACCAGTGGAGTTGTTTCAGAATGGGCGTAACATGAGCATATCTTCTATGGTTTGTAACAATACGAGCAAGGGTATTCTGAATACTTTGCAATTTGTGAAGATTGAAACATGACAAACTCCTAAAAAGAGAGTTACAGTAGTCCAGACGGCTACTAACTAAGGCATTTGCAGCTAGGACTGCCACTTCCATAGTGAGATACTGTCTTATTCTACAAAGGTCACGCATCTGGAGAAAACACGCTTTACAAGTCCTCTTGACATGTTCAGAGAATGAAAAATCTGCATCGAACCATACACCTAGATTTCTAACAGAATCAACCGGATGAATAAGGCTGCCAAAGATACTAACAGGAAAGTAGGAGGAAATCTTCAGACGCTGAGACTTAGGGCCAAAGACAATGAACTCCGTTTTTCCTGGGTTAAGCTTCAGTTTACTGAGAGACATCCATCGTTGCACATCAAGAAGGCAGGCATTAAGCCTAGCGAGAGCCGCCGAGGCATTTTTATGAGAGAGATGGATGTAAAGCTGTGTGTCATCTGCGTAGAAGTGGAAGTTGATATGCGGATGAAGGCGAATGATTTTACTAAGTGGTGTAGTATAAAGTGAAAACAGCAATGGACCGAGAACTGAACCTTGGGGAACGCCGTAGATGAGCTTGCTTAATTCAGATAGAGTAGAGCCTATCTTAACGACCTGACAATGATCACCCAAGTAGGAAGCAAACCACTTAAGTACAGTTCCACCAAGACCGAACCAGGATTTAAGGTAACTGAGAAGAATGCTATGATCTATGGTATCAAACGTGGCTGATAAATCTAGAAGGACTAGAGCTGTAGGTTCGCCACGTGCCAGAGAGAGATGTACCTCGTTCTTTATAGACAATAGAGCTGTTTCAGTAGAATGTCCTGGCATATAGGCTGACTGTTGTAGATTATCCAGTTTGTTAATATTGATGTGTGACGTAAGTTGCTTAGCAACAACTCGCTCAACCAACTTTGAGAGGAAACAAAGACCAGACACTGGGCGGTAATTCTTGAGGTCATTTTTGGGCAGAGATGCCTTTTTAATGAGGGGGGTGACAACAGCCCTTTTGAAAGCACTTGGAAAAGAGCCATCACTAAGAGAGTAATTAACCAACTTGGTGATAGATGGAAGGAGACATAAGTTTGTAAACACACTTGTATTAACTACTGTCACCTGTGCGGCGGTATCTACAATTGCTTCAATAGGATATTCTGCTAATTTGACATCTACTATAACAAAACTATATACATAATCACACGAAAGTTCAATCTCTTTCAAATGTTTGTCAATTTTGGGGTCAACATCTACTGTTTTTGGGGAGGTGTCCTGACCCTCGGACTTCCCCTTTTTCCATTTAAATTAGCACCGGAGAATGAAACATTTCTTCGGGATACTTCCGGTGGTTGTTGATACTCATAGTCTTTATCGCTACTCTTATCTCTCCAATTTTTGTCTAGATCTGCTGGTGAAACAGACCTATTTCTGTTTTGGAACCTAGGCGAAGTAAATCTGCGATATGTGGGCGAACCCCTTCTTGAGTTGTTTCGATCACTATCCCCGTTTGGTGACAAAGTTTTGAATTTGTTTCGCCTATTCTGAGGTGAATTGTTCGGTGATCCAGGAAACCTATTTTTCCTTGGTAGGAGGCACCTAAGTTGAATATGTCCAAGTTCACCACAGTTGAAACACCTGACATTTCTTGGGGACATACTGGAAAGACAATCCCTACTATAATGTCCAAAACCACTGCAATTGTAGCATTGATCATCTCTATGATCTGGTGAAATCATTTTACCTCCCACATTTGACTGTTTACCATCCCTACTATCAGGGGAACTCTGTGGTGTACCTTGTCGAATGTCTCACCCAAGTCTACTAATGTTTTTGTCATACTCATTTTGCCTATCTGACACTCCAGATGGTTTACCTAGAATCATCGTTTTGTTGCTCAACGCCATTTTCATTTTGTCGATTGCATCCTGAAGAGTTATTGGCCTATGCATTGAAATCATATATGCCTGTTGTATCTCCCTACAACCCTTCAGAAATTGTTCAACCGCGAGCCCTTCCCTTTCTCTGGGTTGAATCATGGGATAATCAAAATCTGCTATTTTTAAAAGTCTTTCAGCAAATGTTTCTAGATCTTCAGACGGTTCTTGTTTTAGGTTATGCATGATCGACCTAGCAGTACTCGGTTCCATGGGTTTATCAAATTTTGCAGCGAACCTTTTTTTCAATTCTGCATAAATCTGCTTTGTTTGTTCTGGGATCTCTAGCGCAAAATCATTTGCTTTACCCGTCAAAGCTAAGAGGAACCTTCCCACCTTATCTCCCTCAGGCAAACCATAAGCTGAACACCATAACTCAAACTGGTGAATAAATCCCTTCCAACCTGTTCCATCAAATGTTGGTGCCTTAGGTAATGGGGCATTACTTCGAGTATTCACTAACCTGTTCACACTTTGGTCATCAGTCATTAATGTTGGTTGGGTATCGGCTACACGACCCAAGTATTGAGTAACTGGTTCACAAGAAAAGTTTACATTGTCAATTGGTCTTATACCTTGTGGTTGCATACCTCTTGAAAAACCAGCAAATCTCTGGGTCTGCTCAGTACCAGACACCTGAAATGCTTGAGGTACTGGCTGACTTACCGGTTGACTTGGTTGAGGTATCGGTTGACCTGGTTGACTCACCTGTTGTGATTGATACAAGTTTTGTGACAATGGAATCCTACCCTGACTTGGTTGATTAGGATAACTCACTAAATCATCAACCGCTGGTTGAGTGAAAGCAACATTGAACTGACTTTTATCAACTGGAATAGCCAATTGTGCTGGCGGCCTAGATAAATCAACAGTTTTTATCCCAGTAGGTGCATGGTTAGGCCTAATACTTTGGTACTCTGTTGCGTCAAGCTCTAAATATGAAGAGTCTGGACCAACAGACTCAATACCTTTGTATTGCTTGGGTCTCACATCAGGTCTACTTTCTATATCTTGTTTGCTATCAAGTTGAGTATCCACTTGGATACTTGCCTCCCTATGAAGTGATTTCCTCAACTCATTGTTACTTTGAGCCAGGTTCTCAGTCACATTCTGGAATTGTCTAACAATTGCTTTCTCACTATTTTCCACTGACTGAATGTTAACTTCACTTTTAAAGTCAATTTTTTCTGATACCTTACCAAGTTCTTCCCTTATCTGTCCTTGGTTTAATTTAACCTCATACGTACCTTGAGGAACAGTACCTTGTACTTTGTATATTTTCTTACCCAAAGTATCTGATACACTATGCAAGCTACGACCCAATGCTTTAATGTCGCTTTTTGTTTCAATAGTAACTGAGTGAACATCTTTCGACATCCCTGAACATTCCTCAATGAACGACAAGCAAGTATCACTTTTATCTATCAACTCACTAACCGCTGAGCGAACAACTCTCTGACGTTCTGCTGAATGAAACAGAGCATTATCGCACTCGTCCAGTTTTTCTCTCAACATATCAAAATGTTCATGTTCCGTTTGACGAAAGTTCATTACGGAATCTGACAGTTCAGTAACTCGAGTATGAGTATTTCTGGTGTCCGACTGCTGTTGAGTGATTTGCGATTGAACAGCATCCAAGCGGGTTTCATGTTCGGTGCTTTCCCGTAATCTACCCATTTTTTCGTTTTCGAACCTTTTTTCCATTAATTCAATTTTCCTCAGATTTTCCTCCCCTTGCTTTTCCAATCTAGTCATTACTTTATCAAATTTGATATTTGACTCTTCAAAATATCGTTCAGTTTTTTCTTTATCCGCCTCACGATTTTGTTCTATCTGTTTCAACAGAGCATAGAATTTCTCATCGTTCTGATCCAACTTTTCAATCATTTTTGTCTGAACTGCTAAACTCTGTTTAGCTATGTCAATCGATTCAGCAGTTTGCTTTGAAAGTTTGTCAAGTACTTTTGTGGTTTGCGTAGTGTTCTCAACTACTTTTTCCAACAGTTTTTGTTGTTTTTCAACCGAAACGGTTAACTTTTGTACGCCAGTTCTGATCACGTCCTCACCATCTTTTTGACCAAAAAACTCAATCTTTTGAAAGCGGAATACTTCCTGATATTTTTTGGTAATTTTGAGTCTAAAAATTGCGATTCTTTGCAAACTTTGCCACGTTTGGTGACAAGTTCTTCCGCAACCTTCTCTTTTTCAAACGGTCCACCTAGACCAATCAATTCTTCAATTGTAACGGTCTCCACCGGTAATCGTTCATTCAGTGACACTGCCATTGTTATTTAACTTTCCAAAACTTAATTATTCACAACATCAAGTTTGGGGTCACAACATCAAATGTTAGCAGACATGTATCAATACAATGACATGTATATCAAATAATATCAAATGTATATCAAAAAGTATCAAATGTATATCAAAAAGTATCAAATGTATATCAAAATAATAACAAGTATCCATATCAAATATCAATTTTACTATTAAATCACACAAACTGTATTGAATGTTCACTAAATGTTATCCAAGATATCAAAGTTCACTTTTTAAAACAATAGATGACTGAGCTTCTATTAAGTGTTTTACGGTACTTTTCTTCAACTGTTTCCAAGAGTTCTAATTTATTGCTAATTCAATTTCCTTCAGATAATAGTTTTAGTAAACAGTTTTCCCAATTTATTCAATGTCTTTCTCCACAATTATATAATTTTACAGTTTACATTTTTTTCCCAACTACAATCAAATGTTCATTTTGGGTATTCAATGTCCAAAATAATTTCAATGTAATTTCCAATATATACTACACTGGCACAAAAATTTTTTTTTTCATTCCAAATGTTCAGATATTACATACAACCATTCACAGAGCAGCATTCAAATAAAAGCTCAGGTGGGCGTTTATTTCATGGAATCCGATATTGGTTTATTTAAATGAATGTGGGTCTAATTGAGTAAAATCAGCATTCCAGTATTTGCACTGACTGTTCAGACAGACAGAAGAAAATAGTACAGATTTTTAAATTCACCATACATTTCACACATGCAATATTTCATAAATCTGTTTTTTTCAAGGTGTGAAACATTTTTTTTCCCGTACTAATTTCCAAAGAAGGAATAAATCTTTTTTGATGATTATTTTAATTTCCTGGCCAAAATGATAATTGGAGCAGAATTTCTATATTTTACTGTAGCAACATGCTTACAGTGTGGCCTTTCTGAAGTACCGGTATCAGTTACTTCATTATTTATAGTGGCTGGCAGTATACACTCATGTGCACTGAATATTGCTGCATAAAGAATTCACACTGGCAAGCTTCCAGTATATTTACACACTAGTACATCTAATCAATAGCAGTGTTCAAAACCATATTACGGTCCGGTTGGTACATTTCATCAGGGAGAGATCTTATCAATAGTAGTGTAAACAGAAAACAGTGTTCAGTACTCAGAGTCTGTTATATCTATGCAAATTTCTATCAAGGACAAGGGCATTGGGATACTATTTCAAAACAACAACATGGCTGCTCCCAGGCCATGTGTATAAAACTGGGCCAAAATTACAGTTTTTCTACTACTTCTACAAAATGTCACCTCCTCAAAATTAGTTTATAACACTCTACACACAATAGTAGTTTATCATTTAGCAGTAATATTTAGACACAGGAAACCGTCATTACACCGGAATAAATTGAGTAAAAATACTCAGCACAAAACCACATCTTCCATTACCAAGGCAAATGGGGTCCTCAGTGGCCTAGTGGTTAGCAAGTTTGGCATCTAATCATAGGCTGTCACCTCTGTGGGTTCGAGTCCCACAAGTGGCAATTCTGAGGACCTGTCCCAATATGACCCTGGCTGTTGAACGGGATGTAAAACCCCAACTTTGACTTTGACCAAGGCAAATGGATGCACGAGGTGCCATATCACCCCATCTCCATATTACTACAGGTGCATATAGTTCCCTCTTTGCCTTATTAAATTCAGCATAAAACAACACCAAATCAACAAATGTCTGGTACCAGTTATTGTATTTTTGAATATAACACTTTATACATACAAGATAATTGACACAAACACAATATATACTAAACTTACTTTGAAGTGAATTGTTTGGGATCTAGACTTCAAGTGCTGACAGGCGCAGGAATCTACAGACACAAGTCACGACGATTAATTGGCTCACTGTCTGCTTAAGGTGCGGCTCCACTTCCTCGACCCTAAAGGTGCGGTCACACTTGTGTGAACAGCGACAGTCACGATACAGCCAACAAATTCACCATAACTGTATGTACAATGTGCGGCTATTGGCAATTCATCTGGAAAGTGGCCTTTATCTTCAACATGTTCAGTAATAGAATTCACCGAAAGAAGTTTGCTGAATTAAATATCACTTGGAAATAGAAGTACAGAATAAATATATAAATGTATAAAACTAAGTATACTGCTTTACCTCAAAACTAGTCTTATTTCTTCCTTTTTAAGTGTAATGACGTGAATTTACTTTGATCAATAAATTCACTGACATAGGTATAAGTAATAGATGTCAGTTATAAACATAAAGTACAATAAATAACCTTTTATAATCATTCACAATATAACTTCATCAAGAAACCAGCTCGCCAACTTGAAACAATTCGGTAAAAATTGCCAATTTTAATGACATCTCAACAAATTGTTTATTATGTGTAAAATGCTCTTCTTAACCTAGTGAAACTAGAAACTAAATATAAGATATATTAACACTAAGATAGTGATTATCAATCTCAATGAAAAAAAAAATGCACGATTCAATGAGGAGAGAGAAATATTCAATATTTTGATGATTTTAATCACACAATCATTGTATTGTTTATTGTTGTGTCTAACATGCTTGTCTTTAGCTATTTACACTAGAAAACTAAGTGTAGGATATCTCAACAGTAAGACATCAAGCAAGAACCTCCATGAAAAATATTGCCTTACAAATTAGGAAAGACAATTTGAAGACTATGTTTAGTCTCTGTAATGATACAATCCCCTAAAAGTGCCTGTCTTGCACTTGCAAGATATTTTGAAGTTTATAAACTTCATTTACCATGACTATAAAGTAAAAATGTAAATTGTTTCCTCAAATACATATGAAATTTATTGTTTTGATGAAGTATTAACCCTTAGAAAGCCTAATATAATGACGCTTTCAATAACCGGTACTTAAATATTCTTTATGTGTTTCTTAATTTCTACCTAAACAAAACAAAATGTGGTATACATGTGGAGAGGTTACATATAATTCTCATTGAATTGATGTAGTTTTTTCCATGCTGTTTACTGATGTCACCATTACTTCTCACTCGATAACTATCGTAAAACATATAAGCAATGACGTCATAGGTTCATTAACAATGTAAACAAACTTCCATTCCCGTAAGCCAATTTTACACTCAGGCATATTTAAAAGTATTTTATTTCTGTAGCTTTCATATAGTTTATTTTTTATTACATGGTCGTGAGCTGCAATCTGTACAAACAGAATAGGGAATGCTTGTATGTTTATCGGTTTTCCAGGAAATAAGCTGTTAACAGAGGTGGGAAGCAAGTGTGGAAAGAAAACACTGTAACCTATACCAAGCCACACTGAAATATATAAAGTCCAACAAGCTTTCCTCATTTTAAAAGTCAGTCTCACTATGAAATATAATTTATGTACAGAGGGTTACAGAGAGGCAAAAAAATGCTAAGAGACATTCAGGTGTCTCGGGGCTCATTCCTTTATGTCCCACCTTAATGTTATTTCAGATGCTGCCATGCTGTTTGTTACCTTGTTTTCTATTGGTCTAGGTTCTCCTGTGCTTGCTACCAAAAGTTTCCCGGTAACTTTGACTTTAAAACGTGACCAGTGCACATCAAAATTTTTTACATTTTTAGTTTTTTATACTTTGTTTCTGATGGAGGCTAGTAGATATAACCTCAGATCGAACAGAAGAGAGTGCAGTATTCCTGTCAAGTTGCAGTTTCGCCACTGATGAAGATTTTATGACGGCGTCAGGGAGTCACATGGAGTCTGCAGAGGCCGGGCAAGTGTTTTCTGAACTTTCGGACAGTGAGTAGGACATTGACCTATCTGATTTAATTTGTAGTTTGGATCAAAATTTGTCCCCTCCTGTTTCTAATAGACACAGTGCTGTAACTGCTGGTGGTTGGCACAGTGTCCCTGGTACCTCAGGTTCGAATCCTTCTACCTCTGATCAGGCAGTTATCAATCACAAAATTTTACAGCAATTAAATGCATTCGGTCAACGTTAAACCACATGACCCACTGTCTCAGGACAAATCGAATGTAAATGACGCTACAGTGATGTCGTGTAGGGGTTATGTCTCCCCTCCTGATAGGTTGAGGCATGAATTAAATATTCAAGAACAAGTTCAGGAAAGGCTTGGGCATCTGTCGGAAAATGCTATCCCAGGTAAGGGAAAAATTAAGTCTCAAAGGGGTGGTTCAGTTGAAGTTTTTGTGCCCTACAGGGTCAAGTGGCCCCACGAATTTGTACTGGCGGGTCAACATAAGGACCGTGTAACCTATAATCAGGTGTCCACCATTCAGTGGATAGCTGCAGTACCATCTGGGAGGAGTCAGATATGGCCATAAGAGAACACATGTTAGAATATGTAAGTAATCTTTTAGATGATGCCGAAAGTGACGTTAAAACCCAAATAAATAAATGAATTTTAGATGATGCCACTGACTTCTCCTGGGCTTCTGCAAAGGCCAGCCATGCAGTCTTATTTTGTCGCATGGAACAAGGGGAGATTGCTGGATGGGATGAGACAGAAAAAAATGACAGGGTAAGATGAGCACACGCTTAGACATTCTGTTGGTCAAGGTAGTACTCAGAGAATGCAACACAAAAGTGCAAATGGGAGTAGAGTCTTTCGCTGTGTCTACTTTAACAAAGGTGTTTGTTTACAGAAACAAACCCATGAGAAAAAAGGTGTCACTTACAGACACATTTGCTCTCATTGCTGGAATAAAGAAGGCAAAGTCTTCAACCACCCACAGGTAGAATGTAGGCGGTCTCATAACAATGCAAAAAGTGATACTAAAATAAAAACGAGTAAGGGCGGGTGGAACCAGTGGTGGTCATACCCATGCAGCCAGGTTCTTTACTAACTCCTCTGTTACTGCTTTTGAAGTTGGAAAAACGTTACACATGACCACATCATAAGCAAAGGTGGTGGCTGATAAAGCCTTAGCTTTTTGCAAGACTGCATATAACAGATCATTTGCTTCTGTAGTTGCAGGCAAATGTGACAGAGGCTTTAGAGTAAATAATGCCAAGAAGAGTGCAAGTAGGTCAAGAGTATTTAATGAGAAAACCAGGTTTCCTGTTCACTAAAAACTAGTACATGTAAGTACTCCTCTACAATCATGCAAGAGTGGGGATAGTAAAGTTTCTGTTAATGAGTATCACCAAAGACATTCTACCGGTAAGAAAAACAGTACTGCTCTCCTGCTACTATTGTCAAGAGAGCAGTCAGTAATGAGCAGTTTTCAAAATTCCTTGCACTAATTGTTTTCAGTTACTTGCAAATAGAGACCAGGAAAATACAAGTATTCAGAACAACAGAGGGTTCGAATCTGAGCTAGTTTTGCATTACGATATTCAATCTAGTTTGTTTGCTAATGAACTGGGTGTCAATAATGGTAGTTCTACTGGTTGTCATACTCAAGTCAATTGTCAAGTTCAAACTAGGGATCCCTGTCCACCTTATTTAATGTTATCAGATCCGGATGTTAATCAAGAAGCAAATGCTTCTTGTGCAGAATTTTTGATGAGTATACAGCAGCTGGGTTCTACCTTCGGATGTATTCGTTTTACTCCCATTTCATTATACCAGGGCCCCTCTAGAGTCTGACATAGAATTCTTGGTGTGTTAGAAGCTCACAGAATGATTAGGGACAGTGGTCTTTCAATTTTCTGGGACTATGTATTCCTGTTAAGACCAACCTTAAAGTTACTAGTTGGTGTAAACATCTTTGTTATTATTTTGATAAGCAATTGGTCGATTTGATCAAATAATCATGGAAAATCATGCTTCTGCTAGATATTACTAAGAACATGTTGAGAAATACTTGCAAGAGGAACTTCACTTTGAAGCTATATTAGGACCTTTTTTGTCCCTCCATTTGACATACACATCTCTCCCTTTATGACCATGGAGAAATCTGGATCCGACTCTTGCCGTACCATTACAGATCTTAGTTTTCCAAAAGGATTTTTCGGTTGATGATGGAGTAGCCAAAGATATTTGTCTGGGCCAAAAATTTCAGATGCACTACCCTTCAGTAGATTCCATTATCCAAACTCTAGTGACACTGGGTCCTTCGGCAAGAATATTTAAAATTTATATTTAAAGATTAGTATTGATCCACGAGACATTGACCTTTTAGGATTACAGCATAATCACCAGATTTATCTTGATTTATCAGTACCATTCGGATATCGCTTGGGTTCTTTTTCTTTAGTAAGATAGCATGAGGTATACCATGGCAAAACATGGTCTTACTGCACTCATGAATTACATTGATGACCTCATATACTGTGGTTTGCCGTCAACTATTGATGCCTCCCATCACTTTTTGTTGAATCTCCTTCAAGACCTTGGTTTGGACATTAGCCATAAGAAGCTGTGTCCCCCAGATACCAAGGTCATTTGCTTAGGTATTCTCTTTGATACAGTTAATATAGCCATATCTATTCCTCCAGATAAGCTATCTGAGATTGTTAAAGTGTGTCATGAATGGTCGGATAAGATAATAGTTAACAACAAAAATCAACTTCAGTCCCTTTTAGGCTTGTTATTGTACATCTCTAAATGTGTTAAACCAGCCAGGTATTTTTAAATTGTATGTTACAGTTACTCAGGCATAATTTTGATAATAATCATATTGTTCTCACCAAAGATTTTTTCAGGGACTTGGTCTGGTTTCAGACTTTCCTCAACTCTGATAATGCTATTAGTATATATGACATTAAACCTCTTAACACTCATATATATCTTGATGCTTGCCTCCAAGATCTGGGAGGCTGTTGTAAGAATTTTGTTTACAGCATTCCCATTTCCAAGGGCTTCAATGACTACAATATTGTACAATTGGAGATGTTGAATGTGATGGTGGCCCTTAAGATTTGGGCTGCATCTTGGGCTAATAAATATATACACATTTATTGTGACAATCATGCAGTAGTGGATGTCTCAACTTGTGGTAACACCAGAGATGAGGTGCTGGCCACTTGTGCCGGGAATGTGTGGCTTCTTACTGCCATGTTTAACATTGATTTAGTAGTTTCACACATAAGGGGTGCAGACAACAGGGTGGCTGACCTGCTGCCTAGATGGCGCCTCACCTCAGACAATGTTCAGAAATTATCTTATTTGGTTCATTCCCCCATTTGGATTGATACTCATATAGATTTTAAATTATTAAATCATGATATTTAGCCTATGTCTTATGTTTCAGATTCTGATGCAGTGACAGTCCCGCTGGCTTCCAGGGCTTTTGACAGACTTTGGCTTGGCTTCAGACCAGCTACATTGGCCTCTTATCAACATATGTTTCGCCTGTTCATGGCCTTCCTGGTGGTTCTGGACTTGTCCCTGCATCAGATCTCTAGAATGGACATTTTGGCTTTCATGAAGTACCTGTCAGAGTCTGGTATGTCTCCTGATAACATTGTTAATCATTGGACTGCTGTCAGATCTCTGGCTATAATTTATGCTATTGACACTTCACCTTTTCATGATAATAGGATTCCTCTTTTTGTCAAATCTTTGAAAATAAATAGAAGGTTTCAACCTAAAACTACTTTTGGGGTGGATGAACACCTCCTCCTCAGTATGATTACTGTTTCTCAGCATCTTTCTAATCCACTTGTATTCACAGCATTATATTTGTTTTGTTTCTTTTCCTTTTTAAGATTGTCTAATATGCTGCCACATGCTGTAAATGCTTCGATTCTACCAGACAACTTTGTGTTGGTGTTTTTTTTTCAGATACTGGGGCTACGGTCATCATAAAGTGGTCTAAGACTATTCATGATCGGGTTTCAAACACTACCATCACCATTCCTTCTTTTGGGGCTTCTGCTTTATGTTCTATCAGGGCTCTCAGATTCATGCTGGCCGCCAGGCAGGTGTCTCAGGATGCACCTTTGTTTTTGTTACAGTCAAACACCCATTGGGTCATCCTGACGGACTCCAGAGCCAGGATGCACCTTAAGCAAGTGACACCAATGTTGCACCTTCCAAAAATGGTTACTTTTCATGATTTCAGGCGTGGAGTTGCTACCTGGGCTTTTTCCAAAGGGGTTCCCATTGAACATATCCAGATACAGGGCACCTGGTCCTCCTCCTGCATGTTGAGGTACATTTACTTTCCACCTTCTGCCACCTCTCAGGTGGCTTCCACATTCCAACACCTTACTGCTTAGCTACTGCTACTGGGTGTTTCTTGCCTTGTTTTTCCTTTAAACACTAGGTTTGGAACCTCATATTGTCATGTAATTTGTTATGGTTCCCACTTATATGACCATATTATATGCAATGTTTGTCTTACTTCACCTTGTGTGACCTTGACCTTTTAACTGCTATTTATTCTTAACTCATCCTGCCCTTGCCATCCCTGGGAAGGTGTTACTTATTATTTTATTGTGGGTCTTTATTGTTATTGGTCCCTTTGATCTCTACATGACCTTTGTTCATCTGCTGTTAATTCATAGCTTTGACCTACGGATGACCTTTGGTCATCTGATGTTAATTCATAGTTATTTATTATGTGTAGTTACTTGTTTACATTAGGTGAACTTCACCTTTGCAGGTGATTATGATTCATTATTATTCCTCCCCTTGGGGTAGGTTCCATTTAATCAGTAGTGGTCAGCTTTTCCTTTCATCTGACCTTCATGTCTGATTTCAAAGGCAAATTATATTGTCTATTTTTTATGTGCATTAATATGTTGATAAAGTCCTTTTAGTAGTCACATTTATCTATTGTTATTGTAATTATAAATATTAATCCATTAATGCATTTTCTTGTGTTGGGGGGACTGAAGGAATGTCGGAATATACATATTAATTCTTGTGGGGAAGAGTTGGGTCAAAGGTTGTCAATTTGATGCATAAGGTTATATGCACAAAACAAAAGCCTGTGAACTATGCAGTTTAAATGTTTTCAGTCACATGTTAAAATTAACATTATGTTCTTGACTGGGTTCATAAAATAAATACATTCTTGATGTATGTGAGCATATGTTAGACACATGTATGTCAAACCAAAGGGTGCAGTGTGATTGTAGGGTGAGTGCAAAGAAAATTTGTATTTCTCCAAATTCACAGTTTTTAGCAACTTTTCACAGAATGCATGATAAAGATCTTAAATTTATATTATTCACTTTATCAATATTTTTTAGGCATGCTTTAATTTTCTCATCCGTACTTGTCCGTATTTTTATTGCCATTAATCAAAGTCCGTATTGAGTGAGGCCTTTGCATTAATATTACAATAATAAACTTTGCAATCTAGTAACAATATAAGACATGAATGTAAATCATTATTGATTAAATTTTATCAAACCGTCAGTGCTCCACAGATCTTACCACAAGTTGGACTTGAGTTTATGGCTGCAATGGTGGTGTGAGCTAGAATAATTAATTTCATACAAATTCAGCAGTTTACTGCAGAGAGCCTTAAACAACTGTATGGAGTGGTTTCCTCTGCCCATAAAAGCCAAATAAATAACAAAGTAAACACAAGTCCTTGTCTCCTGGCAACAAATTTGGGTCACATGGAATCTTCTTGGTCTACAATTTTCGGTACATGCCATGATATCATATAATATGAAACCATAAGATGGATATCTTTACTTTCACTTTGTTTATATTCACTGGTGAACATGAAGACAGGTTCCGAGTGGCCTAGTGGTCAGAAAGTTTTTGCATCAAATATTACAGCCTGTCAGAATTGTTTTCAATTCTCACAAGAGGTCCTGCCCAATACAATCCTGGCTGTTGAATAGAAGCAAAACCCTATTATTGACAATGTTGAGACAGGTTTATTTACACCTATGGTAAGCCAAGGTCAGATTGCTGGAAATGAATTGGTAACCTGCATGGAGCATCAATTGTGCAGAAACCATAAGACCCACTGAACAAATTTGTGTAACACGGAGCCTCAAGCAAGGATAATGATCAGCCAGTATCTGTATACAAACCGTCCCACCACTTAACACATAAAACTTCTATCACAAGATATTTCCCTCTTCTTTTTATAAGTTTTGCCCAGGTCACACTGTGGCGATGTTTAGTGGCGAATATGCGCGATCATGCAATTCGTCCTTGTTGGTAGCATATTCTTGGTCCATCTTCACTGTTCTCCAACATTCTCCATGGATCGTCATCTGGCTACGACAGTTTCAAACTGTTCAAAACTATCGCCACGCTTCGTCCATTTCTTTGCAATTCTTCATAGATGGTGGTGGATTCGTCGTAGCACCCTCGTACCCCAATTCGCCACTTCGTAGCAGGCTTCTTCATTGTTCTTCATTGTTCGCCAACTTTCCTTTGAAGATTGTCGGCTGAAAGACCAAGAACAAACAACGATATTCGCAGCAGAGAAGCCATGCATCGTCGCCCCTGAAGAATATGCTACGAGGCCCCGGAGATATTCGTCGCTCCTCTCAGCCAATGAGAAGCGAATGTCGCAGTAGTTCGTCGGTGATTGGCGAACTGACTGCGCATGCGAAGAACTGGCTACCAATCAGCTACGACCTTCGTAGGTTGCGGCGAACTGGCTGGAGACTATAAAAGCAGGGCACCGCGAACAATTGTCATCACTTGCGAATTTTTCTTCAATGCGTACACATCGACGAACTTTGGATAAATTTTTGGATATATTTCATACAAGAAATATGGTGAAGAGATCTGGACTTGGAAAGAGGAAGAGGGTCACTCTGCCTCCTGTTGAAGCATCTGAGGAGCCTGAACAGCCAGAACAACCGGATGAACTGCCTGCCACTCAAGCTTCATCATCAGACCCAGGGGATACAGCCACTCTGGCCACCCAGCCGGAAGACACAGATGACTTGGAAGAGGCAACCCAAGACAGCCAGTCCCAGGGGAGGTTCAAGAAGAAGAGGCTGGTGAGGATGACAGATGGGCAAGAGGATGAGATGGCTGAGTGGCTCAAGAACCATCCGGAAATGTACAACAAGGCCAAGAAGGAGTACAGGGACACAGACAGGAAGGAGGCTGCTTGGGCCACCCAGGCCAGGGCCATGGGCCTGGAAGGTGAGTTAGACTAACCATTATGATTTAACCTTTTCATAGTTTCAGGTAATAATTTAAATTGTGATGGAGGTACTACGTGTACAGCAATGTGTAAATGGACTTATGTCGAATGTTTACTTATTCTGTTAATTTATGTTATTTTGAATTGTACTCTGTCATCGTGTGATGTATTAGGCTTCACCCATTTGCAGATGACACCACAGATGTGAAGCAGCTTAAAACTTAATGTAACCCATTGTTACTTTGATAACCTACCTAATGTGTCCGTGTCTCCTCTTCCTTTTTCAGCCATCGACCTGAAGATCTGGTTCAAAGGGATGAGGACAAGGTATGGCAAGCTTACCTGCAAGAAGTCTGGTGATGGGGCAAAGGAACACACAGACAGGGACACCTGGATCCTGAGGTCTTTCAGCTTCCTGGATGACCACATCTCCAGAGTCCCCTCCAGGCAGTCCTGCAATGTAAGTACATTCTCACAGTCTGACTCACCTGGATATCCTGATGTTTTTGCTGCGTTGTGTATTCTTGACTTGTAAACAGTGACTACCTATGGATACAAGTTTGTAGCTGTAACACTAATGTTTGGCAAAAATCTGTAAAGTTTTCTGTAGTGACACAGGAGTTCATACTTGTTACTTCACAGTACCTACCTAAACTGTTTGTTGAACATGTATACTATATGCTTACCATGTGTCTTTGTTCTACTGTACTTTCAGTTGAAACCAGCTTCCACCACAACTGCCTCTGGCTCTGCCGCAGCCACCTCAGCCTCTGCTACCTGCTCATCTGCTACCACCACTGCCTCTGTCATCACCTCATCGGCCTCTGCTGCTTCTGCAACTGCCACCATGCCTTCACACCTATCACTGACTTGGATCCTGCAGATGAGCCCGTGGAGTCAGGATCACTGGGTGAACCAAGAGTGTGCAGCACTCCTCCTCCAGGTATCACCCTCTCTGGGACTAGTGGCAGGAGAGCCACAAGGAGAAGTGCCAGCACTGAGTCAGAGCTCCTGGACAAGATGTGCGAGCAGAGCGACAACAGTGCCCAGATCTCTGACAGGCTGGACAGACTCTTAACATCTATGGAGGCACAGACCAATGACAGGACTGCTTGGGCTGGCTGGATGTCAAGTGCCATGTTGAAGATCCACGAGGATCTCTGGCCCACATATCAGATGCGCAGTATGGACCTCCTCAACCAGACCATCAAGGAGTCCAAGCTGCTTTCGGAGAGGGACATCCAGAGGCAGGAGCTTGATAGGCAGAAGCAGCTGGATGATAGGCAGAAGCAGCTGGACGACAGGCAGAAACAGCTGGACAGTATGCAGCAGCAGATGAAGGTGCAGCAACAGCAGCTGCAGCAGCAACTTATTTTCCATCAGCCGCAGCCACAGCAACAGTACACCATCACACAAATGCCTCCGCCACCCGCACCTGGGCCCGCAGCTCTAGCCTCCTCTACCCCTTTGCCTCAAGGGTCAGACACCCAGAGCCAGACAACTGTTATTTTCCAGACCCCATCGGGGGCCAGTACCTCTGGACAGTCAGTGGGTTCATCATCCAGCACTTCATCCACCAAGTTTGTTATCACAGACACCGAGGGAAGGACAATAGGACTGTCAGACCTGAATTTGTCAGATTTAAATGCGTCATTTGCAGGTATTCCTAGTGTGCCTTCAACACCCATGACACCTATGGCATTACTTAATCAGGATGATTCTCAAGGTTCTTAGGTTTAGAAATAACTTTGTCCTTTGTCTATAGACACTTAAGAAGTAGTTTAGGTGAGATGTAAGAAGTAATTATCAAACAGGTGTAAAGTAATTTATTTGTGTATTTTTGCTATGTCTGGCTCAAGTATTACTATGATTATTACTATTATAAACCAGGTTTCACTTTGATAGCTGTTCTTGTGGGTAGTTTGTTAACCTTAGCTGTTACTAATAGTATATGTAACCAGTTTTACTTTGACAGCTGTTCTTGTCAGTTGTATGTTAACCTTAGCTGTGAGCTATAATGTGTCTGCATTTCTTTATTAAAAAGTACACTTACTATGTTATTGTGATTTGTCCTTTTTGACCTTGTTGGAATAATAAATTGTTTATGTGATTGCTTGTTTTTCTCATGTTTCAAAAACATTGGTGTCACATCTTAACATGAAGGATCCAAAAAAAGTGGCCCAGTGGTTACCAGGACCTGTTATGACCCAATGTGAGTGGTTCACTGTGGAAGTTTCACTGCTTCGAATGAAATGCAGAAATGTAATATAAACAAATTTTAACAGGTGGCCAATGTTAAAATTTGTTTATCTTCCATTTCTGGATTTCATTATGCTCTGATTCCAAAGCAATCGGCGTTTGGTTGCAGAGTTTCCACCTTGCAGCTGGTTAGATTTCTTAACTTTCCTTCAGTTATGGCCTTGATTGATTTTTGACCTTTGTGACCTTCTGGCCCCTGTGGTGGCAAAGTTGTGAACTGGTTTGTGTGACCTGTTACATGTTTGACCTGATTTGGTTTCAGACTTGACCTCTTTGACCTCTTTGACCCTACTATACACATAATACATATATGAAGTGCAATAGGACAATAACTTTATTGCAATACAAGAACATTGCAACTTTATTTCAACAAGTATATAACGCCCAATACAAAATATAACACAGATAATGATGCAGCACTGAATCATAACAATAATTAGCACAATACAGTCACTACTAAGAAATGTCCTTGGCATATGTGAAAGTCTCAAATCATGTCTCTTTGCCACGCCGTGGCCCCTACTGGAGCATTATAATAATGCTTCAAATGCAGTCTCTGTCTCTTGGCAACCTGTGTGTCCCTGTTGCCACCAGTCACATCCTCAATGTCCTGCAAACAAGCACCTTGCCTCCACTGTCCTGGGATAACTCTGTGGTTGTCATCCTCCTCATCACCCAGTCCCTGGTGGATACCTGGATACCTCAGTCTCATGATGTTGTGCAACGTGCAACAGGCCAGTACAATAGAGGTAACAGTCTCTGGATTCTGACACATGGTGGTGAGGAGACAACCAAATCTGTTGGCCATGATGCCAAACGCATTTTCCACCACCCTTCTGGCACGAGACAGTCTGTAGTTATAGATCCTCTCCTCATCAGGAAGTCCTCTGGCACTAAACGGCTTCATCAACCAGGTCCTCAGAGAGAAGGCATCATCCCCAATGAGAAAATATGGCATATCACGGTCATCACCAGGCAATGGCTCTGCATCAGGTACATCCAAGGTGCCATCAATAATGCCTGAGCGCAAATCGCAGTCATTGAAGATCTGTGCATCAGAACTGGATCCATTGGTGCCAACATCCACCCAAAGGAACTTGTACTTGGCATCCACCAGAGCCAGAAGTATTATGGAATGGAAGCCCTTGTAGTTGAAATAGAGTGAGCCACCATTCTTAGGACACCTGATTGCCACATGCTTGCCATCTATAGCCCCCAGGGTGTGATGAAAATTCCATCTGGAAGAAAATTCTGCAGCAACCTGCTTCCATGCATCACTGGTACGGGGACACTGCATGACTTCCTCACCATATTCTGCCACGATGGCCTCACAAGTCTGTCTTACTATGACTGAGATGGTGTTGTGTGCTACCCTGAAGCCAAACATCAGACTCCTGTACAAATCTCCAGTGGCCAAGAAACGAAGTGTGATTGCAAGTCTGCATCCAGGGTTGATAGACTTCCTGAACCATGTGTCATATTTCTCAATTCTGGGCCCCACCCTCTGCAAGACCTCTCTGAACATGGCCGGGTCCATCCGGACAAAATTTCTGAAAGACACCACATCCTCAGCCTCCAGCTCCCTCATCAAACGATCATAGTGTCCATAGTCCAACCTCCTGGAGAGCCAGGGCTTCACCCAATACCTCCTGGGCCTTGGTCGACGCCTTCTCTGTCTATCAACCAGTATCTGTGCAATCACAATCTGATTCTGTACATTTAAACGATGAGCCTCATACAGTTGCTGCAATAATCTGAGTCTCTGTAGATCCATAGCCTTTGATGTACACTGTCCGACGTCTGATGAGAAATGAAGTGAATCCAGATGATCCAGGCTGTTTATATAGAAACTGGCATTATACACGAATTGGTCGTCACTTCTTCTCAGCATGTTCTTCCTCCTCGTCGGGGGCTCGTCACAGCTCGCTCAACCCTCCACCATGGTCGTGGCTCGGTGCAAGAACATCTCACGGAAATCGCTACACTTCGCATTAATTCGTACATACTTCTACGAAGTTCGTTTGATCATCGTCGACGTTCTTCACAGAAACAAGATGTTCTTGACTGGGTGATGAGAACATCGTACCAAGATCTTCCACAGGATGAAGATGATGGTAGCCCATGGTAGCCGGATCGAAGTAATTCGTGGATTTTTCAAATTCCAAACATGTGACCACACTTTCCCGCCCTTTCTGTGGCGAACTACCACGATTTCTAATTCGCAGCAAATCTTCATATTCGCCAGTTAAATCGTAGTGGCCTCGCCACAGTGTGACCTGGGCTTTTCATATTATTATGTGTACTGTGTAGAACAGTGGCCTTGTAAAAGCTAAAAAGCTGCACCAAATTAAAACACAAAAAAGCATTTCTCAATTTTTAACAGTGCTCATGTTTCCTTTTTAAAAAGAAAGTTCATGTGATACTTTTAATTTTAAATCTGAATCTCCAACATATTTTCTTCAATTTGAGTATTTGATGAGGCTGTTTTAAAAGAAATGTGTTCAGGGGAGTGAATCAGAGAAATACTTACTACTTCAAACCAGGAAGTGAATCACTTGTATTGTTTTGACTTTCCTCTGTGACAGTGTCAGCTATCTCTTGTTAAATTATGAGTAAAATAAGTTTAAGCTTTAGAACAAGACTAATAATAAGTTGAAACTTTAGAATAAGGCTGATGTGCTTTTTGTTGTTTCTTTTTGTTGTTGAAAATGGGTAAATCTAAAACTCTCATTTTCTCCGTCTGTTTCAATTACATATATGTTTCCATTACCACTCTAACAATAACAAAGCTTCACTATAAACCTGTGGCATGATCACTCATCCATTGCGAGAAAAACAACAATGTCCGCTTTGCACCTTCAGTATATATTTGAGGATATATTTTTAATTGTGATCTGTGGCTCTCATATCACATAGTTAAAAAAACAATCCACATTCTATATTTTCTAAGGTGTTTGTTTATGCTATAAAGTTATTCACAGTTCGCATATTCACAGTTTTTTTGTTTTGAAAAGTGTTGCCTATGACTTTTAAAACAAAGTTTGTATATCTGTAAATTGTTCACTTCTTGATTGGTTTTAAGAATACAGACCAAACTATTCCTTATTATGTGAAGAATACCCGTCTATAGCCATCTGAACTTGTAAGCAAGAGTTATATACCTTAAAATTAAGATATTGAGCAACACGAGCGACATAAAAATGGCCCGATTTAATAACAATGGAAAACAAAAGCATACCTTTCCAAAAATGTAAAATACTCAATAATTGAGTGATTTTGATATGACAACCACTAAATTGTAAATGTTCACATAGTTTACTACTGTGTAAACAGTGGTATATAGATATTCAAGTCAGAAACCAAGTACAAGATATGTGAAAAATACTGAATGGCAACATCCAACGGAAAAAACACTCAAATAAATTTAGGCTTAGGCTTTAATATTTCTAAAGTACTCCATTTTGGGCACTTTCCATCAAAATGTTAATTTTTATGTGTTGTGTGCTCTTCTATAGCTATTTAAAATTGAAACCACTTATAAAAAAACTTAAAAACCAAGTTTTAATCAGACAAAGTTCCCAATTAACTAACACTTGAAAATCAAAGTATAGACTTCAATGCATCTAAGGCATATTTTAGTGATTTTATTACATAAGACACATCTCAAACCCTGTTCTCATTATGACGTCATAAAATTCATGCCATTACCAAAAGAAATAATAGGAATTGCACACAGAATTAAAAATACCTCAAGATATTGTCTCTTTCTGTCTATCCAAGAATACACCAGCCATTGATGCATAATATTTTATTGAATTTGGATGTTATTTTTGGTAGATTTAATTCTCTAACTTAAATGTGTACTTCCAATAAGTTGAGAGAATATGACGCAGGATAATATTCTGAAATACACGGTTCTGGAGAGTTTAATCTATCCAAATTTCTCTTTGCATCAATTTAAAAAAAAGTGCAATATCACTTTTCCAAGGGCTTTGTAAGCATAAAATTACACTAAAGGATTTGTTTTATTTTGTAAATCTGGTATTTGCATCACTAAAATTGCACCATTATGGTTCAAATAAAGGCAAGTGACTATTCATTTTTTAAAGAACACTTGTAAGAAAAGGCTCAAAATATGATCTGCTTCTAGAGTACTCTGTTCAGTTATGAGTGAACTCTATGCAGTTATTCTCCTATTTGCATCCTACTTAGGTCATCATGGATACATTTGAGTACATACCTGGAGTTTTAGGAGTATATCCTTGAAGTCACTGATACCAGACTGTGAAGGGTTAAAATACATATAATATATTCCTACATACATTAATATAAATTGCTGGTGCAAAGCTATGGGACTACATTATTTTTCCCCAAAAAGACAACTCACTCGGTTGGTTCCTGGAGTGAATGTAATGATTAAAAAAGTAATATAGAATCATATCTGATGACCAAAGTGCTGTTCCTTCTAGAGTCCAGGTTCATGCAAATCAGAAAGATTTGAAAGAGAAAATTTGGAGCCATTAGAATGTACTCAACAACATAATATATAACATTACTTCACAGCTCATTAAATTATGTACAACACCTTTCACTATTTATCACAAACAATTCAGTTTTGAATCTAAAATGTAGAATAAACCAAGATTAAATATTGGTCATCAATAAAATAATAACATTACATATAATGAATGTAGACAATAGCAAATAATTTGAGGACCACTTTGTGAGTTTATGCTTTTAAATTAAAAAGTGCCAGTGTACTCAAAGATTATACAAGAACTGATGTTATCAGGTTTAAGGCAGTTATAGTGTTGTTCCACTGTGTGTTCCCTATTGGATGTAATTGTAACTCCATCATGAACAGTTTAGGACAATATTACACAGTGAAATTATCGCAACTTGCCCCTGATCCTTATCAGATTTTTATTATCTTAAACTTTTCTTTTTAATTATCATGCTGTATCTGGCCTCAGTTTTGTATCAAAACTGGTAGAACGTGTGGTTGCTAAGCAGCTGTTAGAACATATTTATGTCCATAACTTAGACAACCCGTACCAGTCGGCATATAAGGCTGGTCATTCAACTGAGACAGCTCTTCTCTACATAAAAAAATGAAGTTCACTTTTCATTGTCAAGAGGTGAAACCACTGCCTTAGTATTGCTCGACTTGTCTGCCCCCTTCGACACCACAGATCATTCCACTCTTCTTAGTTGCCTCCGAAATTGGTTTGGAGTTGGTGGTTCTGTTCTGAATTGGTTCACATCCTACCTAAGAGACCGTTATCAGTCAATAAAAATTGGTTCTACTTTGTCAGATGTTTGTAAACTCCTATTTGGCGTACCACAAGGTTCTGTCCTGGGTCCTTTGCTGTTCTCATTGTACACTACCCCCCTCAGTTTGATTATCAGTAAACATAAAGGAATTAAGTTTCATTTTTATGCAGATGATAGCCAAGTTTATATACATTTATCCCACAAGAATGCATCTGCTGCCTTTGAAAAGCTAAATAGGTGCCTAGATGATGTTAAAGAGTGGATGTCAACCAGTTAGCTCAAATTCAATCCTGACAAGACAGATTTTATCATCTTTGGATCGAAGAGACAGAGGGACAAGTTGAAAGCATGCTTTCCAATTGATATCTTGGGCAACTCACTCTGCCCTGCTGATTTAGTAAAAAATCTGGGTGTGTGGTTCGATTCAGACTTTTCTTTGTCCAAGCATGTTCAGAAGGTTTGCAAAAGTTGTTTTGTTAAACTCTGTGATTTCAGACATGTCAGGCGGTTTCTTACTCACAATGTTTCTGTGCTTGTGGCTAATGCTCTTGTTAGTAGTCGTTCAGATTACTGCAACTCATTTTTCAGGAGCCTCTCCAAATTTAATCTACGCAAATTACAGTGGATCCAAAATAGTGCAGCTAAAATTGTATCAAATACCAGTCGATACACCAGTATAACTCCTGTGCTAAAGAAATTGCATTGGCTTCCTGTTGAACAGCGTACAGTGTTCAAGACAGCTACACTTGTTTATAGGTATCTTCACACAGGTTTTCCCAGGTAGTTTGCTCCATATCTTTCTTCCTACAGCAGTTCTTACAGTACCAGGCACAGTCAAAGTGGTGGTAATTTCCTTGTCATTCCAAAGTTTTGCCCTTCTATTCATAAATCTGTCAAACAGTTTGGTAATAGTTTTGCTTTTGATGCTCCCACTGTGTAGAATGCTTTTCCTGATGAGATTCATGCCTCTCTCCCTGGCCTCCTTCAGAAAGCAGCTTAAGACCTACCTGTACACCAAAGCATACCCACCTTAGTCAGTATCATTCCCCTGGCGTTCTCCGTGGTGCTTGACCCTTCTGATGTCCCTGGATACAGAAATTTTGTTGACTGCTTTTTGTTTGTTGCGCCTTAGAGTCCTCTTGTTTGGGGAGATTAAGCGCTATAAAAGTCCAATTAGAATTAGAATTTTGGTTTGCACAGTCATCTTTTTTATCTTACGATGATCTTTCACCTATTTTAACAGTTATTTTTCCATCTTAAAACAATGTCAAAAATATCTTTTTAACTTAATTTAATATTTAAGATCTGTAAAGCTTGGAATGAAATTAATCAATAAATCACACCACTGAATCATGATTGTTTTCATTATTTCAAAATGGGAGCAAGGTGTATGATCGGATCACCCCAATGGAACAGCCCAATAACTATAAAGACTTTGCAAAATTTAAACTGGGACTTCCAAAGTTGTTACCCACAGTTCTCACTGATGTATTTGTGGATTTTATAACTATTCTTCACAGTCTCCATTCTACAATAGACTCATTTAGCTAATAATACACATTCATTACAGCCAGGACATCTGGTTATAAATTTATGAGATTAAATCCAAGATCACATCCTCAAAGTTTCAATAATATGTGAACACAGCCAGAAACAACAGTTTCATATTGCTCTCAATGATAAAATAGCTTACAGGGATATTGAAAAAAAAATGTTAATTATGCTTAAATTGGATGAATTATACCACAAAAGACAGTTAAACAACAATGCAAGGTTAACACTGAATCGGTTTCTATCCAAGCAACAAGAATTCAGACTTTCCTTCCTAACTGTTATTTCAATTTTATTTTTCTGTCAGATCATTGGTTATTTAATGCTTTGTGTAGTGTAGTCTGTAAAGGCAGTAACACACAGTGAACTAGTACACACAGTTTGTGCAGGATCCTGTTTTCATTATTGAATGTAAAAAAATGTAAATGTAAAAAAAAATGTGAAAATACAATTAGATGTCTCTGAAGGAGGATAACAGGGGAGTTCTTGATTCCATGAAACAATCACATCAATGCTTGAGTGATATTGAATGTTGAATAAAAAGGGATTACTCTTACTTTTCCAAACAAAACCAAATTTCCCCAAAAATAAACAAAAATGATTTTCCATGATATTAACACAAGATTTTCTAAAATCTTAAACAAAGAAAAGTAATGAATTTGTGTAGACAATGTAAAACTTATTAAAGTTTTAAATTTTTTAGTAGTGGTTAAGAATGACCTTTGTCATTGTAATAATTGTAATTCAGCATGTTCCGGGAGCATGTTCCCGACCATTCCAGACAGGAATGATTGTTTTTGTGGGTCGGTATCTATAGTTGAGATCCAGAATTGGGATCTATATCACACTATATAAACCCCCTCCCCTGTGATGTTTCATTCATTTTACACTTAAAGATGACAGCAACACATCAAGAGCAACCCTCAGGAAATCAGTCACTAACTTCAGGAAGCCACTGGAAGTCGGGTTGAAATTGGCAGTTGCTTTGAGACACTTATCCACAGGGGAAAGGTACCACTGGAGGGTTGAAAGAACGACCTTCTGCAAATTTGTCCCCAGGTCTGCCAGGCCATTTTGAAAGAATTTCAACAAGAGTATCTTGTGTGCCCCACTGATCCTGAAGACTCTAAGAAAATTGAAGAAAGATTTAGAAACATATGGAATGTCCCCTATGCAGTTGGTGCATTAGATGGAAAACACATTGCTATCAAGAAGCCCAAGAAGTCAGGCAGTGAATATTTCAACTACAAGGACTACTTCTTCCTGGTACTTTTGGCTTGAGTCAATGCTGATTACAAGTTCCTGTACGTCAATGCAGGGGCCAGTGGCTCATCATCTGATGCACAGACTTTCAACTGCAGCAAACTGAAAAGAAGAATTGAGAATGGAACCTTGGGACTACCACAACCTGAACCACTTGGACCTGGGGGGCCAAATCTTCACTACTTCCTGCTGGGGGACGATGCCTTTCCCCTGATGCCTTGGCTAGTAGATGCCAACTGATCAGAGAAGAAAGAATAGCCAACTACAGGATATCCAGGGATAGAAGGGTGGTCGAGAACTCATTTGGTATAGTTGTCAAGTGATTCAGGGTGTTGTTGACCACCATGGAGCAGAGACCAAAAGTTGTGAGAGACATTGTGTCAACATGAGTGGTACTACATAACATGTGGAGAAGCCATCAGGGGAGAGCAGACAGACCATCCACTCCAGATGACGACATACAACCACCACAGGGGTACCAGGGGGAACAGGCATCAAGAGAACTTCAGAAACCCATCAAGACCTACTGAAAGACTACTTGAATCATATGGGGGCGCTGGTTGGGCAGGAGTCTAAGAACACTGAGGTCAGAAGACTGAGGGGGAGAACATGCTGTCATATATCAGTCCTTTTCAGGACTACCAAAATAGTATTTTATTTAGCAAAGTGTCGCCTCCCAAAAATAACCCCAAGTTTCCATCAATTTAATTCAATTCAATTTCACCCAAAATATTCCCCATCACAAACACCAAGCAATCCGAAACTGAGTTCACAAAAATAAACTATATCACTTACAGATTCAAACCCAGGTCCTCACTAAACAAAGTTGACATCCCACCACAATATGATCTGGCTTTATTCTTTGAAAAGAAAATTACAAAGTAATATTACAAAAAATTTCTAAATGAATACGTGAAAATATTTCATGCCAAGAAATTAAAAAAAAAAAAAAAATTGCCAGGAAATTTGCAAAACAAAATTATACAAGCTTTGCAGTCCCAGTTAAATAATTTTTTTTTCAGTTTATCAATCCATTGCCACTCAAATTTTTGAATATTTTGTTAGGCCTCACGTTTGTTGGTCTGTCAGTGTGGATGTGGCTTTTTATTTGAGACAGGGACGTGGGTTTGAGTCTGGATCTTGGTTTTTAGGGGACGTGGTTTTGAGTCCAAATCTTGGTTTTTGAGGGGCGTGAGTTTGAGTCCACATCTTCATTTTTGGGGGTTGTGGGTTTGAGTCCAGATATTTGTTTTTTTGGGGACGGTTTACAACTTTGTTTTGGGGGGCTTGTGGGTTTGAGTCCACATCTTTGTTTTGGGGGGTTGTGGGTTTGAGTCCACACATTTGTTTTTGGGGAGTGGGGAAAGCTTTTTTTTAAATTTGGTTTTGTTTAGGTGGTTTCACTTTGATTGGATTTTGGATTATTTTAAAGGGGACTTTTTATTTTTTTTTGTTTTGTGGTGGAAGTTTATTATGTTAACATTCACACATGCATTCACACAATTTTTTGTACTGTGAGTAAGTGTAAGTGCTTTTTTGTTTTTGGAAGATTCAGGTGGCCCTTAAAAGGGCTGAGTTTCGTGCGACTTGTGTGGGCTAATCCGCTGATTTTGGCTGACTCTGACTCTGCTGGCTGGACTGGCTGGGAGATCTTGACTGTTCATGATGAGTGGAAGATGGCACTTGTCATGGTGCTGGTTCAAGTTGAGAGGGTGAAAATGGCTGTGGTGTTTATACTGAAGCACACTGGGAATTGCTGCGAAGAGACTGGATAATCCAGAAGTGTTGTGCTGACTCTCCTCCTGTTGTGAAGGTGCAACTGAAGGTGGGTTGAAAATCATCGGTCTGGAAGTCCCAGGCTGTTGGTTATCCACAACTACGTAAGAAGTTGGCTGTGCTGATGATGGTGAAGGCCCCGATGGTTGCTGTACTTTTGCAATCACTGTAACAGGCTGTCCTGTGGTAGTCTGTTGAGGCTGAACAACTGGAATTGAGACTGGTTGAGTTTCCGGGATGGTCATATTCCCCGTCCTGCTGTGGACTGTGATGCTTCTGGAAGTTGATATGTGGTGACCTGTTGACTTGTGGTGACCTGTCTCTTGCATTCTTTGGCCTTGTACTGTATTTCACTGAGAAGTTTCACTGTCTCATTCCTGAAAGTTAAAAAGTCCCTTTCTTCAAGATGTTCAATCTCAGAGTGGAGATAGTTGCAGAACGACTGTCGAGGACTTGGAGTGGGGTCCTGATGGGCACCCAGAAATGTGGAAATCACCGACCTCATCTGCTGGAACTGATCTAAGACTGGATCTGCAGACGTAGTGGCAGTCATGACTGGAGGCTGTCGTTGCTTGGGACTGGTGGTGGAAGGCTGATGAGTAACATCTGATGCAATACTGATTTTCATCTCAGATTCTGTGTCCCTGGATGTATCTGGAACTGAAGCTGCGGCTGCAGAGGGCCTCTGGGGTGACTTGAATGCAGAAGACGTCGAAACTCCCTTCTGATGTGACTTTATAGAAAACTGTCCTTCAGCCAGGTCTGATGTTCTGTATTCTCCTCAGCTGCTTGTCCTGACTTCGTCTGAGTGAGCTTGCCATATCTGGTATGTTGAGTGTCAAACCACTTCTTCACAGTCCTGACAGGCAAGTTTCTGTAGCTGCTAGCTGCTCCCCAAGTTTCTTCCTTCTTCTGCTTGTCTTTGAAACTATCGTTGGTCTTGTCATAAAGTTTCTCGTGCTGTTTAACAAATTCCATGATGGCTTCTTCATCTGAATCACTCAGGAAAATGGACTTCTGGCCCTTCTTCTGTCTTAATTGAGTTGATTCTACATCAGTATCCGTATCAGTTTGCACTCTCTTCTCTCCTCTTTCCTGGCTCTCTTCCCTCCTCTCTCTCTCTCTCCTCTCTGTCCCTCTCCTCCTGTTCAATCCTCTCTCTCTCATCCCTCTCTCTCTCATTCATCCCTCTCTCCCTCCTCCTTCTCTCTATATGCTCAGCTGTATCTCCTAACTGAAACTGTGGTTGAATGTCAGTTGGTACTTCAATCTTTCTCTTTCTGCCCCTTGGCATGATGATCAATTAATCAATTGTACAGCTTGTTTTAAAAACAAAAACTTATAAACAGTGAAATCTCACAGAACAGATTTCACCCCCAACCAGTCCAGCCTAGCTCAGTACTTAAGCTAATTTCAAAAAAATAAAAATCCTAAAATCAAAGCTGCACACAAAGTTGTATCTCGACAAGTCAAAACCCAAATATACGCAGATTGTCTACCGACTCCAATTTTATACCGACAGATTTTGAAGCCGACAGGCCGTAAAACGCAAAAATATTGCTGGCCTGTCGGTTACAGTTACCGGCTTGTCTGTTAGTGTTACAGGCCTGTCGGTTGTTGTGTACGGCTTGTCTGTTTCAGTTTATGGCCTGTCGGTTACAAATTTTCCCAACTCTAGGACCCAGTCTGTAAAAGTTACCGAGTGGCCTGTAAACTTTACAGGCCTGTCGGGAACAGTTACAGACAGGCCGGCTAAAGTTACTGACTGTACTGTAACACTTCACGCACGATCGGTGTGTCATCACATACAGTCTGGAAATCCATATTTGGGACAAGCCAGATACCTGTTACAGACAGGCCTGTTTGATTAACTGACAAGCTGGGAAGTGTGACCGACAGGCCATTAAGTTAACCGACCAAACATGTTTGATATTTCACCGACTCTCCCCAACAGGCCGGGAACTTGTAACCGACCCTAACCAACCATGTAAACATTGGTCCCAACTCTCAAAAAATGAATAGTTACTAGCCTGTCGGCTCCACTGGAACATCTGCATTAAGTTTCCTATGTTACTACCAATAAACAATCATGCTACACACAATAATGAATAATTTGGTGGTTGTCACACAGAAATCACCCAAACATTTACATGTTTCGGATAATAGAAGGACAGATAATCGAGGTTCTACTCTATATATATTGCACAGTCCACACAATATAAACTAATATGAGAACACAGAATGCCATCTTATTCAAACAACACTTGTATGATTTACCATTATAAAAGATACACATATGATCAGATGATTAGAGTTTAGATAAAATTTTAATAAGTCTGAAATAGAGAATGCCTCTCAATGCAGCATATCTCCAAATAGGGCATAGTAAACCCAGCAAACAGGGATATAAAGGAATCAAAATAGTTGTCAATGTCAACATATTTAAAAAGATCCATTATCCTTGATTTCCTGTCGGCTTTTTTCAGAATTAGAAATTGAGGTTATAAAAGACCTATTCAGCATACAAATGATGTTACAACTTTAAGCAGGGGGACAATGGTCAAATCAGGCCCTTTCCAAAGTTTTATGGCCAATGATTTAAGATAGTTTGTTTAAACTTTCAAAATTGGTAACACACTTGCGTCCCACCTCTGAGATAAGAGTTTGAATCCATGATTGACCTCAATTAGGAAAGCTCCAATGGGTTGCCATTGGTCGGCCATTTACAGTACAGAAACTTGACCATCTGTATGTACTGGTTTCCTCTGTGCTTTAAATTATCCATCAGAATATACTTATTATAAAGGTACCAGGCATGATGTAAAATACCAAATAAATGAACTTTCCACACCAAATAAAACAATATTAACGAGATATAAGGACTTTTCTGTAAACAAAACAATTTAACTTTGAATCAGATCTGCATTTTGAAGTAATAGATAGATAGATAGATGGGGAGATATGTTTTTTATTATACTGACAGTGTGTTATATGCATACAATACAATATCACAACTACATACTGTAACACCCAGCCTGAAAAGGCTTACAAGTCAGTTTTAACCACATTGACAAAAATAGTGTGTAATACATAGTAATAATAACATTTTGGTAAATTGACATTTATCATTATAAACACAAGTCATGCCTGTTAATTCACCACAAGTCATATTTGTTAATTAACACGTTAAAAGTTTATTTTTCCTACATTCCCAAATTTTAACTAGAAATTTGACAAACTTTCTTACATGACAATTCTGCAGTTTCATTAACTTTAAAAATTTATCTTCCAGATCTAATTCTTGGAAGTCAGAGCAAATATTTTGTGAGATATAATCAAAAAAAGCAGACCGTTCTGCATAATAGCCATCACAACAGATTACAAAGTGTATTTCGTCTTCGACTGCATTAATAATAAAGTATAAGTGATACAAATCCTATAACATAAAACTGAATAACATGCTCAACAAATACAGTCAAACCTGTATATGTTACCAATCCAAATAGAGACCACCTGGTAGTTGTGACTGATTATATTCTTCCCACAGAAATTTAGATACAAAACATACCCGAAATACTGTGACAAAAGACCACTAAAATCATTCCCAATGGGGGTGTTCCACTGGGGCCAACCTGCCGGTAACTAAGAATTTTTTGAGGGTTGGGACCAATGTTTACATAGTTAGTAAGGCTCGGTAGTATATTTTGCTAACCCTCCCCAACTCTTGTTCAGAGATGGGATCCAAATATTCAGCCTTGACCTAGTTTCAGATTTGTTTATAGGTCGACACTTAAATCCTCTTTTTTCCCAGAGCCCCATACAAACAATATTTTCTGCAACTTTGTTGGAAGTATCTTTTGTAGCACCAATTATAACATTTTTGAATGGCATTTTTCCAAAAAGAGTTTTGACAAACAAACATGCTGAAATGTACCTTGACCAGTCTTTAAGAGGGTGCAACACAGTTTTTTTCTGGAAATTCTTCACCACCTACAACTTCCCATCAGTTTTACATCTTCATCCAACATCTTGTTTAAACTTTGTGTCTTCAATGCTTGAATGCTTTTATCACTAAATACATATATGTCAACCTGAAATTGATATACAAGAATCTCAAACATTTATAAGGATTTATAAACATTTCATGTTTAAAAACATTTTTAAACGTTTTACAAACATTTCATGTTTAAAAGACTTTAATAAATATTTTAAAACCAAAGAAAAGTATGATAATACAGTTATAATGCAGTAATGCAGTTCCCACCTTAAGTTCATTGCTCCTTATAAAACAGTCTTTATTAACAGAAATACAAAATATTATTTATCAAATATCAGTTCCTTTAAAGCTATAACAAAACTTCATACTACAATAGTAGTGACGTTTGACAGATTGATCACATAAAGTGAGTTACAAAAGGATATACTTACCAAAGTTGTTTCCTCAAATCCAAAACAAGATGGTGTAATAGCTATGATGACATCATCACCCAAATTCAAAATGAGGTCGGTTTACAGCTAAACCTTTAAAAATGTTTACTGAACATTTATGAATGGTTTATAATACCAAGAAACGCCGTCTAAACCATTAAAGCAAAAATTGATGAAAAAAATTGGTTTATTTTAGGTTTAGAAAACGTTTTTAAGGTTTATAAATGTTTATAAACATTTAGAATGTTTGCTGGGTATAATACAGTTTAAAATATTGTTTGTAAATTGGACCAGTTCTGATGACTGTGCAGTCAATTTATAAATAACAAATATTTGTTTTGTCGGCTAGGCGACCAATGGAAAACATCCAATATAATTACAGGGGAGCTTCAGTTATGCCAAAAGTAACTTCAACATTTGTATTCCAAACATTTGTGAGGAATGAAAAATACAGCTGGTTCATTCTAATTCTAATTGGACTTTTATAGCGCTTAATCTCCCCAATTCAAAGGGGACTCTAAGGCGCGAAACAGTCAACAATCTCAATGACCAGGGACAGAAAAGAGTTCCAGCACCATGGAGAACACCACGGGTAAGTAAGACTAAGGAGGGTATGCTTTGGTGTAAAGGTAGGTTTTGAGGCGTTTTCTGAATGAGGTGAGAGAGGGAGACGCAGGAATCTCATCAGGAAGAGCATTCCATAAATTCAGGTGTGTTACATTAATTACTGAAACACTGCAAGCAGAAAAAATGACCAGAGAACAGTGAAGTTTGGACTTGGTGCATAAAACAGTGCACAATAAACTGACAATTATGGAACTCTGTCAATGATTTCAAAGTTTGATTACCTAGAAATATAGGTAAATCTAGGTGCCTTATAAAACCCGGACTACTGGAGGTGCTATCGGAGGGGTGCGATGGGGTGCGATGAACGGCCATAGCCCCCAAGTTATTAATATTCGTGAGAAAATATGAGGACACAGATTTCTCTTGGGATTTCCTTGCAATATTTTATAAAATAAAAGCATAGACGAAGATCAAATACTTTAAACTACAAAACTCACGGCCATAGTACCCAAGTCATTAATATTCATGAGAAGATATGAGGACACAGATTTCCCCTATAGTTTCCTAACAATATTTTATAAAATGGACGTCTCCACGAAGATCAAATACTTTAAACTCAGAACTCACGGCCACAGTACTCAAGTTATTAATATCCATGAGAAAATATGAGAACACAGATTTCTCCTGGGATTTCCTTGCAATATTTTATAAAATAGAAGAATGGACGAAGATGAAATACTTTAAACTAACAATATTTTATAAAATGGACATCTCAACGAAGATAAAATACTTTAAACTACATGACTAGGGTGCTATGACCATAGAGCTCATCAGTCAATTCATTAAAAGAAAATTAACTCAACTAACACCTTAACTGTATCTATATAGGTTTACTGTAGTGTAACTATAGAAAGCTAGAAGATATTTAATACACATGTAATAATACATAACACTCACCAAACCCTCTGTAGCACCACAAGTGATCTGGGACTTGGATGAGTGCATCATGACTCCATGAATGACTTGGGTGCTATGACTATAGAGCTCAACAGTCAATTCATTTAAAACTAATTATCACAACTAACAGCTTAACTGTATCTGTGTAGGTTTACTGTAATTTAAGTATAGAAAGCTAGAACATACCCAGCAGACACACAACGTTCGTCTGACGTTGTTTTATGGTTGTAAATACGTTGCTGACGTCGTCAACCATGAAACAACCTTATCACAACTGTTGGGGATCAGAATAGCATGTGTCACATGGTGATGTTTACTTCCTGTGGCCATTTTGGATAGAAATCAGTTAAGGTTAGTTTGAATATGTATCTTAAAATATCACTCTGTATGTTCTCAATCGGTGTATATTAGTATAGTTTTCTATGTATCAGACATATATAGCATATTTTAGTGTAATTTATTGGTGCACATGTTTGATTATTCTTCTAAAACTTGGACTGATATTTCCCAGCTATTATTTTGTGCCAATCTGGTGCAGTGGAACAGAATGAAATTTCAATGTTCACCTTGTGCATAATTTTATATGAGTGTTTTTATGATCTATGATGACTATAAATGACTATTTCACATTCAATGTTTTAATTTTGTCTATTTTGTTCAAAGAAAAGGTCATTTTGAAATATTTACGTTCATGCAACGCAAAAATTACGTTGATCCAACGTTCATATTATAACATTGCTACAACGTTGTTGTTTTAACGTTGGAACAACATTGCTGTACTGCCCAATCTTTATAAGTTAAAATCTGCAAGCATTTTTAATATGTACTTATTACAAGTATAGTACCATCCAGTCAGTCAATGCAGCAATATTTATTTTTAGCTTTGATTAGTTTCTGGTGATTTTTGTCTGGTGTATAAAATTTATGAAGTAGACATTTTGGACAGCTTATTAATGTACACTAATACAACGCAGTACTAACGTTGATCCAACGTTGATATTTTAGCGTTGTTACAATGTTGTTGTTTTGACGTTGGAACAACATTGCAGTACTGACGGTAGCTAAACATTTATTTTTGCATGGTCACATAAGTCACTCATTCTATCCCCAGTGATCAGGATACTATTGTTGATGTCAAAATTTGTGATTTTATATCTGATCATGCATTAGTCAAATGGGATGGTTTTTCACTGCTGATCCCAGTTCTTAGGAACCATCTGATCATTACTTTAACAATGTATGCATCATCAATAATAACTTGCATGATTTCTAAAGTCTGTGTACCATTAAGTTCAGGTTAATAATTTAACAATTAAAACTGAACTTCAGATATGAGCCAAAATTTTAACTGGCCCTGTGCAGCGTGGACTGAGGGTGGCACTGAGGATGACAGAACTGTACCATCGATGTGGGTAAACACAGCAGAAAAGAGAATGTGTCGGCTACCATTTTACAAAATTCCTCAGAAGACCCAGCAGAGTAGAAGACAGCCAGATAGCAACTGGAGATAGTTTCCAATAGTTAAAGTAAAGTTTATTTTAGATAAGATCTGTTGAGTATTTTTGCAACTTTATGAATTATTAAATATTGTGACCACTTACCATAACGTGAGGTTTCCTGGATGGTAATAAAAGTAATAACATATGCAATAGGGCCCTATAACTGGCCCCATGATTCAGGTCCTTGTAAATCTGTTCAGTAAGCTGACTTGTATTAGTGATGTGCTCCAACTTTAGTGCCTACTTTTTACAAGATCTTGCAATTTTAATTAGGGGTGCGACCGAGCAGTTGACACTCGCCGAGCGAGGCCAATTTCACGAAAATTCGAGCCCAATTTTAAGGGTCGACTACTCGTGGGTATACAACAACCTATTATAGCAGTTACGTTTATTAGGAAATAAAAAATAAATAACATACCTTGCTAGCATTAAATCGCATAATCCACAATTTCTGACATAATATTAAATATATTATATGATGACATCAGCTAATTCAAGCGATTCAAAGCTTTTATCTTTATATTTTTGTCGTTTACGTGAGCCGCCATATTGGATGTTGTTTCCTGTAATGGTGGATACTAAACTTCGCGAGTGCTCGATGTCGAGTCGAGTTTTTGTCCGCGAGTAATCGACCCGAATTATTTGTACTCGTCACACCCCTAATTTAATGCATGCAGTTTTAGGTTATTAACTTACTGGCATAAGACATTCAATATTGCAGAATAATCTATATATTCTTACACATTGTAAGAAGAAAATACACCACACTTCAACAAAATGAAATTTACTCTAAACTTATTGTTATTTCATTTCAGATGCTCTTCAAAGGAATGGTGATGTCAAAGCCACTGAAATAATCATAGATGAGAAGCAGCCACTTAAAATACACCCCTGGCAGGAAGGGGATACAGGGACCAAAAAAGGACCTCTGAAATTTAAAAAAACTATAACAAAGCAGTGCTCCTGCTTGAATAATTAGATTTTATGTTCACATTTATAAGTAAATACATTAATGAAAAGTAAAAGTAATTTGTGAATACATTGTAATGCCTTTGCAGCAAGGAAATTTCCTGCTGAAACGTCAAGTCAAAAATTTCACATTTTATATTATCATTATTCTGTGTTGGTAGGATTTACAAAAGGGATGATTTTGAACCATTTTATAATTGCATTATCTTAAAATATTTCTTTTTTGAAAGTAAAGCAACAATTTGTGTGATTTTTTTAAACTTTTCTAAAACCTGTGATTTGCTACATTGATTGCAAAAAATTACATTCAGGGTGTTTACTTCTGACATTCTCTTTCTTTTTTACAGATATTATATACATTACAGACACCTTATCAGTAAATTGACGTTTAATGCTAGTAGCTACAAAATTAAGATAACCCAGTAAACATTTTTAAGTTTTGCAAATGTTTGGAAAAGGTTAAAAAATGATGGGTACGAAAACCATTTATAATAAAACATTTTATGCATACTGTTTATTAAATGTTTAATGATAAATGTTTAAAAAAACATTATAAATGAACATATTAATGTCTGAATAATAATGTGGTCAGAGGTCAACTTCAATACCTTTTTAAGGTTTCTCACTAATGAATATATTATTTTTATGTCTAGAATTGTAAGATAGTGGCTAATAAATTGTGCCCAAATTCAATTCTCAGTTTTAGGACGATTTTTGAAAAAATCCTCTAAAATCCCCTATTATTGCTCACCGTCATCTTTATGTGGACATGTTTGAAGGTGAAGGTTTAATAAGCATTTTGAAAATATGGGTTTAAAAAACGTTTTTGACAGAATGTTTTTAAAACATTTGATAAACAATGTTTTTAAAACATTTTATGTGTATTGTTTATAAACCATTTCATAATGAATTTTTGAAAAACATTTCCAGCATAACCTTTACTTCATTAGCTATTTTATAAATGTTTAAGAAATGTTTCTAGTCAAATCTAGCTTCTTGGGTTATGTTATAAACATTTAATAAATGTTTTAAGTAAAAAACATTTGTATATAGAATGGTTAAAAATATTTTAAACCATTACACTGTAAATGTTTACTTGAAAATATTTAGAAAACTGTAAGATAAGTTTAAATAGGTTTTAAAACGTTTTGCAAATGTTTAACCCATTTTAAAATGTTTCAAATGTTTACTGGGAATACATGTTTAGCTAATGCTTTTCAGTTATTTTGTGCAATGGCAGAATAAATAGGTAGACTATGTTGTAATTAACTTGCTTTTACTTCTTAAGTCTATCAAACATAATGTTTCTATAAAGTTTAAAAACCACATGTAGTCTTTACAACATAGAAGACATAGAAAGTGTATACTGTAAAAATCAGATAAATAAAAAATGCAAAGTTGTTTTATGACTTTCTTTACCTTGGCCTTCTTTGGACTGATGGTCACAATATTTGACTAGAACACAACGTTGAAATTTCCAACATTGAAACAACGTTGAAATCTGCACATTGGTTTGACGTAAAAATATTGACGTTAACACAACGTCAGATATGAGACGTTGAAACAACATTCTGAATATGACGTCAACCCAATGTGCAGAATTCAACGTTGGCGCAACATCAGTGTATGACATTGCTTCAACGTTGGATCAATGTTATTTTGCCTGCTGGGTATTTAATTTACATGTAAGTAATAAATAACACCCACCTAACCCTCTGTAGCACATGTATTATAATGACAGTTAATAACAGTGCTTATGATGCTGTAATGTTTTGATGTATTGCCATATTATGTTTTGTGTCAATATAATTGAAAAAAAAAAAATTGTTTTTTTTTATTGGGGGGGAGGTATGCCATGTTTAAACACACACTGGTAAACAAAAAATGGTTTATAAACAAAGTTAGCCATAAAAGACGTAATCCCCAGTCTGTTTGAAGATGAGACCTAACATAGTACACAAACAAAAGAACCTAATCCCCTTTGATATTGGGGCAGGTATATTACCCTAGCAGAGTTAGGAAACGGGGGAAATCTGTGTCCACATACTTTCTCATGAATATTAATAACTTGGGTGCTATGGCCGTGAGTTCTGAGTTTAAAATATTTGATCTTCATGGAGACGTCCATTTTATAAAATATTGGAAGGAAATCCCAAGGGAAATCTGTGGCCTCATATCTTCTCATTAATATTAATGACTTGGGTGCTGTGGCCCTGAGTTCTGTAGTTTAAAGTATGTTTGAACAGTGAAACATGGGCGCTAATGACGCATATAAAGTGATACAAATTATACAGGGGCTTTCTGATAATATTAAACAGAAAGATCATTACGAATGACGTCATTCTTATTTGCAAATCATGTAGTATTTAGTCTTAGTCAAGTGGTTGTGACTCTACAAAATGACATTAATACAGGAGATTGGTGATGTATTGCTTTCTAGTAGACATAAGCTAAAATATTCAGAACAAATAAAATTTGGACGTTGGGAAAAGTGAGTAGGACATGTCTGTGAAGAATGGTTCCTAATATTCATGTTGCATGTTGATGCATATGTATGACACAGAGATTATTGTGTGTTTAGGTTTTTTTCAGTTTTCACCTTTATAGTTTATGGACCTTTCCACGGTGTCAATCAAAATACCGCAAATTGGCAAACATCCTGTTTACTACAATAGCAACAACCAATCATTTCCTCCGGTTTTTATCGGCGCCATTTTGAATTACAAAAACGTGGTCATTTTTAGGGACATATTTGTAAATATTATTGCTTTCTGATAATGGAACAAAATAAAACCAAAGTATAATTTAATAAAAAAATTATATCACCAATCCTACCTACTTTAAAATGTCTGAAATGTATATATATGTCCCCAAGCTGCCATTGTTTACATTTTACTGTAATATACAGGATTTGTTTTGATCAATAAATTGCTTATTTATTTATTTTCTAATTTTTGTCACAATAAAGCAAATATACTTTATTACATAATTGCTTATTATATGCTACATCCAATCATTTACAATACGTGTTATTTATCTTATATCTTGAAATACTCAATGTTTACGTTTGATTTCCCGCCATTTTCGACATTTGTTTGTCAGACAAGGCCTGACATGGAGACAACTAAAATACCGTAAACCAGGAAGTGGGCGCGCCCATTTAAGAAACACTTGGAAATCCAAGGCTATGTTAAAATCCATGAAAAATGCTCAATATTTGCTTGATTTTAATAAGACAACCACCAAATTGTTCATTATTATGTGGAGAGTAGTCGTAGATAGATAATTAAACTGGTAACTCAACATAAGATATCTTATAAGTAAGATATTCGTGGACCAAATCCACGGAAAAAATCGCCCAATTAAAAACACTGGGAAATCAAAGGCTATGTTAAAATCCCTGTAAAATGCTCAATATTTGCTTGATTTTAATAAGACGACCACCAAATTGTTCATTATAGTGTGTAGAATAGTCGTAGATAGATAATTAAGCTGGAAACTTAACATAATATAGCGTAAAAGTAAGATATTCGTGGACCAAATCCACGGAAAAAATCGCCCAATTAAAAAACACTGGGAAATCCAAGGTTATGTTAAAATCCTTGTAAAATGCTTAATACTGGCTTGATTTTAATAAGACGACCACCAAAGTGTTCATTATTATGTGGAGAGTAGTAGTAGATAGATAATTAAACTGGTAACTCAACATAAGATATCTTATAAATAAGATATTCGTGGACCAAATCCACGGAAAAAATCGCCCAATTAAAAAACACTGGGAAATCAAAGGCTATGTTAAAATCCCTGTAAAATGCTTAATAATGGAGCGATTTTCATAAAACGACCACCAAAGTATTCCTTATTATCTGCAGAATTCTCATGTATAACTGTAGAGAGAGTGATGTAAATTCGCCAGTTTTTTTGCACTTTTGGTTCTGCTACATCAACTCATAATTTTTTTTTCAATTTTTTGTTTTAATAAATATGGCCCATCCCTGTATTATCCAAACCTGGAAAAAAATTATCTCACTTGGACATAGGTTCACTTAGAGAGCTGTTATTATTTCATACAAAAATATCGATTGTTTATGAAAATGGATCTAAATTCGCCGTTGTTTGAAAAAACTGTTTTTCAAGCATAATACCATAGTACTAATATGCACAGAAGTCGTTTTTATTTGATTTCTATGGCTAATTTGTATATTAGGCGATTTTTAGGCGATTTTCCGTTTCCGTCACGGAATTCCGTCATTTTTCCGTGGTTTAGAAACCACCCCTGTGGGTTGAGTTAAAATATCACGTCTGTTTTGTGTGATCAATAACAAGAATACCAAAAGAAAGACATATGACGTCATTGTTATGTGATGAACTGACGCGTGAAATACTCTTTAATATTGAAGTATTGTTTGAAAACACGTGCAGATTGTTGAACTTTGGACCTCCTGAATGCAAAATAATGACAGAATTCTGTGAAGAATATCTTACAGGACTGTTTGTTTACACATTGAAAAATAAAATACTGCGCTTTTGACGTTGGAAGTTAACCAGTTTGTGTCAATTACTTTATTTACAAATGAATGTACAGTCAAGGTACTGTATTTGTAATCTATGTTCAATATCATATATATACAGTACAATTGTTAATTGAACTTTGTAACCATCGTGGCCTGTTTTTATTGTCTTATGATAAAAGTTGTAAATGTGAATTATGATTGTGAGCATGAAATTTATTCACTATAAACAAACAAATATTCTTAATTAATGATAAAAACAAATATGAATATTATTTATCCTTGATCAGTTTGATGAAAGGTAGCAAACTTCACTGGGTGAGCAGTACTATAAACTTCCAGTAAACTGATATATTGTTACAATATTCAAAGTTTTTCTAAAGTAGGAACTTCACCTGTCCTTGTTCGTCCGTACCCGTGTCCGTATCCGTGCCCGTGAAAAGAATGAAACCAATCAAAGTATCACAGCTAACTACACCTGTCCTTACCCGTACCCTTGAAAGTTAATACCCGTGTCACTTCACGGATGGGATGGTTTCTGATCGTTCTATCACGGACACGGATGAGGGGGGCAAAACTTAAACATTGCTTGAGGATTATACAAAAATCAATATCCCCCTCCCCATCCGAGTCCTCAGCATAACAACCTCAAATTGAAAAATACGGACAGAAATAAGGATAGGTGTAGTCGCTATCACTGACAAGGACACGGACACTGACGGAAATTACGGACACGGGCAAGGACAGGTGAAGTTCTTGCTTAAATTGAGTTTTATTGAACCATTAGATCACATTTGATCAACTTTTTCCCTTGACCAAAATGTAAATATTGCTTGTTCTTGATAAGACAGGCAACACATTTCACTTATTGTAGTAATAAACACCTCTTGCTTGGGCGTTTGTTACAGGATATACGCCAAGTAAAAATTCCAAATAATGCCAAAGCATCACAGCTGATTCTATGCGCACAGACAGGTTTTTGTTCACTGCGCACTTCTGGTCTTTATAATGCCCAATATGCCAATAGCACTAATTTTCACCAGTTAGTCTACGTACACATGTATGCGGCTTACGACATCCGACGGCCGATTTGCGATAGCGAATTTTGTTTCAACCTTCCCAATATTCTGTCGACATTCATCTAAATTCACTTGTCATCCGATTTTTTCGGTCCCAGATAAAAAAAATCGCTGTCGCACATCGGACGTCGGATGTCGCAAATCGGAGTCAGACACATGTAAACAACCAAACACAAATGAGAAGGAGGGAAAAATTCGCTGTCGCAAAATCGGCCGTCGGATGTCGTAAGCCGCATACATGTGTACATACACTAAGAATTAAGCAGACAAAACCTGGTGGCTAGTACTTTGTGAATCTTGTTAATCAGGTGTAATGGTTTCCAATGTGAATGGAAGAAATGCAAACCAGAAAGTTGGGAAGACATGCAACTGTTTCAGAAATATGTTCATATTATTGATTTGTGTTGGTAATTAGTACCTTGTGATAGTTGGAAGTCAGGTATTCCTGCCCTGGCCATGACACCAGTAAGCAGAAATTACTTATGTTTAATTGTTTATTAATCTGTAATAACTTGGAGTTTGTTTTAAAATATTCAGATATATACAGTATTCTAATTGTGTTCATCCAGTCACTGAATGTGCACTCAAATTCACCATCCTTGATGTACCTGCTTCTTAGGTAACCATTGATTTTTGTTTTATTGAGGTACACATAATGATAATTGAAAAATTCACATCTTATTTTAAAAGGTTTACATTTCAGTGTTTATGTCAGCTGTCACCATTAAATTTTCTGAAGTGACCTGGACCTCAGAAATCCTTTCTGGGCCATATGTAAATGCTATGAGATGACATGACTGATGTGATGACATGCCTGCATACCTGATGATATAGTTTAATCATGTCTGATGTGATGTCTGCACGCCTGATGAGGGGATGAATTCCTGGTGCTGTGATGAAACTGGAATGCCAAGTTAAGTTGAGTGAAGTCTTACTTTCAATAAATTTTTTTTCCATTGAATGAAATATCACTGACTCAGTCAAAAATTATTTCATATTGTAAAGTTTCCTGTGGCAGCTCGCATATTGTGAGTACAACTATCGTATTGCCCCAGTAATGTCTTCTGTTAATGAATTGGTCAAATACAAAATCATTTAATATATGCTAGATTGTTGGTATTCAGTTCTGTATGATGGGAACATATCTTTATTAAAGCCCACCATGTTTTGTTAAAGTGTCAGTAAAGTCTGAACACAGGTGAAGTATACCTAACTCACTGTTTCATTTAAGTTTACACAAAAATATCTTCTGCTATGCACACCTTGCATTGTGTGATCAAAATCTCCCTCTCCGAGTATGTTCAGAAAGCATATTCTACTGTGTACTTAACATTTGAAATCAGTTTCAATAATACAGCTGCAGTCAAGATGTTGGTCAGCTGACAATGCATGATATACATCGGCTGTAACTGTGAAAAGAACCTGCATTTAAGAGGAGTTGGTTAGCATTAATTCACCATTTTTAGTTGTCTGTTTAGTGATGGGCTGGTATCATTAATGTGTACATCTCAAGGCCGCCAATGCAAAATATTCCAATTCTGGGGTTCCGAAAAAGTGACAACTTAGAGGGCCTGTCCCAATACTTTGCTGCCTGGAATACAAAATTTTCATTATGTTTGATGTTTGTCAGCTAAGTAACCAAAGTTTACAACTAATATAACACCAATGGTTTGTGGGTTTTCCTATATTACTTGTTAATACTTATTGTGTAAAATGTAATGTGTACATTTAAAAAATTGCATTGACACAGTCGCAACTTTTACATGTATTTTTTTCTACAGAGATGCTGGGTCATTATACCATTTTACTTTTACAGTGCCCTTTATGCTGTGATATTGTGTAATTTGGAACCCAATCAACCACAAAATACAGTCATATTTTTGTATCAGTTATCACAGTAGGCTGAATATTTACTTTATTGTTTATTTCAGTTTGTCCCCTTACACTGTGTCAGAGGTATCAAACTACAGTAGGGTGTCAGAGGTTCACACTACAGCCAGTTTTCAGTTTAAAGAAAGGTGGAGGAGGTGTTAGAACACAGCACAGTGTCAGGAACATCAGAATACATCAATGTTAGAAATGACAAGACAGAAAATAATAGTGAGTAAACATATATAATTAAAAAGTTAACTGTACATAGTTTTTACCCCACAGCCCTTAAGGGCTGTCGGGGTATTGTTTTCACCCATGGGGTCCGGATGGGAGAGCGGGTGGGTGGCGGGAAAAAGTTTGTCTGGGCTGTATCACAGAAACTGTAAGTTGTAGGAAGTTGATACTTGGTAGGGACATTGGTTAGGGGTTGTACGTGTGCAACATCATGGTGTGACCTTGATTTGACCTTTGACCTTGCCGTAGTGACCTTGACCTATAAAATCTTGTCCGGGCTATGTCTCAGTAACCGTAAGGTGTCGGAAGTTGATACTTGGTAGAGACATTGGTTAGGGGTAGTAGGTGTGCAACGTCATGGTCCGACCTTGATTTGACCCTTTACCTTGCCGTAGTGACCTTGATTTTGAAAATCTTATCCGGGCTATATCTCAGAAACTGTAAGGTGTAGGAAGTTGATACTTGGAATCGACATTGGTTAGGGAGTGTAGGTGTGCAGCATCATGGTCTGACCTTGATTTGACCTTTGACCTTGCTGTAGTGACCTTGACCTATAAAATCTTGTCAGGGCTATATCTCGGAAACTGTAAGGTGTAGGAAGTTGATACTTGGTAGGGATATTGGATAGGGGGTGTAGGTGTAAAGCGTCATGGTGTGACCTTGATTTGACCTTTGACCTTTCCATAGTGACCTTGACCTATAAAATCTTGTCCTGGCTATATCTCGGAAACTGTAAGGTGTAGGAAGTTGATACTTGGTAGGGACATGGGTTGGGGGTTATATGTGTGCAGTGTCATGGTGTGACCTTGATTTGACCTTTGATCTTGCTGTAGTAACCTTGCATTTAAAATTTTGTCCAGGTGATATCTCTGAAACCGTAAATTGTAGGAAGTTGATAGTTGATAGGGACATTGCTTAGGTGTGGTGTGCATCATAATTTTTAGTTTACTGATTAATGCTGTCATCCCGCTATTGTCTTGTTTAATACCTTATCTTTACAAACATTTTCTTTCACTTAGATGTTATTTCGTCTATGTAAACGTCATTTGGACCTTTTTGTAGCTGACAGTTCTCTGAAAGTATCCTGATTTTGTACTGTTTCACTACTTCTATATCTCATGGTGTTGAAAATGATTTCCCCTGTCTGTGAGGTACGGGCAACTCTGATGCTATTTTTATCAATGGTGTCCGGGTGTGTTGGTAATGCGGGCCATAGCAGGAAAAACATTTATTGAGGTATATCTCAGAAATGGTGCTGTTCAGGAAGTGTTCATATAATGGTAAGAATGGATGGGGATGTAGGTGGTCAGTGTTCTAGTGTGACCTTGATTTAACATTTGACCTTGTTGTAGTGTCCAACGAAAGTCGGGGATACTTAGGATTCAGTACAGTCACCCCACCACGGCCGTCGCAGAAATTTCCTTTTGGACGTGATAACTTAAAAAATATTTTAGTTGGACTTTTAAATTTGGTATGTGGGTATATATGGGCAATGCCATGAATGCTATTGTTTGTGGCCTTCACCTTCAATTTCAAGGTCACTGGTTGCTTCTAAAAGGTCAGATTTTGGCCATTTTTCGCATTTTGGCAGAGTTCTCATATACAGAAATAGATAATCCTATGGCCAGTATATATAATACATATATATGTCCTCTGTAAACATGCAGAAATTTGACCTTGAAGCTCTTCATTGAAGGTCATCCACAGACCGCCAAAGTACCTCACCGAGGTCAATTTTTGGCCTTTTTGGAGATATTTTTACACTTAATGCTGACTATATTGTATGGAAACTATTGAAAATAGCTTTGGAGATTGAGTACATGATGGAGTACCAGCATCCAGTTTGTTGACCTTGGCTATTGTTTTCAAGGTTACCTTGGGCCTTCTAAAATGACTCAAAATTGTACCTTTTACTGCATATATATGCCTATATAAGACTGTGAGGTGAGATACCTCCTTTATTGTCGGCTTTATAACTTAGTGCCTCATGTTGATTATTGTTTCCACAGGAGGCATCTGGTGGATACTTTGGTTTAGTGTCCACAGCCACGGATAGAGATTTTCGGCGTTAACACTCTCAGGGAAACTACACCACCTAGGTTCACGTTGCTTTGCAGGATATCTTCATAAGGGGGTAAAGTTCTCTGGGACTGGAATTAGCCTCAGCCTGAAAAATAAGATGGCCGCCGTGGGCATTTCTTTGAAAATTCACTACATTTTTCTACTGGCTGTTTCTCATATGGAGAAGGTTGAATTTCTTCATAGGTGATATGTATAGCAGATATACACGTCCTTTACAACCTTGCAGACATTTGACCTTGAAGCTCTGAATTCAGTATGATTCACGGAGTGCCAAAATACCCCACATAGGTTTGGGATGGTAAACCAACCTATAGGAAATCATGTGCTGTGAATCTTCTGATGTGGTCATATTTGACCTTGGACCCCTCTTTCATGGTCAAACGAGAATAGCCAATCTTAAAAGTGCTTATAACTGGCTTATTATTGGTCCTAGAGTTTGAGATGGTAAACCAACACATAGGAAATCATGGGCTGGTAATCTTTTGGTGTGGTGGGATTTGACCTTGGACCTCTTCTTCAAGGCCAAACGAGGATAGCCAAACTTATAAGTGCTTATAACTCCCTTATGTTTGGTCGTAGAGGTTTGCAATGTGACACCAACTTACAGGAAGTCATGGTCTGGGAATCTTTTGATGTGATCAAATTTGACCTTAGATCCCTCCTTCAAGGTTGAATGTGGACCTTGATACATATAATGGCCTATATCTCCTTTATTATTGGTCATATAGGTTTTGGCGGTAAAGATGACTTATGGGAAATAATCTGCCCTGAATCTTATGACGGGTTCACATTTGACTTTGGACCCCTCCTTCAAGGTCTAATGTGGTCCTTGATACCTACACATGAAAACATAATACCCTGAATGTCATGCTTCAACCATGTCCCGTTCGGGATACACTGCGTCGAGACGCAATCTCTAGTTAAAATTGTGTCTCAGCAAATATCACAGGAACTGTTAGCAAAACTATTTCAGGCAACCTTCTTAGTACTACAAGGCTAACATCTAACCACTGTGCAGTCTCATGTAGTAAAAGGTCATATACATTTGAGTACAGATTTGAACCCACAAACTCAGGGCTACAAGACTAGTACGTTATAACTTAGTTAAGTGATGCAGTTAAAGTTATTGAATATTAAAGACCGTGTACTTTTAGGTCAGCTTTCTGGGTCTTGTAGTTGAAGGTACAATATATTAGTGTTCAGAATGTCTGTGTTAACACCATCACAATGGTTTGAACCCACCACCTCAGTTCTATAAAGTTTGTATTATAAGTATTTTTTCTTACTGTACATAATGTCTGAATTGTGCTTTATAAGATGGCTTTAGCAAAACAACTCCAAACTATAAATTAGTTTGTTACCAATGTTATTGAAAGGATTATAAATGTTTAAGTGTCTACTGCAGCATACGTGGTCATGGCACGTATTTGTACCCTCCACTTCAGGAATACAGGGCCAGTATCTTGTCACTGCTTTATGTTGTGTGAGGTATTTGTTTTCATTGACCGATTTATTTGACATTGTGCCAAGTATTTTGTTACGATTGTTGTATGATGACACGGCCATTTAAGTGATCATCTGAGTGACAGTATCTGTAAATACTTTTCCATCTAAGTACAGAAAAAGTCCAGTGCTGCTTAAAATCTGTGATCAGATGTAATTTGGTCAAACTATCCAGTATATATCCAGCATATATCCATCAGATTCCATATACAAGAGGATATTCCATGTAACTTAAGGTCAACACAAGGATTTGAAATCAATAGGTCGGGATTGTAAGGCTGCTGTATTCCTACAGTGTCGTGGCATCCAGTATATGTTATCTATTAGAGTACAAACTGTCTCATTAAAGACCATTATAAGTATTTGAGCCCAACACCTCCATGGTAGTAACCTAGTATGTTAGTATTGTGTCATTTCATGTATTTTAAACGTAACCGGTTTATTAATACAGACTGAAAACTTAAGGCCAGCAAAAGTATTTGAGCCCACCATCTCAGCACGACAAGTCCAATATCTTACCACAGAGTTATGATAATGAAGATAAACCAGTACAGATTGTTTTTCTTTAGGTCAGGACTACGATTAAAAGAAGTTGAGTTATGTAAATGAATTGATCCCTCCTCCATTGGAACAATGGTATTAAAGATCAAAGAAATTTGGCATTTCTGCTGACAGTATGTTTGAAAAAGCACTAGAATTAATGGTTGCCTTAAATATTTAAAAACCTGTATTATCACTCATGCTAGACCGTCCACTATACATGTATATAGAGAGACAATGTTTTGGATTGGTTAATCTGAGGATTTAGATGATAGAGGTCTGGATAAGCGAGGTTGTACTGTTTGTCATGAAGATTAAGGTATATCTTTTAATAGTGGTTTTTAAAATGAGATTCTGGAGGTCCTCAGTGGCAAAGTGGATTAGCACGTGTGTTATCTAATCACAGCCTGTCATCTCTGTGTGGGTTCAACTCCCACACATGAGAAATGCTGAGGGACCTGTCCGAATATGACCTTGGCTGATACTGGATGTAAAGCCTGGCTTTGCACTTTTTAACAACATTCCATAAAAATATCTCCTGGCAGCAAAAGACAATGCATAATAATAGTAAATCGTGATATTTTTACAAAAAAATAAAACTCTTGTATCATGTCCTCTTTGATCATATCAGCACATGATGTGTTGGATCCAAACCCACAGCCACTGTGATGAGAGTCCGGTGAATAAGTACCAAGTCTAATACCATATCTGTCTACTTGTGTCATTTTAAAACATGCTTTTAAGAGCTGATTTCCAATTGTGTAGTCTTGTCAATGACTGATTATGTTCAAACAATATATATATCTACAGCTTCATACTATTCATTCTTTTAATCTATCAGCCGGATGTAGACAGTTACCTGGGTTCAAGTCCCAGGGACAATTGTGTGGCTGATAATAGTTGTAACTTTTCACTTAATTGTGGAAATAGTTTGTCATAATATGCTTTTTCCCATTGCAGTGTGTGAGAAGTGTCACATCGGTGAGTAAGAAGGGTCATTATACTGCAGTATAACAGAACTTTCCCGATTCTGCAGTGTGCCAGAATACGACATTGTCAGAAATATCAGAAAACTGCAATCAATCAGAAGTGTTAATGCAGCAGTGTCAGAACTGTCAGAATAAAGTAGTGTCCCAGAACTGTCAAAATTTCTCAGTTTGTTCAGAAGATTCAGAATATATCAATGTGGCAGAAATCACAAAACAGCCAAAACACAGCAGTGTGTCATAAATGTTGGAATGTAGTCGTGTCTCAAGTGTCAGAATACTGCAGTATGTCAGAGATATCAGAATACAACAGTGTCAGAATACAGTAGTGTTTCAGGAGTGTCATAATAAAACAGTGTCAGAATCTAGTAGTGTGTCAAAAGAGTCTTAGGTATCATAGTGCTGCAGTACATCACAAGTGTCAGAATTGTCAGATTACAGAAGTGCATTGTTATTGAAGAATCCCTGACATGACAGCACACACCCTTGAATAGTGAGGGTAAAATATGTATTGTAATATGTTTTGAACATTATAATGGACTGTTGAACAGAATGCAAACCCTTATTTTGACAATATTTCAGTAAAACCATATCTATTGATTCTTCAAATATATCAGTTGGAATTAAGAGGTGACTTGAGTTCAAGTCCCAGGGAAGATTGTGCATCTTCTCATGGTTTTAACTTTATTCTCTGTAAGTTGCTTCAAATTCAAAATTAAGGTTTACTGTTCTTTCAACAGATCAATTCTGTGTCATAGAACATTTGGGTTTGAACCCATAACAAAAGATGTGAGACTCAGGTAATTAATACATTCATTAACCACACAGATCTTGGCAGAATGTCCAAATCTAGTTTTACGTTGTTTTAAAACTTTTTGTATTTATTCAGTTTGATTTTTTATATTTAAAATTACAGAGGGCTGAACCTCAAAGTTTCCACACACAACACAACATAGTGCAGTGTCCTGACCTTGAACCTTATTGAAAGTCCAGTAAGAGAAATGAAGTTTGAGACAAAGAAATATAAACTATCGTGTTAAAATACAAGCTATGTTTATTAGTCACTGTTTTAATACATTTAATTTTGATTTCATTTTACATTTAAATGCTACTTTAAACTGATGCTAAGGTATATTTACCTGTTTCACTTTACATAATGCTAGAGTTACAACAAATCAACATTTAAGATTATCATAACTTAATCACATGTAATTAAATCCATTCAAAAGTTGTTTACTCAACAAAATTTCAGTATTTACTATTTAAGCAGAAACATAAACACAATAAACATTAAGATACAAGACATATACATCTAAACACTATGCCTTGTAGGTGAAATATTATGTATATGACCACATATTTTCCAACTTTCGGCCAGCACAAAGATTTGAACTCGCAATCTCTGTGCCACAAGGATAGGAACATACCACTGTGTAATGATATGCGGTACAAAGTATTACATCACTTCATCCTGAAGTATATTTAATCCGTCTAAAAGTTGTTCACTACAAAATTGTTATATTAGTTGTCTATACAAAACATAAAGTAAACACAAGAATACAAAACTAAAAGAGTAAACAGTCAGTACAAAAAAGAAACATCTCAGATGTACCTTGAGTCTTCTCTAAGCATTTCTAACTATTTCATAAATAAACAAGAAGTCAATGTTTTCCTTGTGGTTTTTAAAACTTACAACTACAAGTAACAGAGTTATTACCCCACATCACTTAAGGGCTGTTTGGTAATTGTTTTTACCCTTCGTTTCCACATTGCCAGGCAGGCATACGAGCTGGCGGTGAGAAAAAGTTTATCTGGGCTGTATTTCAGAAATTGTAAGAAGCAGGAAGTTGATACTTTGTAGGGACATTGGTTGGCTTTTTTTGTGTGCAACATCATAGTGTGACCTTGATTTGACTTTTACCTTGCTGTAGTAATCTATATCTATAAAATCTTGTCCAGGCTATATCTCACAGACAGTAATGTCTAGGAAGTTGGTACTTAGTAGGGACATTGGTTAAGGATGTAAATTTGCAACGTCATGGTATGACCTTGATTTCATCTTTGATCTTGCTGTATTGACCTTGACCTACAAAATCTTATCTGGGCTATATCTCAGAAACTGTAGGGTGTAGGAAGTTGATACTTGGTAGGGACATTGGCTAGGGGCTGTAGGTGTGCAATGTCATAGTGTGACCTTGATTTGACCTTTTGACCTTGTCATAGTGACCTCGAGTATAAAAATCTTGTCCCGGCTACATCTCAGAAATCATAATGTGTCGGAAATTGATACTTTGTAGGGATATTGGTTAGGGGTTGCAGATGTACTTGATTTGACCTTTCGCCTTGTTGTATTGACCATGAGTTTTAAATTCTTGTCCGAGCTCTTGAATCCTGTAAGCTGAAGATGGTTGCAACTTGGTAGGGACATTGGTTGACCTTTAACATTGGCTCTGCCGAAGTGTGTTCACCTTACATATTTGAGACATCATTCTCTTATGACAAAGCTATATAGATTGCTGAACTGATTATTATATGTACATTTACATAATTGTGCTTTTTCCATTGACAGATATTCTCCAGTTAATAACAGCGTAACAGTTATAATAGTTTAAAGTATACAAGACATATTTATGATATATATAAACAGTAGAACCTCGATTATCTGAATCCTAGGGGAGACACACAATCCAGTCGGATAATCAAGGGGTTCAGATAGATGAAGGAAGCTGAAATTCACTGTCTATGGGTTACTGAGTGGGTGATAATTGAAGAACTATCGTTTTTATGCACTAAATATAGGCGTTGGTGGTCTTTGATGAAATTGTTTAATATATTTGTGTAATATACTATAAGTGACCCTCCAATTGTTGCTCATTTGCTCCATATCCATGGATATTATCATTTTTTTTCAAATATTACTTGGACTTGAGCTGGATGTGTACAGTTGGTACATTTATTGTTAATGTTTTAATTTTAGATAAACATTATCTCATATTTCATCAGTTGAAAAAGTATGGGAATTTTTTTATTGTAAACACCAAATGAACACGTCTTCATTGATAAGTATGTTTGGTAATGCATTGTTGACATCTTTTCTTTTCATACACATTGTCAGTCTTTGAATTGATCTACTCTGTGTTATTATAAATTGCAAAGCACAATCACTTTCATTGATTGGGGAATTATAAAAGAACTTGTGTAGCTGTGCCTTTTAATCAAATTAATCCCTCCCCTACTGTAACAATGGTGATAAAGATCGAAGAAGTTAGGCTGTTCGGGGATGATATGCTTTATAAAGCACTAGAAATAGTAGTTTCTGATACTTTGTAAAATCCTTCATTATCGCTCACGCTAGATGGTGCATTATATGTACAGTAGGGAGACAAGATTTCGGTTAATCCGGAGATTTGGATAACAGAAGGCTGGATAATTGAGGTTTTTCTGTATATAAAATAACAAATGTAATCGTTCTATCACTCTATCAGTGAACTTTCTAACAAGAATTTCAAGAAATGCAGTAAAATAAGTACAGTAGAACCCCTATTATCTGACCCGCTTGGGAGTAACAATTAGGTTGGATAATAGAAAGGTTTAAATGAAGTTGGGAGAGTGGGTTTGAGGTCGGTATATTTGAAATTTTTATGATAGAAAATAAGAAAATAGAGATTCTACTGTTTTATAGTGTCACCATGTGTAATTTACATTTAGTCATTTCACAAATATGTGGTTGTTTTGAAATAATATATCAGTAATGTTTACAATGTCTATCCAAATAACATGTGCATTTTCATTAACTGAACCTTTGATAAAAATATGTACTGTATGCAAATAATGCAATCTTGTATTTTAAATATTCTTATCTAATTATACTTCGGTATAGCTTAATCTGTATACCAGAAGATTCCAAGCACAAAAAATCAATTTTTATCAAATATTTGTGGAAAATGAATGTAAACATGATAAACTATTCATCACAATGTTACGTGTGTTCCACATTTATTTACTAAAAATATGTATATTTCACATTTAATGGTAGCTGTGCAAAAATATGTCAGTAATATATAAATGTCTTTTAAAACAATACATATTTAAAATTAACTGAATCCTGTCAAATGACAAGCACTTGTACATTAATGAGATTTTTTTTTAATTTAAAATATTCTAATTACACATTCATGCAGCTTAATCTATATACAAGGAAACTGTTCTTTTCATTAACTGAATTTTTCCAATTTTGAAACAACACAAAGTGTACGTAAATAAAGTCTTTGAAACATTTCCTTTATTTTTGTTGGATTTTCACGAATTGATACTTTCAAACAAGAGTTTTTTTTACTTTCATCTACTTTTGTAGTCATTTCAATCTATTCATACCTTTAGAGTGCTTAATTTCTATTCAATATGTGTTTTCCACAAAAATATTTACTTCATTTTTTAATCTTGTAAAATAACATTGACTTACCATTAATGGAGTATTTTATTTGTTTTAGACAATTTGATCTAATTATACATTCAAACAGCTTAATATAATCTAAAGGTGACTCCACATAGACAAAAACAGAGTGATTGTATGAAATAAACCCAGTCATAACACATGTGTTCAGTTGTGATCTAGAAGAGATTTCAAACAGGTACATTCAATGAAAGTTTGTCATATTTTAGTAAAATTCAATGAAAAAGAATGTAATTGTGTTTTTTATTTTTGTAAATTTAGAAGAAAAAACTTTTTAAACTGTGGTAAAGCTGTGCAGAATTGAGTGTGATTTTTATAAATTGATTCTTTAAAGCAGTATCGTTACATTTATGTGATCTTTTATTTTAAATAGTTTAATCTAATTATATTTTTATAGAGGTTAATTTCTCTACAAACTGATCTTAACATAAAAACATAATTATTATTGAAAGTTTCTTGAGTCACAACACTTGTGTTTGATGTAACGTAGAAATGATCTCAAACACGTACATTTAATGACTTTTTGTATATTTTGTAAAATCTCTATGTAAGTGAATGTAATTGTATGTTTATTTTGAAATTTATATATAAATTTAGAATTAAAAAATCTTTTTTCACACTGTGGTAACACTGTGTAGAAGTGAGTGTGATGTGTGTGTGGTGAGTTGTGTGTGTGACTATCAAACACAATTAACTGACACACTAAGTGACTGTTTGATTTTCCCACAGTCAAATAAGTTACCACCTAAGTAAATAGTCTGCAGACTTGGAGGCAGGTGGTCTGCACTCACTGTAGTCAGATGGTTGTTAGATAAATAAAGTGTTCTGAGCTGTGTGAACAGTGTCATGTCACAGACTGTTTTCAGTTTATTGTGTGAAAGGGACAGTGTTACCACAGTGTGAGGAATGTGTGAACACTGCATGTTTTCTAACTGATTGTGAGACAAATAAAGTGTTGTGAGTTGTAAGTGTGACATGTCACACACTGTTTTCATGTTGTTATATAAAAGGTACAGTATTACCACAGTGTGAGGAATGTGTGAACACTCCATGTTTTCTAACTGATTGTTATACAAATAAAGTGTTGTGAGTTGTAAGTGTGACATGTCACACACTGTTTTCATGTTGTTAGATGAAAGGTCCAGTGTTACCACAGTGTGAGGAATGTGTGAACACTCCATGTTTTCTAACTGATTGTCAGACAAATAAAGTGTTGTGAGTTGTAAGTGTGACATGTCACACACTGTTTTCATGTTGTTATATTGAAGGTACAGTGTTACCACAGTGTGAGGAATGTGTGAACACTCCATGTTTTCTAACTGATTGCGAGACAAATAAAGTGTTGTGAGTTGTAAGTGTGACATGTCACACACTGTTTTCATGTTGTTATATGAAAGGGACAGTGTTACCACAGTGTGAGGAATGTGTGAACACTCCATGTTTTCTAACTGATTGCGAGACAAAGAAAGTTTTGTGAGTTGTAAGTTTGACATGTCACACACTGTTTTCATGTTGTTATATGAAAGGTCCAGTGTTACCACAGTGTGAGGAATGTGTGAACACTCTATGTTTTCTAACTGATTGCTACGTAAATCTAATCTTTTCACATGAACACAAGTGTTATGCTTACCTATGTGTGGTAAGCTCACCAGGTTGTTTCTATACAAGTAAATCTCCTCAGTGAGAGGAGGGATGTCGTCCCAACTAAAGGACTCGATCCTGTTACTACTCACATTTAACACCTTCAGTGTGTCCAGTTGAGGGAACTGACTGATCCACGACAAGTCTGTGAACTGGTTGTACAGTAGACTGAGTGTACCTACATGAGTATCCAGGTGGTTCTGTAGGAACTGTCTGATGTTCTCATTATTCAGGTTCTCCCAGACAAACCCCTGTGTTGTCGTGGTCACACCAGACAGATTCCCTGAAGTTACAGACAAAAATACATCTTTTTACACTTCATAAAATGAGAAGAAAACACTGAATTGAAACATTGAAACAGTGAGAATGTATATCAGTAAAACAGTGTACACACAACACTGTACAAACATTACTTTACACACAGCACTGTACAAGTAATACTGTACACACAACATTGTACCAAAACTATCTTCACAATGTAAAATTTTAGGATTTTGTGATATTTTATGAATCCACAGAGACGACCTCTGCTTTCTCAGTAAAAGTTTATATAATTTGTAATTGTGAGTATTTGGATTATTTTATGTCTTTGTAGTTTTGAATTTATTTTATGTTGCTTGTACATTTGTCCTCTATGATACAATAAATTTGGCCAAATAATGTATCTTGTGTTTTCTATTAATAATGTAGAATGTGTAAATGTGACTCTTTTAATTACATAATATTGTTTGTATCATTTGTTTATTGTTTACTTTTTGTGCACCTATGTACAATGGGCCTTTGTGATGTAATGTTTATAGTTTTCACAAAAGTATTGATATTTTCTATACACATAATCATAATTACCTCCTGGTAAGGTTAAAGGAAAACTATGAGATCTGCTATCTAGACAGCAAAGATCTTCAAGAGCTGCAGCACATCTGGACACTCTGTGATCTTTATGTTTTATGTGAACTTTAATTATACTACAAGGTGGTAAGGTGTGATTATGTGATTATATCTTTGTGGTGTTGTATTGTCCTGTGTGTTCTAAATAATTGTTCTCACTGTCATTATATTTACTAGTATTGTTGTATTGTTCTATTATCTAAATTCCTGCAGGTTCAAAGGTCACACTTTAATATCTTATATGTTTATTGGGGCAACTTTGCATATAAATGGGGAGACAAAAGTCCATCCAATCAGCAGATATTCATATGGGAATCACATAACATTGGAACTAGTTCTGATGAAATGTAAAGTTACGAAATAGGAATTATATGGAAAACCAGAGAAAGTAAATATTTAAAATAAAAGAGAAAATTAAAATATTATATATTAAATGAAATTAAGAATTAATAAATTGAGATAAATTGACAACTCAGATTAATCATTATGATGGTTACATTAATGATTGTTTCAATTTAGTGATTATTGGAAAATATTATTGGACATATAAAACAAAAGTGTTAAGTAATTAAGCGTCCCTGAAAGGGCGCTTATTTGGTTTCACCTCAGTTTCCTCGCCGCCGCCACCGCCGCCGCCGCCGCATTATGGTCTCCCTGGAATATCTCCCTTATTATTGCAAGCTTTTTAACCATATTTGGCAGTTATGTACCTTAGGCGTGGGAAAATTTTTCCACATGCTTAAATTTGACCTTTGATCTTTATCAAGGTCACCTGATCAAAAAATAGTCTTTTTGGGTACACCCGCCCGTCATCGCAGTTCAGGAAAATCTACTGACCGCAGAGGCTTGTAACTTCATACACATGTTTATACTATCAAAAACGTGAGCTGATTAGATTTTGGGAGCAATCCCATGAAAATTGACCGATTTATGAGTGATTTTCTCACAGGTACCAATCAGAAAGCTTAAAATTCATGTGAACCCCCTATTATCTTCTTAAGTATTGCATTTAGAGCCATAAAATGTATTGGGAGGTAGTAGGAAACCATATGTGGAGAGTCTAGAAAGCAAGTCAAATTTCCCCCCAGACCCCCCTGTAGGGGTCAAACTGTGGTCATAAAATAGCCAATTTCATTTTTTCCTCTTATATCTCCTTTATTCTTGCTTCTACAGCTTGAGAATGTATTAAGAGGTATTGGGAAACCATATGTGAAGAGTCTAGATAGCCGGTCATATTTACCCCCAGACCCTCCCTTATGGGTCAAACTGGGGTCATAAAATAGCCGATTTTGTGTTTTTGCCTTTTATCTCCTTTATTCTTGCTTTTAGAGCTTTAGAATGTATTAAGAGGTATTGGGAAACTATATGTGAAGGGTCTAGATAGCTGGTCAGATTTACCCCCGGACCCCCCTTATGGGTCAAACTGGGGTCATAAAATAGCCAATTTTGTGTTTCTGCCATATATCTCCTTTATTCTTGCTTTTACAGTTTTAGAATGTATTAAGAGGTATTGGGAAACCTTATGTGATGAGTCTAGATAGCCGGTCAGATTTACCCCCACATCCCCCCTTATGGGTCAAACTGGGGTCATAAAATAGTCGATTTTGTGTTTTGGCCTTTTATCTCCTTTATTCTTGCTTTTAGAGCTTTAGAATGTATTAAGGGGTATTGGGAAACCATATGTGAAGAGTCTAGATAGCTGGTCCGATTTACCCCCGGACCCCCCCCTTATGGGTCAAACTGGGGTCATAAAATAGCCGATTTTGTGTTTTTGCCTCTTATCTCCTTTATTCTTGCTTTTAGAGTTTTAGAATGTATTAAGGGGTATTGGGAAACTTTATGTGAAGAGTCTAGATAGCTGGTCCGATTTACCCCCGGACCCCCCTTTATGGGTCAAACTGGGGGTCATAAAATAGCCGATTTTGTGTTTTTGCCTCTTATTGCCTTTATTCTTGCTTTTAGAGTTTTAGAATGTATTAAGAGGTATTGGGAAACCTTATGTGAAGAGTCTAGTTAGCTGGTCAGATTTACCCCCTGCCCCCCACCCCCACCCCCTACTCCTTTTATGGATCACACTGGATTCATCAAATAGCTGATTTTGTGTTTTTGCCTTATATCTATTTTATTCTTGCTTTTAGAGATTTACAATGTATTCAGAGGTATTGGGAAACCTTATGTGAAGAGTCTAGGCTCACATTTTACTATGCCTTTTTCTACAATGTAAATAGATATATGACATTTATAAAGCACTGTTACTCTTTAATTAAGTAGTTTTATGGTGTAACTTTCGACCTATTATAAGTATTGATGCTTTATGCATTCTTAGCCAGAGCATTTATTCAATTAACTTTTCACAATTTATGACCATAGAAAACAAAATAAAGCTTAAATTTTTCTTTCATGTTAATGCATGAACTTCCACACTGTCTGCTTAACTTTCACTTCTTCTCTCAGCACTGCATGTTTTTAGTTTCAAAAACCTTTTTCTACTGTATATTATATTGCAGTGAACCTTTTTGGGACGCTTAGTTTTTGTTAGCAAAAACATTTTTCTAGTTGTATTTGGGTTTGTTATGTTTATGAGCCACATACCCAATGGAAGAAACAACTAAATATAAATAAAGAATAAATAGCCTTTCAGTGTGGTTCAAAATTCAGTTAAAGTAAAGCAGATTATAAATAAAAACACTTAAAATCACATGGTGATACAATGTACAAGTACAGTATTTTATATACAGAGTTTTTAAACATCTCACTAGGAGTGTAATGATGGGAATATACACATGTACAGGTGTTGTCTGTGTTTATGTTCGTCTGTCCGCCTGTTGATTTAGAAGATTCTTGCACTAATTTCAAGGTTTTTGATTCCACCATATTTTGTGGTGTCTGTGTTATCAGGTTCACACTGAGATTTATACATTTGAACTTAATTTGATCAGTACTGGCACTGCAAACTGTGACACATTTGTAAAGGTGATTAAGTGTCCAAAGGGCCCTTGTTTGTATTTAGTGGAGAGGGGGAGAGAAAGTTGGTCCCTAAGCTTTGCCGCCTCCCACATTTTCTATTGCAGTAAGCATGGGAAAAATTCCTTAATATGGTTCATGACATTTCAACCAATCAGAGAAATCACATGACCAAAAACATGTTTTTTAAAAGGGTGTGCTTCTCTGAATGTTTACTAAAAAGCATCTCACCTTTTCACAGTTAATTTTGCAAGTAGGTTCGTTATATAAATGTCTGAAAATCATTAAGTTTTGGAAGTGATATAATACAAAATGGCCAACTTATTCACGATTAACTAAACCCCACAATTTTTCTTAACATTGAAAATATCTCAGAAACGATGTGAGATAGATCGATTTCAACGAAATTTTTGACCCACAGAATATCTACAAAGTCTACGCCAAAACGCATTTATCTTGGAAACGGTTCGAGATAAAGTGATTTTGACAAAATTTTTGACACCAGGGTATCTGCAGAGTTTATTGGCAACTCTTCACAAAAATCGTTTTCCTGCCATTTTTGGTGGCCATCATGCATTTCTGCATAAAATACATTTATCTCCGAAACGGTGCAAGATACAGTGATTTTGATGATATTTTCGAACATGAAGGGTTCCTCCAGAATATACCGGTGACTTTCTCCCCCCCAAAAAACATTTTCAAGCCATATTTGGTGACCATCTTGAATTTCGGCATAAAACACATATATCTTGGAAACGGTGTGAGAAAGAGTAATTTTCAGAAAAATTTTGACCAACTGGTTATCTGCATAGTCTAATGGTTACTTTTTGCGAAAAAAATTTTCTGGTCATTTATGACAGTTATCTTGAATTTATGCATCAAATGCAAGAATTCATTTATCTCAGAAACAGTGCATGATAGAGTGATTTCGACAATTTTTTTTACCCACAAGGTATCTGCAGAGTCTACTGGCAATTTTTCTCAAAACATATCCTTGCCATTTTTCACAGCTCTCTTGAATTTCTGCATAAAATGCAAAAACATATTAATCTTGGAAACGGTGCATGAAAGTGATTTTGGCAAAATTATTGACCCGCAGTGTCTCTGCAGAATCTACTGGCGACTTTTCTCAAAAATTGTTTTCCTGCCATTTTTGGCGGTCATCTTTAATTTTTGTTTAAAACACTACTGGCAACTTTTCACTAAAATCGTTTTCCCTGAAATGTAAAAGGCACATTTATTTTGAAAACAGTGTGAGATTGAGCGATGTCAATGATAATTTTAACCCGCAGGGTATCTGCATAATGCACTGGCGACTTTTTCCAAAAATCGTTTTCCTGCCAATTTTGTGGCCATCTTTAATTTCTGCGTAAAGTGCAAAAACACATTTATCCCTGAAACGGTGTGAGAACGATTTCGATGAAAACTTTGATCCACAGGTTATCTGTAGAGACACTGTGAAAGTTTTTTTTTTACAATTTTTGGCAGTCATCCGAAATTTCTGTGTTTATCGCCAAAGTGTGTTTATCTCTGAAATGGTTCAAGGTAGAGCAATTTTGACAATACTTCTGACTTGAAGGGTATCTGCAGAGTCTACTAGTGACTTTTCTCCCAAATCCTTTTCCAGCCATTTTGGCAGCCATCTTGAATAGCTGCGTAAAATGCAAAAACACATTTATCTTGGAAAGGGGGCTCAGGGCAATTTCAATGAAAGTTTTGAACCACAGCGTATCTGCAGACTCTACTGGCAAATATTCATGAAATTGTTTTTATTGCATTAATACATCCGATCCAATGGACAATTGCTAATCCGGTCGGCGCAGACTGAGCCGCCAAACGACAGAAAAAGTCATCTTATATGAGCGCATAATGCCCTCACAAGCTGGCCGGTCCCAGTGTGCACTCGCTAGGTGGCGCATCGTACTTCCTTCATGTCTAGACAGCATGACGTCATAGCATCTTTTTTCGTTTGGCGTGTGCGTGTGCACAAGGATTTGTGAAATTATCTTCATATTTCATTATTTGGTGGTTATTCTACAAGCTGAACGTTTATTTTAGTTTTATTTCAAGTTGTGAGTATTTAGGACATATTATGTCTTCTCCTGGACAACGAAGGGGTTTGTGTGGCCATTTAATTGCAGGATATGATCAACATAAAGTTTGTGCTCGCTGTAGGGATAAGAAGAAAGGCGAAGACCCTTGTGTAGGGAAACATCCTAGTTGTGATATACTCACAGAAGAACAGAAACTTAAGCTGGCCACTCCATCATATCAGAAGAAAAAAAAGAGAAACGTGAATTAAAGAATATGGAAGAGTCGAGTAGCGCCCTAGTAGATCCCTCCCTTGTTTCTGTGATAGGGCTAGCAAAAGAAACTGGAGTTAAAAGCTCAGAAGAGATGAGTACCATCCCTGTGGGTGTGAAAGTTAAGCCTTGGACTTTAAGTGGTCTGAAAGATTTAGCAGGCTGGAAGCCATGCTTCTCTCCAAGTCTCTTAGTCAGCCTGCACCTACCTTCCTGCCGGTCAAGGTCACCCCAGTGAAATCTCCTCCAGTCGGTGTCTTGGATAATACTGAACCCTTCTTCGCACCGGCCAGATCTACCGACCAGCTGACTTCCTCTCAACAACAGGTTTCAGATCACTCTCAGCAGGTTGACCGACCTTCTGCTACCGACCAACCTGCTAACGGCTTAGTGGCTAGACCCTCAACCTCTACTGCCGGTGTAGAACCGACCTACCAACTCTCAGATTCAGATATGGACACTGATTCTAATTCTGATGCCGAATCTATACCTGTTATGTTGGGCAATGCTGAGGAGGGTGAACTTTCTGACGTTGAACAGGAAGTGTCCCTTACTGAGGCTGATCAAATGTTGTCGGAGGAACAGAACCATAGACAAGCTATGAGTGGAGTAAGATCGTTTATGGGATGGACTCACATCCCGGAAGTGGACTCTGCCTTATCTAGTTCTGAAGATAACACATTTGCAGTCCCCAAACAACAACCAGCCGGCAAGACTAGTGTTACCTTACCAACAGATGACTGGTTGTGTCGTAAGATGGATAGACTCAATTTAACCTTAGTTCAGGGATATCCGTCTAGAAATTCTGAGGCTGGAGGTCTCCAGAGAGACCAGTTTGTGAAACATGGAAAGTCGCAAGGAAAGTGGTATGGCCTACATTCCAGTCAGGACAAACCAGTGGGTACTGTTTTCTTCTGGCACTGTGAGGCTGCAAAACTGAACAGCACTTACAGTACGGCTGCTAGGCCTGGTGGTTTGACCTCACCGGCTCCATCATCCCGATCCATCTCACAGGATACCCTTAGGAGATGGGAAAGGAGTGCCCGGGAAGCCACATATATATGCACCCAAGCTGCAGGCTTAGCCGCTGTTTGAGTAAAGTACAGCAAAGCATGACTTCCCAGTTGAAGATTCTGCAAACTGAGCTCAGCAAAGGTAAATCGGCAGACAAGGTCAGTGGCGCCACAGAAGAATTGGAGTACTTAATGACTTTCAATTCCTCTATTACCCAGTGCTTGGCCAACACCATGGAGCATTTGTCGGACTTTGCATTTGTCAGTATGTATAACCTTACATTTGCCCGTCGTGATTCATATTTGGCACATATTTGAGGAGAGAAGCCACCCTCATGCTAGTTCTTCAAGCCATAAGGATTCACGTTACCATCCTTACAAGAGGTCTGACTGGTCATCTTTTGATGCCAAGTCTTCAAAACCTGCCTGGAAAAATCTGGGACGACAATACAAGAAAAAGAGTAAAATGCAGTCTGGAAAGTTTTCCTCGTGACAGGCCTAGGGTCAGTCTGCTTATAAATGACAATTACTCTGTAAATTTTTGGTTTCCAAGCAGACTGACTGGAAACAAAGAACAGAGACCAAGAAAGACTTTAAGTCCTAGTACACAGACAATGAACACTCAATTAAATGTAAGATCTCTTGTTGCAAAAGATGTAGTTTCTGCTCCCGGGCTTTCGCAAAGGAAAGATCTAAGTCCTGGGTTGACAGAGTGCTACCATAAAATATGTGAAAAGCGTTTCTTGTATCACTCAATTGTCTTGTGTAAATCCTGTAACAAATGTCATGAATGTTGCCTTAAATCTGCCTGTAGGGGCCAGACTTCAAAGCTATTGGCAAACTTGGCTGGATCTGGGTGCTGGTCCGAAAGTTGTTCAAATCCTAAAAGAGGGGTACTCCCTCCCCTTTCGGATCCGGCCAAAGTTAGCAAGATGTCCCACTGTCATAACCGGTATGTAAATCCCCACAGGAACAGCTACCTGTTGGAGGCAATGCATCAGCTTATAGACAAAAATGCAGTAGAGCTGGTACAAAATAAAAAATCTCTGGGTTTCTTCAACCGACTATTTTTAGTCCCAAAACCAAACAACAAATAGAGACCTATACTAGATCTGAGCAAGCAAACTCAATCTTTTCCTCCAGACGGAGAAGTTCAAAATGGAAACACCGGAAACCATCAGAACTTCCCTCCAACAAGGGGAGTGGGTGACATCAATAGATTTCAAGGACGCCTACTTCCATATACCAATACTGGAACATTCCAGGAAATATCTGAGATTTCATGTAGAAGGTCGGACATCCCAGTTCAAAGCTCTACCATTTGGTCTGTCTACAGCACTCATGGAGTTCACTGTAGTAGCAAAGGAGGTGAAATTGATGGCCATACACAGTATAAGTATAAGTATAAGAATATAAGTATGAGTATAAGAATCCACCAGTACCTAGACGACTGGTTGGTGAGGGCCACATCCCACTGGGTTTGTCTCCAGCACAATCAAGATCTAGTGAAAGTATGCCAGGAACTAGGTTTGCTGGTGAATGCAGAGAAATCAGAACTGGAACCCAAACAAGTCTTCGATTTCGTAGGCTACCAGTTCGACCTCAGGGCCGGTCGGGTCCGACCAACACCGGACCGGTGGCAGACCCTACAAGAAAAGATACAGTTACTTCTGTCAATACCGGCTTGTCCGGTCCAGCAGTTCATTTCCTTGACAGGTTTACTAACAGCCATAGAGAAGCAAGTTCATCTAGGCCGACTGCGTATGAGGCCCATACAGTGGCATTTCAAAACCAATTGGAGAATACCAGAGTCACTGGACAAGGTCATTCCATTACCCAGGTCCCTGCATCCACACTTACAATGGTGGCTGGAGGAGAGCAATGTGCTCCGAGGTCCACCATTACACCCAATAAAACATGCTCTGCAAATATGCATCAAAAGAAGGGTAGGGCGCTCACTTAAACGAATGCACTGCAAGAGGGTGCTGGTCTCTGACAGAAAGCAAACTGCACATAAACTATCTGGAACTAAAAGCAGTCTTCCTAGCCTTAAAAGAGTCCAAGATCTCTCTTCAAACCAGATAGTACTGGTGGCAACCGACAACACTACAGTAGTGTCATACATAATCGAGGAGGGAGGCATGAGCTCGGGTCCACTCTGTGCCCTACTGTGGAGAATCTTGACTTGGTGTACCAACAAATAAGTAACCCTAAAAGCCCGACACATTCCAGGCTGGTTGAATGTGGTAGCAGACAAACTATCCAGGCTTCTTCCGGAGGTTTTCCAGATAATATGCAGCAGGTGGCATCGGCCTCAAATAGACCTATTTGCCACCAGGTTCAACAACAAGTTGCCTCTGTTTGTGTCACCAGTACCAGACCCCTGGTTACAGCAGTGGACGCACTCAGTCTACCATGGCCGGATCTGGATGCGTACACCTTCCCACCAGCAGCCATATTGGGCAAAGTGGTGGAGAGGTTGCATTACTCCCAGTGCAAAAGAATCATTCTGATTGCTCGGGGTTGGCCAAACATGCCTTGGTTTTGGGATCAAGTGGGCATGAACAGCCAAATCCCACTGTGCCTGCCCAATCTGTTGACCCAGCCTTTCAACCAGACCCCTCACAGAAATCTGGCAAACATGATTCTCAATGCATGGCTCCTAGAGCCTCAGCAATTAAAGAGCAGGGATTCTCTGAGGCAGTGGCAGTAAGAATTGAGGCTCCTCAAAGAAGATCAACCAGATCAGTCTATGAGGCAAAGTGGACCATTTTTACAAAATGGTGCATCACTAATCAGGTGGACTTCAGGGCACCTCCTGTAAAATCGGTGGCTGATTTCCTAATGTACCTTTTTCAGGACAGGAAGTTACAGCCCAGTACCATTGATGGCTACAGGTCTGTCATTGCTGATAAATTAGGAAGTTCATACTTTAACATCAGCAAAGATGAGAATCTCACCCGTCTCCTGGATAGTTTCCATAGAGACAGACCCAAATCCAGGAGGGAAATCCCACCCTGGAACCTTTCTCTGGTTCTACAACTGACAAAAGCTCCCTTTGAACCAATCAGAGAAGCCTCCTTGAAGCACTTGACCTTCAAGACAGTCTTCCTATTAGCCCTAGGGTCGGGCAAACGCAGGAGTGAGATTCATGCGTGGCAGAACAAGAACATCAGACACCAGTCTGATTGGTCAACGGTGTCCCTGTACCCGTCTCCCAGCTTTCTGTCCAAGAATCAGCTGGCCAAAGAGGGTCCAGATAGTGTGGCCCCAGTGGTTATACCAGCCCTGACCCCAACTCTCAATAGATCCCTCAAGTCTGACAGGTCCCTCTGTCCGGTCAGGGCCTTGCGCTACTATTTGGACAGGACCTCAGACCTCAGGCAGAATAAGGAGTTGGTCTTTGTGTCCTTCAAGAAAGGCTTCGACAAAACATCTTCTCATGGATCAAGCAGACTGTGATCCTATGTTATAAGCTCTCTGACCAAGAGGCCCACATGTCAAAGTCCATGATGTCAAAGTCTTCGCTGCTTCTAAGGCCTTCCAGTCCAGGGTCTCCTTAGAGCGGATTCTTTGGGCCTGCCACTGGAAATCACATAACACCTTCACGCAATTTTATCTGAAGGACGTGGCTTGGGCTGATTCAGAGCTCTACCATCTGGGTCCTGTGGTGGCTGCTCAGTAGATCCACCAATAACCCAGGATATAGAGGAGATTTGTACATATGTAAATAATTGTACATATATTTAAGAAAAAAAAAGTGCTGTGCAGGAGGTTTATTTTACTTCTTATGAGACTGAACTCATCCCTCTGTTTCTATAAGTTTCATCTCTCTCTTTTTATAAGTTAATACCCTATCCATTGGACAGGCAAGGCCCACCCATCTGGCCCCGCTATCAGCTTACTAGGAGTCTTAATATGTTTAGACAACAAAAAGATGCTATTACGTCATGCTGTCTAGACAGGAAGGAAGTACGAGGCGACACCTAGCAAATGCATACTCCCTGACCGGTCCTGCCAGTATAATATACAGGACGTCCGGCGTTTGGCGCCACTGGTCACGCCGAGCGGTAAAGCAATTGTCCATTGGATAGGGTATTAACTTATAAAAATTTAATTTACTTATTAAATTTGCAGTTGGTTATCAGGGAAAGCAATGCCTTCTTGAAGTAGCTGTTTTGGCATACTCAACTTTGTGAGGTGTGGTCTCATCTTAAATGGCAGGTTGTACCTTTCCTGCAAGTTGGAGACCACCTTCAGATTTGAACCCAGAATGAGGTATTTTTCCAATACTTATGCAGTCCCTCTACAGAAGAATTCATATAACACTGGGACATTTATAACAGAAGACAATGATCTGCAAAAGAATCACTTTCTACATGTCATATTTTAGTCAGACAATGAGCTGAACTTAGGCCTTTCTTTTGTGACTGCCCTAGACATTCTACAAAAGGAACAGAAATTACAATAGGGTTCGCATATACAGTCCTTGGTACTTGTCTTTGATAATAATTTTGATTTGGACCAATCCACTTTACTTTTAATTTCTTACTTTGTCTCCTTTGAAAAAATTGTCATTTAAAAGCTTTGCCGGCCTGGGGCTGCTTTGAAAAACAGGTTGTGTGCCTCAATGGTTGTTGTGGCTGGGATGAAGCAGGACTTTTGGATTTAGTATCCTTCATGTCATAAGGCTTGTAGTGATACTGCTTGTTGGAATGCCAGGGTCCAACCTGGGGAGGTACTGGTACATTCTGACTCTCAAGCTTATTAATGTTTGGCTACATTAAGAGCAGCATCTGGGAATAACGCATATCGAAATAAAATCCAAAATTCAGAGTTCATTAAAGTTTACTTCTTCATGAGAATAAAGTTACCAAGTCAAATAAAAAGGCTATCTGCAGAGATAGAGTGTTGAAGAGATAGACCCATTCTGATGAAAGACTAACAGATCTAGAGATGTTTCAGAGCATCTGCCACTTCCTTTGATGATTATCCTTTACTTAGGTGGTTTTGTAAAATGGGATATGACTGGTCATTTGATCCTGGATCTCATTGGCAAAATGCCTAAATTCTGCAGCATAGTTCCCACCTTCTATACACCTCCGGAGACCCTGTCTGGACAATGGACTTGTTGGCAAATAAGCTGCCAGTTTGACATTCATTGAATATTGGATATTCAAATTTTTGATTCAGAAGCATGCCACCTAGAAAGTTTCCTGCCCAGTTGGAGAGGGTTGTGCGGTTTCTGCTTGTGCATTGGATACCACTTATCTTGTGGCTTAAGGGTTTTGATGAACTGATCTGTCAAACCACCAGCGTCTTGGGCTGTGGACTGTTCAGCTGCGACAGAAAGATTGAGTCTTTCTAACTTCTGAAACAGCCAATCATCAACTGGCATTCCCAGTGATATCTTGAAGCTAGTTCTAGGGTGATTTCCTCTCCATGGGTTGTTGGACTTGTCAGAATCTGCATATTCAAGTTCAATGTCCAGAATAAAGTTCCAGCCCATGTATGGTCTTTTAGATCTGACCGTCTCCTGGTAGCTCATCTCATTTCTCTCTAGCTTTTCTGTTCAAGTATCTTATAGTTCACCCTCTTCACGGGAAGCATCATCTGGTGCCTGCTCTGACCCAAAAAGGGGCTCATTGGGTAAATTAATGAAATCAGTAGCCAATGTTGGTTTATTAGTGTTATTGTTAGCTTGAGAGAAGAAACCCAACAGAGTGAAAAAACACAAAATTGTTCATTGTCCCATGCAGCCAGACTTGTTGGACGGGCAAAATCCTCAGGACTGTCAGAAACAGAGAGAGTGACCATAGAGTGCTGGTCTGCAAGGTTCTCTGACCATACTCTGGGGAGGCTGTCTGACTGGTACAACATTTTGGATTTGGCAGATTTGTTCTTTTTTAATTTTTTGATTTGCTAGAACCCCTAGTAAGAAGCTCATCTACTGGAGACTTTGCTGGACCTGTGGCTCGAGTAGTGTCAAAAGGGTCTAGATTTGGTTTTGAAGACACTGGTCGGTTGCATTAACTGGTGCTTTTGGTCTAGCAAGGATGTTTATGCCTGAAACCAATGATATGAATAGGGCAAATCTTTCATCTAGTTGTTGGCTCAAATTATTAAAGTCTTTCTTTGATACATAATCAAAAGAAACAACAGGCAAGTCACTCACAGAAGAGTTGTCTCCATGTCTACTTATTCTTCTGTATCCACATCCACAATCTTATATTGGGGAGTAGAAAGCATTTCCTCCTGAATTAGTGTAAAACTGTTGCAAATGGAGCAAATGGTACCCCCACAATGCAAGCATTAGAGCCTAAACCTTTGCAGGATATGTTACACACTTGTCATGTAAATCAAAGCCATTAGATTGCAACAAGAGCCATGACATTGATTGGAAGAACATTAATTCTATTCTTCTATCACAAAAAATATATAACACAAAGTTAAACACCGAATATTTGAATAAAAATTTCTTTTAAAACCCTGATGTTCCACATGCTTTCATGCAAAAAGAGGAAGTACGCTTGCCTCATCTACCATAGGGTGGGGGCAAAACATATAATTTTGAAAATAAATACAAAGCAGATGGGAACAACGATGGTCACCAAACATGGTGAACGTTTGATACTGATATTCAAGAGGACTACCTTAAATCATTTTTTTAAATGCTCAAATGCTACCTGCTAGTCTGAAAATTTGGCTTGAATAGATCTTCCTTCATTTCTTGGGTAAATACACATTTTGCTTTCACACAGAAATTCAAAATGGTTGCCAAAAGTGGTGATAAAATGCCTCTTTTACAAAAATGGCAGATATTTGTTCATATGCCCTCTTATCCAGAATCTTGTCTAAATTCAATCCAACAATGTTTCCATGTGTTTGTTGTGCAAAAACAAAGCATCTCAATGAACAATGATGATTTTGTTGAAATGACTACCTTGCTTTTTAAGACTATTGTGTTTTTTCCATTAACCCAAAATTCAAGCTGGCTTTAAAATATGACAGAATAATGCATTCTGAAAAATGGGCAGATGACATTCCGCAGAAATTCAAGATAGCCACCAGAAATGATGGGAAATGATTTTTGCAAAAAGTTCCAGATGACTGCATAAACCCTGTAGGCTTAAATATTTCATCCAAATTGCCCTATCTTGCACCATTTCTGAGATCCATGCGGTTTTGTATCTTACTCAGAAGTTTAAGAAGGCCATCAAAAAGAGCTGAAAAAAAATTTAGGGGCAAAAAGTGCCAGTTAACTGTGTTTATCTTGCAGATAAGAAATTTGTCTATATCACTTTCGAACTGTGTCTAAGATAAATTTGTATTTGTCTTTTATGCAGAAATTAAAGATGGCTGCCAAAATGGGATGGACAATTATTTGTAAAACACGGCAGCCAATTCTGCAGGTGCACTGTGGATCAAAAATATTGTCCAAATCACTCTATCTTGTATTCTGTTAGAGAAAAAAGTGTTTCTGAATTTTGATCAAAATTCAAGAACAATTTTTTGTAAAAAGTGCAAGTTGACAATCTGTGGACGAAAAAGAATTCAAGCACACTGCTCTCTTGCACTGAATCCAAAGTAATTGTATCTTTTCATTTTAACCAGAAATTCAAGAGAGGGCGACCAAAATGATTTTTGTACAAACCTGCCCAGATAGCATTCCACCGTCGGACCGACGTTGGCTATTGGTCACATGGTCGGCAGATTTTGCCGACATTGGGCCGACGTTGGGCCGACGTTGGCTTGCCAACCAACACTCTGGTTACCCAGATAGCATTCCGCCGTCGAACCAACATTGGCTATTGGTCGCATGGTCGGCAGATTTTGCCGAAGTTGGGCCAACGTTGGCTTGCCAACCAACACTCTGGTTAGATGTCTCTATATTTTGCTGACGCTGGGCCAACGTTGGACTGACGTTGGCTTGCCAACCAACATCTGTTCAAGATGGCGGCGAGCAATAATAGGGGATTTGGGGTAACGTAGAAAAAAAATTTATTATGGTATGTCTAAAAATCATATTTCAGTGAGCCCACAAATTTTAACTAACCATTTAACAATTTTACACATAAAAATAATATTCTCATTAAAAATTAACACTACAAAAGTTATCAATGAACATCATCTGATTGGCTGATGCTATACATAGAATATAATTTTCACTGGTGGCTTGCCGACGTTGGGCCAACGTTGGCCCGACGGTCAAAAAGCCGTTGGCCCAATGTCGGACCAACGGATGTGCCGACGTTGGGCCAATGTCGGTTCGACGGTGGAATGCTATGTGGGTGGGGCATGACTGTGTATACATAGGGGTCTCCCAAAAATCTAAATGCCTGTTAATTAAGGTAAAGAAAATTTTGGCAAAACCTGGCAGATAACTGCAGATACCATGCATGATAATGGTGGAAAATTTTTTTTTAAATCCTGGCAGCTTGCTCTGGCTATACCTTGTAGGCCAAACATTTTGTCAAAAATCCCTCAATCGCACAAAGTTTCAGAGATAAATCTATTTTATTGTGTTAATTATCTTTCTTAAATGACAAATAGCTATATTGCAAGCACTGGCCAGGTTTTCCAAATGTCAGAATAAGACATTCTGTGTCTCCACTGGTGATATCAGCCAGGAAGCCACCATTCACTAAGCAGAGTGCAGTACTTCCTTCCTGGCTAATGAACGTGATGTCACAGCATCTTTCACAGACACATTTTTGAAAACTCTTAAAACACATAAATTTGTTGAAAGTCTTCTGCTATTGACTTCATTTCAGCAATTTCTTTTGTAAGAGTATTGTAAAGTTATTATGGCATCACCAGGCGAGAAAGAAGGGGCTTCCTTATTGCAGGAATTGATCAGTACTCGCATTGTGCACTGTATCATGACAAGGATTAGGGATCAGATCCTAATGTGATGCAGCAAGATTGTACCTTCTGTTATGTACTCTACACTGAACAACATATGCCAAAAATGGGGAAAACGATTTAGGCAAACAGTGCAGATTTCATCATTAACCATGCATGTCAAAATGTTCATCTAAATTGCCCTATCATACACCATTTCTGAAAGAAATGCATTGTTGTATTTTAACATGAAATTAAAGATGGCTGCCAAAATGACATGAGAACAATATTTGGCAAGAAGTGCATTCACCCATCTTCCCCAAAAATTTGACTCCAAGTTAAATGTGCTTTCATGTTTTATGTGGAAATTCAAGATGGAAGCCAAAACTGTGAAAAAACATTTTTGGCAAGAAGTGTCAGTGACTCAGTATGTACGTTTTTCAAAATGGCTGTATAAAATGGTGGGAAAGTAGCCAAACTTTGCAGAAGCTAAAAATATTGTCAAAATTACTCTTTCTGGCACATTTTTTAAAAATAAGTGCATATTTGTGTTTTACACAAATTCAAGATGTCGACCAAAACTACATTTGGAAAAACATATCTTGCATCATTTCTGAGATATATACTTGTTTGTGTTTTGTGCAGAAATTCATGATGGCTGCCAAAAATGGCAGGAAAACATTTTTGAAAAACTTTGCAGATGCTTCAGCACATACTCTGTGACCTTAAAACCTAGTCACATAAAGTTCTTCCTAAAACACCTACAAAGTTAGTCCAAGTATAAAGAGTGGGCATGGAAACAGTAGTGTTTTGCAAGATTTTGCCAACAAAAGCAATCACATACTAGAAATAGGTTTTTGAAAACAATAAGTCCAATACGCTTACAAATGTGAAGCTTTTAAAGTTTAAAGGAAGGAAGAAAAGGAAATAGTATTTTGTTGAAAATTTTCTCAAATATATATATATTCATCACAGAAGCACATCAATAAATTTATTGTTAAATATTAAACTGTGTGTACAAGATATTGAAAAATGATCCATTTTGTCATGGGAGGGAATATGAGGTAAATATGATTGGCTTTGTAGACTGTGAGTATGGTTTCCTATTACCCCCAACATATTTAAAGACTGTAAATGCAATAATAATGAAGATAAAAGCCTCAGTTTAACCCATAAGAAGGGGGTAGGGTAGCCATAAATCTGACCGGCCCTCTAGACTCCCTGTATATTACATTACATATGTATATTTCCTATAACCTCCCAACATATTCAAAAGCTCTAAAAGCAATAACAAACAAGATGAAAGCCACAAACAGAAAATCAGCAATTTTATAACCCCACTTTCACCAATAAGAGCTGGCAGTTGTGAATCAGACTGGCTTTCTAGAGTCACTGTATATTGCTCTATGACATCCCAATACATTCAATAGCTCTGAAAGCAATAATAAAGGAGATAAAAGTAAAAAACATAAAATCTGCAATTTTATTATAACACTTTTATCCAGGAGGGATGCCAGGGTTTAAATGTGACCAGCTTTCTAGACTCTGTTTATAGAAAATTCTAATTACTAAAATGTAGTTTTTAAATGCTACAAAGTTACCATGTAAAACTGAATGCTATCTTGGATGTCCACAGTCATCTGGCGTGATGCCTTCGCTGAGGTGACCTGGAAGTAAAATACTGCTTCATTTCCTTCTTTGAGTTGTAATTTTGTCACTACCTCCTTAGCTGTAACACAGCAGGGAGGCAGGGTGGGACTCTCTTCAGTTCTAGATGGTAAGCTTGTAGACTTTAAAACTACATTTAAGTAATTAAAATTTTATTGTGCTAGAATAGCTTACCATGTGAAACTGAATGCTGAATCCAACCGCTAGGATGAGGTATTACAGCTGAGACTGGAGGTATTTTGTCAATTTTTCTTGGATTTGAATTGAATTTAACATATATTAAGGTTACCAGTCTGATTCCCACTTACAGTGCCTCAGGAAGAACGGGTACTGTAAGAAGCCAAAAAAACCTTTAAAATTCTCAAATAAGAGACAGTACAGGTACTGTCTGGATATCTGGATTTGTGAGGGACCAAGTGCAGCCCATGCTCACTTGAAAAGTAGTAGCCAGAAAGGCTTAAACATCTATAAACCCAAGCCCTGGGATTGCAGAATCTATGACCGGTCTCCGTTTTTGATTGGGCTAGAGGATTAGAAACAGGCGACTGTAAAACTCAACAGGTTTTCTACCCTTTCTATTCTGTTCTTGTTCAGGAGAGACTGGATACAAGAGGTCAGAGCTAGGTCTCTCGGATTGGACTTGTATCCTGCTAGAATCAGGGGAAACCTGGCTAACTTTGACTTAGTCCTAAATGTGAGAACATAGCCACTGGTAATAATGTTTAACAAACACATTATTTGAGCACTTTTCTTTAAGACAGTCTCTCCTGAACAAATGGAGGTGACCCCCCTACTTGTGGATTGGTTGAGGTTATGTAGTCATTGGGAAGAAGGGTTACCATGAACCCTGACCTAGCGATTGGGTAAAAAATGACACTTGTTACCTTTATTGTTCAAATTCCTCTTGCTGGAGGAAAATGACTGCTTGTGGATTGTCCCCCACAGGGACGTTTCCTGTAGGAGCCTCTTTTCTTGTTGTGGTGGGAACTCCTTGCTGTACTTCACTAGTTGGGAATGGAATAAAGGAGTAGGACCAAAGGGGGAGCTCCTCAGCTGTTGCCATCTGGTATCTCCCAAATTGAGATGTAAGTAGGACATTTCTCCCTGTCTTCTGAGGAGGACGGAGTTGCCCATGGTGTAAAGCTCCCTCTGGAGCATGCTTTAACAGGCTAGAACTCTGCTGGATATTGATCCTTCTATCTAGAATATCTAGATAGTCACAGGTCCTTTCGTAGCCATTTTTGGCTACCTCTTCGGGGTTGGCACCTTTCTGAATCTGAATTTTAACCCGTTTGGTTGTAGCCTTGAGGCTATCCCTGCAATTTTCCGTGATCAGGTTGCATTCAGAGATGACCTGATTGAATGCAGCCAAAAAGTTGAGGGCGCAGAGGTTTTGCCTTGCTGGTGCTCAAACTCTTTCACTATCTGAACAGGGACCTTACACATAGCGGCTCCAGAGGGTTTGGGAGACATACCGATACTATCAAAGTCTATATTGAACTCCTGCATTTTTTCCTACAAACATGAATTTCCAAATTGTACCACTTTGCAGTGGAGGAAGGGGCTTGATAAACTTCCTTCCGGAAGGTTAGCACCTTTAAAATCCTGCTCAAATTTGTGTAGAGCCTCTTTTAAAAAAGGACCGACTATTTTCATGGCTGAAGGGCCTATTTAAGCCCCCCACTGAGGTTGAGAAACTGGCATACTGTCCCAAATTCATTGCAAAAGTGACAACATTTAACAGAACATGGGTAATCAGTTTGTCACTTCAACAGTATAAAAAACTTAGTCTTTCACCATGAACGGTACATTAATTTTCTTCAATGCAATTAAAAGCTAAAACTGTTTCAAAATCAACATGCAACAATACATATATCCATTAAAAATTCATGAAAATTTATGAGCAATATTAAATGCTTACATTAACATGTGTGGCCAACGAGAAGGAAGTGAAGTGGTCATTTCCTCAGGTATCACGCCAGTGATATGTCCATTTTCCTTGGACATTGGCCAAATACCTGTGGCCGTCTGAGATAGCATTCAGTTCTACATGGTAAGCTATTGTAGCACAATAAAATCTGTGATTTTATTACCTCACCTTGACCCATTATGGGGCCTCAGGATTTATCTGAACGGTTTTTCAGACACTCTGCATATGGTTTCCTATTTTTCCTGATTACTACCTGGTATCAGAAGAATTTAGTAGAATTGTTGCTGAAAAACTAATCAGCTTCAATCCATACAGGGGTATGTAAAACAAAGAACCCATAAAAATATTTGTAAGTCAAAAACTGAAAAAGTGATCACTTCTGGCCAAGTAACATCTAAAAGCTAATCAGATCCAATCCATGCAGGGTTTGGAATGTAAAGAATCCCTCCAAACATTTTAAGTCCAAGAAACATGCAGTGGCAATACTTTTTACTGATTATTGCCAACAAGCTAATCAGCCTATGTTCACATTGCAGCGAATATATCCTGACAACTTGGTTTATATCTGTGCACAAGTTTTGAATGTAAAGTACCCGCGAAATCAAAAATGAAAAAGAATACAGAAAAATGTTGCCATAGCAACAGTTGTTACCAAAAAGGTGCCAAAAGGCATAATCACTATTCTTCTAGTTCCCCTTGCAAGAAATATATCATGAAAATATTGCTTAAACTCTTAGCAAGGTTTTTGTTTATGGAGAACCAAGCAAATTAAAAGTGAGAAACAACAGGAAGAGTGTTTGTAACAGGTGTTGGCAAATATTGCCTTAAAGCAAATCACAACAAGTTGCTCTTACAAGAGACATTTTTTTGAAACTTAGGAATTATGTTAAATGACTATAAAATTACAAAACTGAGATATAGGAAAAGTGTTGTAGCAATACTCTTGGTCAGATATTGACAAGAAAGCAATCACATACAAACTATCGTGCCATAAACTCTTTTGCCGAAAAATTCTCATAATAAAACTATTTTGAAAGGGTATTGTCTACTGACATCAAGTTCATTACATAGTGCGACAGGTGACTGTAGTTGCTGTGACGTATTGAATGCAAAAACAGAAAAAATAATGTGTATAGGTTGTACTATTGATATCATTTGTGATATAAAAAGAAAGCCAAGTGTTATATAATTGGATAATTGGTCTTTTGTTGTCTACTCATAACTAGCACAACAGCTGATAAAGAAATGAATTTCACAGTTGCTACTGTGTATGCTTTATTTTATTGGATAAACATTAGGCCAATTAAAGACAAAGTTCCCTGTTGTTTAGGAGATAAACAGTGACATAGATACATCAACATACCAAATTTAAAATAAATCTGTCATGCAGTTTTGTGATACTGTCTAGAAATTAATAAATTTAAATTTAATATAATTATGTTATCACTAAAGTCACCTGCCCAAATTGAACTGAATTTGTCAACCTTTTTTGAGACAAGTCTGGAAACAAAAAAACTGAAACTCATAATAAATATGTTACTACTAGGTGTTTAATGTCCCCTTACAAAATGACACACCTTGAGGACTAGTTACATCCACATGCCTAATTTGAATTTAATCTGTCGAGCCATTTGGAGATACTGTCAGGAATACAATGTGTGATGACAGATGACAATGATGATGACACCAACACCAAAAGAGAAGAGGACAAAGAAATCCCTATGTGCCAAGCAGCATAAATGCTGGTGACACAGAACGAGGAAGGAGGGCATGCATTGAAGACACACTAGGATGTTAACTTTAGAGCCTGTTGGATGGAATCCATTGTTGTGCAAAAAATTACACTATAACTAGAGGCTGAAAGACTTGCAATTGCAGTAAAATATCTGAAATAAAAGGATAGCATAAATAAAAGATAATAGCTGACCAATGTCCACAATATCAGTGCTGCCAAAAAAGTTGTAACATGTTTGTTTTATGTATTCATAAATTGTACAAATTAACATTTTCTTTATTTTAAAACAGTAATTTTCAACTGTATTTAAAAAATCACCTTTGGTTTTCTGTTCCAAAGTCATGAAAATTAATATTACAACACTATATGTAACTCTTTTACAGCCTGATGGGTTAAACAGGGGAATTGAAACCAATCCACCTCGTAGTATACAGACATTTTCTATATTTATTTCCATTAAAAATTTGAACAAGTATTCCTATATTTTGCACAAATTTATCTATATCTTGACAAGGGATGGGTCAGTAACATTTTGCATTTCAGTTTTCAACCAATTTCAAATTATTCTGTTAGAAAAAACATTAGAATCTCCCATACAGAAATATTGGACAAAATTGTTTCTGACTTAGGGCATATTTACATTATTTTACATTTTGCAGCAACATTTTGCGCAGATAATCGAAATGGCAGTTGTAAAATGTCAATACAGTTGGTTTTCTTTAAATGTGAATTCCCAGACACTGGTGGTATTGACCCATTCCTAGATTTCCCATGTTATTCCAGACCTACCCTGTCGGTGAAAGAAATGATCAAGGTTGATAAAGTTTCTAATATAAATCTGGAATTATAACAAAATAGCTCTATCCATTACCTTTTTGAGACTTATACTTCTGCAGTAATAAGTCTTTTGGGACTTCTTAATTACAAAATCCAATTCACAACCAACATAATTTTAAAATATCACTCACTTATACAACAGGGCCTTTGTCCCCAGTTTCCAGTACAGTCACATGTAAGGCTTTGGATTCCATGAAGATCATATCCAGGCTCACAATTGTAGCTGACTGTGTCTCCATTCTTCAACCCTGTGTAGTTATATTCGCCTCTAAGTACTGGGGGTGGTACTCCACAGAATATCACTGTTAAATTATACATTAAATAAAACATCACAATGCATCCACAAGTATTTAAGTAACATAAAAATTCTTAACTCCTATTATAACAGATTTGATGCTTCAATTTTGAGGACATTTACAGGACATATTGGACATATAGCTATCCATGATTTTGAGACATGGGTTTAAAATTATGACATATGGAATCCATAGTTTCACACTGCAACTCAAAGAACAGATTAGATAATATATAAATAATAATAAATACAGAATACAAACAATTGACGAAATGCAATCTATAATTTATAGATTTGCTAAAACATCTGGATATCATATAATTTCATAGCAATGTGACATCACAGTTGCGAATGTCATAGCTGTTCGCCAGGTAAGAATTGATTATAAAATTGTACCAGTGTAATACAGCTTATCCGAGAAAGGGACACAGTGAATGGCTATGAAAGTCTTGGAACAATAAGAGAGATTCCATGCTCTCTTTATTTCCCCATTTACATTTATTTACCAATTTCATTATTTTTTGTATTTTTGATGTTAATGGGTCCTTCCCAAAGTACACAGCTAATTGTCAAAGTAGGTTCTAGCACCATTAGTGGTTTAGCTGTGAAACTATATGTCAGACCAGAACATAAAAAAGGAAGAACAACAAGCATCAAGGACACAATAAAAAAAGAGTTAGGTTTCACATAGAAATAGTGCACTAAAATTTCTTCTTACTGAGAGTGTGTACACTGCTGGGAAGCTTCCACAACTAGAATTTTGTCCAAAAAGCCACAATTAAAGTCATATTCTAATAACTTTTCTATAAGGTGACAACTCTGTTATGACATGCATAATCACTGTGAACCAACACAACCTGCATTATGACACTGTTTCATTTACAACCAAAATTATCCAATAACACTTACTTGTACAATTGGGTGGCTGTCCCCATTTACTAGTGACATCACATTTGAGGGTTTGGTCTCCTTGCAGTTCATATCCAGGTTCACAGTTGTAGGTGACTGTGTCGCCATACTCCACCCCTGTGTGGACATACCCTCCTCTGATTGGTGCAGGTGGTGGTAGACCACAGGATATCACTGTCAAATGAATAGAGTAGATTAACATTAAAGTGTTTTCATAGGCAGTCAAATAAAATGATCATAATATCTATGATGTAACCATTCCATCCTCGATTTTGTTCTCTGGTTAAGGGACCTTGACATGATATTATGATTCAAAAGGACTCATGATTGAGGAACATGGGTTTGCATCTATAATATTTGGAAACTTAATCATCACTTCACAGTATCCAATGCCACAAATTTGAAACAAGATTTTTGAAAAAACTACAATGAAAGTGTAGTAGCAATAAGACAGGAAATATAAAATTTTCTTCATTTTATGAGCTATTTACAATTTTCTATCAGGTGATCATGTTTTGCACTTAAATACATATGGTATCAACTCTGTCATATCATAATGTCAGTTCATAACACTACTACTATACTACACAGGAATTTCTAGATTCTGATCTTTAGGTATTGAGGTTTAAATTGAAATCAAACCCTTTAAAAAGATCCACAATGCCTGATTTCCTACAGGTTGTCTTATTACCAAACACCTATAATAAAGAAGATACTAAGGCATTTTTAAAATGTTATCTCTGTTGGACCTTGAAGTAGGAGTCAAAAAGTCAAATCCGACGCATTAAAAATGTGGCCTATTATTTTGATGTGTTAATATACTAAGCCCCTAGGATGAACAATAAGCATGAAGTAAGGATTATGTGTGCAGAATAAATTAGACCTTGGAGCAAGAGTTAAAAGAAAAATCCCATCCTTTGAAAAGATTTTCAGGCCAAAAGAGGAGGAGTAGTAACTATAAAGATATAAAACGTTTTTGTGTGTAGACTCTGCCTGCCCTGAAAGCAGTGGTTAAAGCTGAAATACAACCCTTCTTAAACATTCGCAGCCCATGATTTTATATTGGTTCCTTTCCTATTCCCTTTCCCAGGATACATGAAAAGTATATATCTGGTATTTTTAATATGCAGCCCAGTAGGCACTTTTGGTCTCTTAGGGCATTAGTTGGTCAAATGATTCTCACTGGGCAGAGCCATCTGTCCTTGAGAGATTTGTCCAGGGTGGGTGTTGAAACTGAAATGACAACTGGGGTCACACTCTCAGGTCTTTTACTTGCCAGATAAATATTAGACAAGGAGCTACATGAAGGATGCAGAGACATCTTAAACCACTCCTGGATTCTAATATTGAGCAAAGCATGGATTTCCCTTCTGCAACCCAGGGCCACAAGGAAAACTGCTTTAAACTTACATGATTTAAAAAGGTATCTTTGAGATACTTGAAATGAGGCTTTGTGAGCTGATACAGAAGAAGAGGTGGGTTCCAACCAGGGGTACTCATATGACCCTAAGGTCAATTCCTGGCGAAGCTGTCCAAAAGATTATCATTTTAACTGACATTAATCAGTATTTCCAATCTTATCTTCAATAACCAGCTAGGGTATTGGGGTGCAGAATTTTCTTCTGGAATATATGCAGGAGGCAGTCTGCAGTTTGTATTATAAATGGTGATCTGAGGTTCATCTTTTGTGATTCATACAATATGACAAAAGCAGTCTACATTCCTTCATAGACAGCCCTGATTGAGGTTCACTGAGGAGCCTAAATTTTGCTGCCACCTAGTCATTGAAGTTCTGTTCCCCGTTAAGGATATTGTAGCCCAGCATGAAAGCTGCGATTAAAGACTTACTTTTGTAGACTCCAGTTGAAAGGCTGTAGGTTGCTTTGAATAACATGGCACAGAGGTAGCTAGTAAGACACCACCAAGTTCCAGAACCAAGGCATGTTGGGGCCAAGCCATGGCTATCAGAATTAATTTCTTGCAATTGTGATACTTGATCTTGATGTTCACTTTGCTTACAAGGGACAATGAGGGAAAACTGTTTCAGTTTGTGGTTGGTCTGGTGGCCAGATCACCTTGTGGACAGTGCCACTGGTTATAAAAACCTGGTCACACCTGTTGTATGAGTGACCATTCTGTCTGACTCACCTGCCTGTGGCATGAAAATTTATCACTTTCAGATAACCTGGAGTGTGACAGGTTTGTAAGACAATAAGCCTGATATTGTACTCTACAAATGGCCACAAAAAGAGCCTAATCTCTCACCAGTCTCCTATTAACTTAGGCAACAATGGTAGGGTTGTCCAAACTAATGTAAACCGCTTGGCTCTGACATAAGTGTTCAAACGTCTTCAAGGCCAGAGGGGCCTTTAGTTTTTACAAGTGTATGTGCAGCCTGTTTTCTGGAACATACTGCATCTGTAACAATTTGCAGAGCATGTTGAAAGGGGTGCAGCAGATGAACAGGAATCATGTCTATTTTCGGTAGCCATCATAGTAAATAAATGTGGAGACACCATGTGACAGGAACACTCTTGACAGAATTGCTATGGTTCATGTCAACAGTTTTTCAAGGTGCAATTGGATTGGGTTCCTGTGAGGACAGCCCAAGAGCACTCACTTCTCTGTGGCTGTCTTCAGATCTTTGAGAGACATAAACTGTCAAACTGAACCAACTGGTCTTGCCATCAGGAATTTCATGTATGATTTCAGGGTCTGCTAACAACATTTTCATTGTGTCTCTGACGCCTCCATGAAATAGTCTGTAATGATGACCCACAAAGTTTGATTTAGGTTTCAGTTATGACTTTTGCAGATTTGCGACCCAACTGAGAAAGAGCCAGAATGTTATTTGTGTCTCTGGATCATGATGCCTTGGTTGAGGTTCTCATTAACCAATTGCCCAGATACTGGTGGATCCTTATTATCATTGCCTAAGTCATGATTTCACTTCCTTCACTACTATAGGGATATTCATGGTAGCCTTACAGGGATCAAAGGAAAAGGGCTTGAAGTTGCAGATTTAACCTTGGTAATGAGACCGGATACACTCATTTTGTCATTCATTTATAGGGATGTGAAGGTAGGCATGGTCAAGTCTGGTGAAGATCCCCACTCTCCTGCACAGATAATCTTATAGATTTTGAAGTTTCATTTTGACCTTGACCTTAATCCTGAGATACAAGTTTAGAGTATTTAGGTTCAAGCTTGGCATTAACAGACTTCGAGACAGAATTCAGAGAAGGCATTCCAGGGAATGACAAAAGAAGCACAGCAAATGTCATTTCAACTGTTACTTGCCAAGGATGGCTTAGGGTCATGTTAAGAACTGTCACTACCACTTCTACCCTGGAAGGCTAATGACATGACCCAAAGGCTCTCTGTGATAGTAGTCTCTTTACAAGTTTGCCTGAAGATTGAAAAGATATGTCTTCTCTCTGGTATGGCTGAAAGTGGAAAGTTTTCTTCTGACTAAATCCCCAGATCCAGGCTAAAGATTCCAGTCGTAAGATTTATATTGTGAAATCTTGTATTCTCCTTTTCTCAGTACAGTATGGAGAACAAAGTAAAGAAATGAAATGGTGCATTGTGAAATTCTGACCAAGATTCTGGCTTAGCACCTGGTTTACATTATCCAAGTAAGTGCCACATCTGAGAAAGGTAAAGTTTGTCCTCTGTGCAAAGAATGTGTCTAAGATATGTTGTATGGCTGTGCCTAAATGATGAACAATGCTTGGATAAAAAGGTGTAAGATCCCTATCTCTTTGAGGGCCTGACAAGCGTTACGAGCATATTTATGTTTTCCTAATTCATGTTGTAAAAGCTTAACATTTTTTCTGGACACCTTTTTGATTACTGAATCTTTTTCGTACATATTAAAAACCAATTAAACAGTTACAAATGCAGGTGGCTTTTTTTAGGCTTTCTTCTATTTCTTAGCAGTATCTTGAGACATGAGACAACAATTAATAAAAATTGAAGGAGCACTCATGTTAAAAATCAAATACAATACTTCCTGCTAAAGGGCAGACTGGGTCCATATAAAATGACAACTGCCTTATATAATTAACTGTATGTTAATTGTATTTCGACTGTCTAACTATTGAATCAGTCTCATCAGAGGCTATGAATTATCTAAATCTAGAGTTCCTGAAGTACATTTAGGGGTTCAGTGCTGAACCCCCGGTTGCACCTGTGTTGTACCTGTGTTGTACCTGTGCTGTACCTGTGTTGTACCTGTGTTGTACCTGTATTGTACCTGTGCTGTACCTGTGTTGTACCTGTGCTGTACCTGTGTTGTACCTGTATTGTACCTGTGCTGTACCTGTGTTGTACCTGTGCTGTACCTGTTCTGTACATGTGTTGTACCTGTGAACCTGTGTCTGAACAGGTTTCGTAGATTAAGGGGAATCTAGATCAATATCACTTTTTAATATAAAAGTTGTGTATTTAGAAATGATTTTCTGTCCTTTACTAGTATTGTGTAGTAAATTGAGTGATGGGTAGACTATTATATCATCAGCATATTGTTAGTTAATGGTGGATATAGGTAACTCATTGCCTTGCTTTTAGTTAAGCATTACATTTTTTAAAGGTAACCCACTATTATATGGATGTAGCCAATTATTTATTGAGATTCTGTTTAAATGTTTATTATGATGTATTAATATATTTTTTTCAAATATAAATCATCAAATAATACATATGACTAAGGCAAGTCACTTATATTCACCATAATACATATGTATTATATTCTTGTGTACAATGTGTGGAAACAAAACTCTGAATACAAAAGTGCTTATTTGAGACTTTTTGAGTGAGGGGCGAGTCTATGTTGACTGGTTCAATGTAAATATTATTACACTTTATGGCACTAAAATGATTATTGAATGTTTTGTGATGTCATATGGTTGCTAATGTGTCATCAGTGTTGTCACTTTTGTTATGATGTCATCCATAGAACAGTTTGTGATGCCATAAACAATATTTTTGCGTGTATGTATCGTGAGTGTAATTTTTTATTCAATACTAAGTATTATCTATTGAATATGCAAATATTTTTCTGATAATTTTATAGCTATGTTCTGTATTTTCATTTTATATATTAAATGAATAAGATTTAATTGTAGTATATATATTTTCCATATATTTATCATATACATTTACATACAACTTTATTCAATGTGTTATGACATATGTGACTTCTGGTGGTTTTAACTGGATGTACAATATAGAAGAGAGAAAGATGTGGACTATTGAGAGCTAGATAATCCAGATAATATCCATTAAGAGTCACACAAATTGGTTGATGCCTTATGGGGCTAGTGTGTAATTTGGTTTAACTGTGCCTAGTAACACTAGTCAACTCAAATTTTGGTGTACATCACTCTAACATAGAGAACTACATATGTGTGCTGTGCCCATCACTCTTGGAATGATGTGGTAGGTGCTAGTTGTCCATCCTTTTGATTTGAAACTTTATGTTCATAAATTCTATTCCTAAGTGCTCTGCTTGTCTCTACGACGTAGCACATTTGACACTAACTGCACAATTTTATGAAAATTTAATTTAAAATAAAAACTGTTTTCATGTGGTGACAAAGCAGCCGCTTTCATGAAAAAAATTGAATTCCTCAATAAATTTGCTTTTACTGGTGCTTGGAGGTCAGTAGATGACATGTACTAGGAGCTGGCTTGACTGACACTGTGACAGTTTGATGGTAATGTGTTCAAAAGTGTCCTGCTGATCAGTTTGACAGTGCATGCTATCAATGTCATTCCTGACAAAGACAGCAACTCCTTCTCCTTTCGTGTTCCTGCGTTGGACATGGCAAAGCTGGAAACCTGCAGGGGTTATCTCATCCATTAGGTCCTGTGTGTCTGAAGTCTTTAGCCAGGTTTCAGTGACACCAACGATATTGAGGTCATTTCACAAAACAAAATCGCTAAAGGCTGATGTTTTGTTGTGCATTGACCGGGCATTCAGGAGACAGGCTTTGATATTTCTGACAGATGGACCCAGGTTCAAGTTAATGTCACCCGAAAGAATCAGGATGATGGACCACCAAGGGTTGACATTTTTGAAACAGTGTGTCACTTGACAACAGTGGGCCTGCAGGGCAACAAAAGCAATGTTGCAGCTGTCCAAGGAGGATAGTAAACTTGAGTGAATAATTTTTTGTGATGGCAATCTATTTTGTTGGTGGGGACAGTTGATCGAGCAGTCAAAAGGATGGAAAAACAGAACCAAAAAGTGCAATGCATGTCCAATGAAAGCCAAAATTAAAATTTACAAATAGGTGCACCTACTTTTCCTGTGTACAAACCTGTGCATCACAAAATATGGTGTGACAGCCCAGGAAAGGAAAGGAATATGTTCTGTTCTTCCTTATTGCATATAAATATAAACCACAATGCATTAAACAGCTTAAATCCACAGCTCTCAGCATCAAACTATCATACTGAATAAACAGCCTTCACTGATTTTTCTTCATGCTCAATCCACAATCTTTACTGACACTTCTGTATACTGAATTCACAGCATCCCTGTATTACTTTCACAAGTTGAATCTATACTTTACACAAGTACTTTTACAAGTAACCCCCTTAGAAACAATTCTCTTTAAAAGCAAAGTTTCACCACTGCCAACTACTGACCTTTTCTTAATCACAACTGAACTAAATGGATTTTTAAACCTCTTATACTTACCAATTGCACAGTCCTGGACATTTCAGGGACCATGAAACAAATAATATATATGTATACATATAGTGGTGGAATGGTGTTCAATTCCAATTTCTCATTCTCAGACCATGTGTCACAGGTCATAAAGTCCACCAGAGTTCATGCGAGAGACCTCTATCTAATTTTTCCCCATCTAGACCTTAACACATCAGTTCTTATAGCAAATGCTTTGGTGAGCAGCAAATTGTACTATTGCAATTCCCTGCTCTTATCACTCACTGATTTTGAGGTAAGGAGATTGCAGTTCGTCCAAAACTTGCTCTGCAGGGTTGTCACCCGTTCCTCTAAATTCTCTCACATTATTCCTCAACTCAAAAAACTCCTTGGCTCCTAGTTAAATACAGGGTACAATTTAAAATAGGCCTCATTACATTCAAAATTCTCAACCAGAGTCAACCAGTTTACCTAAGAGAATTAATTCATGCCTACAACTATTCCAGAAATACAAAGGGAATCTCCCCCAAACTCAAGTTCCTTTTATACCCCTACATTCAACTGTAAAGTTCATAAATCAAACAAACACTTTTCCAACTCTTTCAGTGACTATGCCCCAGTTCTTTGGATCTCCTCCCGCTTCCAAATCAGAAATAGCCCCTCTGTTGCATCCTTCAGGAAACACCTCAAAACCCACATTTTCCAACTTAGTCCCCTTCCCTCTTTGTCACACCCACAATTCTGGATCACTAACCTTGAACACCCCTCGACTCTCCTTATGATTAATGATTTTTGTTAAGCTAGCACACTGAGCCCCCCTTGAAGGGAAGATATTGCGCCTGCAAAGCAGTAGATTAGATTACATATAATTTTTGCAATTCTAGCCATTACAAAAACAAGAAATAAATATTCATAACACCATGGTTACTGTAGAAACAAACAGACTACCCGGGGCCATGGTGGCAGAGTGCTAACACTTTGCCTCCCACCTATGATGCTGGGGTTTCGTTCAAGGCTCTACCTCAAGTAAGAAAGCTGGTAGTTACTTGCCCTTGGTTGGCAGTTTACAGTACAGAACTTTGACCAACTGTATGTACTGGTTTCCTCTGCCCTTCCAACTACCCGTCATGATATAACCTGTACAGTGTTGAAAGTGATGTAAAACCCTACTTCTACTAAGTAAATGACTAAATAAAAAAATGGGAACTTCCTTCACCAATTTAGATTCTTTTCATAGATCATGTACTTGAACAATAAAAGGAAACCCATTCAGAATGGCAATGTCAAAGTTAAAGTCAATAGAAACACATACATATACATACACACATAGCTACACATAGAAGATAATTTGTGGAACTCCATCTGAACAATTTGAATGTATTGTGGGAGTCTGTGTGCAATCATATTCAGGTGACTTGAGATGGGCCAAAAGGTCCTCTGTGACTTCGTGGTTAACAAGTTTGGCATCTAATCACAAGTTATCATCTCTGTGGGTTCAAGTCCAACATGTGGCAAATGCTAAGAACATGTCTTAATATGACCCTGGCTTTTGAACAGGGTGTAAAACCCGAACTTTAGATGTGGCATTCCTTAAGGACAATTTGTCTGAGAATCATGACAGGAGTCTCCACATGATGTAACATAAAGAGCATAGTCTCATACCTCAGTTTAAAGAAAAAAAACAGGTGTAGTGCTGACTGTGACAACCAGAATAGTCTGGCCCTGACACAAGTGCTCAAACATTTTTAAGGCCAGCAGAACTACCCTGGTTTCAGTTTGTTTTCTGGAATGGACCTGAGGCACTTTTGGTGCATTCGTCTAAGTGAGCACTTCAATCTCATTTTGATGTGTCTGTAAAGATTTGAAGAGCAAAGGAGGTTGGCCAGGAAAGACATAGGCGTCCTTTGGCTATCATTGTACAGTAGTGTCAAGGGACGTTGGCACAAGAATTTTTACTCCAGGGAATCAAGCATCTGGTAAATTTTCTTTAGAGGTTACTGGATTGGTTTCATGCAAAGACTGCGAGAAGGCACTAGTTTCTCTGCAGCAGATAGCACACCTAGAACAGACATGATTTGTTGCATGGAGCAAACTGTCTCAACAGAAGGGATATAACTTTATAGTTTAGGACTGACACTTTTTTGTGGTGTGCTGACCACTCACTGTAATATGTTGCATTGGTAACCCACGGAGTAAAAGAGCTTGATTGGAATCCATTATTCATTCCTTTTCAGGTGACACTGAATTCATTCCATGCAAATACAGTCTCAGGGAACTTACTTCTCAGTAGCAATTAGTAGACCAATATGAGACATGAACTGTCAAACTGAACTAAACTGGTCTCAATAAAAGAAACATCAGAAGTCTAATCATTAGACTGTTCTGTGGTGGGTCTGACCAATGTTAACCCAAGAAGCTAAGGCATGCTTGCAATTCTACTAAGATGAAGTTTCAACATTCACCCTAGTTAGCGGTAGAGGGCTAGCATGATTTAGGGGCAGTGTTAGTAGGCACCTGTGATACAGGCTCTTATTAACCAGTCATGCATGTGGATTCTTGTACCCCTGGAGCATTATGGTGAACTTTATTGGTGTTGGTGATAGACCAAAGGGGAGCCTTAAAATAAAAGGTTTGACCTTGCCTCAGAGAGACTGCAGCATTCCGGAATTTACTGGGATGTGAAAGTAAGCATTACCAAAAGCCAGCATAGCTACCTGCTCTCAATTTTTGCAGGGAAAACCTTATAGACTCATGATATGCCAGCTTGAAAGTTTTGGCCATGAGATTCATCCAGAGGGCTCAGATCAAAAAAGGCCCTTCAATATTTGTTTGGTTGTACTAATAAAAATAAAATGTATTCGAAATGTCAGTAATAAAAGAGACCTGATTTGTTCTATGGCCTACATGCGGAATTGCTCATAAAGGAATTAGCATGCCCACTTTTGGTGAGGTATCTGCTAAGAGGGAGGTTGATTTTGAAAGGTAGGGTGTAGCCCTCTATTAAAAATGAAGGCCTGGAAATCAAGAAGGCCCAGGTCAGACCAAAATATGTTCAGTGTGCGACCTAAAATAGACACCAGATCCTTTCAAAAAATCTATTCCCAACTACCTGTGATCTGTTTCAAGGAAACTGGAAAACCTGTTCAGGGATATGTCAAGAAAGCAAGAAGGCCCCAATTCCTCCCACTGTTTCCTATACACTGGACAAGATTCTGAAAATTGATGTTTGCCTGGCAATGTCAAAAATGAAGTAAAGGTCACACTATCACAATGCATAATTAAACACCACAATTAATGTTCATACCAAATCTTAGCTTTCTAAACCTTATGGTTTCTTATGTATATCCCATACAAAAGTTTAAAGGTTAAGGTCAAAGTTGCATAATTACATCCTCAAACTAATGTTCCTACCAACTATCAACTTCCTACATCTTATGATTTCAGAGATATAGCCTAGACATTTTTCTTTCCACTTGCCAGAATTACAAGTCAGATGCCATGGTTGAAAACAATAACTACAAAACCTTGAAAGGCTTTGGGGTAAAACTTTCTTATTTATCACATTCACATCATAAACAATAAAGGACATATAACATCGGTAGATTATAAAGTGCAGCCCATTTAAATCACAAGCTACATGTTTATTTTCATGTTTATCACAGGTATACCACAAGCTTGTATAAATATTTTTAATATCAATCCAGTAACTTCTACGAACCTCTTTGTAACTGATAAAATAAACATGTAAAGAAGTTGGGGTTTAAAATTCAACATCACTATCAGCTAGCATTTGAGCTGGGATTTTAAATCCCTGACATCTGAGCACCGACCCTCACTAAATCTCTCATGTGGCTATGTATTCAAAACAAATACAAAAAAATAAATAAAAAATTTGGTTCTGTTATTGTTTATGAACCACAAGAACTGAACTTATTGATCCAAATTACTTTTATATATCTTGTTAGTGATTTGGTCATTTCATCCAGTGTGATTTATTTTAAGTTTCAACACATACCTTCACAAATAGAGCCATCAGCAAAATAGCCTTCATCGCACAAACGGCAAACTATTTCTTTCTTGTCACTGGAACACTCCTTACAATTCTTTATGATCCGTCTGCAGGCTGTAAAATGTACAACAGTGTACAAGATAAACTATGCAATATAAATTGATCACATTAATGAATGAGTCAAAAGTAAAAATCTGGATTTTTTTTGCAAAGCCTTAACACACCGGGTCAACAAGATATAGAAAATCATCAGAAAAAGCGTCAAGTCAATTTTAGTGTTTTCATTCAACAGCTGAAGTACATCTTTAAATCTCTGTTCATATATCTTCGCCTTTCTCATAGCCTTTTTTATTGCATCTGATCACAATTTCTTTCAACGAAAATTTCAATATTAATTCTGTGTTCACTCAGCTAGAAGTTGCTGTTTGGGAAAGTACAGGTAAGAGTACATATATTGATTTACATGACATAAAAAATGAATGATTGTTATGCAGTCTTCTAAGACAGTAGAATATTTTTAAAATAGAATGACAATATTGAACTTACTTAAAATGTAAAAATAACCAATGTGTGTTTGATTAACAGATTGTAAAGGAGTGTGGGTGGCAGGGGAATGAAAAGCCAATTTAATTAGTTCTTTTTAGAATCCAGAATGTCAAAACAGTAGTATAGTGTCACAAATGAGAAATAAGAGTTTGAGTTGTTGTGCCATGTAACACACACAGGGTGTAATTAATGTAGATCAGATGTTGTATGATCTTGCACATAGAACCAGTGGGCACGGAACACATGATACCACTTGTATACTAAATTGTTGTTTACCATAAAATTGTAATATAGAACTGATATATAACACTGTTATTGACATAATAACACATATTTAACCCCTGTCACTAATATTAGATGGCATTACTGTTAGACAGTTACACTAAATAGGGAGTTAAAGACATTTTATGTGGTGCATATACATCAACACATATAAACCAGGGTTCAGTTATTGCATTTCTTAAAAATTAAAGGAAATTATGTAAAACCGAACAATATAAGACAACTCGTCTAACATTAATGCCAGCTAATATACATGATGTGGGTGTACAGCCTTACTGTATAACCTGTACACAAACAAAAACATATTTAAATTTAACTGAGTCAGTGGTCTATGCTTAAAACATTAGTTTAATAGTTGTGTAGACATGAGAAAATTGATAAAAACATTCAGTTACTTTCAATATGTTGCCTGCCAAGGCATAGTATGGCGAAGTGATGAATACAGGTGTGCTCTAAATGTCAGTGGAAGGCAGAACCTCATTATGGCCAAAATCAATAATGAATTATTTTGACAGGAAAAAGTTGTGATTTGTCAATGAGTACCATGTAGTTTTCTTGAAGCAGTTAGTTTCAATCAGGAAGAAACAAGCAGATGTTATAGAGCATGATAGATTATGGCATTAATGCGGAAATGGTGAAACCAATAATAATAAAATAAATATTTTCAAAATTTGTTGTGAATCTTACAAATGTGATGCAACTTACTGTAGAAGAGTCATATATTTTCATGTTTTGTCAAAGTAAGGTATTTGTCTGTCATAGTTATTATCTCCCTTAACGGTCTTGGCAGAGGTCTGAGCTCTATGACTGCATTCCTGTTTAGATATATTTTGTCAAATTAAAATTAGAATAAAGAACAAAAAACTTTGATCCATGCAAATTAAGAACATGAAATTGGAGGGTAAGAATGCAAAGGCATATCTAGAGAAGACAATACTGGAGCTGTTGGGCCTTGGTGGATGTATGTACTCTACAAGTGTTCTTGTTAGCAATATGTATCTTAGATGTATTGAGAGTTTGGAATGGAAATTTGAAGCATGCTACTTTATAGTCAGTATACAGTGAGATATTTCTTTCAAAAACAACCATAAGTGAAGGGGGCAAGGTGATAACCGAAAGAAAAGAAAATAGATATTTTCACCAATCCCAGACTCTGCCTACACCTCTCTGATGAATCTTGACCAGTTACTATCTGATCATTAAATTTAAGCACCACTGGGCTTTGTTGGTATTTGGATGGGTGACCACTTGAGTTTGGTTATGGGTGTGTTCACTGGATGCACATGTTTATCATAACAGTTTTGAAGAATATGGTAAACGAAGATATTGCTCATAAATAATCATATTTTGATGAACTAGAAATAGTTTCAATGGAATACATGCAAAACTTGGGTTGTTGATAAATTACTGTTGTTGAGCGACATTGGTAATCACAGTATTTACAAGAAGGTAGAAGCTTCCCATTTGTCATTGATTTAGTTGAAGATCAAATGCTTCAAATACTTACACTTTTACAACTCACTAATATTCATGTATGCATAGAAAGAGGTAACATAATTCTAAACTTACCTAACTATATTTAAAAGAAAAGACTGCTTCTTGATCATCTACCTATCCATGTGGATGATGTTAAAGAGTTTGAGTTAACATGCAGATTTTAAATATTTTCCTTAATAGTTCTTCAAGGGTATTTTAATGTATATATTTTGTATAGGGTAGTAATTTTATAAAACATTTTACCCTTTTTGTACCAGTTTATGTTTATGTTCAAAGGTGATCTGTCATATTATGGTCGAACCAAGTCCCCAGATGGCATGTCAACTTTGGTCACTGCTCTCCAAACAGTTTTTTGACCAGTTAATGCAATGTTGGTCCAGCGTTGGTAAGCCATCAGTAAGAGTTATACTTTATTATTACATCAAACAATTAATGAAACCACAGCACAAAGTCATTTGACGATTGTGTAGAAAAGGTAATTGATTGACAAGTTGTTGGTAGATCGTAGTTAATGAAATTATTGATAAGTCACATGACCCAGGATGTATTCAGTTATGTTACTTGGTCATCAGTGGACATTAATAATGGCAGATTAACACAATACTGCACAAGATCCAAAATGACATATCTACTTTCATGGAAGGAAGTTGCTCTAACGTTGTTAGATATCACAGCTTTTGACATGATGTATCAGTCCATTTAACTTGATTGCCTACCTTACAAAAAAAAGTGGGAGACAGGTTTTCTGAGGTTTTTATATACCTTGTGGCACCCTGCCAAGATTCAGTTCTATGTCTTCTCCCTTTTATTCGCTACACTAGTCCCTTCAGTCAAGTCATTTCAAGTTTTAAGGTCAAATACCATCTGTATGCTGACATCTAGACATATTTAGCAAACGACTCTAGGAATTTTGTCTCTAGTAATGCAGACCGGAGTGTCAGAAAAGAGTTTTGAAAATTCTATAGCTAATGTCTGCCATGCATGCTTCTAACCTTTCTGGGATTTATGGTGTATCAATAAAATCCTAAATATTGATACTGCAGTTATTGTGGCAAACTCTATAGTCAGTAGTTAAGTAGACTATTGTAATTCCCTACTATATTGGGTCACCAAGGCCACTTTCGCTAAATTTCAGAAACTTTAAAATGCTATATGCTGTATTGTTTTCAGTCTAGACAGAATGGGTAAGGTCACACCCAATATAGAAAAACTCTACTGACTTCCTGTTTCAAATTAGATCTTATCTAAATAGGAATTTCTCATTTTACAGCCATATTTTAAAAAAAAAACCCATTTGTCATTTTCAATAAAGTCCATTTGTCTGACTCATGAAAGGTTCCTAAGTTCAGACCAAAAAGGCCATAGACACACGCAGATTTGCGAAGACTGTACCAGTGAAATAGAACAGTGTCCCACTTAAAGTCAGACCCAACAGACCATTTCAAGCTTAAGCCCCTTTTAGATATCTAGTGTGCAATTGTTTTTGTTATTAGTATTAATATTAGTCTTATTCCATCTAATCTAATCTAATATGGACTTTTATAGCGCTTAATCTCCATCACTGATGAACTCTAAGGCGCAGCTAAACATAAAGCAAGGCAGTTAGTGTTAATCAAGGGATATAGCCAGGTCATACCAAGGAGACACGGATGTGACGGGGGAGGCTATGGTGGGTAGGCTTTTGCAAACAGGTATGTTTTAAGCTTCTTCCTGAAGGAGGCAACTGATGTTGCACTGCGAACATCTTGAGGGAGGTCATTCCAGATCTTTGGAGCATCAAAGGCAAAACTATGGCCAAAATGTTTGGCTGACTTGAAAACTGATGAATGGAAAGGGGGAACTGTAAGGTATTGACGATCTGGGTGACTATGCCTAGTACTATAGGGACAACTACTAAAAGAGAAGAACGGTTCGAAATAAGAAGGAGAACCACTATGCAAAAATTGCGCTTTTGAAAATACAACAGTACTTAACAGCAACCAGTGGAGTTTCTGTAGAATGGGTGTAACATGAGCATACTTTCTATGATTTGTAACAATACGAGCAAGGGTGTTCTGAATACTTTGCAATTTGTGCTGATTGAAACCGGACAAACCTCTGAACAGAGAGTTACAATAGTCCAAACGACTACTAACCAAGGCATTTGCAGCAAGGACTGCCACTTCAGGAGTGAGATACTTTCTAATTCTACGGAGGTCACGCATTTGAAGGAAGCACGCTTTGCAAGTCCTCTTGATATGCTCAGAGAATGAAAAATCTGCATCAAACCACACACCTAGATTTCTGACAGAATCAACCGGATGAAGAAGGCTACCAAGAATGCTAACAGGAAAGTGAGAGGAAATCTTCTGACGTTGAGCCTTGGAACCAAAGACAATAAACTCAGTTTTTTCAGGGTTGAGCTTCAATTTACTGAGAGACATCCACTCTTGTACATCATAAAGGCAGGCATTTAGCTTGGCGAGAGCCAAAGAAGCATTCTTATGGGAGAGATGGATATATAACGGAGTATCATCCGCATAAAAATTGAATTTAATATGCGGGTGGAGGCGAATAATTTTACTGAGTGGAGTTGTATAGAGTGAAAAGAGTAACGGACCCAGAACGGAACCTTGTGGAACACCATTGATGAGATTGCTTAATTCAGATAGTGTGGAGCCTATCTTAATGGCCTGGCAACGATTTCTTAAGTAGGAAGCAAACCACCTTAGAGCTGTTCCAATATTTATTTATTTATTTATTTGGGGTTTTACGTCGCTTTCAACACTGTACAGGTCATATCACGACGGGTAGTTGGAAGGGCAGAGGAAACCAGTACATAGAGTTCGCTAGGGTTGTGTACTGTAAACTGCCGACCAACGGCAAGCAACTACCAGCTTTCCCACTAAAGGCCGTCACGGGGATTGAACCCCCGACCTCAGAGGTGGGAGGCGAGAGTGTTACCACTCTGCCACCGTGGCCCCCTAGCTGTTCCAATAAGACCAAACCAGGATTTAAGGTAACCAAGGAGAATATTGTGGTCTATAGTGTCAAATGCGGCTGATAAGTCAAGAAGTACTAGAGCTGTGGGTTCACCGCGTGCCAGAGAGAGATGAACCTCGTTTTTTATAGACAATAAAGCAGTTTCCGTGGAATGTCCTGGCTTATATGCTGACTGATGAGGATTGTCCAGTTTTTTGTTATTAATGTGTGACGTTAGCTGCCTGGCAATGACTCGCTCAACCAACTTTGACAGGAAACAAAGACCAGACACTGGGCGATAATTCTTAAGGTCGTCCTTGGGAAGGGAAGCCTTTTTATGAGGGGGGTAACAACCGCCTTTTTGAAAGAATTTGGGAAAGATCCTTCAATGAGAGAATAATTTACCAACTTGGTAATAGAATAGAGGAGGATATCAAGACAATCCTTAAGGAGGAATGTTGGTATAGGGTCTAGTGAGCAAGATTTAGTGGGAGATTCACTAATACACTTATAGACCTCATCTTCAGTGACAGGCATAAAGGCATTGAAAGCAGGAGGCACCGAATCTGGTGCATCATTGAAAGAGCCAGAAGTAGAAAAGGTGTCCCTGATTTTGCTTATTTTATTGGAGAAAAAAGAAGCAAACATGTCCTCGAGGCTTTTGCCTGAGCTATGAGCAGGCAGGACAGTCTCAGAGGTGCGATGCAACACCTTCCTCAATGACTGCCATAGCTTCTTGGGGTCACAACTATTTGTAGTTATGAGATTTGTATAGTATGAACCCTTGTCTTTATTGGCCAGTCGGTTACACCAGACAATTTGCCTGCGGAGTCTTGACCTGTTCAACTCTGACTTATGTTTTCTCCACCTTCGTTCAAATTGCCGCCTAAGAGATCGAGCTATGCGATAGGAATCAGACAGCCACTCATCAGACTGCTGTTTAGCCTTGCGTGAAATGATAGGAGCATGCTTATCAAGTACCTGTGTAACACCAGTTATATACTGATCATAAAGTTCTGCAGCAGTACCTTCAAGGGACCGTACAAACGGTATATTATTAAGGTCATTTCTGAACTGGTCGATATCAATCCTGTGGTACCGACGATAAGAAGCCCATTTGTCGATGCTGGTAGATGGGTGGGAGAAATCCAGTTGGCATCTTATGGCAGCATGGTCAGAAATGAAATCTCCAACACTAACATTGCTGACAAAATCTGAGTCGCAAGGAGATATCAAAACATCCAGTGTGACCCAGTAAATGAGTCCATAATACAGGGAAACTATTAAGTTTTTTAATCATGTGACCTGATAATCTTCAAAGTCATTCCTGCAAAAAAAAAGTCTCACCTCAGAGATAATTGTCATAAATCATTTTTATAGACCTTTTTTAAAGAAGATATTCAAGATAAAACCTGCTGAAGTGTCAGTGACTGATCGTCCCAAAAACACTGGATGAATGTAATAATTGAAAAAAATGGGCAAATTTTGATGAATTTTTCCAACAAGGAACAGATGGAACCAGTATATTTATCTGCCTATGTGGTGTAAGGTTGACCAGTTCCCATTTTAGTCATTCAAGTTAAGCAGCACTGGACTTCGATGGGTGACTAAATTTGTTCTTGACCAAGAATACGCATTGTAAAATAAATAAACTGAAATATATTGGTGTTTCATCTTCAAGCAGTATTTCAATTTTTATAAAATAATGCTACAAAACTTCTGTGGAATTCTGTGACCTCTTATTTTCTCATTAATATTAATGAGTTAGATGTACAAGTATTTGATCTGCAAGCAGACTTTCTAATTTTATAAAATATTGTCACAAAGTACCACAGGATTCTGTGACTTCATATTTCATTGGTATACAATGCTTCACTCGTAATTTCCATTTACGTTTTATGATGGGTCATATTATGTTGAAATCAAGATGGAATTCTAACAAATTTGTAGTGATTATTTTGTAAACTAAGTGTGAATTACAATATGTTTAACAATTAACTGCAAATTCTGTCAATGAATTTAATTGGATGAAAGTGCCCAAATCTAGTTTTATAAATGGACTTCGCCCATTCTTAGACTTAAAGTTTACATTACAGTCTGAGCCTGTGGGATTACAGTTACAGGGTCCCACAATGCTGCATAGTCATTGTTTTGGCTAAATCTATGTGGGCTTATCTTTTCTAAACAAAAACTCTAACTTTAAAATTTGAAGTGCGTAAAATAAAGAATAAATTTATAAAAAGAACTCTCCAAATTAGTATTTGGACATTTTTATTTAAATACAAGGCTTTCAATTAAAAAACAGCCAAGTCGCTCAATTTGAAATCTATTTGAGTCTCCAGCTTATCTAAGAAATAAGGCTCAGTTGTAAGACTCTGGTTAAGTCTATAGTAAGTCTAAGATCCATTGTGAATTTGATCCCTAAAAATGACCTTTTGACAAGAAAGTATGATGAAATTTTTCAGGACATGTTGACAGTGGCACAAGGAAAAAATGATAAATATTTGTGAAATTAGGAGCTACCGTCCAGATCACTGTCTGGATCCAGGATTTTAAAAAAAATTCATCATCAGGCTCATCAGTAATTTTGGAGGTGTTGAGCCTTGGTGGAGGGCACATCTGCATTCTGTGAATGCTTTGTAGTGTACAAATATTTGCATATTGTACCTTAGCTGAGTATACAAGTTCAGTTGCTGTACTTATACAGCACTGGACTTGATCAGTACTTGGATTGGTGACCATTAAAGTTCTTGACCTGGATTTTCTAATTTTATTAAATACTGCTAGAATACATCACAGAATTCCATGACTTTCTAAATGCTGTATCTGTGGTTGCCAGCGAGTGAATAGGCAAAATTAGACGACTTCCAGAAAACTACCTGTTATTGAGGGGAACTAATTATCACCAGCTAGGTTTCAAGTAGTCATAACCTCATACCTCTCAAATCTATTAAACAAGGCACAACTGCCCAACTTTAAAGAGTAACTACACACAAAATCACTCTGAAGATCAATTTTAATTACTGAAGAATGAATATTTTACGTATTGATGTCTGGTGATGATTTAAAGCAAGGCAATATCTGTATCAGAGAGTGGGCAATATTAGAAGTCATCATCAACAATCTAGAATGTATTTTTTCAATGTTTCTTCTTAGATAACTATAAACTGCATACATGTATTTTAAAGAAAGGGATATGCATGCACTAAGAAATCAATGCAAACTCAGCAGGTGTACATGAGCACTGAATTATTTGCCCTGCTCCACTTGAATTGGAATGGACCACAGTAAAATATTTTATGGGATGCACATATGCAAACCTAAAGTCAACATCTGAAGAAATGTTGTGAAGAAATGGTCAAATATAAAGTTTATTTTATAGTTTTCTTTATTTTTTTTTTTTTTTGGGGGGGGGGGTTACATTGATTTTAACACTGTACTAGTCATGTCATGATGGGTAGTTATATGGGTGGAGGAAGCCAGTAGATACAGTTGGTCAGGGTTCTGTACTGTAAACAGATGACCATTGGTAAGCAAGTAACAACTTTCCCACATAAGGTCCAGGCTTTAATTTTGCTCTGTGAATTCTGGATGGATTTTATTGCGATGTGAGTTTCCATGGACCTCAATGTTATGATACCAAGGTCGATTTACTTTGACTTGAGTTTGGGTATATTATTTTTTTTGAGAAAAGTAACTTTTATTCACTCTTTGGCAATGACAACCGTAAGTGCGAGAGTGGGAGAATCCCTCATCGGTGTCTTACAATTATACATTTATGTCAAACTTTAAAACTACACAATACGTGATGAGTGATAATGCTTTACAATATTTCTTTTTTTTGCTTCTTTTTCTCAAAATATTTTACTACCCTTTCTAAATACAAAACAAGGACAATACACAATGACACAACTGGACTACACATACAACACAACAGTGTGCTGGGTTATGTATGAATGCAAATTGATGTTTAAAATTCTGACCAATTTATGAAAGACTCTATAGTTTCAACAACAGATTGAGCTAAATCTTTAGTCTTGAGAGACTTGAAGATATCAACATATTGCTTTAACGTGATGAAAAAAACTGTTCAAGGTAATATTTTTCTCCGTAATGTAACTAGTATATATTTTATATTTGGAGAAATATAAATAATATTATTATATATTAATATTATTAAATAATAATATTAGCAGTGTTTAGTGCTTTATTTGATTTCAAATCCAAGAATTTATATCCCAGGATAACATCTTTTACAGACAAAATTACTCTAGTATTTTTGAGTTGTTCCAAAGATCAACAATTTGTAACCAAAATGTTTTAATTTTTTAACCTCAAATATAAATGTTCAATGGTCTGGGTGTCTATTTCACAAATCAGACAGTTTGAAGATGTTTTAATTTGTAATTTATTTGTTACAACAAAGCGAAATAATATTTTATATTGTAACTCTATTACTTTATTATCCACTGGCAATAAGTGGTCTAGTATATATATCTTTGCCCAAGCATCACTGTCCATTCGTCCAAAGATAGTGTTGTAATATGCCATGTTTAAAACTAAACTTCTTGTTATTATTTTCATATTAAGATCCTGGATATTATTTTATTGCTAGACGATTTGATTCCATTACAATTTTGTGTTATACCATTATTTGACCTAAATTCTCTTGCAATATTGAGGTTTTGTACCAATTTTGTAATTAAACCTCTCCACACCAAATAACTATTACTAGATACTCATCTATAGACCCATTGTTCAATTGGTACAATTTTATTGTGTTCGTTGAAAAGATCACCCATGAACCAGAGACCTGCTTGGACCTGCTTAAGCTATTATACCATATAAATTGTGACCTTATTTCATTAATGTTGCCCCCAATTGTTGTATTTCAATTGTTAAATTTGGTATCATTTTCTCTGTATCTTTAGTTACATTATATATTCAGATATTATAAGCATTGAAGCTACTTTATTTGATTTTGCAGGTATTTAATTGTAATTTGTGACAATTTTTTTCCAAGAAAAGTGACTGTGTATCCCATCCTTGAATGTTGTATTCAGCTGTTATACTTTAAAAGCCAAAGTTCACTTTCAAAATTTCAAACTCACTTGCTTGTGCTTGCTTTTAATACAATAAAATATAGCAGAAGCAGATTCTTGTAGGTTGTGCTGCTTTTTATTTCAAGAACTTTGCTTGCACATTGGCCAGTATATTAAAAATAGTAACATGCAGAAGAATACAGGAAATGGTGCAAAAATATACACTTCAAATTAAATATTGTTTCTGGGAATTGGGGTGGAATTTCAATGCAATGAAGTGGAAAAATTACTGTATAGTTACAGGTAATATTTCCAAAAGATAAATACCTTCTGGCACTAACATCATATTTTGTTTTGTATACAAATATGACACTTTTACTTTTTTGAGGCAATTTAATACACTTTTCGTTGCTTTTTCTTCATATTTATTGTTGAGCGATCAAACTTACATCACAGGAATCTGAACCTAAATGCATAGTTTTGCCAAATATGGACACCCCAGATAGCATTCCGCAGTCGGACCGACATTGGCTGGCGGTCGCATGGTCGGCAGATTTTGCCGACGTTAGGCCAACATTGGCTTGCCAACCACTACTCAGGTTAGATGTCTACATTTTGCCGACGTTTGGATACTATCCAAACCGCAACTAAGTTACACTAGGTAAAATTAAATTGGATGTCTTTATTTGAAAAAGCCAAAAAAATGCTTTGTGAGATGACAAAAACTAATAAAAAAGTGATCTCTATAAGTATGAAACTCACTCTAGCTTGCGCTTAAAAATGTTTAATTTAATCTTACCTTCAACTGCCATAAGATTTTCTCTTGTCTTTGTAAGTTCGCCATTCAGTCTGACAAGAATTTCTGCATTGCAATGTTTTGGTTCTTGCAGATACACTTGATAGGCAAGATTGCATACATACAACATAAGCCCAATGTGGCTAAGAATGTATAGGAACAGCAAAATCACAAAATGTGGCCTCATTTTTGTTTTCTCTTGTCCAACTAATGTAGAAATGAATACAACTCTGTATGCTTGCAGATATTTATAGGCTTGGTACATATAGTCTTGATTTTTAACTATGCAGATAGCTCAAAATTTTATCCTTTAACCAATCAGAATCACAAATACATGCATGAAACTTGACAAGAGTGGTGATAAATGTAAATAAACAGATTTGTTTTACAGATATATCAAAATAAATGCAGACTTATATTGGAATGACTTATGGTCTAAGATAAGAATAGCTAACACAAACTGAAGCTTTGGCAGTACAAAAACGTCAATTGAAAATTCAGATGTAATTGTTTATCCAACTGCACTTGTTATCCCAAATCCAGGCTGCAAAATTACTGAGGTGACACTGGGACTTGCATGAACAGGTGCTTTTCATGTTTGACATATTTTACCTCGCTGGTCTTATGTTCAAATCCATCCCATGTAAACATTTGGTGAACACTGGAGGTCTGTGTTATTGGGAGCCTGGTTTATAAACTGTGTCTAAAAATTAATGAAAACAATAAGGACAAAACTAGGATGCAACTTTGACAGCAGCTTAAAAATTGAAAATAACTAATAGAATGCATAGAAAAATAAGCTTTATCATGTGTAATGTGCACCCCATTGCCATGATTCCATGATAAACACAATTTAACATTCAGAAAACAGAAATGTCAATTGAAAATTAATTGGTATAAGTTTATAAATTACTTAACAGACACATGCCTCAAGGACCTGTTTCACACGGGTGATCCAGGCATAAACCTTCTGTCTGACTAAGACAATAGGTTTATCATCAAGGCTATTGTTCCTGACTGAAAGGGCTTCAGAGGGTAAATTTAAAAATCTGGCATAATTGTAGTAGTAATGCCCAAACAAAAAGGGGGTTTATGACAATATGATAGATAGATCCACAGCAACACAATATATTACAGATAAATGCTCTATTTCTTGAATGGTACAGACAATTAAATCAGAGGGAAGACCTGCTTATGGAAATTTATAGACATATTTTGAGTAGAAGAATGGCCCCACAAATCATGTGGTAAACTCTTAAATGTTGAAGGTGCTGGGTTCAATTTCCCCTTGGGTGGATTTGCCTATTCTTTGTATAATATTTATTGTGGGCCGGAGTAAACTCTGAGTAAACACACTATGATACATTGGCATATTGTGTTAGGTTTGCAGGGATGAAAACCAACCCTGCTTGATAGTTTTCATTATTTTGGGGGTTTATGGGTATTGTTTCTTTTTTTTTTTGGTTGGTTTGGGGATAACCCTAAGCTTTAAATGATTGTGATGAGCTGGTGGATCACTTCACACCTAAAAGACTATTTTGATATTTATATTTACTATTGAGGGGTTTAGGGTGGGAAATAGTAATACACCATAACTGCTCAATGAAGATTTCGGAGGCGTGTATAATGCCTAGGTCAAATAATTATTTTTGGATAAGAAATTTTCAACAAAACTGAAATGACTTTCTTGCTGGTGGCTACTATTATTGCTGGGCATCATTGGTATGGTTATTTCTCCGGTGCTAGTCTCTGGCACAAGAGGCTTATGATGTTCAGATATTGGGGATGCTCATCTTCAGATGCATTTTGCAGATGTTTGATGAATGTGTGGAAGCTTTTGTCGGAAGGTACTGAGGTTGGAAGAAACATGGGTAGCTGTGCATCACCTGTGAGATGGAAAATTGGACATGTGCCGGTTGTGACTGTTTGGTCTGCTGCTTTTTTGCTGACAGGGGTTGTATTTGATATAGGGATCCCTCTGATGCAGAGGCTGATATAAATGCTGTCCATGTGTCGGTAAATGATATGTTGATGTTGCACATGTTTGTGAACTGGCTATCGTTATTGCTGTATCTGAAAGAAATGCTGTGACATAACACACTGTACGAATGTGGATGTGGGCCCAAAGGTTGTGCCAATAGCCTGTTGAATTACTCTCCTTTCTTTTAAAAGTTAAAAGTCTCATGCTGGACCCTGAAAAGGCCTCAAATCTGTACTGAGCTAATTACTGTGGGTAAGTCCATTTGGCTGGGTTGCAATGTAAGCTGTCAGCAATCTCAGTCTGTGCTGAATGACATCAGATTAAAATGGCATCACAGATGCTCATACTCCACAGCCTGGGAAATAGTATGCAATATAGAAGTAGTAAACACTACAAAGATCAGGATAGTTTCAGAGCAGTGTCAGTTATATAAAGATGCAAATAATATTGGTATAATCATAGTAGAGAAAATAACGTCTTAGGATAGAAAATGTATGTAAAGATAAAGTATTTAATCAAGATAATTCATTTGCAAGATGACAGCGTTAATCAGTAAATTAAAAATGATAAAGCTGCAACATTTTTTAATTGGAGTATAGCTGTCAATGGAAATAGCAGAATTATGTAAAAGTACATAGAATAAGCTGCAGCATTTCATATATCTTTGTCATAAGAGAAACATATCTCAAATATGGCAGGTGGACACACTCTGGCAGAGTCATTATGATGCACACTTACATCTAGTTACTTGTATCCCTAACAATGTGTCAACCATCTGTATCTTAAGTAATCTAAGAAAATAGCCCAGACAAAATTTTGAAAGTCATGGTCACCACAACAAGGTCAAAAGTCAAATCAAGATCACACCATGATGTTGCACACCTACAGCATCCAACTAATACCAAATATTCACTTCCACTACCTTATGGTTTCCTAGATATAACCCTGATAAGATTTTATAGGTCAATATCACTACCACAATGTCAAAGGTCAAATCAAGGTCACACCATGATGTTACACATCTACAACCACAACCAATGGACAAACTTTTTCCACCCACCAACCCACCCATCGGGACACTACGGGTGAAATCAATACCCGATAGCCCTTACGGGTTGTGGGATGATGACTTTATGAATAATATGGTACGCTTAAGATTGGGTTCTCCTAGTCATAATCTATTGAGGTTTACTAACATTTTGAAATTATCAAGAAGACATGCAATAACTCATAAATGCTTCTAAAATGAACATCTTGAACTTATATATAAGATCTGGTCCAACACTTCCCGAATCCTAATGTTAAGAAGGAATGCCAATGTGGAAGAACAGTATCAGTCCTACACAAGCCAACTGCACCAATCAGAAAAAGACGGTGCAACATGTCATGACTTCTTTTTATCTTCCACCAAAAGAAGACTCTCAGTAAGGTGAATTTGTCAGGTGTTGTTACACTGTCTATTGGGATATAAATGTACAATAACAATTTTAATTTTTTAAATATATGTTAACCAGTAAATGCCACAATAACAACACAGTAGATAGAAATGTGCTTACCAGGGAGTGACAAAAAGTTACACAAATAAAAAAAAACACTCCCCATATATATACAACCCTAGGAATAACCATTTAAATAGTGCTCGAACCGAGTGCCACTGTAGTGCCTCTCTTTTTCCTCTGTGGATTTGGAAGACAGGAATAGGGTTTAGTCCCAGTTAAAGAGAAACATGTGGTAAAGGGATATGGAGAATAGTTGGGCTTAAACCTGATACCATAATAAAAGGCCTACGTTGAAACATTATGGGTCTTATAAACTAATCCTGAAAGAATAACTGTAGTACACTTTAATACTGGAGCAGGAATCCCCAACACAAGGTGTAGTTGATTAATCTCAGTCAGCTTAGGCCACATCCTTAATCCTAGGCCACATCCATAAAACTGATGGAAGGTATTGCTGGATTTCCAATGACAGACTGACAGCATCTGTTCAAATGAGGCAATGCAATGGATGGCCTTAGAAAGGACAAACAATGAAAGCTAACACATTCTGGGTCTACACTTTCAGGGCAATCCTTGCCAGGTGATTTTCAGATAAGAAATTAATGTGGCAAACACAGCAGTCCAGAAAATAGAGGTTAAACCAAGAGGACACATCATATTTTGAAACTAAGTACACTGGAGCAGAAGCTAAAATGGTATGACCAGAAATGTATCAAAAGACTGGAATCAAATTTGGTTGCTAAGACAGAAAATTTAAAAAATCGGATCAAGTAGTAGGAAGTGAAGCCAAGATAAAAGGAAATCACACCTTGCTATGTTTTGTGCACTGGTGCCAAATCAGAGTCAGTAGAAGCTGAAACACTGATAGAGTTTTCAAAAGGATCAACCGAAACAAAAACTAGCAGTTCAAGCCTCCAGCTCTCCCCTACTTTGTTCCTTTCTTCATAAAATATACTCCTTTACTTACATCCTTCAGCTTTCATCTTTATACTCGCCTCTTCAACTCAAGTTTTCTACTATTTTATCCCTCTGTTTACACCCACAAATGTTGATTTCTGACCTAGATCATCCATTGACTTTCTATTGTATCAAGTCTTTTGTTAATTCAGAGCACATAGTTCCTCTTTTTAAACATCTACAGCTGATTAACCAATGGATGGCCCTACCAACTTCCTACAAGTTAAGAAAACAGCATCACTACAGTAAGTATATAGGTGCTTAAGAATGTCCTTAAGAAGTATGAACTTCTTATTCATAATGTGTTCTGAGATAAAGCAAGTCAATTTTTTTCTTGCAACCCACCCAGGTAGATACAATATGCAAATAACACTGGAAGTCTTTAAGGACTTGGGATAATAATATGTCCACCCACAATGGGTGGACACTGCAAGTTGTATTGTTACCTTAATGGGAAGAGGGTAACAGACATGTAGCAAGCAGTGTACACATATTATTTAAAATATATTTGGTTCTACTTGCCAAGATGTGCTAAACAGATGCAGCAGAAATAAAAGGATTTTTACTTTGATGACAAATCTAAAGTTTAAGTATACAACAAATTAACAGCATTGTATCCTACTACACTCCTAACAGGTCCAAGATTTAAAAATAGCACTACAGGTCCCCAGATCTCAGATTAATGGTCAATGAAGATAGCACAAATAAGTAAAAGTACATATAACAATTAGTGGCAGTTGTTCACTGATATATAAGTTAGGGGAAATATAATATAATATATAAAATATATGGCAGGAAAACTATGTCACAATTATGGTTGTAGAAAACAATCAGGCAGCGGCAAGTTCAAAGGTTGCAGCAAATTCGTATATCGCCTAACATATGCCTATGCCAAGTATTGCTAAACCTTGTGGTTTCTGAGATATAACCTGGACAAGATTTTACATGGGTCACTGCAACCAATGTTAAAGATCATATCAAGACCATGACATAAATGGTAAATGTCCTTACAAGAAAATGTCACCTCTGTGTGGGTTCAACTACAAAAAGTGGCAATGCTGAGGACATTTCCCAGAATTACCCCTCCGTTGAGCAGAGTGTGAATCCTTACCTTTAACTATGGGCTGATTGTCTTATTTCTAAGACATTAAGATAATATTTACCAAGAAACAAGACATAGATTTTGGATTTGAGACCATTTATGAATCCAGCCTTTAGCTGAATTCTGCTGCTCATGTAATCTGAGATTGCGAGTATGTAGTAGTATGTTCAGTTGAAAATGCATTAGTAAACTAACATCACTAGTTACATTTTCAGTTGAATAACGTAGCATATTTACTTCTGGGTTAAAAAAAAAAAGGGAAAAAAGCACAAGCATATGGCAGATTACATAATTTATCTCAAACCACCAGCTTGATATCAAGGAAGTTACATAAATTGTCTTATCTACTTCTGGGTTTGGAAGAAAGGAAATAAAACAAGCCTGTGATAGAACTTTTATATCAATAAGTAGCTTTTGTTCTAATTTTCATTGTAAAATTTGTTGACCTTGGGGTTTATATTACTTAAAATGCTGAGGTCTATATCTCTCAGCGAGCACTTATGGGTTTTATATATAATAGCTCTAAATACATTAGTGTTATGATTTTATATAATATTTTTCCCCAGGGAAGTAAAACACTCCTCATATAATCAACAATGATTTACATGAAACAAACACATATTTTGAGATTAATGCTATCCTTAATTACAAAGATAAACATAATTATTTCAATTGCAGGGACAGTTCTGTGTGGGACAGTAAGTATGTACAAGTCTTATGTAAGCAAAATGTCAAATGACTCAACTGCTCATACAGATTTAAACTTCCCACTTAAAAATAAAAGAATTTAATTTAATTAGAACCGGAGCACTTTAATAACACAGACCTCCACCAAGACCAAATACCTCTAATATTGATTATGAATGCAATGATAATAAATCCTTTAAATATTCCCTGATCTGGATGGTAATCCAGATTCCTGTTTATATCATCAACATTTCCTCAAATTTTCATCAAAATCTCTCCATGACTGTATGAGATACTTTTCAAACAAACAGATAGAAACAGAAAAAGAAAAAAAATAGATGTTTGTACCTTCTGAATGTCACTTTAAGGGGAGCAGTAGTAAGGTACCAAAATTCTGCTGTCATGTCTTAATTTAATGAGGTGTATGACCTGTGTTTTTTTCAATAATATGTCTGGTCCCAATCATCATACAACCAGCAGCCATTATGGGTTGATTTGATGAGTTAAGGATCAATGTTCAAAAGACTGGTCAAAATCACAATCTTTCCTCTACAATGTTTTACCTTGGTACCAAAAATTTACATAAAGACATGCCTTTTGGCAAGTGATCAGAAAAGGTTGGTTGAGTAGGCAGTTGCCATTCACTCCTTGGTTACACCTTTCCATGATAGCATAACAATATACAACTTACCATAGCTTTTGGTTCAGCCTGCCTTGTACTTGGGTCATATGTATTAGATATCATATGGTAGAAGTTTGATGGGTCAAGGAGGGGGCATAAGTGTCCACATCCATAAGGACAAAATTGTTTAGAGGAAAACAAATATGTACAGATACCACTCCTGGAAGTCTACCATTGGAACACCCCTATATAAGATATCTTGTTGGTGCTACAACCTATCTTGTCCACTCTTTTGAAGAGATGATCAACTTTCTAACAGAAGATACAGTACTGCTTTTTACTGAAGAGAATATTGGTTGGAAGAGTGCATCTGAGTGGCCCATGCTTCATGACATTATGAATCATGACATTCTTATAATCAGTCTTTTAAGCTGGTAAAAACGATTTGTCAGTATTTATAAACATTTACACAAAATGAGCATATCCTACAGATATGGGATGGTATTAGACAAATTGAGTATGATATATTTTTTCAGAAAACAAATTAACTGGTCTATCAATCTTGTGTCATCAGGATGAGGGCTGTTTGCAGATAAAATAACTTTAATTGCTAAAAAATACCTCATGTAATTGCACACACTCAAAATCACTCATTTGTCATGTAATTATGAAAAGAAAGGCAACACTTCATACAGCACTTCCTGAAAATAGAGCAAACTAATTAGTCTTATAATTCAGGAAGCAGGTTATTATGTCATAATTAATTTACTTGATTGTAGACATGCTGACCTCAAAACTCCCTGATATTTCCCTTTCATGAAGCCAAGCCTTTGTCATATAAACAGGCCATGAAGAGACACACTTTACCCCAAATTTATTCCTTTAAAATTCATTCTACACCACTGACAGTGATATATTTGTCTGTGGCAACAAAGGTACACCCCATCTCTGAGATCTAAAAGTTAAAACCTTGAACTGACATTGGATGAGAAAGCTTGAAATTCCTTGCTGATGCTAAGTAGTTTACAATACCTTATCAACTGTATGTTTATACACTGTTTTTTGGTTCATTTGAGTAGAAATTCACGGCAATTTCGAGCGTGTAATTAATGCAAAATTGCTGACTTTTGAACGTGAATTTGCCGATTTTAAGCAGTAAATTCACTTGTATTTGCTTCCAAATTACTGTAAATGAAATATTAGTCAGTTATTGTCCATATATTCGTTGTTTAAACTGATTTTTGAGGCAAATTACTGGTTCATACAGTGTATAAGGCTTCGACAAATTGAATTTGCTTGTGTACTGCTGGTCCACTGTTGTCAGAATTAGTGGATAATTTATATATTCTGATTAAAAAAGTGCAATAATTCTAAATTTAAAATATATTGGAGCCGTATTGAATTTTTGTTGGTGAATAATATTTTATATTCACTACTAAAGTATTGAAGTGCATTGCCATTGAATTTTGATTGGTGAATAATATTTTATTCACTGCAGCAGTATTATGTACTGAAATTGGAACATACCAGTGACTATTTAAAATCTTTTGTGTGTTTTATGTTAAAATTGCAATACACTGGTGAATAATTTACTGTGTGTTAATTTTAAATTTCATTGATATTTAATGCACAAAATTGATGTCGACAGTGACAAACACTAGTGGAATTTGATTTTTCATTGAATTTTATGCACTGAATTTTGACGGTGATGCCAGCGGGAGTTACCGGTGAAGTTTTATTTTCATTGAATTAATGCACTGAAAATTGACGGTGACGACCGTAAACAATATTATTGAACATAAATTATCTGGATTAGATTTGTAATTTTTATAGTTGACTTTTTAGCAGTTTATAGTATAACTTGGTGAAACCTGATATAGTCTGAATTATTTGGAATTGTGCCAAATTTACTTGTTGAAGTAAAATAATTTCTATCAGTGAAAGTATAAGTTGCAAATTCTACTGAATTAATTTGAAAAGTTAATAGATTTACATTGAATTAAAGTAACTTTGTAAAATATAATTTAAACTTTTTGAAAACTTATTACTTTGATATTTTGTATGTATTACTAACCTAGTTAGAATTGTACATGCTTTTGAATAATTAAGCCCAAATCAAAATTCAGATTTAAATTTATTTTACATTGATTGATTTGATTTTGTTATTTAAGTTTGTAGTCAAGTCGTTCAGCGATTCCAGATCATCTGTTCAACAAAATACAGTATTTCTCTTACAGGTACTTCTGAATTAGTATTGAAAATTTATTTCATCAAAATTTATTTACTTCTACCATATATTTGATATAATGAATAATATTATTTTTAGATATTAATAAATTGATAGCGCATGTTGCATCTTGGAAAAAATATTGGGGAAAAATTCTAGAAATATTTTCAAGTATTTGCATGAAAATTAATTTTTGATTTACAGATTCAGTTAATTCAAATTTGGTACATATTAGCTATTTTAACAATTAGCAATTATACATTTTGATATATTTGTGATATTTTTATTGTTGCGTTTCAATAGACAAAATGGCTGCCAAGCCATTACACATTGAACATGCCAGTAGGGAAGACTTATTACAAGTCCCAGGTATTGGTGTGGAAAGAATTAAGGTAATTTTAGCCCGTAGAAAAGCATTAGGTGGAACCATGACCGAATTTGAATTTCTGGAACTTGGTTTTCCATCTAGTTGTACTCAGAAAATTTTGAATGAAAATTACATTCATTTTTCTGAACAAGTTGTAGGTTCGGATAAGTCAAGTATGTTATCGGTACAGTCTAGCGCCGATTTTGAATACAAGACTGATACAGTTAATACTGTATCGCAGGGAAAGACGGAATTCGATACCAAACCAATTCCGTTGCAGTCGGACGTTGAACCTGACTAAAAAACAATTGTGTTTCATGATGAAAAATCTGTCGGAGCACCTGATGAATATGTGACAGTCGGTACTTTACTTGTTTTAGAAAGTCGTATTATTAAAGAATTTAGGTTGATAACTTCGTCGCTTTCAGATAAGATCGATGGTATGAAATCAAGTTTTGATGAAGTTAAATCAACGGTGTCTACCTTAGAAGGTGCACAAAAAGAAACTCAGTCTGACTTGGAACAGTTACGAAAAAAACGCTACAGAAGAGATTCCAAAACAATGGGAAAAAACCGAAGAGAAAATTGACAAGGTGGAAAGTAGTATGACTGCGTTAAAGACAGATGTTCGCGATCTGCGTTCGGAAATAACACAGGTCAAGGACTCTGTGCTTGAAAATTGCAAATCCGACTTCAATGTCAAAATTCAAGGTGTCAATAACACCATTAGCGATAACAAATCTAGTGTTGCTGAAAATAAAACTAATCTTGAAGATCATAAAAAGAAAGTTGAAACTGACATCGGCAATGTTACAGCCATTCTTCAACAAAAAACAACCAAAGTGAGCCAACGCATCGATAAAATCAGATCCGATACTTGTCAAAGAAGCACTGAATCAGTGATCAATTTTATTAATTGCCAACAACAGGTCAGTGCATGTGGAGAAGAAATTGCGCTTATTCACAAAAATTTCGAATCCAGCCAACGTAGTATTCGAGGCGATGTCGCAAAGGTGTCTGACAGTGTCGCTCAACTCCATGTCAGAGTGCCACGAGAGTTGACAGTCGTCCATAGGAGGATAGACGAGACGTGCCAGCCCATGCAGGGTGACATCGTACAACTTATCAACAAGTTGGAACCATGACTTGCAGTGTTGGATCTTTGCAGTCTGAAGGACACAGTCATCAGGAACAGTTGGAAACACTAGCTTCTGATGTTCGACAGTTGAAGACTGCAATAACACAACCCGCACAATCTGCTCAGACTCGGGAGAAGGAACAAGTCTGGCAAGTACTTGATGCATCTGTGCACGAAATCTCTGAACTGAAGTCTGAGAAGGAGTCATTCCTTGTCAGATATCTCAGGAAAGATGAAGAACAAAACAGATGCATCAGGGATATGCAGGAAGAAGGGGACCATCTTCTAGTCAAGGCTCAGGCCATGAAGGAGCAGAATCTGTCTTTTATGAACAACTACTTCAAAAGCCGTTCTGGAATTCTTAAAAGAAGAATAGAAGACAGTATCAATAGCATGAAATGTAATTTCGATGAGGATTACATTATGCCTTCAGGTTGGGAAAAAGACCTGGAGTGGACAGGATTAGATCTGTTGGAACCACATAGTTTGAAGGTACTCAATACCGAAACTTATTGCAAGGAACCAGTTGCATTGGCCATGGGTTCTAACTGCAGGGATTCGGTGTCCAACAAATCTGAACCTAAAGTCCTGCAGTTTGCCTTCCAAAAAGATTGCAAGTCATCAACACCTGTTCAATCTAACCAGTACAAAGCATAATAATATCACTCACACTATAAGCTCTAAAACACTAGATGGTCATTATATTGGGGGAAAAGGTGTAAACAGCAGACACCAACCCAATACAAATCAAGGCCGAAACAATACCAGGTGAAGTATCATTCATCTAGGATCCCTAACAGAAATGTGGAGTCTGATGATTGTAGGAGTGATCAATCTAGTGATCAGGAACGAGTGTACATCTCGCAGGGTCCATCAGAATCTGATGAACCAGTCTCATCTTCTGGAAGAAGGCCGGTACACAGAAGTAGGAATTTGAGGTTGCCAAAGATGTCTTTTGATGGAACTTACTGGCGAGGTTTTGTCAGTCAATTCGAAGCTTATGCAAGAAGAATGCAATGGACAGAGCTTGATAAAGTTGACGTCTTCGCCATGTGTCTCAGAAAAGAAGCGGCAGAATACTTTAGTGTTCTCCCAGAGACAGTAAAAGACACTTTTGATGGCATAAAACTGAAATTTGAGCAGTTCTTTGAAAGAAATGATTCTCCATCAACCATAAGATGGGAGATTCTTTCAACTGAACAACGTGAGGATGAAACTCTGGAGAAGTATCTTGCTCACTTGCAAAAGTTGATCTTGAGTGCCTATCCAGATTCCAAACAGATGGAATTGCACAGTTCCTTATTTATTGAGTCATTCCTGAAAGGTTGTCGTGACAAAGCCGCCGCTGTTGCAGCAGGTGTGAAACATCCTTCAACTTTGGAAGAAGCTTGCAGTTGTGTTAAGACGGAACAGCAAGTGAAGAAAGCTATCCTTGGCAAGAAAGGCTCTGTCAGGAAAGTCGAGCCTTTGCAACCAATGGTTTACAGTGACTCTGATGTTTCAGAAACTAGTTCAGTTGACGAGCCATCAGTGAGAACCTACACTGCTAAAAGGAAGGTCAATGAGAAGCCTAGGGCATCAACCTCCACAGCCTCAGAAACCGAAATCAAAGACCTAACCAAGTCTATCACACAACTCATAGAAGTCATGTCTAAGCAGCAGACCCTTCAGAGGAGTGGTCCATATTCCCCAAGCAGGAACCCCGGATGTTATGAATGTGGGGATCCAAGTCACTTTGTACGTGATTGTCCCAGAAGAAAGTGTTTCTCATCACCAGGGAGTCCCAGACCCAACTATACTCCCAGATGGCAGACTTCCCAAAAGCAGGACTATGAACGATCCTATAATATGGATTGGCGTTATAGAGAGGATCAAAGGGACAAAGATAGTCCAAATTCCAGATCCAGACAATCTAGGGGAATGGAGAGACAGGAGCACACATCAGATGAGTCTCCTAGGAGATCCCCTGGATCAAATTATAAAAATGTCAGAAGTCCACCACCACCAAAAAATGTGGCAGGTGGGAAACAACAAGTCCATTTTACGCCTTTAAACTACTGAGAAGGGGTGATCGTGAAGTCACTGCTTTACCCCTGAATGAGTGTAGAGGTGGACAGTCGTATACATGTCAACGGCTGCAAAAAACAAATTACAATAATTTGTGTGCCTTAATTCCATGTACAATTGATGGTGTTCACACCACAGCTTTATTGGATACAGGTGCCGATGTTTGATTAATGAGCTTTGATGTGTATGAAAAATTATCCAACAAACCTCTCCTAATTAAAAAATACAAAAGTTATCAGGAATAAGTGATAGCATGGATTTGTATGGCTGGTTGATTGAAGATGTGCCAATCTCTTTCAAAGGTCAGCCTTCCATGAAATGGAAGATGTTGGTGGCAGCAATTAAAGACCCTGTAATTATTGGAATTGATTTTCTGTGCAACTTTGGCGCAGTTTTGAATTTCAATAAGTACACGTTCACTCTCAATAGAGTTGAACAAGATATGACACATTTAAAAACACCAGATGGTGATGAATTTAATACTCATAAGATCATTCTTGACAAGAAAATTCACATCCCATCAAATACTGTGTTGAGAATAATGGTTAAAAGTGAAATGCCATTGAACTCAGACATGGTTGTTATATCAAGTGGCTCTAATAAAGGAGCTTTATTGCCCAATCTTCTGGTGAGAACCACTGAATCCGTACCAATTCAGTTAGTGAATGACACTGATAGAAACATAGTTCTTCGTCAAGGTCATGTGTTAGGATATGCGATTCTTCCAGATGCAATATTGGATGATGAAACAATTCACATTCAAAAACTGGAAAGTCATCAACAACTCCCAGAGCATCTGCAAGGATTATTAGAGAGGTCAATGAAAGGGTTAAGCAAAGATAAGGCGAATCAGGTCAAAGATTTGCTTATCCAATACCAAGATATTTTCTCAAAAGGGGGCCATGATCTTGGTTGCTTCACTGAAATTAAGCATGTCATAGATACTGGAGAGGAGAGGCTGGTCAAGCAACCAATGCGACGGACTCCATTAGCGTTCGAAAATGAGGAAGAGGAAAACCTCAAGCTCATGTTGGATACAGGAGTCATTACTGAGTCATCCTCAGACTGGGCCTCTGCTCCAGTTCTGGTTAGGAAAAAAGATGGCACCGTAAGATACTGTATTGATTACAGGGGTCTTAATTCCAAAACCAAAAAAAGATTTGTTTCCATTACCATCTATCTCTCAATGCATGGATCAACTCTCTGGAAACCAGTATTTTTCAACATTGGATATGGCCAGCGGATACTGGCAAATCGAAATAGACGAAAAAGATAGGCATAAAACCGCATTTATTACAAAGTTTGGGTTATTCGAACATTAGCAAATGGCTTTTGGACTTTGTAATGTGCCTGCAACATTTCAGAGAATAATTCAGTTTGTGTTGCATGGGTTAACTTGGGATAAGGTACTCGCTTATATTGCTGATGTAATTATTCTTGGGAAAGACTTTGAAGATCATCTAAAAAACCTTGAATTAACCTTTGAGAGATTTAGGAAACATAACCTTAAATTAAAACCGAAAAAGTGTAGTTTGTTTCATATAGAAACTTTATTTCTCGGTAGAGTCGTTAGTTCTGATGGAGTATCAGTAAATCCGGAGAATGTGCAGCGTGTGAAATCATGGCCTGTACCGAAATCGGTAAAAGAAGTTGAACAATTCTTAGGTTTTGTGAACTACCATCAGGAACACATACAAGATTTTGCTAAACTAACGTCCGTGTTATATAAGTTAACCGGTAGTCGTGCAACTTTCTACTGGGGTGAACCGGAACAAGAAGCTTTTGATCAGCTGAAAGAGAAAATGATCTCTGCACCGATATTAGGTTATCCAAATTCGGAAGATACCTTTGTTTTAGATACCGATTCTTCAAATCATTCTATTGGAGCAGTGCTATCACAAATTCAAGATGGACATGAACGAGTTATTTGTTATGGTAGCTATGTCTTAACCCCGGAACAACGGAAATATTGTGTTACCCGGAAGGAATTATTAGTTGTAGTTAGGTTCACAAGACAGTTCAGGCATTACCTTTTAGGTAGCAATTTTTTGTTAAGAACTGATCACAACAGTCTAACTTGGCTGCTCAGATTCAAATATATCAAGGAACAGTTAGCCCGTTGGTTAGAAGAACTAAGTCAGTTTGATATGACTGTAGTACATCGTCCCGGAATCAAACATGGGAATGCAGATGGAATGTCGAGAATTCCTGACGATTATTCATTCTGTGATTGCTATAAAGCCGGGTCGGAAGTGTCCCAGTTACCATGTAAAGGTTGTAAGTACTGTGCGAGAGCTCATAATCAATGGTCTCGATTTAATGAGGATGTTGACGATGTAGTTCCGTTAGCAATCAAAACTCTTGTGTCAATTGGACCGAATGAATCTCCAAACAGTTCGTTGTCTGGTTATACCCATAAAGAATTGCAGGAAGCCCAATTGGCTGATTCTAGTGTGAAAAAATTAATTCATTGGGTTAGTAATGACATTGAACCTGAACAAAATGAACTTTTTCTTTGTAGCCCGGATGTTAAATACTTTTATAGAAACAAAACACACCTTTCATTTCAAAATGGTCTTTTATATTATCACTGGAAGGATCAATTAGGGGGTAAATTGTTATTGATAATTCCGGAATGTTTGAAAGAGAAAGTAATGTCACTCAACCATGACATACCTTTAACTGGACACATGGGTATTGCTAAAACTATTGCTCGCATAAAAAACCGCTATACATGGTATAAGTTAACTGATGATGTCGAGCAATTTATTAAGTCTTGTAGTGCTTGGAACCAGAACAAGAAGGCCACTGTGAAACCAAAGGCTCCATTAGGACAGTACCATGCAGGAGCACCACTGGAGCGTATGCAAATTGATATTCTTGGACCATTTACGCCAAGTAGAAAAGGTAATCAATATGTCCTTGTTATTGTAGATCAGTTTACCAAGTGGTTGGAATTTTTTCCACTTCCTCGCCAAGGGGCCGAAGAGGTAGCAAAATGTGTAGTTGATGGGTTTATCTCAAGGTTTGGGTGTCCTTTAGAAATACATACAGATCAGGGGTTGTTTCTAAAGTTCGGAATTTCCGTTGGGCGATACGTAAAATCGCCTAAAAATCGCCTAAAATCGGCCAAATATCGTCTAATTTACTTTAAAATGACCTCTTGAACAGCAACATCAAAAATTAAATCCACAATTCTTTTAGATTACAGAATACAATTATCAAACAGCTCTATAATCAATTAAAGGGGGGATAATGTAAAAGAAAAAAAGAATTTTCATTAACATGAGACATCTTAAAAGTGAAAAATTAATCACCAGCATCCACGGGAAAAATAGCCCAATTAAGAAACAATAGAAATTCAAGGGCTTTGTTAAAATCCTTGTAAACTCAATATTTGCTTGATTTTAATGAGACAACCACCAAATTGTTTATTGTTGAGTGTAGAATAGTCGTAGATAGATAATTAAACTGGAAACTTAACACAACATATCTTACATGTAAAATATTAATCACCAACATCCACGGAAAACATCGCCCAAGTAAGAAACACTGTGAAATCAATGGCTGAGTTAAAATCCCTGTAAAATGCTTAATATTTGCTTGATTTTAATAAGACAACTACCAAATTGTTCATTATTATGTGGAGTATACTCGTAGATAGATAAGTAAACTTGAAACTTTGAATAAGATAGCTTAAAAGTAAGATATTCATGGACCAAATACACGGAAACAATCGCCCAATTAAAAACACTGGGAAATCAAAGGCTATGTTAAATCCTTGTAAAATGCTTAATAATGGAGCGATTTTCATAAAACGACCACCAACATATTCCTTATTATCTGCAGAATTCTCATGTATAGCATAAAACTAGCCATAAGGTGTCCTAATAGTACTTCACTTATTAAATAGTATATTATTTATCATTGCTTTTTTGTAGTCTTACCCGTTACATATATTTTGGATTATTACCTCAATATAACAGTATAATTGTACATCAGTAAGTAAATACTGTGTGATTGATTCATTGAAACTCTATCTATGTACTAATGTATGTGTATAGAACTCGTTTTTATTTGATTTCTATGACAAATTTGTATATAAGGCGATTTTAAGGCGATTTTCCGTTTCCGTCACGGAATTCCATCACTTTTCCATGGTTTAGAAACACCCAGATCAGGGTAAAAATTTTGATGGAAAATTGTTTACTTCAGTATGTGATCTATTACAAATTGTTAAAACTAGGACAAAGCCGTATAGACCCTGTTCAAATGGTAGAATGATATAACAGAACAATATTTCAGTTAATTAGGTGTTTTTTACGTGGGAATCAACAAACGTGGGATGAACACCTACAGCAGTTAGCTGGAGCAATCCGTTCTACCATTAATCGGAATATTGGTTTCACTCCTAACTTAATGATGCTTGGTAGGGAAGTTATGCTACCGATTGATTTAATGATAGGGGGCCTAGAACAGAAGTATGACAGCGCTGCTGAATATGTAGTTAAATTAAAAATTATATTAAAACAAGTACATACTTTGGCTAGGGATACATTAGAATCATCTCAAATGCATCAAAAAAGGGATTATGACCTTAAGCTCAAAACTCAATCTTATGAAGCCGGAGATTTAGTTTACAAACTTGATTCCGCTAAAAAAGTTGGTCAAAGTCCAAAATTACAAAAAGCATGGAAGGGACCATTCGTAGTGGTAGAGGTCGTTTCTCCAGTGCTTTTCAGAATAGCAGACAGGAAGAAGACATATGTGTTACATCATGACAGGTTAAAACCATGCCTAGATCGAGATGTTCCACTTTGGCTGAGGAGAAAAAGGAGCAGCTTATTACAAGGGCTAAATGAAGATAATGGTGAGCCTGATACAGAATCTCTTGGTTTAGATAAGATAAGTGTCACACAACACCAGCACAGGATGAAGCCGTAGTCTCTATGCTGCATCCTGTGCTGGTGTTGTTTTACCTACCGTGGATGTTGACGGCCCAACCCTTGGTACACTTGTTTGACCTACCGCTGGCACATTTGTTGTAGGTCTAATTGTGGACACTGTTTCTGGCGCCCTAATAGCACCAGAATTTCGGTTCCACCTGGTCCAATTACTTTGTGAAGGGCCACTTACCTGTGACCTGTTGCCATCACTGTACTGGCGACGACTACCCTTACCCAATTGGACATCATCGCTTCGTGGTTGCGGGTATGGAGTACTCTGAAGGCTACTTAAAATTCAATGACCACCAAATACGGGTGCTGAAGGATCTATTCCAATTCTACGTTGACAAAAAATTATGGTCAAAAGTATTGGTGATCCACTGCTGTGAAGGTGACAATAAGTCAAAGGATGCTAGCGATATGTGTTTGGCCATAATGTCATCTGTTCTGAAAGACAATGTGGCAAAAAATTCTAGAATCCACAGACACTGTTACAATGGAGGAGTCCGAGAAATGATCAAATGGAGGGACGGCTTCCCTAGTGTTATGTTCGGGTTCACCGCTCTGATATTGCGGCGAGAAAGACATATAGAAGTGGATGCTGTCATCAAACAATTGCCAATGGAAAAGATACTCTTGGAAACGGACTCTCCATATTTGAAAGATCCAGAACATCTCTCCAATAGGTTCAACTCCCCATATGGCATTGAGGCTATAGCCAGGAGAATTGCTGAACTGAAGGGTTTAGGCTTGGCGGAAGTTCTCACGAAGACGTCTGAGAATGCAACCCGCCTCTATGGATTAAAGTAAAGGAGCAATAGATTGCATCGATACGAATCCCATGCATTTAGGGTGGTCTGTGGTGACCTGAGAATAGTTGTCCTTGGCCTTTTTCAGAACGGGGTGGAATGTGGTGAAATCCGGTGTTTCGGCGCCGATGTTTAGTATCCACTGCTTTCCAACAATTAGGTCAGGGGTCAAGGACATAGAATTGAGTTTGTCTAGCCTTTTTAAATATAGCGTCAGTCTAACTCTAGCAGCCAACGTGCATGGTCACAAATAACAAATAAAGTAGTTGCTAGCCTTTGCTGCTAACTATTGGGCAGCACAGGTTTCTTCATAATCTGTGTATATAAATAGTTGAATTGTTGAATTATATTGTCAAGTGTTGCTGTGAGGTAACAACAACCAAGTACAGCGGACACAATATTCTTGGTAAGTTCATACTTTAATACCTGTAAAAACATTGATGTTTGGTAGAATTTAATCATCAGAAATGTTTATTATTACGTATATAACCCTTGCATATGGACATGTTGCAGAAGACATTTTAAAACCAAGATATTGAACAGCAACTCTCACCGAAAGAATTACTGGTTGTAGGAAATGGTACAAAACTCAATGTCTGTGTGATTTGAATCAGACAAGCACCACAATGATTACTATTACTTGCAAGAAACTGTCTTGCAAAAATTGGTTTAGCTACAACATATAAGATACTTAACAGCCACTATCATAGGGAAAATTGCCCCATCCATTATTTCTAGGAAGTTTAAGCTTGGTTTTAATCCCTATAAAATGCTTAAGATTTGGGCAAATTTAATCACACACATGGAATTGTTTAATTTTATATGTAGAATGCTCATCTATACTTACATGAACAAGAAACAAATAATAAGACTAAGATATTCAGAAACAAAATCCATGAAAAACATTTCCTAATTAGGTATACTGCTTTAAGTGTGTTTGTAGTTACAAATAAACAATTGAATAAAAATATATCTTTTCCTTTGAGGTACTACAGTTTTGCAAGAAATTGTAAATAATAATATCATTTATGAGATTTTAGATGAATAATAATGACAAATACAGATCTAATAATAATAGTAATAATGTGATTTTGCACAGGCACTTCATGAGTCATTTCTGCCTAGCGGCCCTCGGGCTGCAATGATTCATATCATGCCTGTAAAAACTTTTTATGCACTACAAAAATAACATAATTCTACTTTTAAATATAACTATGAAAAGTTCTTGTAAGAGTATTATACACTCCTGGCCACAACTGTCACCCCTTTGATGATTTGTGTTGCTTGCCAGTTCAGTCTGGTTGGATACTGGTTAGCCTGATGTCTACCTGGACTTGCTGCAGGTGGCTTGCCAGCTTGGTCTGGTTGGCCTTTAGCCTTGTTAGTTTATGGCAACTGGTTCATCTTTCTCTGACAATAAGTTCCATTGGCTCTGGTAGCAAGAAACCTAGAGATGATAAGGACAGCACCTGCTTGTGTCTGTTATCTGTCAAGGTGTATAATACTTTTGTGGACTGACCTGGAATCAGTTTGTGCCCCACAAGTGCCTGTTAGGCTTAACTCAGAGGAAGAGACTGTTCTGGCGTCTCTTGATGCCCAGCTGCCTTTTGGGCTACCCTGACACAGTATTGCATCTAACATAGTACGGCTTACATGTGAGAAAATAGAGAGTTTAAAATACCCGTTCCCAGTGTGACTGGTACTGCAAAGTGTTTTTATGATGTCATCAGCTCACAGGTAAAACTTTAAGCTTGAGGTTTTACAACGTGGAGGAGGTGATTTGAAGTTCGTCAAAACTGGCAAAGTAAAACTGTTTTTCTAGCTTTTATGACAGACTATATACATGAATATTGCAGAAAAGTGAGAGTTTAATATGCGTTTAAACCTTACTGATATAAAAAAAATAAATCAGGACAACCTTTCCTGGTAAAAAGTGCTGTTTAAAAAATCTTGTAAAACCTTGGTATTTCTGTATAAAACTATGGCCTATGAAGGTTTTCACTTTTGCGCGCCAAGCGTGTATTTTAACTGAAAAGCCCCTCAACTGGAACGTGTACCTGTACTTGTAGTTTTGGCGTACAGGTCATCATGTGTACGGGTATTTTATACTTTCTATTGATAGACTGCCCTAGCGTGTTATGCCTATCCATGTATACAGATCTAGACAGTTCATATGTGCTTCATGAAATAGACTTCCCCGGGAAAGGCTGGTGCCAAACAGACACTATTCATATTATGTTAACTATATCTTTATGATATAAGAGTTATTTTGTGCACATTCTATTTGCTACCCAATTAACTGGTCACTTCTACGAGTAACTGTTTTTCACCCAATGTTTATAGTTCATAGTTTTTATAGTTAGTTTTATAGTGTTTTTATAGTTAGTTTACTATTGTCTTGTTGCGCCTTAGAATCCACAACTCAGTGGAGATTAAGCGCTATAAAAGTCAAATTAGATTTAGAATTAGAATTTACATACCTTTTTAAAACTGTAACTGATTTTACACATGCAGACTCTTTGTTATGACCTTCAATCGCCTTCTGACTTTGCAGCCATTTAACTGGTTAGTTTTGGCTGTTATTGCTTTAATCTATTTTACGATCAATTTTTACCTCATCATTTAGGTAACTAGTTTGACCTTTTAGTTTGCTCATTGACCTGTGATCTCGGTATCCGTGGAATCGGTGTGACCTTTTAATTTCACCTGGTTGAGGATAACGGATGTGACCTGCTAATTTGGCCTTGTGGTCAAATTTGTTTATCATTTTAGGTTAACTGGATTTTGAATTTTAATTATATCAATATACATTCTCATAATATCCCCTTTCAGATCACTGTTAATTTGTGTATGAATTTTTTTATTATGCGCTCATATGTATGTTTATTCTTATCTTTTTATAATGATCTTATAAGAACTTGGAGTAGTCGTATTGAATCTTGTATAATAAATAATATAACCTATTTGTTTGTTTTGGTGGGATCTGGGAATTTCATTTTGATTGATTTATTTATTTCTCGTACTCATGGTATTAAATTGCAACAGTACAAATAAACACATAAATAAAAAGAACATACAGTTTGTACAATTCAACATCTATGTACAAAAAAAAATTAAGCAAAGTACATACAGAGTTAATTTAGGTACTCATTGACAACACATAAACTGAAGATTGTTACATTATAGGTATGTGAAATACGGGTGATCATAGTTTCTCAAATATAGAGTATTACAAATTAGACCTGAAATGATATTTTCAATGTGATCCACAAGAGGGCATCTTAAAATTTTCTTAAATTTACCACAGAGATTGGAGTCACACTTTACATTAAACTTTTGGCTAAGAAACTGCAGAGTCTTGCTTGCTGTTGAGCCACCTCCCTGCAGAGCCAGATTACCACACATTCTAACTTTTATATGTTATCAGATGTGAAATTCATGTTCATAAATTTTAAAAACCTAAGCGCCAACTGATTGTCATTCGGATGGCAATTACAAATATGGTGTATTAAATTACTTGCTGTTGTCTTAGGAAGGGACAACAATTTTCTCAAAGCTTTACGCCACTGTGTATAAAATTATAAAGACAAATCTCAGTTCTAACTAAATAAACTGGAAATTTAAAAAAGACACCTTAAAATTTAAATATTGAACATCTATATTTACATATAAATTTGTCTCTTTGATTTACACAGCAAAAGAAATTGCTCTATTACTATTCATGCAAAATCCTTAATATTTGAACGATTGAAATATGACAACTACCAAAATGGTTATTATTATGTGTAGAACGCTTGTGTTTAGTTATTTAAACTCAAAACTAAGCATAAGGTATGTTATAATTATGGAATTAAGCAGTAATATCAATAGAAAAGTGGACAGGAAGTGGATAGAAAAATTGAGTAAAGCAGTAATGCTAGTGTAATTGTAATGCTATGTGAAATTGCAATGCTACTCTTGCACTAGGATATAATTAGGCAATTTCTTAAATGAATGTTGTTGCTAGATATCATCGTTTTACAATGTCAAATGTTAATTTACCACTTTTAATATCTATACTGGAACATTTTACACTTAATAATGAACAATTTAGTAATGTTCTTCTTTAACTCGCCCAAATATTGAATATTTTACAGGAATTTCAACTATGGCTTTGATCTTATTGAATTAGAGGATTTTGTTCATGAAAGTTGCTGCTTAATATCACAACTTTATGAAATGATAAGTTACCGGTGTAATTAGCCACAGACATTCTCAGCATAATAATTAAAAAGGTCTAATTATTTTATTTAAATCCCTCAGTTATTGAGAATTTTACAGGCATTAAAACCTAGGCTTTAATTTTTCAATGTTATTGAATTTATCATTTTTCCGCGAATGTTTCTGTTTGATGTGTCAATTCGATTATATCAAATGGAAAGTTCCCGTTTCTTGTAGATTTAAAATACCATTATAAGTAATCTGAGCGATATTTTATAATTTCACACAAATTCTGAATCCTAACAATATAAATGCAAAAATCAATCTGGAATAGCTAATGCAAATTTCTGGTATGATTACATACATGAGTTTTTAAACTTAAATATGAAATGAATAAGCATGAAATAAAAATAGTTGTAAACACTGTCTTTATCATGAAAAGGTATTTAGTGTGCATAAAATTCCAAGTAAGTGTATGGTAGTGGAATCCTGACCTAGGAAAAGGCTTTCAAATGTTTAACACTAAGGATGACAAAACGTTGGCAAAATTTGCCATTACTGCATCTGCAAGAATAGAAATCAGCTGTTTGGTAATGTTTGTGTATTGTTTACGCAGGTCCAGGATAATCTGGCTACATTTGGATTCCATATACTTCTTGCACATCCCCTTTATTTGAATGAAATGGCTGAGCTACCATCATTAGCAGTTGGAAAACTACATATCTAGGTTTTTTCATCTGTAGTTTTCTTTGAAATGTTTCAATGTGAATTGAGAATGATTTTAATATTCTGACCAACAAAAATACTTCCCACTGCTGAAGTACGAGAATGACAATATGTACAAAAGTTACAGGTAATATGTGATAATATGGTCCCACAATTATATCAAAATTCATTTATATTGGTGATATAAAAGCTAGCTGAAGTAGATGGCATCCCAATGAAAATGTGCCATATCTTCTACTTATCATCTGTCAAGAAACCACATAAAGATTTGGGTCTAGGCGCGAAACCACTTATGTTGTTAAATATTATGGATTACAATGGTTCAAGTCAATATGTGGTGTCCTTATCAAACCGGAGATTGGGACATATTTAAAAAACATCTACAGTTTACTTTTGGGTTTGAATGCTTTCAGGTATAAAATTCCATGTCAGTGTATATATAAGTATATAAACACAATAATCATGTCAGAAAACAATACATATTGCCTGTTTCTTAGACAAAGATTATTTTGTGAATGAACGGCTTTGGATTTAAAATAAGAATGAAACTAAAGCTGAAAATTGCTTTGTATTAAACAAGTTATGGTTCTAACAATAGCATTTTGCCCACAATAGACCATTACGGATGAATGTGGACTGTAATATACAGATTAAAAGTGCTGACCTATATCAGTACATTGTGTTATTTTAAAACCAAATGGAATTTTAACTTTTCCTCAACTCAGACAATGTTAATATGTTCATTATTATGTATGGAATGCTTGTGTATGACATATTAAGTTGAAAAATGAACAAAAGATCTCTTACAATTAATATATTGTATGGTAACAAAGAGAAATCAAAGATTATGTTAAAAGGCGTGTAAAATTCTTAATATTTTGGTGATTTAACAAAATAACTACCCAAATGTTCCTTGCTATATGTAGAATGATCGCTAACAGCAAGTAATAAAGTATATAACATATTAACTATATGTACTGAGCATGCAGAGACATTAAAGAAAAAATCAACCATCCCATTCTATGACACTCATGAATCAATGGCTATGATAAAATCACTGCAAATGCTGAATATTTGGTGGATTTTAATCAAACAACCTCCATAATGTATCACAACATTAAAAGATTGAAAACCAGAGAGTAGAGACTGTCCATTGAGCAATAATATTTATTTCATTTGTATGGAGTTATGGAATGATCTTCCACTTGATATGTGTAGTGCTCCAAAACTCGACTAAAAACCTACCTATTTCAGAAATCATTTTCACCCTAGTTTCTAACTACCAAACACTAGATCGCCTCCCTGGGTGCGACTTGGAACATGTCTAATGTCTTGATGATTTATGCCTTATGAACAAGATGGTGTGCCTTAGAATCCATTGGTACAGAGATTAACCACTTTGACAACCGATTGATTGATTGATATTTTTAGTTGCTGCCTCTTGGGCGCCAAAACTTTATTTTTGTTTAGTTTTCAGTATGGCTTTTTGGATTTGTTTGGATCAAAACATGCATTGGCACAACCACGAGCAACAGATGTCATTAACGAGCATAAAGAATTAATATACCTTTGAGAATCATTTTAAAGGAGCACTAATATAACTTCTTTCAGAAAACAGTGCCCAAACCTGGCAGAATTTTTATAGGGAAATTTTCTGAAACCAATTAACTATCACTCCATCAACCATAAATGGTATGTGAAAATGCACCAATATGGTCAATACAAAATAACTGTTTTAAATATTTTACCTTTCAGTTTGTGCCAAGATGAGGTTTGTGCCATGATACAGTACAAACTAGTAGACATCTTAAAATTGTTTCACTAAGAACATATAATATACTTAGAAGCAAGATTCACTCTCACTAAATAGATCATTGTTATGTGCAAAACGTTTGTCTATTGCTATTTAAGCTTTAAAGTAATAGTAAGATATCTTAACAATATGATATTGAGCAAATAGCAGTGGAAAATAAAAGTAAATGTTTCTGTCCATAAAATAAAACATTTAATATTTGGGCGATTTTGATGAGACAACCTCCAAATTAAGAGACTTACCTTAATAACTGTAAAATAAAAGTTTGGGTGATATTTTTATCAGACAGCCGGTAAATCATTAATTTTTTGTGTAGCTAGACATAAGCTATCTTAAAAGCAGGTATTTAACAGCAACATCTGCTGGAAAAAATGAACTTACAAACAATACTTCGAAATTAAAGTCTGTGCTAAAATCCAGTCAGGTTACATAATGTTCAGCCTACAGGAAGAATGTTTGTGTATGACTGGAAATTTAACATAACATACTGAGCAGCAACATCCACTGAAAAATGCATGATTGAATAGGAATAGAACATCAAAGCCTAGACTTTAATACATGTAAGGTGCTCAATATTTGAGTGATTTTAATACAGCCACTGAATTGTTTAGGATTATAAGCAAAATGCTTGTTTATAATTAACTGAATTAGAAAATGTGCCTAAGCTATCTTACAATCAAGATATTGAGAAGCAACGTCTACAAGAAAAATCACCTGAATTCGGACATTAATAAATTTGGATATTAAAGGCTCTTTTAAAATCGCTAAAATACTTAATAGTTTGGTCCATTTGTGAAGAGAATCACTTAATTAATATTTTATTATTATGTGCAGCATGTTCGGGTATAGACATTTATAAGGAAGAGTAAGATGTCTTCAAAGTAATTATATTGGTACATTACAGAATTGTGCAGACAGTAAAACGTAGACAATGGTAATACATTGATATTGAGAAATGGAGTGAAATTAGGTTAACATAAGTTATCATCTGTGTTCATATTAATCATGCTCAAGGTGTACATGGGTTGTTACAACACAGTATGTGTTATAATATTAACTGGTTCTGTTTAGAAATCTATTTACAAATGTCTTAGCCATTGGTGTGTAAGTTGTAATATTCTGTTGCTTATATTCTCTAACATAAATGGATACTTCAGAATAGCTTGTTGAATATTTATGCATCTCCCTTCGGTATTCAGTGGACAATAAAGTACAGTCACTGAGTTATTTACCTTTTTAAAACTACTTATTTTTGAGGCAGCACACATTTTATATATTTTAAATTTTTCATTGCATTTTCAATTACATGTCCTTTCTAGAAGGTGTTTATGTGTACAATGGTTGTCTATAGCTATATTAAGTGGAAAATAAGAATAATATATCTTACAATTAAGACACTGAACAACAACATTTGAGGAAAAATTCACCCAATTTTCAAAATGTACAACATCCCTTCCAGTGCCCTCACAGAAAAGTACTCCTCCTCATTAAAGCAGTATCCATTAATGCCCTGTATAACACCACCATCGAAGCCATTTCCACCATCCCCTCTCTAACTAGACTAATCCGAGCCTGTGACAAGGATAATATTGATCCAGTATACAAAGAGGACTTTCTCTTGGCGAAGTTTGCATTTTTGTTCCTTTCAAACATTGCACCCTCTTTCCCCTCCATGTTTGACCCATCCCATCAGCTCCTACAGAGTGATGTCATTTTTGGTCACCCAGACGCACGTGTTATTATCAAATGAGCAAATGCCATGCAAAGTTCCAATAGAGTTCAAGTGGTCCAAATCATCCCACAGTCAGGGCCCCTGTTGTGCGCAGTGACAGCAGTTACAGCCCTTCTGAGATTTGTCCCTGCTTCAATACATTTTCCCCTCTTTGTCACCCCAAAACCCTGTGGCTTGGTCATCTTCACGTCACTCATGCTTAGTTCCACCCAGTCTAAGGTTCTGGTTTCTCTTAACTTCAATCCGGCCTTATGTGGCTTTCACTCATTTAGAAGATTGAGTGTCTCCTGGGCAGCTAATCATGGGGTCCCGTTGGATGAACTCAAGGCTCATGGTGGTTGGTCGTCTTCTGCTCTACATGTGTACCTAAAGAACACACCAAAAACAGCAGCATCAGTACCTAACACATTCAAATCACAACGGTCTACATAATGGGTTTGGGGCCTTTCTCGTCCCTTTTAATGAAATATTTTAACTAGTGTTACATTAACAAATATTTATTGAGTGTGATTGTGTCATTACATAGTTCATTAAATTGTGTGGTTCATGCTAAAGGCCAGTATTTGTGTTAATGTAATTATGTCTATATATAACTTAACTAAAGTGTGTGCTTTCCTTGACTGGCGTAATGTGCACACAATCCCTTCAATACTAACAAATATAAAACTGAACAGCTAGAGATACAACCTCAAATCAGTGTTTATGAATTTAGCATAATACATAGTAATGTAAGATAATCTACACAAGTGTCTAATATAACAGTTTAGCAGTAATCACCCCTGTAGTGATTACGTCTCAGTCATTTTGGTTTCATCCGCCAGTTTTTGAACTCGTCCTCTCTCCCAGCAAATCAGGGCTCCCCTTTCTTAACCCTTGATCCCTCAACCAATCATATTCATCCTTCCACTCTTCCTCCACTATATAACCACGCATCGTGTTACATTCTGTGGTATTTCAATGTTAGAAGTTGGATCAAAAGTTTTAATTAAATTTACTTGTTTTTAGTATGGCTATGGCCAACAATAGTGATAAAACTCTATTTGCTTGTACAAAATGTGGTGGAGAGCATGACAATCCAGTTGGCTCTAAGTGTGATCGACAGAAGGTTGGAAAGGAGGAAAAATGGGACTCTAGTAAAGAATCGGATGTGAAGAAGACACCACGTGGAAAGTCAACGCCCGAAGTCTTGCCACAAGAAAAAATCCTTGAGGTTATGATGACGACGATGTCCTCATTCAGTGAAAAGCTTGAGGTAATGGAGCAACGAATCACGGGTCTTGAAACTCGCATGGAGACACCTACTACCGTGAAGCAAGCACTAGGAAATCTTGTTCCAAAGAGAAAGTAAAGCGGATTGAGATATCCGGCAATGAAGACAAATCTTCTTTGTTTTCACCTAATACAAACATTATTCATAGCCAGGATGGTACGGCGATTGCTAAAGTCTTCGCAGACACAATAGTGGCAGTGAAACCAGTACCCACGCCTGCGAGATACAAGAAACAATGCGCTGATTTTGACTTGGGTGTTACATCTCTCTTTTCTGTGCCAGCTGCAGTACAACCAGCAGTAAATAGGAATGTGTTACCTAGGGTTTCCTCAACTGTGAGCAAACCTCCCGAGAATTCTGTTACATGGGAGAATGTGTCTTTATTGAATATACCTAATCAGGGAGTCCGGGATAAAGCTGACGTTTGTGATATAAATCAGAATAACATTAAGTATACTGACCAGTATGGTAACCTGGTGCAAGTTCAGGCACCTGTACAGAGAGATCCTGTAGTTCACAATACTCTTCCTGTGTCGGAGCATGTTGTAGCTAAACCTATGATGGTGCAACAACAATCCACAGAGTCCTTGAGATCAAATCCTGTAATACAACAATTGGTTGAAGAAAGGGTGGCATTGCTAGAAACCCGCATGAAGAATGAGCTACAGCAAGGTCATGTGTTGAGAAAGAAATCGGGAAGATATAACACTGCTGACACGCCCTGTGGGCCCATTCATACTAGGTGGCCGAATGAATCTTGCCCAGTGGGAGCTGGGAGGAAACATCCATCGTTAGATGACCTATTCATGGGCCAGTTTGTCATTGGGTTTTTAAATAATATCATGGATACGCAACACCAGGAACTGGCAAGGCATATGATGGTGGAGCTGAACGAAACTATCAAGCTCGCCGAGAATCTGTCCTGGCCCATTGCCGGAGGGGCGTTTGCGGCGTCCATGCACAAAATTGAGGATGGGACTCTCATGTGGAGCAATAGCAGACAACTTGCAGACAATCGTTTAACTTACTCGCAGTCTGTGGTTTTCAGTGGGTCAGTGACCATGTCACCCAGGCCAGGCACCCCTGCTCAGAATAATGGGGGATCTACAAGGAGAATAGTTTGCAAATGGTTCAATGAGGGCTCATGTCCTCATAGTGGGAATCATATGGACGCGACGGGGGTGACCACTTTTCGACATATTTGTATGTTCTGCTACAGGAACCTCAAGAGGAACAATGCACATACTGAGATAGACTGTAATAATAAAAAGAAACCTGTAGAATAGGACGATAACCGTGACTCTCATGTTCACATTGTAAAAGACTGTTTATTGGGTGATGGGTTGTCTGAGGGCTCTCCCTCTTGTGCACCGAGCGGGCCGTGTCAGTATGATTATATTGCTGTGCCAAATATTTTTGTATGCATTTATATGGGCCTTATGCCAATTTGTGTGATCTACATGTTGCTCAGTTTATTGGTATACCTCTAGTTAAATTACAGTTGAATGTTAAACTTTGTGGTGGAGACCGTTGTTAGGTAAAACCAGCAGTTGAAGCTATTTCTGTTCATAGGTCACTCCAGGAGAGCGGGTCTCCCGTTGATAGCAAGAATAAAGTGAAATTTGCTAATACACTTGGTTTTGTCACCAGTAATATGGTGTTCTGACTTACCTATAAATGCATCAGTAGATATCCATGACCCTGTAGCTTACTTGCAATTGGCCTCTGACATCAAGGCTTCAGGTGTCCCGAATCATGGAGGCATGCGTGTCCCTTTACCATCCACGTTTGATCTGGAATACATAAGCAGAGAAATATCTGGTTATCATGACCAAAAACTGTTGGATTATCTGACTTTTGGCTTTCCCTTGGGTCTGGACCCTGATATCCATATAATTTCTGACAATAATGATAACCATGCCCCAGCTGTGCGCCATGCTGAAGCTATTGATGCGTATATTGCTGTTGAGAAAGGTCATGGTGCATTATTTGGTCCATTTGAATCTGAACCTCACCCTGAGTTCACTTGGTCACCTTTGATGACACACCCCAAGGGTGTCGGTCATATGGTTATTTTAGACCTCTCGTTTGGGGACTTCTCAGTTAACAAAGCAACTCCCATCACAGATTTGGTACGTTTTATTATGGCAAAGAAGGGTTATACAGTTCACAACTATATTGATGATATTTATGCCTGTTGCCATAAGGACCAAGCCCAGTCTCTAATTGACTCGCTAATTGAAGTTCTACAGTCCATAGGCCTTCCGGTAAACTCCAAGAAAGTTCACCCCCCTCAGTCTCGTCTGTCTATTATGGGCTTTATTGTGGATGTGAACACGAAGACGTTTAGTTTTGAAAGGGAAAAGTTAGACAAGATTCACAAACAATGTTTATTGGCTTTCACCTCTCGCATTATGACCAGACGTGATCTGCAGTCACTACTTGGGAAATTGCTGTACATTGCTCGTTGTGTAAGGGCAGCTAGAATTTTTCTGAACCGTATTCTTTGAGTTTACAGAGAAAATCATGACTGTAGGCATATTATCCTCACTTCTGACTTTTATGGGGATTTGTTTTGGTTCATACGCTTTTTATATACCTTTAATGGCGTAAATTTTTTTCTCATGCAAAAGTTCAACAGATTGTATTTATAGATGCTACCCTCTCACGTGTAGGTGCCATATGGGGATCTCGGGCCTATTCCCTTCCCTTACCTGATCTTGTGTGCCTTTCCCATCACCCAATGTGAGATGTTTAACATAGTGGTGTGTTTGCATGTGTGGGGTGAGAGTTGGAAAAATAAGATCATATCTGTTAGATGTGATAATGAGAGTGCGGTATATGTCTGTGACTCTGGGAAAACTAGGGATATGTTTTTAAATTTGTGTTTACATATGATTTGGTTTTATACAGCCAAATTTGATATTGACCTTAGGGTGTCCCATATTGCAGGTAGTTTGAATAGTGTGGCGGACGCTTTATCCCGCAACAGGTTCAAAGATTTAAAGGAATTGCAGTGGGACGTCATCTCACCTCAGGTTTTATCATCTCTTTGTAGGTTTGAACCATACTTTGAGAATGTCGTTGGTAGGGGCTTTGAACCGAGTTCAACAGGGGCTGCGACCTCACACGAGAAATCAGTATCAGAGACAATTGAAATTATACCTCGCGTTTGCAATCTCGCGAGAGTTTGTGGTTCTTGACAATGTAAACTGTGTTTTGTTATTCCTTGAGTTTTTCGCCACTAATGGCTTGTCGTTTAGAGTGATTAACAATTATATGTCAGTATTGAAGGTTTATTTTGAGTCATATTCCTGGTCTGTTGGGATTTTGGAGTCACATTTTGTTAGGCACATGATGAGGGGCATAAGGACTTCTGTGCAAAAGAACCCCACCCCTATGGGCCTATTCTCACTTCACCAGATTCGCGAGATCAGCAGGTTAGGTGGGGAGTTTGATAATCCAATGACTTATAGGTTAGCTTTTCTATTGGGATTTTATGGATTCCTGCGCATCTCAAATGTGGCTCCTCCCTCTGCATCAGGTTTCTTAAAAGAAAAACATTTTTTGAGGTCTGATGTTGTTTTTCAATTTCCGGGAGTACAATTACATCTTAAATGGGCCAAGAACATTCAGGCTCCTGAAAGAGTTCACATGATTAAGCTTCCAATGGTACGGGACCCGGTTATGTGTCCTACTCAGTCACTGTCAGTTCTTCTGAAATCTCATGCACTGCCACCTTCAGCCCCCCTCATTGTTTTAAGTGACGGGTCTTTGTTTGGCCACATTGTTGCGTATGTTAAATCTCCCACAACTGGGATTTGGCTATCACACATTTAGACGTTCGGGGGCAACCTTTGCATTTGATTCTAACATCTCGTTACAAAATATCAAACTTCACGGGGCCTAGCAGAGTGAAGCTGTGTGGTCTTACATCTCGGAAAACACCTCTCAGGCATTGCAAATCCCGTTGGTTTTTCAACAATTGGCAAATTTCCTACCATAATGCTGTTTGGGCTGGGGGGCGTCTGTTACCCTTGTCTTACTATTCTTTATTGTAAATACATGTAACTTTAACGTGATAGACATTAATAAAATAGATTTTCCCAATTAACTCTGTCTTATCATTCTGCTACTTCTTTGTGGCTTGGAAAAATGACTGTTACAGTAAAGCCTGCAACTCATCACAAATACCGATTATTTTCACCACATGATCAAATAAAATGACACTATGTATTATTATGTGCATTATGTAGAGCTACAAGTGTGTAATATCTCCACAATCCAAACTCAGGTCTTATAAATTTAAAATAACAGTAAATAATTGGAATCACTCAATAGTCTAATATAAGGTGTTTCTAAAGTTGTGTGATACAGAAAATTGCATGAAATTGCCCGAATATAAACCAAGTATGAGATATGTTATGTATAAGACATTGAACATCAAAATATATGGAAAAGATGAACAATTAAGGACAATCGCTACTAAATACTGTCAACAATAAGAATTTCACTAAAGTTTGAAAATATCTTCATCTTCCTGCTTTATATTAAGACCTGCGAAATGACAGAGAGTCATCCTTGAAACTGTCTTTATTGAAGCAAGAAGTTGATCCCTCATTTCTCAGATTTTTGTAATTTGCATAGCTGTAGTAAGAAAGGGCTATCCATAACATTTTATAAAACTTTCATTCAATATTACATTTTTAATAAGACTTTGTCATATCATAAACAGTATATTGATGCGTAACATTCTAAAATGACTCTCCAGTTAAATAATATTCATATTTACGTAGTCTGTGTACTAGCTGTGACTAGTTCTCCTCTTGAAATAACTATTTCAGTTAATACTGAGAAATATTTGATAGAAAAATATGTTATGGTTGAAAGAAAGAATTCAATTAAAAAGCAGAAACTGCAAGGCTTTATAAAAGTCAGGGGAAATGAATTTTCCATTTCTCTTATTTATCTCTCAACACAGCACACATAATCTACATGCAGGTCAAACAGCCATAGATTTTACTAAATAAATTGCTATTTTTATATCACCCACATATAATCTGCAAGAGACAGAAACACGTATAACAACTCAGTTTACACACAGACAGAAAGACTTTCAAACATTTATATTAAGAAAATCCGGTTTTCAGTGGGCAGTACATATGTGTTCTGACAAAAGCCACAATTGTCCTTAAATAATAGTATAAAATCCAAGGCTAGGACAAAAACCACATCAAATGGTTAATATTTGGGTGATTTTAATTAGACAACCGCCAAAACGTTCACTATTGCAAATTCTTGTCTGTAGCTAAGTGAACTGGAAACTTTTAACAACATAGCTTACAATTAATAAGTAACATCAACACCAACGTGTATCTTAGTTTGTTTATAATATCCACATGTAGTTATTTGTAACTAGAACCAAAGCTTAGGATATCTTAAAATTAAGGTATTGAGCTGTAATATTTATAGAAAAAAAAATTGCCCAATTATACATCGCTGGTAACTGAAAGTCTGTAAAATACTCAATACTTGGGTGAGTTTTATCAGACATCCACCAAACTAGTCTTTATTATATGTATAATATTGGTGCTTAACTAATTATATCAGAAACAAGGCACAGATATCTTCAACATCCACGGATAAAAACTTCCCCAATTAAATAACATTGGCAAATCCCTGTTAAATACTCAATAATTGGGTGATTTCATTAAGACATACACAGAATTGTTTGTTACTATATGTAGAATACTCGCCCATAGTTAGCCAAACTGGAGACAGAATATAAGATGTTCGAAAAAAAATAAAAGACTGAGCAGCAACATCCATGGAAAACATCAACCAATTGAACAATACTGGGAAATCAAAACCTATGCTTTAGTTCCTGTAAAATACCCATTATTGAACTACTTCAAACAGAAAATAACCAAGTTGTTTATCTTTATGTATAATGTCTGTCTAGAGCCATCAACAATAAATTACACATAACATATCTTAAAAGTAAGATATTGAGCAGCAAGGGTAGCAGAAAAATTTTCCCAATGAATTAATTCTAATAAATCAAAGCCAGGGTTTTAAAGTCTGTGAAATGCTTAATATTGGGACAATATTAATAACACAACCACCAAAATGTGGAATTATTGCCAACTAAGCTAGAAAGTAAAGATATCTTAATAATTAGCAATTTAAGTTTAGCAGCAACATTCACTGGAAAAGACACCCAATTCAGTAACACAGGAAAATCAAGGTACATCTTTTAAACCATGTAAACTAAATTTCAACTGATACAGAATTTTTTTTCCTAGCAGGAAACAATTGCCAATTGATTTTTTTGTGTAGGAAGGAAAAGATTTGACTTTTGTATTGTTGGAATAATTCGCCATTTTTCTACATGAGAATCAGGTAACATGAATTATGGTTAATAATCTCACAGTAATATAAAGCTTTTACATCCAATATTCTTTGATGAGGGGGCTGGGCACAGTGGCAGAGTGTTAACACTCTCGCCTCCCACCTCTGAGGTCAGGGTTCCATTCCCGTGATATGACTTGTACAGTCTTCAAAGCGACGTAAAACCCCAAATAAATAAATCTTTGTAGAGGGCTATTACCATTAACAGCCAAATGTATTCACCAAATGTTGTAATCACTCGACTTCTAATTTGTTCATTTATATGTTTAGAATGTTATTAATAACCAAGCATAGTTGTCTGTGAAAGTTAGCTTATTTAGCATATATAAGATGACTTTTAAGAGAAACCAAACAATTTGGTCTTTATTCTATGTACAATGCTCATCTATTGCTAATTTAAATTTAACCTTGATGCAAGATATATATTAACTGGAACTTAACATAGAATATCCAAATATTATGACATTGAGCAGCAATATTGAAAATATTCACCTGATTATACAACACTGGCAAATCAAAGCCTAGGTTTTAATGTCTGTTAAATATTCCACACTTGGGTGAGTTTCATCAGATAACCACCAAATGTAGAATGCTCGCCTGTAGCTGTTCAACAGGAGACTATACACAGCATATCTTGAAATTAAGATATTAAGCAGCAGCAGTAATGGCAAAAGTAACCTAATGAAATAATTAAGAAAGATATTGAGCAACACAATCCATGAAATGAAATGAAGACTATGTTTCCATCCCTGTAAAATACTCAATATTCGAGTGAATTTTTGATGATACGGCCACCTATAATCCCTTATCATGCGAACAATGATCTTATGCTTATGTTAGCTGGAAAATAAATCTAAGGTATGTTAAAATTTAAGATATTTAACAGAAACACCCACATAGAAACACCAAATGAAATGAAACTGGGAAATTAAAGACTGGGTTTTTATGCCTATCAAATGTTAAGTATTTGGGTTATTGTTATGAGACCTCCGTGAAGTTGTTGTTTGTGATCTGTATAATGCTTGTCTTTAGTTAATTTAATTGTAAACCAGGTACAAAACATCTTTAAATTAACATACTGAGAAGCAGATGATTAATTAAATAACTTGGAGAAATCAAACCCTATACTAGAATCACTGTAAACTAAATATTTGGTGGATTTTAACAAGACAAACACCAAATGGTTCCTATATATATGTAGAGAACATCTCTTTATAGATAGTTCAGCTTGATACTAAGTACAATATGTCTCCCAATTGAAGTAATTAGCAGTATTATCCACGGAAATATCACCTCAACAAACAAGAGTACTGGGTGAACACACACCTTTGTCCAGGTCCAGACAGTGATCTGGATAATTGCCAAAAATGAACCTTCTATTCTTTGTGCTACTGTCAATATATTCCTGATAATTTCATCAAAATGTATTTATAAAAGTCTTGTCAGCTGTCCCTCATTTTGTATCTTATTATTTGTGAAATGTTCATCTACAGCTAACTAAATAGGAAACTAGGCATAAGATACATAAAAATAGTATATTGAGCATTATAAAGACCGGAAGTGCGCAGACTACACAAAACAATGCAGTGCGCATATTTTTGCGTAAAATTATCTGAGGCAATAACTGGATGATCGTTGATAATAGAGAACCAAACAATACAGACAAAATAGGTGTGTATAGAAACATATTTACAATAATATTTTTGGATTATTAAATGAAACTGGTCTTTACAATAGAAATAAAGTCTTCAGTTATGTGATTTATTATCCTAGCGTGAGTCCGTTATTCGCCGGAAATTATATAGGGTAATAAATCACAAAACTGAAGACTTTATTTCCACAGCAACATTCACAGAAAAAATAGTTAATTAAATAACACTGGGAAGTCAACGGCTGTGTTTAAATCCCTGTAAAATGCTTAATATTTAGCTCACTTTTTTGAAAAAAAAAACAACCACCAAATTGTTTGCTGTTATGTGCAGAATACTTGGCTATAGTTTTTTAAACTGGGAATTATTGAAAATATTTCTTAAAAGTACGATATTTAGCAGCAACATTCAGGAAACATTGTCCAATAACATAACACTGTGAAATCAAAGTCTATGTTATAATGCCTGTGAAATACTAAATATATGGGTGATTTTAATCAACCACCAAATTGCCACTCGTATGTAGAATGCTCAACTCTAGCTAAATAAACTTAAAACTTAGTATAAGGCCTGAATGCCTGTAAACACTCTTCAGTCATATCAGCATGTATTTGAATATGGCTTCATGACCTTGTTCTTATTGTTCCATAGACCTGGTATGTGTATAGTGCATCATTAAAAGAGTGCTGCCCGGTAAAGCAATAGTACCTCTTTCTTTACACTTATTTTAGAGAATCAGAGCTTAAGGGAGGAGGTTTATTTGACATTTAAAAAACTTGACACATGCTGACATGATTGTGCAGGTTCTGTTGAACTTGTTCTCCATAAATATAAAATCACCGTCCTTGACCTACGTAGTACTTTAGCCAATCATACACTTAACAGCTTTTTGGATTTAGATCACCCATTCTGTGATCATCATTTTTATACCTTAGAAAAATTTTTCTTTGAATTTTACTGTTTGCTATAGTTTTCCCTTTTTTTTATAATTTAATTTTTTTGTTGCGCCTGACCACACTCTATCAAGACCACTTAGATATTACTTGAAATTATCGTTATTATTATTACCATTATTACTATTGACCCACAGATAATATGGTATATTATGAATAAAAATTATGTTTAGTACACTATTATTGATGATATAAAGGCTACAAGAAGTAGATGGGACGCAACTGCAAAATGATCAACCATGAACAAAATAAAATCGCACAGTTTACAGAAGTATACACTTGGATCACGGCCGAGTGGTAACACTCTCACCTCCCACCTCTGAGGCCGGGGTTTGGTTCAGGGCTCTTCCTCAAGTTGGAAAGCTGGTAGTTGCTTGCCGTTGGTCAGCAGTTTACAGTACAGAACTTTGACGAACTGTATGTACTGGTTTCCTCTGCCCATAAAACTACCCGTCTTGAAATGACCTGTACAGTGTTGAAAGCAGCATAAAACCCCAAATCAATAAATAAATACACTTGGATCCTTGTAAAATGTGTGACTGTAGACAATTAAACTGTTAAGCTATTTCGTTTTCATCCTGTAAAAGCTTCCTTGTTATGTGTATGTAATTTAACTGTAAACTCAACACCAAACATCTGAAAATACAAATATTAGCCACATCTAAAGAAAAAGTGGCCAAATTAAACAATACTTGGTAATGCAAGTCTAGGATTTGATCAATATTTATGTGATTTTTATCCTTATTGTTCATCCTTATCTGTGGAATGTTTACTGTTATGCTACTACACTTTATTTACTATTTAAAATGAAGAATATAGCATCTTTAATTTAAGATACTCAGTAGTAACATTCATAATAAGCGATTATTGATTTAAATATATTTTATTAGCAATGACTCAACAATCCTGAAAGTACAATTATAATAAGGTGTCTTGCATGATTTTAATCTGACAGCCATTATCCTTTTTATTTTAGTCCATAGCATGCTTGACTGTGGTAATTAGAACATATAATTAATTGTATATTATAATAATTGCGTATACTTTTTTTACTTGTCATTTTACCTTGGAATGTTACTGTATATTGAGCGATATAAATTACTCTACCCATATTTCCTCAGACATACATTCAGTTACATGCAACATAGATAATTTATAAAGAACTTTAATGGAGACCTATGTACGTAACTCAGGCTTCACTTGAGTATAAAATGCAAATTTCTACCATAGTTCTGTCTATAGATGATGTTTCACGCAAACAGTTTGTGACGTCATGAAGCAATCTTTAATGTTAGAGGAGGCAATGTAACCTCTCTATGTGGTTGCATAAAACTCCAGACTTAAATGATTCAGATACAGCAAGTTGATGATTGAAGTTTTTATTTTCACTGTTGTCCATGCTTTTGGACAGCCCTTTCACATTCTCTCATTGAATATTAACTTTATTTAACTCATAAATCGTACAAAATGTTGGATAATAAAAGTAAAACATTCCTCATCAGACATACACAGAAAAAATATATCACTCGTCAAGATAAACAATGTAATACTCATGCTACACAGTCGTATAATATTGTTATTTTCATTTGTAATATCTTTTTTTCTTTATATGTCATTCTGGAAGTTTTCCTATTTTCAGGAAAGGTATTGAAACATTAGCCAACATATTTGCATGAAATCATATATTATTTTCTCAGCTGAATATTTTTTTCTTAAATTGAGATTGACCTAACATTACCTAATGTTAGTCATTAATTTCCATTTGTATATTTTTATTCAGTGCAGTATCCCCTTGTACCACAGGACTCAAGGCACTCTTTAAAATATATTTATTGTGCAAGTGCCATCTAAGTCTTCTTGCGACTTACATCCCCCTAACCTTAAGACAAGGGCCCAGGGATGTATTATCAACTTCTCTGATAAACGTCTTTATTCTGCTACATGGGATAGTATCCTATAGAGAACTGTAAATCTGTATCAGCTTGAACTTTGACTTGAGCCACCTCGCCTGTATTCTTAGGCTAGTTTGTAGGGTTGCAGTGGTAGACAAAACATAAATAGAAATATAGTTTGAATTAAAGCTAACTGATAAAACTCTGTAACAACTCGTATATTTATAAAAACAAATTGAGATCTTATGCAAATCCAGTATCTGTCTTCAAGGCTACTACAAATTAAACCTTTCTGCTAGTGCATTAGCTAGAGCTACACTTGTGTAATCTGCACACAGTCCTATTAATACTGGCAAATATAGGACTGAATACTTTATGTAACATAGTAGCCTGATGTCACTTCTTTAAAATTTAGAATAACAGGGAATTGGATAGCACTGCCTAATAGACATTTTTCAATAAACGGTGTTTTACCCTGATTTTGGTGTTCATCCAAAACAACTGGAGAAACCCCAAAATTTACATATTTGGAAGAGACAATTTTCATCCAAGGTTTTAAAGGCTTTATTATCACATAGTGCATGCCATTTTACAAATTAATTAGTCACAGGGCGGAGTGATTGGGAAGTATTTTTGGAAATGTCTGGTTTGCAATTTCTCTCCAATTTTTGAACACATTTATCTTCAGAGCAGATGTAAAGTGCTGAGGAAAAGCTTTAGAAATTTTAAGTCCCATAATAACTGTGCATTTGAAGCAGAATTGTAAAAGTGTGCAAAATCAAACCTGTATAGTTAGTTTTCAAATTTACCATTTAAAAGAACTGTGCGGAAAAGTTAAGGTTTTATGTCCGGTGTAACCGTCATTACTGAAATTTTATGTACTTTTATTGAAAAAAATCACAGGAGTTTTGGCTAGTAAATTTGAAAAAAATATTAAGAAACAGAGAAATTAGATGTTAGAAAAATATTAAATGTTCATGGGTAAGTACTCAATAAAATTACGATATCTTGAAAGCAATTGATAACAGACATATTTTTCCATTTAGATTAGTGAATATTACTGCGTGTATGCTAAGTTATTAGATGAAATGTTTTGTACACAACAGACAAGTATGTACTTTTGAAACAAGATTTAGCTTCCAAATATTTTATTTTCTTACTCATGGATGATATTAATGCAAGGAAAATGAGCAGAAACGGTGTTGAAATGGCTTTCCAATGTTATATATATTTGAGTACATATATATATTTTTTCAAATAGTTGAAAGACATAGGCATTTTCTTAAAAGTTTGATTGCAAAACATTTTAAATATGCATTCCTAAAAAGTGAATATCAATAAAACAGCTAAAACAAAATCAAATAAACTTTTAATGTTAAAATTTTTTAGAAATTTATATTTCTTCTATTTAGGCAAAATAAGAGCTGCAGGATTTATTATTATGAATTTCTAAATATGTGAATACTGAGTGTATATTTCTGTTTAAGTGGAATTTTCATCCAACATTTCTTGTGCTAGAAATATGTTCAAAGTTTGCTTTTAAGTATCCTTGTTCAATAGATTTGCAAATCTACAATTTTCAGAAATATAATTATTTCTGGTTATTTGATTTAAAACAAATTTTTGGAAACATATCCATTTCTGGAAATAGATTGTTCAAATTTAATCCACCCACATATGTGTACATCAACCTTGGAGAATATCAATTTTGCATATTTTATCTTATACAGACCCAGTTTATCATTGAACTGTGAGCCCACTAATACGTACAAAATAGTAAATTTCAAAGTTGGGATTTTCCATCCCATTCAACAGCCAGGGTCATATTGAGGCAGGTACGAGTTAGTTAGGAAGTTTTGCATCTAATCACTGGCTGTCACCTCTGTATGGTTTCAAATCCCACAAGTGGCAAATGCTGAGACCCTGTCCAAATATGAACATGGCTGTTGAATGGGATGTAAAACACAAACCCAACTGTCAACTTATATTTTAATTTTTGAATGTTTTTTTATAAAATTATTGGGGCCATGGTGTCACAGTGGTAACAGAGTCGCCTCCTACCTCTGAAGTTGGTGGTTCAAATCGCAGACGTTATGTGGTAAAAGTTGGTAGTTGCTTACTGATGGTCGGCAGTAACAGAACCTTGACCAAATGTATGTACTGTATGTACTGTAAGGATAATAGAACAAGTACAAGATATTATAATGCAGTAAAATGAAGGTTTTTAACTTTAAGTTTCAACTGTAAGAGATTGAATTAGCTTCATGTAATAAAAACGATTAAGACAAACTGAGTTTATATTTTTGCAAAATGTCACATTTGTTTTAGCACTTTGTAGTTGTTACTTAAAGATTGGATCTTATATATCGTATGGAGCAGTGTGTGACAATCTGTTTGTATTTTACTTTTAAAAAGAGTGACTAAAATGTAGTGAGTTATTACAAATGACATACATTGTTAATATTTATATTCAAACGTATAAATTTCTTAATTACAAGAACTTTTTCACTTAAAGCTGCAAGCCATTTCATCAGTGAACATAAACCAAAAATAGTCTGACTTCCTCACATCCCTCACCAATCCAAAGAATCAACTTTCCCATTTGTGACACGATTAATCTGCATACTAATGAAGAGGTGTTTTTACAGAAACTCTGGTAGAAACACTCAGTTTACATTAGATTTAATAGACTGGGGAACATGCAAATTACTTTGGATCGGGCTAAAACACCACTTGTTGAATAGTGGCAGTAATCATGTCATCATGCAAGATAACATACAAACACCCGTTCTTCAGTTACACACCAGCCTTGTGAGCCAACAACTATTGGCACTATTGTAAGACCTTAAGGGGGCCAATAACACTCTGTGTAATAGAATCGACAGTCTGGAAAGAAATTCTTTAGTAAGCTCTACTCCAATGGCATCTCCACAAGCAAACAACATTAGCGACTTATATTGTAGTGGTTACATGGCCCCTAATTCCTGGGCAGCCTCACTACAAGAACTACAAACAAGATCTGATGGCAAAGCTGACACTGCAGTAAACATCACACAGCAGGATTCTGTTATGATAGACTTTCAGAATCTATTGTAGGAATCCATGGTACAGTGCTAAAAAGTGGCCAGGCTACGGCTATCATACCATTGGAACAAATTAGATGAGATGCAGGGATCTCTGCAGCAGTTTCAAAGCTTCTGATCCAAAATGACTTGAAAGCTTGTCCTGCGGCAATCCAAGGTAAGAGGGACATGCACAAAATCAGGTCATTATATTGTTACGGACCACACATCGGCTACTCCTGAGTTCAGTTGGCCCAATGAGGGTTTTATCCGGAATGTAGCTAAATAAGAAGCCCACTTATAGCATGACCCGGAGAGAGGATCCGATAACAATCAGGGAGGTAGAGCTAGATGCCTCATGTAGTTCAGGATGCCATTTCCATAATGTGGCCAGTCATGCGAGGAGCATAGACTCTCTCCATGACTCATATTGAAGAGGGGCGGCTCAGATATGAAACAGTGGCCTCTAAAACATATGAATATTACTCAGGTGGGAGTGATCAATAATCAAACCATTTTATCAAGTAAGAAGGCCCAAATCAGAATCTGTAAGTTGTACAACAATCCCTCATGTGCAAATAATGATCAACATAGCCAGAAAAGTAATTATATGCTGCTTGTTATCAGCAAGGAAAATCCTTGGGTCATCCTGGGTTTAAATGTACATCCAAGTTATCACCTGTGTGCATGAGACAAAGACACCTGTTACCGAATAGGTACCAAATTATTTTGATGTGTGTGTCAAGGAAAGATGTATACAAGAAAAAGACGTCTAGGAGAACCCGTACTGCTATCTTCCATAACTGTGCACAATTATTTTTTTGGGTATTTTTAAGTGCAGAGATGTGGATTTCTTATGAGTAAAATTTGAATGGACACAATTGCAAGTTCAAAAAAAAAGTGCTACTAAAATAAAACCAAAATAATAAATTTATTTATTTATTTACGGTTTTACGTTGCTTTCATATCAGGATGGGTAGTTTTGTGGGCAGAGGAAACCAGTACATATGTTATGACCCAAATGTGAAATTGTCCATTTCGTGAAATAGACAAGGAACTTGTCCATTTCATGAAGTGGACAATCCAACTGTCCATTTCGTGAAATGGACAAAAAATCTACTGACCATTTCATGAAATGGACAACTAAATGGACGAAATTTTTACTGTCATTCAGAGTGAGAAAAACTTTTTTATTACCCCACAGCCCTTAAGGGAACATTGGTTAGGAGTTGTAGGTGTGCAACATCATGGTCTGACCTTGATTTGACCTTTGACCTTGCTGTAGTGACCGAGATCTATAAAACCTTGTCCGGGCTATATCTCAGCAACTGTAAGGTGTAGGAAGTTGATACTTGGTAGGGACATTGGTTGGTAGTAGTTGTGCAACATCATGGTGTGACCTTGATTTGACCTTTGACCTTGCTGTAGTGACCTTGACCTATAAAATCTTGTCCAGGCTATATCTCAGAGACTGTAAGGTGTAGGAAGTTTATACTTGGTAGGGACATTGGTTGAGGGTTTTAGGTGTGCCACGTCATGGTGTGACACTGATTGACCTTTAACCTTGCTGTATTGACCTTTAAAATCTTGTTGCAGCTTTGGGTCTTTCTGTTGATGCAGATTAAGCACTGTTAAAGTCATATTAGAATTCATTAAGAATTTCCTTTTGCAAGTTCCCATTGTAACAGATGGAATTTCATCAAGTGAGCCACAGGCTTTTCTCCAACACCACACATAAGCATTCATGGAATGTATTGCCACTTCTGTACGCATGGGTAATATTCAAAACATCCAAACCATAATTCGGCCATTTTTGGTTTACTGATAAGTGCTATCATTTTATTATTGAATTGTTTTGTTTTAATACTTAATCTTTACATACATTTCTTTTTCTTAGATATTATTTTCTCTACTTAAGCATTATTTGGACCTTAATATAACTGACACTGCTCTGAAAGTATCTAGAACTTTGTACTGTTATACTACTTCTATATCTCATGGTGTTAAAAATATTTCCCCAGGCTGTGGGGTACGGGCATCTCTGATGCTATTTTTGAAACATTGTATTAGAATGCATCAATGGTTGTACTTTAACCTTATAGTCTACTGTTGATGTGCAGGTTATTATAATTCCTTTAACATTTTCTTATAAAATGTAACATGATCCTACTATGATTAAGCTACAAGATTAGTTAAGTTTATTAAAACTTTAAAAATTTGAGATAGCATCTAGGTGAGACTAAACTGCAACATATATTTTATAATATTAAGGGCTTTTAACACTAAGCCACATTGGTAGTTTATTTACATTAGTAATTGCAAATGTTGATATCACTGTTGTTATTTGCTTGTCCACATTATCATAAGGTTTATGACAGGCACTGAATTAACCCTTAGATCTAATCCTCAAATGTGTCTACAATCCTCAGATCTCATTAAAAGAAAGCCTTACCACTAGTAAGTTGGATTTAATTGTAATTAGCCCACTTCTTTTTGTAACCTTTGAGATGGCTTCAACCTTTCTATATTGACAGTTACTTTTAATAACCCTTAGATCTAATCTTCAAAGAGTAGACTACAATTCCTCAGATCTAACCATTACAGGAAAAAAGTTTTAAAAAGATAAGTGCACAAAAGAGACAAAGCTATATTATATTTCTTTTAAAGGTCAAAGTTGGGGTTTTACGTCCCGTTCAACAGCCAGGGTCATATTGGGACAGGTCCTCAGAATTGCCACTTGTGGGACTCGAACCCACAGAGGTGACAGCCTATAATTAGATGCCAAACTTGCTAACCACTAGGCCACTGAGGACCTCTATATTTCTTTTAAGCAAACGTTAAAAAATAATATATCAGGTACCAATATGCTTTTTAAAAGTGAAAGTGTAACTTTAAATAATTATCCCCATTAAAAAGTATGCTTTACATAATAGACACTTGTATTTCAAATATATTTCAAATATTTTAACTATTTAACTGTTAACTAACTTAATGTACGATATATAATATACACATCATTATTATAGGGGAATAAAGTGATAAATTAAACTAAAAGATTGGCCATGAATGAAAGTTAAACTTTCGTACATGACTTTGTCCATTTCATGAAATGGATAGTAAAATATATATGGATTTGTCCATTTCACGAAATGGACAGTGAGGCTGTCCATTTCGTGAAATGGACAATTTCCTTGTCCATTTCACGAAATGGACAATTTCACACCTGGGTCGTAACACATACACAAGGTGGGAGATGAGTGTGTTACCACTACAACACCAAGCCATGAATAATTTACATGAGTGATAATATAATTTCTGCCTGAAATTTGTGCAAAATTGTCAAATATATTTAGATTATTTTTGTTGTCACTTCAACTTTCTTGTTTGGTATGCAGGATTCCACGACTAAGGGTAATGAAGAGCAATTACTTTTGAAAATTTTATCTTTTGATTTGTGCTAAGATGAGGTTTGTGCCATGTTAAGGTCAAATGCAGTATCATGTAAAAGGTAAGCCTAAAACACACTCCCCTCTTGCATACAAAAAGCTTTATCAGGATAATTAGCCCACAATTTTCCCTGAAATGGAAGCCTCACCTACATTACCAGAACTATTGGCTTTGTTGGTGTGTGTAACAACCTTAACTTGTGAACTTCTCCCCTCTTTTACTTAGTGTTATAATTTGAGACACTCCTCAAATTATTCTCCTCCCACTTATACCAGTCGATTTATTTTGAACAGAAATTTTACCACACACCAAGCCCTTCAAGTGGTCACATAACATACTAGTATGGTCAGTGATAATGGAATGTAAATTAACCTGAATATGTACCCCAAGGGTTGTTTGCTTTTATTATTGTCTTGCACCATATCCATATCAGGTATTTAGTGTGTTAATAATCTGAACTGGTTGCCGGAAAAAATCTCCACATGAGCAGTCAGTACCTTGTGAGCCAATTTACATACTTTTGCATAATAATAATAATAGTAGGATTTATAGAGCATAAAATTGATGTAAATCCTCTAATGCACTGTAGTCCAAGAAGGGATAGTACAGGGACAAACATAGGTCTATACCCAAAAAGCACCCGCCAGGGTATAACTAAGGTGGGTGGTATGCCAGCCTAAACAAGTGAGTCTTTAACTAGCTTCTGAAACCATTTATTGTTTGTTGAGATCTGACAGTTTGTGGCAGCTTGTTCCATTTAGCTGGTGCGGCTACTGTAAAGCCACACCTACCTATCTGCTTCTTAGGGCTCGTTGAGGAGACAGATAGCCTGCTGCCACGAGTGAGATTGCTCGATCTAATTAAAGTTGATAGATACCAGGGTTGGGAAAACTTGATAGCCTTGAATACCAGAAGGTTATACTTAAAGAAGATATGATGTTGAGTTTTAAGCCAGTGGAGTTTTTCAAAAAGGGTGACACATGACATTTTGTCAAGTCTGAAGATGATAGGCTACCGAGCATTCTGGAATCTCTGTGGTTTAGCTATGGTGGATATGTTTATCCCATAAAGTAAATAATTACAGTAGTCCAGAAGACTACTGACCATACCATTTGCCACAACTATTGGAGTGTCAACACTGAGGAATTTGTGAATTTGTCATAAATCACGAAGATGATAGTAACATGCCCGGCAAACCTTGGCAACATGATTGTCAAAGGAGTTGTCTGAACGAAAGATAACACCCAGATTCTTTACTTCCACTGACGAAGAGATATTGTTTTGGAGGAGTGGGACAGGGAAATTTGGTGCAAGTGACTCTCTGATGGCTTTGTTACCTATGATGATAAAGTCGATGTTTTCTAGGTTGAGTTATAGCTTAACACTATCCATCCACTTCTGTACTGACTTGAGACACTCTGTCAGCTCTTCCATGCTAGAAACAAAGTTCCTGGAGTAAACTGTTAAGTAGATTTGGGTGTCATCGGCATACAGGTGGTGAGTGACATTAAATTTAGAAATGACTTGACTGGGGGACTAGTGTAAAGAGTGAAAAGGAGAGGACACAGTGTGGAGCCTTGGGGGACTCCGAAAGGGAGATTTACAGTCTCAGAGAAACTATCACCTATTTTAATTTTTTTTGTTTACGGGTCAATAAGTAAGATTTGATCCACAGTACCATCTACACCAAACCAGTCATGCAAGCAGTAATATATAAGAGAGTGATAGAGAGTATCAAATGCTGTGGAGAGGTAAAATAATGTTAGGACCACTGGCTTTCCGGAGTCCACTGAGAGAGATATATCGTTTGGAATCTTCAACAATGCAGTTTCAGTGGAGTGAGAACTCTTGTAAGCAGACTGGTTGACATTTAAGATCCCCTCCCGCAAAATACATTTATTTAGCTGCTTTGCCACAACTTTTTCGATGAGTTTTGATATAAAAGTAAGGTTTGACACTGGCCTGTAGTTTTGGGGATATTTCTCTCAAGGCTCTGCTTATTTTGAAGAGGGTGACATATGCCATCTTAATACAGCTGGGGAAGCTGCCTTCTGTGATTGAATAATTTACAATATTAGTGATGGGGGGTAATGAGAATATCAACAAACAGGACAGAGGATTTTTTAGTTGAATTGGGTCCAGTGATTGAAGATGGTGTGGATGACTGCAGTGTGGACCTTATTTTAAGGACTTTGTCACAGAAGAACTTACAGAAAATGTTTGTAATGTCGGTTTTATTTGTAAAGTCTGGTACAACAACTACATAGGACCTTTGTAAAATCTTTTTGAAACAATTCCACAAAAGCAAAGTTGTTGGAATAATGATTGCATTTGCACTTCTCAAAAGCATGAAATTATAGTGATTGATTGCAGCCTGGTATCGCTTACTATTTCTGGCACAGTTTTTATGGTGCCATGCCTGTTCATATTTCCTCTTCAGACGTTTTACCCTGAGGATGTCACAGTTCTTGAACCAGTCTTCGTATGTCTCGGTATGTTTTTTCACTTAATTGGGGCGTGCTTGTCAAGGAGGTTTCTCAAGGTATTAAAATATTGATGACTTAGAAGACTGGCAGTTTTGTATGGGCATCTAATGAGGTCAGATTTCAGTATATCCGTTCTAAAATGTAAGACATTTATGTTGTGAACTTTGCAGATGGAGACACATTAAAACTTACAGGACTCTCTAATGGGGAACATGAGGCTAAACATGATTGCCTGGTGGTCTGATAGTCCCCAGTAACTTTGGTACTAATGACCCAAGAGAAGTACTGATACTTTAAACTATTACATTCTACCTCATTTATGAAGCTAGCTAGGGCCACCATCCCATCATATGACCTAGAATAAATCAGCTGTTTGATTATCTGAGTGTATTGCCCATGTGGTTTTTGAAAATATGACATATGTTCTGGCTAAAATTACAAGTGTGAGAATACACAGGAAACCCTGTGAGCAGTTTCTGTCATTTATTACATTTATAATAAAAAATTCTTAACTTCTGGGAAAACTACTAAAATCTGGATGTGAAGGTAATACACAATGCATATCTAAACATATTACACGACAAAATACTTGCTATATTTGCTTTTGTGTGGCTTATAGGCTGCTTGTCACTGTTTGTGAATTGGAGTAAAATGTGGTAATCCAAATATTGAAATTTGAACATTTATTAGTAAATCTGCTAGTGTTATTTAGTGAAAGTAAACGTTTTATGGAGTTTCATACGTGTGAGCAAGATGCTAACCAACTAAAAGACTCCCCACTAAAAAATTACGACTGTGACAATCTGCACAAAACCTACATACAACAGATGTAATATGTTATTATGAATTATGAAAATTGCCCCATTAATGGGGTTATTCTGGCAATATGGGATCTGAATGTGAATTGAATGTGTTTGACCTACATGACATTTGAGTAAGAGAATTTTCAACAGTTTCATTGGATCCTTTCTTATGATCTGCAGGGAAGTAAACCAGCTGTTTGTTTATGATTGTAATTGTCACTGTAGCTTTGCAAATGTCACAAGTCGGGATAATACACTGTCGACAATTGGAATGGAACAACAATCAAAACAAAAAGTCAAAATGAAATCAATATAATTGCAATATTGCAAAATAATGTTCAAATATTAAAAAATTATATGAGTACTGGCAGCCACTTTCAATTTGAATATGTAATAATGAGAATTAATTTCCACTGCTAAACTATGATTGTGACTCTATGTTCAAAATTCACAGGAAATATTCTTGAAAATGTTTTCAAAATCATCAAAATTATTCCATTAATGGTGAATACCCAAGCTACATGAAATAGATGGGATCCAAACGGAAATAGTCTGCTTTTGAATTAAGTAACACTTTAACCAATTTTACAGCACTTTGCATTTCTATTCCATGGCATTCAAAACAAAAGGTTCTTGGAATTATAACTGTGTACTATTATTAAATAATATCACAGATGTGGAATTTGTGTACATTTATGCTAAACCATATTGGACCTTTTGTAAAGACATATACTATTGGCATAAAGGTAATGCTATATACAGTTATATCCAGGTCACATTGAAAAACTGAATGTCAAGAACACTTGATAAGGCTTGCCGTCTGTTGGATACTACCAGACTGTCAATGTTTTGTGTCTTCCAAATCGTGTTAATTTTATAATAATGACATTAGTATTAGCACATCTACAGGCAACTGGAAATGGACAATTTTCCATTTTGTTCACTGTCAAGACATGAGAATTCTGACCAACTTTAATAATTTCCTACTATAATCCACCCATGTAACAATTACGAACTACTTACAAACATTAACATGCTGCAACATGGTATTTCACTGACGAACATTATACCATTATTAGCAATAGGCAATCAGAATGCATCAGATAATTCACAACACTTTGCATTAGGATCCCTTCACGTGATATGTACACTCAACCCTCCAGCCAACCCTGAGCAGTTACTTCAGCAGACATACTATCAGTACTGAAAAATTGAATATAAGCTCCCTTATCATACATAAACTTCAGACAATCACACATTTACATCACATTTTGGATCATATCTCGTGACTCATATAAAAATATAGCCATCCAAAGGAATTTTTAGTAATGAACTACAAGGATGTCACTATGAACAAAACCAACCAGTAACATGCTACATAGTGGTGTGAAACAAAAATCAACAATTTCAACAGTTTGGTGAATGTACCAGCTACATAAAGGACATGGGATCTGTCCTTGACCTACTTAATACTTTGTTGTTTGCTGCAATATCACTATATTTTATTATTATATTTTGTCATGTTTCTATTCATGTTAACACAGAACCACGTTCTAGCTAAAACTACAGGTACATTCTAAAACTCGGACTTCTGTCCAACTTGGAATTCTACTTGGACAAAGCCGCGATGGGAACAGGGGGTTGGGGTGGGCTGCCATGGGATTGGGGGGTGGGGGAGGGGCTGTGTTATACATAAATTCAGCCAATCAAATGCATAAAGGGGCTAATTCATGGCCCTAACCATTAACATTCATGAGAAGAATATTTTCATACAATATTTTATAAAATTTTATAAAATAGAAGCATAGACGAAGATCAAATACTTTAAACTACAGAACTCACGGCCACAGCACCCAAGTCATTAATATTCATGAGAAGATATGAGGACACAGATTTCCCCTCCAGTTTCCTAACAATATTTTATAAAATGGACGGTACCCACACCCCCTCCCCATTTCCAAGTTAGACAGGAAAGCCATCGCCGCATGTTACATTAATAATATGAAGGAAATATGAGGCTCCAGATGGGGGTTTTCTTGAAACATCTTGTAAACTAACAGATATCCGAACGTGGAGTGTTACACCCAGAATACAGCATATGCTATTGAAGAAATATGAGGCTCCAGACATGGGCTTTCTAACAGTACTTTATAAATAGAAATATATCCTGCACAGTGGTTTCCAGTCTGCACATTTAGTTTTGTTGAACTTTTTTAACACACACATGTAAAAATACTTCTAATTATTATTTAAGGAAACAAATTACATGTATTAAAAGATTGAATTTTAGTGGATAGGAAAGCCATCGCCACATGCTACATTATTGTTATTAAAGAAATATGAGGCTCCAGATGGGGGTTTTCTGGAAATATCTTATAAACTAACAGAGATCCCAACGTGGAGTGTTACACCCAATATCCAGCATATGCTTTTGAAGAAATATGAGGCTCCCCATTTCAAAGTTGGACAGGAAAGCCATCGCCGCATGCTATATTAATGATATGAAGGAAATATGAGGCTCCAGATGGGGGTCCAGATAAAATTTTTTTTTCTAGAAATATATAATAAACTGACAGAGATCACAGATTTCCTGCAATAGTTGTATTTTACAAATAAAAAGAAATCGCAACCATCGCCGCTTGCCTTGGACAATAAACTGCTGGCCAACTACCCTTCCCCATTTCCAAGTTGGACAGGAATAAAGGTAATCGCCACTTGTGGTGGTTAATTGAGGAAACATGAGGCTCCAGGTGGGGATTTACTAGAAATATTTTATGAAATGGATGTCTTGACAAAGATCAAATACTTTTAACTACAGAACTCACGGCTATAGCAAATAAAAAGACATCTCAGCCATCATCAATTGCCTTGGACAATAAACTGCTGGCCAACTACCTTTACATCCCCTCCCCATCGCCACTGTCGCCGCTTTACTTGGATTGTTGCCGCTATCGCCGCTATCGCCGCTGGCCATCTACCCCTCCTCACATCTTCTCAATTAAAATTAACGTCGCCGATATTTGTCCAAGCGGCGATATAATCGCCGTTTTTGTCCGACTTTTAGGAAGAAACAAAACTACACAATTATTATTGCAAGTTACTGTTATATTATTATCTGCCCATAGAAAATATGCTAAAATATCGTACTTGAAGAATCACAGCATTATTAGTATAGCCAAACTCAAAGGTCAGGTCGATGTACTGTCAAGATTTAGAATTTAAGAAAGTGGAATGAGGTCAAATAATTTCAAAAGATGACTCATAATATTTCACCCAATCATGAAAATGGAATGAAGTTGTAAAGACAATTTAACATGAATGGATGGCAATGAAAATTCTGACCAAATAACATATTCTACTACTGAACTACGAAGGTCATATGTAAAATCCCTCTAGTAAAATTCTGCAATATGGTGTTACTATAATAAAAATTGAACGGTTGTGGTGAAGAAAAACATATATATGAAGTAGATGAGGTCCAATGACAAACTGACCAAGAAAGACCTCCACACTCATTCAACCAATCATGGAATTGACAGTAGTTTGGTGCTTGAACCCAATCACATGATTTTCAAACTTGTATACACCAGAAAAGTGCTGTTTGAATTTGAAAATTACTCAAACGTAGCTGTTTTCAGCTACAAGCTTACCATTTGAAACTGAATCCTATCTTGGATGGCCAAACATAAAAAACTATATTGGACAAAATATTCGTCTGACACCTTCAACACTGAGGTGACCCAGATTGTGAAACACCATGAGACTTCCTTTTTTTGCGTTGGAACTTTTACCCATACTCCCTCAACTGGAATACAGCAGGGAGGCAGGGTGGGACTCTCTTCACTTCTACATGGTAAGCTTGCAGCTTATAAAAGCTACATTTAAGTAATTAACATTTTCAATTTTATTGCACAACAGTAGCTTACCATGTTGAACTGAATGCTGAATCCAACTGATAGGGTAGGGATTACAGCTAAAACTGGAGGTATTCTGTCAACTTTTGGGGGATTTGAATTAAATTAAGTATTTATATACGTCAAAATTACCAGTCTGAGTCCCACTTACATTGTACCAGTTAAAACTGAGTACTGTAAGAATCCAAAAACCTTATAAATCTCAAATAAAAGACAGTCCAAGTACTGTCTGGATATATGGATGTATGAAGGAAGAAGGGCTTCCCTATTCATAAATACAAGCCTATCTCATCAAACACTATTTGTGACTACTGATAATATTTAATATTTGGACAATTTAAACCTGAGAAGCACCAAATTGCTCATTAATATGAGTACAATACTCGTCTAATTTAATGGTAATGTTTAGATAGGATGTATAAAGTTTAAGATACTTAACAACAAGCTTCAGTGAAAATGATCACCAATTTTAATTAAAGCCTAGGTTTTAATGTTTGTGAAATGCTCAATATTTTGGTGATTTTGTCATACAGGCACCAAATTGTTCTTCATTATATATGCAATGCTTCTTTACAATTAATTTAACCTGTTTGACCTACATTAATTTAATCTGAAACTAGGCATAAGGTACCTTAAAACTAAGAAAAAATCTCTTTTAAAATATTTAATATTCATGTGATTTTAAGGACCATCAAATTATTCTTGTTTATGTGTAGAATGCTCGTCAATAGACAGTTCAGCTGGCAGTTTCCTTTGATGTGCAAACTTGACAGCGGTCAAGTCAAGGTCAAGTTGACCACCTCATATGCATACAGATGGGGAAGATGCACAAAGTCAGTAAAAGATGTTTGATTTCAGTTGGAAGTTGTCTCCCAACTAAGATTATCCTCAGCAATATCTGTGGAAAAATGGCCTCAGTTAGAGCACACCCAGAATGCATTAATCAGTCAAGACCACAATCCTCTAATATGTTTGATGAGTGTAATGACGATAAATATTTTGAAAACTTTGTGTGCAATATATTTGTATTGTGTAAATGCCTTAACGCTTTACAGATCAATAAGTGCCAGTGTCAGATGGCATTGACACTGCAAACAGAGACATATGTGTGTAAAGTAAGCTTGAATACACTCTGATACTATGTCTCACACACTGTGTCTAATCACAGGCTTTTACTTCTGTGTAGGTTCAACTCCTACAAATGACAATGTTGAAGCCCTGTTTAAATATTACACTGGCTGTTCAACTGGACATAAAACCCCAACTTTGACTTTACATGCACTATGATGGTTCATATACCACAGGTTTAGTCCCAAGGAAAGACAACTCCTCCAATAACAAGGTCTACATCACGAACAGCGAGCTTGAACTTTTAGTCATGAATCATCACATATCAAATGAAATACCCAACCAAGTAGTACTATCACACTATCAGCAGGGCCAAACATGTCGTCAAACATATATAAATCAACATAGCACTGTGGTCAGGCTTTAAATAGAAAGCATGTCTGAAATACAGTTGTACAGTAGTTGTTATACTGGAAATATGCAGTAATTATAGCTATTGGATTTTGTATCGGCTGTTTGGGGTCTTACAGTTTGAAAAGGTCAGGAAAGATAGCCAACATGTTGAAACCAGAGAGGTTGTTCTGCTGTATTTTCAGCTATATTACTCAGAAATCGTGAGATTTGATGTCTTTTCTGTGAATTGTATTGTCCTATTGAGTTCAGCCTTAAGTCATCTAGCTCTTCTCACAGATAATGAGGGTTGGGATGCATTTGACTTGCTCTGTTTTTTGTCAACTGGCACTTTTCCCCCAATATTGAGAGTATTGCTTACTTATTAATGTAAAAGTTTGTAACATTAATCTGCTGGTTTTCATCTTCAATGCATTTACCAAAAGTGAATTCAGTGTACAAAACTAAGATCAGAATGTACAAATGATTAATAGTCAAGAGATGTATGTAGCCTATAATCAAGGGTTGTTCGTATAAATTTGGGAAGATTACTAAATTGAGCTGAATATGTGAGTCTTAAAATGTTTTTCAAATGATATGATCGAGTGTAGTACATTGTAAATTTTTGTAGATAGATGGATAGATAGATGGGGAGATGGATAGATAGATATTTATTTCAACAGAGTATTTACATTGTACAGTTATGTATAAACAATACACCACACAAAATCAATATTAATAATAAGTAACATGCACTTAATTGTACAGCAAATAACTGTAGAAAAGGGATTAAAAAAAGTATAACACTTATCTAGTTTAACCCCCTTCTGCCAAAAAGAAACATTACTTAACAAAAAGATTTAAAAGATAAGATTTAGTAAAATATAAGTAAAATAATTTAAATGTAGTTTCATACAGCTCTGCATAAAATGGATAAACTAGTAAAATGCATTTACAAATTTTTATATAAATTAACACTGTTATATTTAAACATTTGATCCAATTTATATCTTTATATAAATTTTTGCATTTCAATTGCAAGATATTGTAAACAACAAATCTATGGATGTACCTCTGGGAATATCAAACATGTTTGATTTTTCTCATGGCCCCAACCGACTACCGACCCATACAGAATGCCTGTGACTAAGCAAATTTTTTAAACCGACTCCAAAAAACCCTTAATCGGGAGCCTTAGTCGTGTGGTGGAACACCCACATAATGTACTGATAAAACCTTTTATCATACACGGGTGTTAAATATGCCTTATGTGCACACAATGTGATCAATACTGGCATATATAGAAGGAAATGCTTAACGTGAAGGACAAATACTGAAGTATTTTTATAAGACTGGGATAATATTTAATCAAAGGCAGGAGAATGTATACATATGTACTATATACAAACTTTACAGTAAACTGTATAAATTGAGATGAGCCACATAATCATTTAACTACTATCATTTAACAGTAATATCATGCATTAAAATTAAGTGTTATATATATTTTGAATATTCCATTTGTGGTACATTTCATATATTCCAAAAGAATTAAGTTTCAGTTATAGTCAATATACATTCGGGAATGCAATACATATTAACAGTTTAAATGAGCATTTATTTGCATTTATTTATTTAGTACATATGGCTTGATAGAAGGAATATTAATATTTGCTTATATTTTATTGTATACTGTAACAATGCCTCTCAGGCGGCCAATCTGTCCAAATACAATTCAATAATTATACATATTACTATATACAGAGCTATATGATAACAAAAACTTCCTTTTACACTTAACATTAAAATTGCTCTTGCTAAATGAAACGTCAGTGAAGAATGAAAGGTTTAGAATGAATCTTTGCCATTAAAATATTATTAGGTTTAAAAGTACACTGAAAGTTTATCTGATCCACTCTATATTTTAAACCATTAAAGAACAGTATTTAGACTTAAACTGAGGCATTCACACTTACTGACTGTTTGCAAACAAGCTATAGATTGTTATACTGTACATACTGAAATATGTGTCCTATGTTTCTTTGTAACCAACACTGTGACGTATTATTAAGTAGGTCCTTAATTTACAGATACTTAAATTCTTTTTCTTCATATGTACATGCAAACTAGCATATCTAACAAAACATACATACAAGTATTAAGTGCTTATATTTGTGGGAGGAATGTATACAACAGAAATGCATATTTTATATCAAAATAGACATCTTAACACATGCGAATGAATATGTGTTGCCCGTAGAGACTTGACTAAACATATTTTGTGAATAGGGAAGGTAACAGTGGCGTGAAGGAAGGAATCAGAAATTTTAACACTTAACACTAAGATTACTTAAAAAAACAAGGATTAAAAGTCATAACAATTGCTCACAGTTGGTTATAGCTTATTGCTAAATCAAAAGAAAACTTACGCTGACAATCACTAGGATTTTTATACAGTTTATCAATTACGGTGAGTAAAGTCACATTTATTTTCCAAAAGCATATATTTATAAATGAATAGAGCTGATAATACTTTTAAGTAAAATTGCAAGTAATGAACAATAATGTAACTACAGCAATAATTACAACATAATACAGAAGCAAAATTCCCATATTTGGTTGTTGTCACATCAGACATATTTCTCTGAAGAAAACCTGTTCCTGTAAAAATGCTTGCTATTTTCTCTGACTTGTATAAATATACACGCATTTTCAAGTATTTAATAACTAACCTATTTTATTAAATTATGTTCAATTAATTTCAAATCCAACATAGTTTTGTTTGACAATGTTAAAACCACCAAATGGTTGCTTATTTTTTCTAGAAGACTTAAACACAAGATTTCTTAAATTAAGGTAATGAGAAGCAAATTGCATAGAATCCCCCAAAATTTTTAGTTATTGAGTAAGTAATTTTATGTTTATGTTATAATATTATGTTATCATATTCAAAATTTAGGAATGTTATTGTTTTACATTGTATGAGTTATGCAGTACACATGTTCTCTATTAAGTTTAAAATGTGATTCATGGTTAATAGTGTGTGCAATAGCGGCATTTTATTACTGAAATATTTGGCATACAGAATGTATATGCATACATATATTGTGTTAGCTTTTTCTTCAAATCAAAGTCGGTGCTACTACAGAGGGATCAGATTACAAGGGATAGTATTGTAAAGGTACTTAATAATACAAGCTTTCTAACAGTTAAGTGTCAATAATATAAGTGAATACTTTTTCCACTCCTATTCACGGATCAATATGTTTTTAAGGGCTGTCAGTCTGGTTGGATTTATTTATTTAGTGTTTTATGTTAGGTCTACCACCTTATCAGTTATAAGTCAGTCTCTGTAAAAACAATCCATCCAATATAGCATGACTAAGTAGCAAGTCAATGGTGGACATATTCATTCATATTGATACTTAACGATCTGGGATTTGGTTAAGTAGGCTCATTCACATAAACTGCACATAATGTTGAATGAGAATTTCTGGCACACTGTAAAAATACATCTATATGTTTGTTGTCCTGTTTATAAGGAGGCACTTCAGATTTTATTCTTGAAACAAGAAGTACAATGGATTGTGAAATTGTAGAATATAGCCCAGATTATTCATTGGACAAAAACTTATGCATATGGTGAATTTGTGAAACACTTATCTTACTCACAGAACATTTACAGAAAGCTAAATAAAGATTGGACTGTAATTTTTTTCACAGAACAAATTTTTTAAATGAAATCAAACAATTGATTTCTAAGCTACCCCAAAACACACATTGATAATCTCTCAGATGCCTGACAATGATTATGTAGACAGTAGTTTAAACATAAAGTGATAAAAAATACTGGATAAAAGACAGTTTTTTATAAAGTCAAATACTGTTCCCTGTGCCCTTAGTCAGTGCTCTGGCCAGTTTAAAGCCTACCAAAAGTTGTCTTGTGTTCCTTAGAGGCGTACATGCAAGTCTGTGTTCTTTTCACATGAAAAAGTTATGCTTGACTACATTAACAAAATTTGTAGTTTAAAAGATGATTTTTGTGCATACTAATAATATTTCATTAAATAGCACCTTACACAGATTTACGTCTGATTTCACTTGATCAATTCCACTCCGAAAGACAATTAAAAGAAATAAGATTGTTTTAGAAATGATACTTTATCGTTTAAAACATATGATTTATCAAAATGTACTTATTTAAATAACATTACAAAAACAAAATATCAAGTAAAAATACATTGAAACCTGTAATCACAAAGAACTTAGAATTTCAGGAAAATATATTACTGAGCTTAAAACATGCGATGAAATAGGTTAGCCATTTTTCCCCAGAGACTTTTGCATCTGGCTCCTTGACAAATGACAAAAATAAGGATCAGCCATATTGTAATATTTATACATTTCATTGACATTGATTGGTTTATCACCAGCTTTTAACCAAATAATCATTTCTGCAATTGTGCACTTCATAATTGTATAGTTTTGCACCATTATATTTATATTATATGCACACATAGTTGCCACCAAAATTTAATATAGATTTATTGGCAATATATATAAAATTCACAGAAAAGGGTAAACATAGCAAGGTTCGGACAAACAATTTTGCTCATAGATAACACTACCAACATTGCAAGGTGTTGTTTGTCCGTAAGGGAAGTATCATTATTTTTTAATTCAAGTTAACACTTGATTCTCATATCACTAAATTTTTGGTGTAATAACCCACATTCTTTGGTTAACCCTCTATTATTGCTCACATTCCCCACTATCTGAAGAATAACATTTACCATCAATAATTTAATTTTAAGGTGGACACCTCTCCTAACAGTCACAAAATCATTTTTATCCATATTCTACTTGCAACCCAACCATGAATTGCTGCTTACAACACCACATGAATTAAATATTTATTCTCCTGATTATGTCAGTTTCTCTCCTATCATACCCCTATCAACAAGATTCTAGTCATAGTTTCCAATAGAAACAAACATGCCAATTCCACCATCACTACCAGCACTCTGGCGCCTCATCTTACTTCTAACATCCTTAAATCCGTCTAAGTTCTTAAATGTTTTGCTTGCAAATATTAGATCAATATCAAACAAACACCCTGCCATCTCCAAATGTATCCCTGACAATGACACCAATCTGTTTATGATGTCTAATACCTTCATCAAAACTGACTCCATTAGCACTCATCAATCCAGCCATAAATTATGACAACAGCACCACAAGGCAACACATCAGGGAGGTGCGGGCTTCTTGTCAAAAATGAATTGGACTCTTTTATAGTTCTCACTACCTCCATTGAAAATTTCCCTTTCTAGTATCCTCAGTCAAATTTATCCCTCCTGGACAATGTGTAACTAGTCGCAATCAACTAAAGTCCATGCAAGAACACCTTAGATAATTTGTCACCTATTTTATGCTAAAAGATCTGTCCTTCTAGCAAATGTTTTAGTCAACAGTGGATTAGACTGCCAAATTCCCTGTTTGCCTCATTCACTGACTATGAGTAGAAAATAATGAAGTATGTCCAAAAACGTAACTCTGTAGGGCTGTTGATCATTCATCTAAGTACTCCCATATCACCCCACAATCTAAAAAACATCATTAGTCTCCAGTTAAGTATAGGGTTCAATTAAAAATAGGCCATATCACATATAAAAGTCTACAACATCACCAACCCACATACCTTAGTGAAACAATCTATCCATACACACGATCTAGAATTAGTAAATGTTGCAGCCCTAAATCTAACTTATTCAGTCATTTAGACCTAACCCTCTGGAACTCTTTTCCTTTCCAGATAACAAACAGTCTCTCTGTTACATCCTTTAGGAAATATCTTTTAACTCTGGATTTAACTCATACTTCCCAGTCTTCCGTCATACCCACATGTATTGATTGTTGAAATATAATGTCTTCTTACTACCCCTATGAATAATTATTTTTAACCCAGTGCATTGAGTTCCCCATGATGGGATTTGAGTATTGGAGAAATAATTAATTAAAGCCATATCCTAATAACTATACAATACGTTATTTACAGATGAAATACCAAAGATTTAAAATTATGGTTGAGAAAACTAATTGAAATATTCATAAAAATGTTTTTATAATAGACTAATTCTGTCTTTATATATCACTGTAAGGAGGAGGCAAAAACAAAAGGTTCCAAACAATTATGAAGAAAGAATTATACTTAACAAGATCAATGTATTTATATATATATACATGCATAATATTTCATTAATATTGTACTACAGCTGCAGCCATGGCCTCTGCTCCTTCATTTGAGGATGATATCACCTGCAATGTCTGCTATAAATTCTGTGAAAATCCCCAGTGTTTAAAATGTCTTCACGTCTTCTGCCATACTTGTGTTCAAAAAATAAAACAGGGAACAGAGATTAAATGTCCTGAATGCAGAAAGACTTGCTCCATGTCAGAAGTACAGAAAGATATTCGGACACAAAAATTAATTGATCAGTATAAAAATGTTTCGAAACAAATTGAACGCAAAGATGTCGAACCATTCACTCCAACAATTTGTGATGTGTGCAAAAACCAAAGAAAGCGAGCAAAATCATGTTGCAAAATCTGCCATGAACTATTATGCATTGATTGTGCAACAGCACATCAGGGAAGTATTATGACTAAAGACCATGAACTGATTGACTTTCGGCAACTCTGTGAAGCAAAGGAAATTGATATAAAAAAAGAAATAGAGAAATTGCAAGACACAAAGAGTGATGTCATCAAGGGTGTGTGCAGTACCAAAGACTTAATGATAAGGATAGAGGATACAGAGAATTTCATAATACAGCAAATAAATCATTTCAGAAAGGCTATCCAAAGCAGTGTTGACAAACACCATGACAAACTGATTGATGAAGTTAAAGCTATCAACAAGAAACTTAAAAATACATTAAAGCAGAATGAGACATTGTTTGATCAGTGTGAAAAGAAATTACATAAGAAAATCAATTCCTTGTCAAAGGTTTGTGGGAGCCAGAATTATTCACTGATGATGGAAACTCTGTCAAATCTAAGTCAACAAATTGAAAACTATAGACAAGAAATTCAGTCTGAATTGCCCCAAGTTTGCCCAGATCTCCTTCCCAAGATTTCTGTTACAAGAGGAGTAGAGTTTGATCCCAAAAAGTTAACAGCAATCGTGGTAGTCCCCTCCTCAGTGGATCAAAAAAGTGAGCTGACATCTAAGGAAATGGTATGTGGAAAATCTGCACATTTTCATATGAAATTTTAATATTTAAGCCTAATTTCTGCAGTTTTAAACCTCTTAAGATATATATCAATAGACATGGTTTATGGTTCTTTGACTCTTGTTTTGCTTCATTTCATCAAAGTTATTTACCTATACAAACAACCAATTACGTAATTTGCTCTAATACATTAAAACTATATGTAACAATGTGAAAAAAAGGCCAACTTGTTTCTTAAACAAATGAAAAAAATTCAAAAGTAATTTCAACATTCATATCCAGACCATAATTAAATAAAATATCCAAAATATTCATTATTTTAACAATGTTTTTATGGTCAGTTTAAGTTTACAAAGTGAATAGGATAATCAATAATTGATTTTATGCAGGTGGATGCATCAGGTCCTAAAAAATCAAATACAGTTCAGGCCACAGCGGAAGAAAGAAGAGGGGTGACATTACAGGGAATGGTAGGTGGAAAATGTTCAGTTCAGATAAAGTATTTCAGTACATTTGTAAAATATCTTTTGTATTCTGTCCATTCAAAATTTAGCACCCGACACTGGTGTAACAGTCACATCTTGAATCTAAAAATATGATTATCTTATCTAATTTCTTGTTAAACATCATAAAAGATATTTTATATTCAATGGTCATCTGACAGTTGATGATTGATTTCAAAATGTGACATTTTGATTTAGTTTCTTGAGAAATTTAAAGTTCTTAATGTTTATTATAATAGACATGATTTTTTATTCTTGTATATATACAAAATATCACAATCACCAAATGTTTTGAGTCATAAAAATATATTCAAAAGCTTTAACATGTTGGCTTTATGTCCAGTTCTTTTTTGATGAGACAAATGTTATCCTTATTTATTTATGTATTTTCTTTTACTTTTGACATAATGGTTAAAGCTTAGTTAATCACAATGAAGGATTATTAATTCCAGTGCAATCTTAAGTTAACTGCACAATAAAATCCCATGATAGATTGATATTGCACACCCACATGATTGAATAATGGCCACGTTCTTTGTAATTCCAATGAAAAAGTTTAAATAATTCAAGCAATCGTTTATTCAACCTTAATTCAATAATAAATAGCCCAAATCCTTGTTTTCTTTATTTTACTCGTATTCTGTCAAATTATAAATTGAAAAGTATCTGCCAAACATTAATTCTTAACTACTAGAAATCAATGTAAAGCTTTTGCACACTGTTTCTGTGTTGCAGGTGGACAAATCAGATTCAAAAGAGTCAACAGCAGTGAAAGTTGTTCAAGCCAGAGTGGAACAAAAACGAGAGCCATCATGTCAGTCAATGGCAAGTGAATAATTTTTAGATGAAGCATTGCAGTGTATTTTTAAATTGATAATTTATACAGTCAATTGTCAATTTCAGATTTATCACCTTACTTTTTGTATTGGTCACAACTTTGATTACACAATGTGATATTATCACCAAATTTAACTTTATAGCAGACTGCCCAGAGCTGATCATATGAGATTTGACAGACCCTTAACAAAACAAGACAAATTTTGGCAAACAAATTCTTCAAAATTCTCCATTTTTCCCTGCATGAATTGCAACATTACCAACACAAGCAGACACAGTATTAATGTCTACTTCAAGTGGTATTAATGCATATGGTTTTTAAAAGTATGTCAATTTATTGAGATACTAAGTTGAAAAATCAAAATCAACAATATCATGTTGGCCCTTCTTTTTCCTGTGTCATAATACAAAGGATTACACTTTGTTTCATTACACACTTCACTGCCATTGTATTACATTGATTAAAAACTCAAACCACATACAGATGTTCTATTATGCCAATCCTGCTCTGTAATCGACTTTAGATTCCACATATTTTTTTCCATTTGGGAACTCAATCTATTTCATCACATACAATGATCAAGGTGAACACTGAGTCCTTTAACCTATGTTATAGCTAAATGTAAAATGTTTCTGATCCGTATCAGATCTTGTGTTTGTATATATTTTTGCAAACGTTTTTTGCTATTTCACACTTTGGACTGAAATAGCTGATCACCAAAATGGAACAGCCCACCAGGCATCATACACAGATTACATTTTCAATGTTATTAATGGTCCTAATTTTTTGGAATGTAATCTCAATGTATAGGAAATTGTTGTCTGGAAATTTTTTATTGTAATAATATTTTGTTTAGGGGTGCTCTTCAAAGTCAAATAAGGTGGCCAAACTTAAAAGTGTCCTAGGGGCCTTATAACTGGTCCAACATTTTTAGGACTTCTCTTTATTTTAGTTTCGCTGTGTTAAATAATATACTTGCATGTTGTAGCTTGCTAACTTGGTTGAGATACAGTTTAATGTACCTTATTCTTTATCCCAGAGGTTTTACATATGAAAACTACATGAAAAAGGATTATTTGATGCAAATCGTGTTGAGTGATTTTATTGGACATTCCCACCTGATTCAAAGTAAAATGGGATCATCATACTTAAAAGCTCCTATACCTTCCTTATTCATAATCTTAGAGATTTGAGAAATGAATTTTTTATGGTGAATCAGTTTATGCTAAAATGTCGCATTTGATCTTTGATGCTTTCCTGTCAGTCAAATGCAGTTATCATGATAAAACACATAATGGCTTTCATGAGAGTGGTTCTGGTTTTTTGAAAAACTTCACAGTATCATAGGCTACTAATATTTTTGAAGTGTCATATCTGACATTTTGATCCTTGTGTCGAGTTGAACCATCTTTGATAGAATAAAAACCCTATATCTCTGTTGTCAGTTGTCTTAGGGTTTGGAAATAGGAAAACAACTCTTAGAAAATTGTGGATTATGAAGGAGTATTACCAACATTTATTTGAGAAATGTGTAAAGGCCTTTTCAAGAGCATGTCTAATTGTGTTTCTTTCATAAAAATCTATTTAAAATAACAGAGAAAATGTTTTCCTGTATGTTTAAATTAAACCCTGAAAAACAGAATATCCCTGTCAGAATATTTAGTATACTCATATATTCATCAGCTGTTGAAAAAAACCTTCATGTCTGGTTTCCTTTACTGTTCCTGTCTGTAATGTTTGGATAGGAGGCTGCTATCATGGCTGCAAATGCAGTGTATTTAAAACACACTTGGTAGGATTGTCTCAAACTGCAACAGATACAGCTTTTCCTATTCTCAAACGATTCCAATTGTTGCCAGTTTCAAGACTACCACTTTAGTTTATAAGTTCCTTCATAGTGGTCATCCACCCAATTTCAGTCCTCTTTTGCCTATTTGTTGTGGAGGATATGGCACAAGATACAACCATCCAGATAAAAGCTTTCTGGAGGTTCCTCAATACTACTCATCTGTACACAAATAAAAAAGCACTTCGGTCACAGTTTTGTTTATTATGCTCTGACAGTTTGGAATTATTTATCTGATGATATTCATTCTGCCCATTATCTCGTTGATAAGGCTTTTCCACCTTACCATATTACCTACCCAGTAACAATTTGAATACTGTATTTTTAATAAGTCCTGTCACCAATTTTAGTTAACGTTAGAAATACATCAACTAAGTGCCAATTTGTGTAATCCACAAATACCTAATGTACATGATTAGAAAAAAAAATTACAGAGTTTTGTGGCATTAAAATCTATGCAGAATTCTATGCTGGTTTCTCAATCTATGCTGGTGAAACTTACCATTAACAAAGCCACAAATTATGAGAGTGAGCGCTCGTTTTTGTAGGATATTTTAATATCTTTACATGCATCATAAGAAAGGTATTTTGACTAATGCAGGTGTTCCACTGGATGCGACACTGTAACCGACCCTACGACCGTTGGATCGGTTGCAAAAGTTGTAGGGTCGGGAGAAAAAGTGCATGAAAATGGTGAGTCGGTTATGAAATCCCCGGCAGGACAGTACACTTACAGACAGGGTGTAATGACCTTCCCAACAAGCCGTAGGGTCGGTAACCTTTTTTGCACCACCAGTCGCTGAACTTCTAAGACAAGCCCTAAACCCCTAACAGACAAGCTGGATCACAAACAGATAAGCTGTAAAGACAAACAGACAAGCCAGGAACATGTTCCTGACCCTTCACGACAGGACTGATTGTTTTTGAAGGTCAGTGTTAGTGAAGGTCAGTGTCAGGTTATTTGGGATCCAGAATCGGGATCTATATCACACACACCCTCCCCTGTGATGTGCCATTCATTTCACACTTCAAAGTTGACAGGAACACGTCAATAGCAACTGATAGATCACTTGAGGGTCCTTTTGTTTTTTATCGAGTTGAATTTATTTTTATATGTTGTGATTACAACACACAGAAGAGAGTCAAACCCAGGACCTGCCCAGCCAGCATCACCTTCACCCAAGAAGGAGAAGGAAGCCACAGAATCCATGGATCCTGCCCTGGATAATGCAGAGAGAGGAAAGAGATTGCTACAGAACACTCTTGGATGAGTTAATCACAACTGACATACCAGGTTACAGAAATTTCACTAGGATGGAGCCAGCATTTTTCGATTTGATTGAAGAAAGAATCACCCCCCACCTCAGGAAGTCAATCATCAACTTCAGGAAGCCACTGAAAGCCGGGTTGAAATTGGCAGTTACTTTGAGACACTTATCCACAGGGGAAAACTACACTTTACTGCAATACCACTGGGGTGTTGGAAGAACGACCATCTGCAAACTTGTCCCCCAGGTCTGCCAAGCCATTTTGAAAGAATTTCAACAAGAGTATCTGGTAAGCCCCACTGATCCTGAAGACTGGAAGAAAATTGAAGAAAGATTTAGAAACAGATGGAATGTCCCCATGCAGTCGGTGCATTAGATGGAAAACACATTGATATCAAGAAGCCCAAGAAGTCAGACAGTGAATATATAAACTACAAGGGCTACTTCTCCCTGGTACTATTGGCTTTAGTCGATGCAGATTACAAGTTCCTGTGGGTCAACGCGGGGGCCAGTGGGTCATCATCTGATGCACAGATTTCTAACCGCAGCAAAAAGAAGAATTGAAAATGGAACCTTGGGACTATCAACCCCCGAACTTCAACCACTATCAACCCACTTCAACCTGGGGGCAGATCTACACTACTTTCTGCTGTGGGACGATGCCTTTGCCCTGATGCCTTGGCTGATCAGGCCTTACAGTCTACGCCAACTGACCATAGCAGAGAGAATAGCTAACTAGAGGATATCCAGGGGTATACTTGTCAAGAGATTCAGGGTGCTGTTGACCACCATGGAGCAGAGGCCAAAAGTTGTGAGAGACGTTGTGTTAACATGTGTGGTTCTATATAACATGCTGAGAAGCCATCAGGGGGAGCAGACAGACCACACACTCCAGCTGATGACATACAACCACCACAGGCGGACCAGGGGGAACAGAGACATCAAGAGAACTTGATGACTACCCAAGAGGACTGCCCAAATAATCCAAGAACTTTTATTTAGCAAAGTTTTGCCTCTAAAAAATAACCCCAATTTTCCAACAATTTAATTCAAATTAAATTTCTCCAAAAAATATTCCCCTTCACAAACACCAATCCATCCCAAACTCAGTTCACAAAAATAAATTATATCACTTACACATTCAAACTCAGGTTCTCACTTAACAAAGTTGACCAGCCAGCCCAACATGACCTGGCTTTATTCTTAGAAAAAAAAACTTACAAAGTAGAATGAAAAAAAAAATTCCAAGTAAATACCTGTAAATATTTTATGTCAAGAATTAAAAAAAATCCTATGAAATGTGCAAGACAAAATTATACAAGCTTTGCAGTCCCTGTTAATTTTTTTTCAGTTTATCAGTCCATTGCCACTCACATGAATATTTTGTTAGGTCTCATATTTGTTGGTCTGTGAGTGTGGATGTGGCTTTTTATTTAAAGTTGGGTTTTGGGAGAGAGGGAAGTGGGTTTGAGTGTGCATCTTGGTTCTTGGGGGACGTGGGTTTGAGTGTGCATCTTGGTTCTTGGGGGATGTGGGTTTGAGTCTGGATCTTGGTTTTGGCAGTCGTGGGTTTGAGTCCAGATCTTGTTTTTGGCGGACGTTCATTTGAGCCTGGATCTTGGTTTTGTGGGACGTGGATTTGATTCCACATCTTGGGTTTTTTTGGGGATGGGCAGTGTTTTTTAAAATTGTGTTTTGTTTGGCGGGTGGTGGTGGTTTTACTTTGATATCTTGGGGGATTATATTTTATTAAGGGAATTTAAAAATTGTTTTTTGTTTTGTGTTGGAAGTTTAATGATATTTGTTTAACATTCACACATTCATTCACACAATTTTTTTTGTGTACTGTGCAGAGGTGTAAGTGTTGGACGGTGTGCTTGTTTGTTTTTGGACATACACGTGTAGGTTGTTAATTGTTTTTGTAAGATTTAGGTTGCCCTTAAAAGGGCCGGGTTTGGTGCGACTTGTGCAGGTTAATCTACTGATTTGGGCTGACTTTGACCCTGCTGGCTGGACTGGCTGGGGGGTATTGACTGTTCATGATGAATGGAAAATGGCACAGGTGCTGGTTGAAGTTGAGAGGGTGAAAATGGCTGTGGTGTGTCCATCTGTTGACACTGAAGCACACTGGGAATAGCTGTGAAGAGACTGGATAATCCAGAAGTGTTGTGCCGACTTTCCTCCTGTTGTGAAGGTGCAACTGTTGGTGGGTTGAAAATCATCTGTCTGGAAGTCCCAGGCTGTTGGTCGTCCACAACAACATAAGAAGTTGGCTGTGCTGACGCTGATAGAGACCTTGATGGTTGCTGTACTTTCGCAATCACTGTAACAGGCTGTCCTGTGATAGTCTGTTGAGGCTGTACAACTGGAATGGAGACTGGTTTGAGTTTCCGGAATGGTGAGTATGTATTCCTGTCCTTGTGGTGACCTGTCTTTTGCATTCTTCAGCCTTGTACTGTATTTCACTGAGAAGCTTCACTGTCTCCTGTTCCTGTTCCTGAAGGTTAAAAAGTCCATTTCTTCAAGATGATCAGTCTCTGAGTGGAGATGGTTGCAGAACGACTGTCCTGGACTTAGAGTGGGGTCCCTCATCTGCTGGAACTGATCTAAGATTGGATCTGCATACATGTTGGTAGTCACAACTGGAGGCTGTCGTCACTTCAGACTGGTGCTCGAAGGCTGATGAGTAACATCTGATGCAATGCTGATTTCTATCTCAGATTCTATGTCCCTGGATGTATCTGAAACTGAAGCTCTCTGGGCCTCTGGGGTGACTTGAATGCAGAAGACTTGAAAACTCCCTTCATGCTGATATGACCTCATAGAAAACTGAAATTGTCCTTCAGCCAGGTCTGACACTCTGTGCTCTTCTCAGCTGCTTGTCCTGCTTGTCCTTTGAAACTGTCATTGGCCTTGTCATAAATTTCATCGTGCTGTTTAACGAACTCCACGATGGCTTCTTTGTCTGAATCACTCGGGGAAAAATGGCCCTTCTTCTGTCTGGATTGAGTTGATTCTACATCTGTATCTATGTCAGTTTGCATTCTCTTCTCTCCTCTTTCCTGGCTCACTTCCCTCCGCTCTCTCTCCGTCCTGTTTCCCCAAATATTCATAAAACTCTATCATGTACCAGTATGTTATATACATCACCAGAAAGATTTTATTATAGAGCTTCTGCTTGTGTTTGTGCATTAAAATCCGTGCAGAAATGGAGGAAAAATCCTAGGTTAAATATTTAAGTTTTTTTGCTTACTGGAGCTACTTACCACAGCTACTTAAATGTCGATTGTTTCCAGTATTTAAAAACCTGTGCAACCTAAAAATATTTGTAAATATACAAATATATTATTAGAAAAATATTGTTGCAAATCTTCTGCTCATTTCAGTTGCAAGAAAATCTGTGCAGAAACGGTGAAAAAATATCAAATTAAACTTTCAAGTTTTAATATACACTGACGGAAATGAGAAGCAGCTATATTCTATATGCAATACTGTTCAGTTATTTGACATCGTAAATTTCAATAAAAAATGAATGAATGATTATGTAGTTTCAAACTTTATTATTTTTGTTACTTCAGGTTCAAGAAAGACAGAAGATGATCCATCAGAGATACAAACAAGTTAACTGTGTTGATATAGACTGTCATCTGTCCAAACTGTGTGTGTACAATGATAAACTCTGGGTAGGTGGTTGTAGCAAGGGTGTTTTTGTGTATAATTTAGACTTAGGACAAATCAAACACATTGTGCACTCACAGCTCAAATATATCACAAGTGTTCTCTTAACACCCAAAGATGTGATTGTGTGTGAAAAAGATACAGGTGTACATCACCTCAACCACAAAGGTGACTACACAAACCTCATCTGTACTGGCCATTTTAGTGATGTTTGCTTAACTAGTGATACCAAAATATATGCTCTAAATTACAAACAGCGTGAAATTTATACTTTTGTTAGAAAGCAGAACAGTTGGATCTTTGACACTCAGTTTAAGTTGAAACAGTATATTGAAGGTTGTACTAATGATAAATTGTGTACAACCAGTACACATTTGTATGTGAGCTCTTATAAACACGACTGTATACTTGTTTACTCTCTGAGTGGAGAGCATGAATACACAACAGGAGGGCGTGGTGATGAAGTAGGTAAGTTTCGATTTCCTTACCTCAGTGATGTGGACAGTGAAGGTAAGTTACTGGTGTGTGACAGTAATAACCACAGGTTAAATGTCTTTAACAATCAGAACAGAGATTGGAGTGAACTAAGTGGACTGGAGGGAGTAAAGTACCCTGTGTGTGCTTGGGTTGGGGACAAACACCTCTGGGTGGGAACAGTTTGGCAAAAACTATTTAAATTGGAAGTTCTGAAATAATAATCACAACAATAATTATACAAATGATTATAATTTTAAATGTCTTAAATAAGTGAAGAACTTTCTTAAATATTTCAGTAACTAGGAAATTTACAAATATGTCACACATATTACTAGAAAAGGTATCTCTATAGAGATTCAACTCATTTATGTTGCATTATAATTCATACAGGAATGATAGATAAAGTAAAAAAATGCTTTTCCGTGAGCACTGTAACCATTTACTGTGTATAGTTTGTATTTTGCATTATTTAAATATTTAACAACTTTGGAAGCTACAAATATATTATTTTACCACCAGATAAGTATTAAACAAATCCTGCTCTCTTTTATTGTATAAACATCCTCCCTGAAAATAGCTTTGTTTTCACTAGCAATTACCTTACCAAATTGTAAACAAGTGCAGAATTTTGTCAAATATCGTGAAAAACTATGCAACCCACAATACTGTTGTTCACCCCATTAGAAAGGTAAGTTATGCTTGTTTTGTTTCATTAAAATCCATTCAAAATGGTTGAGAGATGTAGGAATTTTAACTATATACTGGTGCTATTGTTTTAGCATTATAAATGTGTCAACAAGTGTTGTCAGTCACCTTTTCCTATAAAGATTTTCAATGGAATGGAAAGCTAATTACATGATAAAACGCCCAAATATTTCAGTATTCACATACCCTACAAATGTGTTATAACATCATTCTACAGGCCTTGTTTCAGAGCTTCTGCTCCAATTTATTGCATTAAAATCTATGTAGAAACGGTGGAGAAATAGCGCATGATTTATTAATATATGTTGACACTGCTATGGAAATCTGAGTGCTACAAATGCAACATCAGGTATGAAATTTTATTATTACAAATTTAAATCACTACTAAAACAAGTTACATTCGGGTAATGTATGCCATTATGAAGGTATTTTTACATACACCCTGTTATTTTTTGTTGAATTTAGATCTGGCAAAATCTTAAAAAGTTAAAATTAAGATCAGTATACATTGATGCATGTGCATAATTTTCTAACAGATAATGAGTGTAACAAATAGGAAAACAGGTGCAGATGTTTTAATAGCTTTTTTTATTTAACTTGTGCTAATGGAAATGTCTGTTGATGCTATTTCTATTTAAACAATTCTAATTTTATGTGTTTTTCTGCTACTGTGCACATCACTCCACTGTTGTCACTTTAAGAAAGTATGAGCTCTCCACTCAGCTATAGTGTATTGGTTGTACACAGTTTTCATAATCCTTACTTCTGTATTTATTTTAACATGAGATTAGTTTTATTCAGCAATATGAGTCCACCATAAAGATACTTCTTTCCATAAACTGTGTGTCTGTCCTTTTTACCTGTGCTGTTTATTTTTCTTAATGTTTATAAATTTATTTATTTGGATAAATCATATTTTTACATACAGCTGCTGATCTAAAACAACCAGAACAGACTGAAGATCTCTGTTTTGTATTGTCATGATTTTGTTTAAGACATTTTTTTACGTGAAGGTAAATTCTTTAAATTCTAAAAGCCAGTTTTTCCGCCATGTGTTGCAAAATATTCTGCCCCTTCTCAGATTCTGTGTTTGATTGCTTAGCCCTTGCAGGGATATGAAAGTTACCTGTGGTTTTCAGTTGTGTTTGGAGTATTTTTAATGACTACTCCGCACTAGTTTCCTCCCACATCTTGTCATATGATAAAAACACACTATTTAGAAATTTTCTTCAGTTCACCAATCATTTGTATATTTTATTACAATTTAGCTGACATTAAACTTTTCGTAAAATTGTATTGTCCTTATATTTTGGTGGTTGAGATGTACCCGAGATTCTGTTAGGGTTTGTTCTAAGTCTAAATTATATGAGCTGTTGTATGCTTACTCATTTGCAGTTTAGTTAAAGCTGTGTATTTAATTGTATTTTATTGACATCATTACACACACAGTAGGAATATCTCTTCTAATTATTGCTTTTTCATTTGCATTGTAAATGGTAACAATGTTAAATACAATGTACTACTAAATAATTAAATTTCACTATTATTTACAAATTGAGACTTTAATGAATCCATAGGTTTAATGTTATATTATCAAAAATAATATAACAAACTTATGATTTGTATGTCTGGAACTATTACAGTAACAAAAAATTGTCTAGTTACTGCTCAGAAAATGTCTAGTTTCTGCTCAGAAATTTTGAAATAATCAGTCATAGTGAAGTATATTTAATGTAGACATTATTGGAACAGTTTTGGATAATGTACAATTCTCTTTTGTTAACCACTATGATCCATTGCATATTGGCATATTCATCTGGCTATTTCTGGTTACCCTTTACTTACTTTACTTACTCTCATATTTGTATGTAAACATAATTTGACAATACATTATAACTTATAGCAGTCTTACCAGGTTTGAACTGTTGTCATATCTGTGCTATCAATTCATTTCTAGTCAGTCAATAAAGAAAAAAAACATGTTTACTTGTCTGTTTTTATACGTTCCCATATTTCTCTATGTCAAGGAAAAATTAGCTTAAAATAAGAATTTTATGTAGATCATTGAATAGTTTCAAAATTACTAACTATACTTGTGCATGAAGCTGTGTGGATATTCTTTGCTCTATTTTGTGTAATGACAAGGTGAGTGTCACCAACCAAATAATGAGAAAATATTATTTTTGCCTACGTCTAGGGGACCAAATAAATGATAGTGACTTACTTTCCATATGTAAGACTCTTCAACAGTGGGATGCTCAAAACCAAATTTAAGTATGGTCTTATTTCCTTAGGGGACTTACATATCCTATGATTAGTTAACCCTAACGTCTTCTCCAACTCCATACCATTATCACATTAGTTGCACCTACAACATCCATGAATTGCCTAGCTTTCCTGGTGGACACAATTGACTTTACTTTGGCCACCCACAAAAAATGCAACAAATTTATTTTAAATATATGTTCAGAATGGCATCACAAAATCATAAAATCCCATTCTTATTGGGCAGCTCACTTTATGGTAGTAAGTGTGTAAAGGTATCTCACTTCTTCTTGAATGGTTTATTGGATTTCTTAAGGGCTATGGAAGACAAAGTTAAAACAGTACTTTCTTTAGAACCCATATCAATGATTTCTTAAGTATTAGCCCTACTTCAAATGGGGTCACATCTTTAGTTCTGAAGCCAATTAGTATTGCAATTTATGCCTTCACCATACCTTTGGACTACTTGAATTTGAATATAGCCCATTTAGAAATCCTCAATATTTTAGTCGCCCTTATGGTTTGGCATCAATCCAGGGTTAATCAAAAGGTATCTTTTGCTTGTGACAATGAAGCTGTTGATCATGTCCTCACTTCTGGTAGAATTAGGGACTTAACCCTGGAGGCTATAGTTTGAGGCACTAAAAACAATACTGACCTGCAAGTAAGGCATATTTTAGGGAAATCTTACATAATTCCTGACCTTCTATCAAGGTGGGTCACAACAGCCAAACCACAAGAAAAATTGAACAAGCTACTGCCTCACCATGAGTTGGTTTCTGTAACCACAAATCACATAACCATTGACTGAATAATTTAATATAGTTTTTATTTTTCTAAGGAAACAGGCCAACAATGACCTCGCTAATACAAAAGGTGCTACAGAAAAAACAAATAGCCTTTAGACGTTCAACACAGAAAAATTATAATAGTATGTTCAGATTATTCATTCATTTTACAGTATTCATCCATGGCCTCCCCTCTCAATTCAATCCCTTTGTCTTGATTGCATACCTTCAGTTTTTGGAAACCAACAAGATCATGGCTAGTGAAATGGTAAATCGTTTACCAGCCGTTTAGACCAAACTGGACTTATTGGGCCTTCCCAGTGAAATGTTCCAGGACCTTAGAATCAAATATTTTCAAAAAGTTGCCATATTACACACACCCTTTATGGCTTCCCCTAAAAGGTCATTGACATTTTTTTTTTGCAAATAAATTATATTTTATTATGGTCTGACATTTTTCATGTAAATTGTTTTTATTAGAAATTACAATTTTTATTTATAAATTAAGCAAACATTATCTCCAATCTTCAAGCCCCCAAGATAGTCACTCTAGATTCAGTCACTTATATTGGTATACTTATTTTTTTCAGTATCCTTAATGCTAACAAGAAATACAGCTATAATCTGATCTTCCCTGAATGCCACTTTTCTTCAAAAATGGGATATTACTATGTACATACTTATTTATTTTGTTTATTTATTTGGGGTTTTACACTGTTTCAACACTGTAGGGTCACATCACAACAGGTAGTTGGAAGGCCAGACGAAACCAGTACATACAGTTGGTCAAGATTCTTTACTGTAAACTGCAGACAAACTACCAGCTTTCCCACTTGAGGCAATGCCAGCAACTGAACCCCGGCCTAAGAGGTGGGAGGCAAAAGTGTTACCACTCTGCCAACGTGACCCCTGAACTACAATGTACATATGTGTTTTAAACAACAAAATCATGTTAACATGTATATGAAGCAACCAAAGCTTGGATTAAAAGGACAGCACCTTAAATTTGATGCAATATCTCGTTAAAAAAGAAAATCCAGATGTCCAAATATAATTTGAGAAAAACAAAGCTGTCCCATTTATCTGTTCTAAAATGATACAAGTCTTTGCACAGGATATGGGGGACTTTTGTGTCCAGTTGCCTTATATTACCTTACCTTATCAAAATTTACACATTCAAACTTATTATCATTTGATAATAAATGATAATAGCATGTGGAAATGGTAAGAATTATTTTGCTCAACCTAAGGTTGCTAACTAGTTGCTAACTCATATACGGTCACTTTGTGAACAATCTTTTACCACTAGCTACTGAACTGAAATGTTTGCTACCTATTTATTTATTTTTTTAAAATTTGTAATAAGATAAAAATTTAAACACACTATGGAATATCGTTAGCTTCATGATCATTAAAGGTTTGGTTTAAGTAGATTTGATTGAAAGCTGCATATACTTAATGTATATTTATGTACTTTCCTTTCACAATATATAGTGTAACAGTCTGTTGGGCATTATTACAACATATGACAGCAGTTGGTCAATTATAAGTATTGAACTTGCCTCTGAGCTCTCCAGGCGATGAATTCATACATGTGACGATGACTTTGCCAAACACACAGGGTTAGCAAAAACCATTTAAATAAGTTTTCTGTCCCAGTTATTCTGAGGGAAGTGGTTTGAACGTGAATATTCATAAATGAGTAAATAAGGGACTGTGCCATACAACTTCAAGTATGTGCGATACTTTACTTTATCTGGTGTGAATATAGAATTGTGTTTGTAAAGGCGATAATAAAGGTTTTGTAGTTTACATGTCTGGAAATTAAGGTACGGACTCGCCAACAACTGTCTGCAGCCTTTTGGTTAAAACCTCATAGCAACACTTGACAACTAATTATTCTATTTACAATATATGCACAGTTTATTCTATAAACCTTTGGTGCCAGATAATCAGCATCAAGGCTATAGTGGCATTCTACCACTAAACGCCCAGTCTATAGCTATTATATTGAATTTAAATAATATTACCAGCTTTATATTTTATTTTTCTACTGCCAGATAGTCAAATGATAAACACCAAAATCAATAATTGAGGTGCATGTTGGTACCCTTTTTTCAAGCCTTATATTTTAATAATTTAACCCTATTATCGACCGTTTTTACCACAAACCAGAAATACCAGTGAATGCGCATTTTGCAGATAAATAGAAGCATTTGTCCTTGATCCCTTACAAAGAAGTATATGGCGGGCGTTCACTGGTAGGCAGGTGTTTAATGGTAGAAATCCACTAACAACTACATATATTTTATTTTGTACTTGTCACCATGTACATGTTCTAAACACTGTCAGAGCTAGACTGATGCTTTATATAAATGAAGTGACTCCTGTCACAGCATCATGGTTTTAAATTTTTGTCTAAAGTCCCGGCATTGAATTATAAATCGAGTCTTGACAACTCAATTAATTTATTAGCGGAATATCTCATATGCCAAGTCTCAGCTGTTAAAATATCCTAGCTATCACCTCAGGCTAAAAAAGATTCCAATTTGTTTCATTATAAAACCAGGCTTGGTTTGGACCCCCTTATTGACACACAGATTAGGCGTCACTTCGAAGAAAGTCTAAAAATTACACCTTCAAAATTCTACACATGTTTCACACCTGACATTCAGGTGACACCTACGACTATAATTCGAATGGGCCCTTGCACATACTATGGACCACAACGCCTCTGACCAAGTGGTTCTGACTTTCCAGATCAACCTACACACTACATCCTACTTGGGGTTAGGGGTTTCTCTTTCTCCAACACTAACCTCACATTTTTAAGCCACGTTAATTCAATAATTGCATATAATAAGCTTTTTTCTGGTAAAAAAGGAAATAAATTAAATGTCTCAATAATATTCTCTAATACATAAACTCAACCTTAACTGGTGAGTAATTTGTGACTTTGAGGCCACCTTAAATATAAAATTCCAAATCTGTAACTCAAATCATCTAGGGTCACCTTACTTGCTGACTACAAGATAAGGCCACCTTTACTTTATCTTTATCTGGACAATATGTAAATATATTTACATTAAAACCTTCAAACCCCCAAAACAAAAGGATCATGTTAAAGTAGCAATAAAGGAATCCAAAACATGTTACCCATTGTGTGAAATTGTTTAACATATGTGCACACAAAGTCTGAGGACCAGGATCCATGTAGTAGAGAGTGGAACATGGGAGTTGTACGCATACCCAATCTGTGAAATGAGTGAAAGGTAAATAATTAAATTGAAGATATGTTAAGATATCAGTGTAATTAGCTACAGATGATTCCGAAAATTTTAGTATTTTATCTGGTTTTATTAGGGGATATTTTTCTGTAGATGCTGCTGTATAATTCCTTAATTTTAATGTATCTAACATTTGGGTTCTCTTACAGTTAACATAGACAGGCCTTGTTCACATAATAATAAATATTTTGGTGGTTTTCTTATTATTAATGCTCAGATATTAAACATATCAGAAGTTAAAGAATCTGGACTTTGTTCACCCAGTGTTAATAAATCTGATTTTGTCCTTGAATGTTGTTGCTTGAAATCTTATGCTTAAAATATTTTATCCTTACTTCCTAGTTTAATTAGACAGATACATAATAGTAACCAATTTGGTGGCTATTTGATTGAAATTACCAAAACATTCAGAATTTTGCATCCATTATAACTTAAGGTTTGATATGCCAGTGTTATTTAATTAGGCTAAATTTACAATGTATGTTGGGGCTCAGTATGTTACTTTAAAGATATGTTTACGTTACACTTTAATTGGTTATAAGTGAGATTTTTATACAAAAAGTTCAAAATTGGGTGGTTGTTTGATTGAAAAAAATCCAAAGATTGATAATTTTACAGGGATTTATAAGGGCAAGAAGTACTTTCAAGGACAGATTATTAAATGTTTATGGGAAAATTTTGTTAAAACTTTAAGGAAGTGTTGAAAAAATGTACAAGGGACAGAACATTCACTTTTGGTGTTGATCCACATCACCATCTGAATCCAAGAATTTATTTAGGGATACACTCATCAGCAGTACCTTAGATGTTGGGCCGTGGTGGAGATATACAGCCGGTAACAGTAATCCACATTGAAAGCTGCAAAAAATTACGTTTATACATACGTAGTGAGGTTTATATAATTATTTATTATGTTTTAATTCATTTCTGCACTAACGGATAATAAAAGTATTTTCTTTCTATTCTGCTTTGGGTTTTCCCCAGGCCTACGTAGTTTCCATGAGAAGGGGGTTTAGCACTGAAAGGAGGAGAGAACCAGCACCTGGCCAGTGTACTGCACTGTTTTAATGAGCATACATTTTTCTCAATATGTGTTCTATAGAATCTGTTCAGCCTTTATTACCTGCAAACGGAATCCATAGCTCCTCAATGTGGAATCCAATGGGCCTGTACCCCTCATTCATTTAGAGAGTGTGCACTACTCTTGTTATCTATGTTCCAAAGTATTCTCTGAGTAGGTTATAACTGGGATTTGTAATTAATTATGAAACTTATTTCTCATGCTAAATTATATAGGTATAATAGTATAAACATTACCTTGTTGCTTTATCTTACCCATTTGTGCAACTATATGCAACCAAAACTGAATCTATTGCAATGTTTTATTTTTCTTTCCATGTTGCATTATGGTTTCCCCAGACCTTCAGACTTTCCTAATTTATTTTAATTCAACTTTTGATGGACATTATAGTCAGTAGTTAAATCACTAATTACAATCGGGATCGAATGGCCCACCAATTAGTGAGACATGAAAGGTTACTTGGGGTTATTATATTTTGAGTGTCAGAACCAACAATATTTTCCGTCAAAATGTTGAAAGTATCATATTGTATCCTTATGAATAGCCTCAAAACTTTGATAAAATTGAGTTTCTGCAAATTCATTACTTCTAAAAGTATAGTCAAAAATATATTCTCTCATCAAATATGTGCATTATGTTCTACAGTGATTTTAATTGATAATAAAACTTCAATAAGGTATTCTGTATATCTATCTTCTGTTATCAGTTGCTACTTCTTTTGATCCTCAATTTGTCTTTAACTCCTGTAAAAAATATGCGACATGTATTTTGGGACTGCTTTCATTTTTGATTGCTCTTAGGAATTTCTAGGCAAATTATTTTCATAATCTCAATACAAATACAAGAAGTCAGTCAGAATCATTAAGTAGATCATATCACTTGTATCACACTGGGTGGGGTGTTCCAGGGAAAACAGTGCAAAACATTGCGTAGGTCATATCAGTTGCAACATTTTGGGTTGGGTGTTGTGGGGAAGCACTGCAAGACATTGTACAGGTCATAATCCCAAAGGAGGTAGATAGAAGTGCAATACATTGAACAGGTCATATCACAATGACAAAATGAAGCCAAGGTACATCATGAACAGTTTAGCCAGCATACATTCACTATTTATTATGTAAAATATTAATACAAACAAATGTATGCAGAAAAAATGCTTTAAATTGCACCCAGAAGCTCTGCAAATATGTTATATACTTAGAAATTAGTAAAGTTAAGGATTCCAGTGTCTATCATATATATCAAAAGGGTCATTAATGCATTACAGAACATAAATTTTCTAGAAGCAACAAAGTAGATAGATGATTGTCCTTTGTAGAGAAGGCTGAAGTCTCACAACTACATGAATCTACGAATGAAATTTCTTCCAAGATCTTCAGTTTCCCTATGACACTTCTTAATAATTGTATAATGTATATGAAACTACATTTAGTAATCAAAATAAACTGTTTAAATAGATGTTCATATAATAGAAAATAATTGTGATTCTAAAAATTACTATGCAAATGGTGTCAAAAATATCAGAGTTGCACACAAATAACTTTGATGAGGGACTGTGAACTGAGTGCAGACTGGGGTTGGGGATCCAACTATTCTCAAATATTAGTGTGAGGATTGAGAGTCAACTGCAAGGGGTCAATAATATGGTGATTTTAGTACATCCTGATGGAGTTCTTTTGGGGAAGGGATCAAGAAGTTGCAATATATAGTGTGAATGAGTGTTGAGAGACACACACAGAGCCTGAATGGGGGATCAATAATGAAGGTCTTGAGGATTGTTTTACCAGATGAAAATTTAATAATTATTTATCTATAATGAATTGCAACACAAGATAAAAGCAATTTTGACATGTTCAAAGGTCAACATGTATCTCTATTCACTTCATTTTTATTTATTGCTGTTCACTTTATTATTTTCGCATTTGCTTATTTCATTTTTTTTAAATTTTATTTTATGGATGATACAATTGACACATAACTGATTTATGGGTTATTAAACTTATCCAATATCTTTGCCAATGCCCAAGAATCTTTGTTCAAGTTAAAAAAAATTTCACAAACTACAACGAAATGGTATAAAACATTAATAGCAAATATCATAATTGTAACATCTGTAACAATATGTCACATATGCAATGTATCTATCAAAGTTCCTTAGCTCTAATGCAAATGATTTGTATGATGTTCTTGGTGATGTTGATTTCATCGTATATCAGTTAAATAAAATGACTTGAATTGTAAATGCTTATACTCAATGTTCGATTATTTGTCACCAGATACTTGAAAGATAATGATTTGGATCCCAAAGGAGCCAACATTTGAAAAAGCTAGAAAAATAATTTTACTTTTGCCTTTAGAGGTAAACAAAACTCAAATAATATGCACATATTTCCCACCTCTACAGAGAGTTGCTTCAATTGGATGGGTTTTCAAATAAATATACCACACAGTTTAGTAAATAGAAATCAATGGGAGGGCACGGTGACACAGTGGGTAACACATTCCCCTTCCCCCTCTGAGGTCTTTGGTTCAAACCCTGGAGCGAATGTGGGGAAGTTGGTAGTTGCTTTCCGATGGTCTGCAGTTTACAGTACAGAACCTTGACCGACTGTATATACTGGTTTCCTCTGTCCATAAAACTACCCATAATGATATCATACAGTGTTGAAAGTGATGATAAAACCCAAATAATTAAATAAATAAATCATTGAGTTTCATCTACCACCACTGGTCCCAAAGTGGAATTAAATCCATTCAATTCTTTGCATTTGTTTCTTGGTTGAGCCTTACAGTCTGTCAGGTCTGTCTTTTTATGGAGATTAAGCTCTATAAAAGTCATACAAGAAATGAGAAATTCATGTAAAGACCCAACAAGCACATATTAATTTTCTGGTACTTTTGTCAATCAGTATTCTAAAAAACAAATGTTTAACTACTGGCTCATACATACCACAAATATCCTAACTGCCCACTTAATTTTATTTATGAAATAATAAATGATCATCCAACCACTGAGGAACTCTGCCCAAGCTGTCTATTATATCAATATTGTTGTTAAAATGCCGTTCGGTTTTAATGTCCATTTACTGATGTGAACCACTAAGTAGGTACTTGTTTTAACCAATACTTAAGTACACAAACGTTTTAGCCTATCAATCTGAAGTATTATATATATCTAAGTGAAACATGTATCTCCATTTTAGAACACAAAAGTTTAATAATAGAATGAGTTTAATACAGACGTGACGCAAAAATCAATAAAACGTTCGGATCCACTGTTACCGGGTGTATACTCTCCAAGTGCCCTGGCTTGTTCAGGTGATTAATCTGTGGATAGTACTGCTGATTCTGTTAATTGGGAATCATACTCTACTTAGTTCCGAGTTGATGTATAATAATTAACAATAAGGTTTTGTGTATTGCATTTTTAAGGACATTAATACCTATTAACACATTCATTTAGTTGGGTGTTTTCCTGTGGATGTTGATATTACATATCTTAATGTTAGTATATATTATGTTTAGCTTCTGTTATAAATAGCTATAGACGAGCATTGTAAACATAAGAATAAACAATCTCATGGTTCTGTCATTAAAATCTGCCAAATATTAAGCTTGTTATTGAGATTAAAATCTAAGCTTTGACTTCCTAGTGTTAGTTAATTGGGCAATTTTCACCATAAATTTTGTTGCTATATTATATATTCTAAGTGAACTAAGTTTAAGACAACATTACTTTATGTTATGCTGATGCATGATCATTCTGCATATAATAATACTATTATGGTGACCATCATATTAAGATCATGCAATTATTGAGTATTTTACATGGTTTAAAACCTAAGCTAGAACTTTCAGATGCTAATTTATTGGGCGATTATTTATCATATGAATGTTTTTGCTAGGTATATTGCTTAGTATAGCTTAAACTAGACATTTATGCTTGCTTTTGTGCTGTTCAGGAGTTTACAACGTATAATATGGCACAATATGGTTTTTGTTTGAATAAAATCACTCAAATAATGAGTGATATATTTATCATTGGCTTTGATATGTCAGTGTTATTTGATTGGGCAATTTTTACTATGGATGTTGCTTCTCAATATCTTACATGCCTAGTGTTTGATATACTTAGCTATACAAGAGTATTATGCAGATAATAAATAGTATTTTGGTGGAGGTCTGATAAACTTTATCAGAGTATTGAGTATTTTACAGACAGTAAAACATATTCTTTGATTTATCAGTGTTTTATAATTGTGTCGTGACTGTCGCCGATCGTGCAAGTGTGACCGCACCTTTAGGTTCGAGGAAGTGGAGCCGCACCTTAAGCAGACAGTGAGTCAATCGGCCATCGTGACTTGTGTCTACAGATTCCTGCGCCTGTCAGCACTTGAAGTCTAGATCCCAAACAGTTCACATCAAAGTAAGTTTATGATATATTGTATCTGTATTGTGTATTAATGTGTTATAAAGTGTTACATTCTTAAAATACTATAACTGGTACCAAAAACTTGTTGGTTTAGTGTTGTTTTATGCTGAACTTAATAAGGCAAAGAGGGAACTATATGCATGTGTAGAGATATGGAGGTGGAGTGATATGGCACCTCGTGCATCCATTTGTCTTGGTAAGAGAAGATGTGGTTTTTGTGCTAAGTATCTTTATCAATTTATTCCGGTGTAATGACGGTTTCCTGTGACTAGATATTGCTGCTAAATGATAAACTAGTGTGTGTAGAGTGTTATAAACTAATTTTTATGAGGTGACATTTTGTAGAAGTAGTAGAAAAACTGTGTAATTTTGGCCCAGTTTTGTACACATGGCCTGGGAGTAGCCATGTTGTTGTTTTGAAATAGTATCCCAATGCCCTTGTCCTTGATAGAAATTTGCATAAATATAACAGACTCTGAGTACTGAACACTGTTTTCTGTTTACACTACTATTGATCAGATCTCTCCCTGATGAAATGTACCAACCGGACCGGACGGACCGTAACATGGTTTTGAACACTGATATTGATTTGATGTACTAGTGTGTACATATACTGGAAGCTTGCCAGTGTAAATTCTTATGCAGCAATATTCAGTGCACATGAAGTATACTGCCAGCCACTATAAATAGAATGAAGTAACTGATACCGGTACTTCAAAAGTCCACACTGTAAGCATGTTGCTACAGTAAAGTACAGAAATGCTGCCCCAATTGTCATTTCGGCCAGAAAATTGAAATTATCACCAAATAGATTTATTTCTGCATTGGAAATTAGTACAGAAAAAAAACATTTCACACCTTGGAAAAAAAAATGTAGGAACTATTGCATGTGTGAAATGGATTGTGAATTTATAAATCTGTACTATTTTCTTCTGTCTGTCTGAACAGACAGTACAAATACTGGAATGCTGATTTTACTCAGTTAGACCCACATGCATTTAAATAAACCAATACCATATTCCATGAAATAAACGCCCACCTGAGCTTTTATTGGAATACTCCTCTGTGAATGATTGTATGTAACATCTGAATATTGGGAAAAAAAAAACTTTTTATGTGAATATAGGAGATATTGGAAATTACATTGAAATAATTGTGGACATTGAGTGAACATTTGAATGAACATTTGTTTTGTTATTGGGAAAAAAATAGTAAACTGTAAAATTGTGTAATTGTGGGGAAAAAGACATTGAATAAATTGGAAAACTCTTTACTGAAACTATTATCTGAAGGGAATTGAATTAGCAATAAAGTAGAACTCTTGGAAACATTTGAAGGAAATTACCGTAAATTACATAATAGAAGCTCAGTCAACGGTTATTGCCGGAACGTGGATATTGACGTTACAACTGTCATTGGATAAATATTTGATGTGATTAAATTAGAACTTTGAAAATAACTGTTGAAGAAAAGTTACCGTAAAGCACATAATAAAAGCTCAGTCATCTATTGATTCAAAAAGTGAACTTTGATATTTTGTGTGACATTTGATGAATATTTAATGCATTTTGTGTGATTTAATAGTAAATTGACATTTGCTATTGGTACTTAATATTAATTGGATATACATTTGATACTTTTTGATATATATTTGATATTATTTGATATATATGTCATTGTATTGATACATGTCTACTAACATTTGATGTTGTGACCCCAAACTTGATGCTGTGAATAATTAAGTTTTGGAAAGTTAAATAACAATGGCAGTATCACTGAATGAACGATTTCCGGTGGAGACCGTTACAATTGAAGAATTGATTGGTCTAGGTGGACCGTTTGAAAAAGAGAAGGTTGCGGAACAATTTGTCACCGAACGTGACAAAGTTTATGGTCGATTGACAGAATCGCAATTTTGGGACGCAAAATTACCAAAAAATATTAAACAGGAAGTATTTCGCTTGCAAAAGATTGAGTTTTTTGGTCAAAAAGATGGCGAGGACGTGATCAGAACGGGTGTACAAAAGTTAACCGTCTCAGCAGAAAAGCAGCAAAAACTATTGGAAAAAGAGAACACTACTCAAACTACAAAGGTACTTGAAAAACGTTCAAAACAAACTGATGAATCGATTGACATAGCTAAACAGAGTTCAGTTGTTCAGACAAAAATGGTTGAAAAGTTTGATCAGAACGATGAGAAATTCTATTCTCTGTTGAAACAGATAGATCAATATCGTGAGGCAGATAAAGAAAGAACGGAACGATATTTTGTGGAATCAAATATCAAATATGAACGATGTTTGGAAGAGTCAAATATCAAATTTGATAAAGTAATGACTAGATTGGAAAAGCAAGGCGAGGAAAATCTGAGGAAAATTGAGATAATGGAAAAAAAGTTCGAAAACGAAAAAATGGTTAGGTTATGGGAGAGCACCGAACATGAAAATCGCTTGGATGCTGTTCAATCACAAATCACTCAATAGCAGTCGGACACTAGAACTACTCATACACGAGTTACTGAACTGTCAGATTCCGTAATGAACTTTCGTCAAACGGAACATGAACATTTTGATATGTTGAGGGATAAACTGGACGAATGCGATAATGCTGTTTCATTCAGCGGAACGTCAGAGAGTTGTTCACTCAGCGGTTAGTCAGTTGATAGATAAAAGTGACACTTGCTTGTCGTTCATTGAGGAATGTTCAGGGGTGGCGAAAGATGTTCACTCAGTTACTATTGAAACAAAAAGCGACATTAAAGCATTGGATCGTAGCTTGCATATTGTGTCAGATACTTTGGGTAAGAAAATACACAAAGTTCAAGGTACTGTTCATCAAGGTACGTATGAGGTTAAATTCAACCAAGGACAGATAAGGGAAGAACTTGGTAAGGTGCCAGAAAAAATTGACTTCAAAAGTGAAGTTAACATTCAGTCAGTGGAAGATAGTGAGAAAACAATTGTTAGACAATTCCAGAATCTGACTGAGAACCTGGCTCAAACTAACAATGAGGAGTCACTTCATAAGGAGGCAAGTATCCAAGTGGATATTCAACTTGATAACAAACAAGATATAGGAAGTAGACCCGATGTGAGACCCAAACAATACAAAGGTATTGAGTCTGTTGGTCCAGACTCTTCATATTTAGAGCTTGACACAACAGAGTACCAAAGTATTACGCCTACCCTTGCTACTACTAGGATAAAAACTGTTGATTTATCTAGCCCACCACCACAATTGGATATTCCAGTTGATAAAAGTCAGTTCAATGTTGCTTTCACTCAACCAGCGGTTGATGACTTAGTGAGTTACCCTAATCAACCAAGTCAAGGTCGGGTTCCATTGTCACAAAATTTGTATCAATCACAACAGGTGAGTCAATCAAGTCAACCAATACCTCAACTAAGTCAACCAGTACCTCAAGCATTTCAGGTGTCTGGTACTGAGCAGACACAGGGGTTTTCTGGTTTTTCAAGGCAAATGCAACCACAAGGTATAAAACCAATTGATAATGTAAACTTTCCTTCTGAACCAGTTATTCAATACTCGGGTCGTGTAGCCGATACTCAACCAACACTAGTAACTGATCACCAAAGTGTGAACAGGTTAGTGAATACTCGAGGTAATGCCCCATTACCTAAGGCACCAACATTTGATGGAACAGGTTGGAAGGGATTTATTCACCAGTTTGAATTATGGTGTTCTGCTTATGGCTTACCTGAGGGAGATAAGGTGGGAAGGTTCCTCTTAGCTTTGACAGGTAAAGCAAATGACTTTGCGCTAGAGATCCCAGAACAAACAAAGCAGAATTATGCAGATTTGAAACAAAGGTTCGCTGCAAAGTTTGACAAACCCATGGAACCGAGTACTGCTAGGTCGATCATGCATAACCTAAAACAAGAACCGTCTGAAGATCTAGAAACATTTGCTGAAAGACTTTTAAAAATAGCAGATTTTGCTTATCCCATGATTCAACCTAGAAAAAGGGAAGGGCTCGCGGTCGAACAATTTCTGAAGGGTTGTAGGGAGATACAACAGGCATATATGATTTCAATGCATAGGCCAATGACTCTTCAAGATGCAATCAACAAAATGAAAATGGCGTCGAGCAACAAAACGTTGATTCTAGGTAAACCATCTGGAGTGTCAGATAGGCAAAATGAGTATGACAAAAACATTAGTAGACTTGGGCGAGACATTCGACAAGGTACACCCCAAAGTTCCCCTGATAGTAGGGATGGTAAACAGTCAAATGTGGGAGGTAAAATGATTTCACCAGATCGTAGAGATGATCAATGCTACAACTGTAGTGGTTTTGGACATTATAGTAGGGATTGTCCTTCACGTATGTCCCCGAGGAATGTCAGGTGTTTCAACTGTGGTGAACTTGGACATATCCAACGTAGGTGCCCCCTACCAAGGAAAAATAGGTTTCGTGGATCACCGAACAATTCACCTCAGAATAGGCGAAACAAATTTAAAACTTCGTCACCAAACGGGGATAGCGATCGAAACAATTCAAGAAGGGGTTCGCCCACGTATCAAAGATTTACTCCGCCTAGGTTCCAAAATAGAAATAGGTCTGTTTCGCCAGCAGATCTAGACAAAAATTGGAGAGATAGGAGTAGCGATAAAGACTATGAGTACCAGCAACCACCGGAAGTAATCCGAAGAAATGTTTCATTCTCCGGTGCTAATTTAAATGGGAAAAGGGGAAGTCCGAGGGTCGGGACACCTCCCCAAAAACAGTAGATGTTGACCCCAAAACTGACAAACATTTGAAAGAGATTGAACTTTTGTGTGAATATGTACATAATTTTGTTATAGTGGATGTCAAATTAGCAGAATATCCAGTTGAAGCAACTGTAGATACCGCCGCACATGTGACAGTAGTTAATACAAATGTGTTTATAAACTTATTTGGTAAAGACATAGCTCCTACAGAAACAATTAGGCTTAAATGTGCCGGAGCTAATCAGTATTTATTAGCCAAACATTATAGGAACATATCAATTACAATTGGTTCAGTAACTGTTTTACAGGATATATATGTGGCAAATGTAGCTGATAAAATGTTATTGGGACTTGACTTCCTACTGAAACATAAAGTAGTTATTGATTTGAGTGAGTGTTACTTGAAAGTGTTGGACTGCTTGATTCCATTTGTTTTTATGAGGAATGCTGCCAACGAAAGATATTGTGTCAGTAAGGTGAGTTTAAGTGAGAAAGTACATATTCCACCTAGAACAGTGAAAAATGTGACAGTAATCCTACAGGCTGAACCAAACAAGGTAATGGCTTTACAACCCCGAATTGACACCAAAGTACTCATACCAAATTGCATTTTTGATTCTGATAAACCAATTGTGCAAATTGTAAATGATAGTGACATTGAAGTTAATTTGCAATCAGACTATGTGATTGGTAGTGCAATTGAAGTTGATAAAATTCTGAGTGACAACAGACTAACAAATGCTTCTGCTAGTCAAGAGAAATGCAGTGTTATGCCAGAAACTAAGTCGGTTGATCTAGAGTGTTCAAAAATCGGTCAATCTGAAATAAGGCACGTATCAAAAAAGACTAACTCGGAAAAATCTGAAGTACCCGCTCATTTACAAGTTTTATATGACAAGTCTTCAGAAAAGTTGTCTGAAAATGAGAGAAAAGTACAGTCTGTTTTAGCAGACTATGAGGACGTTTTTGCAAAACATGATTTAGACATTGGTTGTTTTGAGCATTTTGATCATGAAATTGATACCAAAGATTCAAAACCAATCAAGCAACAAATGCGTCAAATTCCTTTGCAATTTGAGGATGAGGAGGAAGCTTGTATTCAAAAAATGTTGCAGGAGTGATACAGGAGTCCAATTCAGATTGGGCTTCACCGCCTGTATTCATTAGAAAGAAAGATGGTACAATTCGTTATGCAATAGACTATAGACGCCTTAACGCTTGTACTGTCAAATCTTCATTCAGTTTACCGGATATCAAACATTGTATTTCGGCGTTGAATAGAAGTGTATATTTCAGTACATTGGACATGGCTTCGGGCTATTATCAAGTCAAAATTGCAGAATCAGATAGGCATAAGACTGCTTTTCAAACTCGCTTTGGGTTGTTTGAGCATGTTAGAATGGGTTTTGGGTTGTGTAATGCGCCGTCGACATTCCAAAGAATCATACAATTGGTACTAAGAGGCCTTACATAGAAGACAGTTTTGGCTTACTTAGATGATGTTGTAATTCTAGGAAACTGTTTCTCAGATCATATTCAAAATCTGAAGGAAACTCTGGACAGATTTAGAACTTACAACCTTAAGCTCAAACCTAAGAAATGTCTCTTATTACAAAATGAAGTTAAATTTCTTAGAAAGATTGTGAGTGCCCAAGGCATTAGACCAAATCCTGAAAGTATCCAAAAGATTTTAGACTGGCCTGTTCCTCGTAACAGGAAGGAGTTACAGCAATTTTTGGGCTTAGCTAACTATCACAGGGACCATATTGACAAATTTGCTGAAACAGCTGTTCCACTGTACAAATTGACAGGTTCAAAAGTTAGGCAGAGTAATTTTCAGTGGTCAAATGAACATGAGTTAGCTTTCAAAACTTTGAAGCAAAAACTAACTGAAGCTCCCTTGTTAGTGTACCCAAATAGAACTGACTGATTCATATTGGATACAGACGCATCCAAGACAGCTATAGGAGCTGAACTTTTGCAAGTGCAAAATGGCATAGAGCGGGTAGTGTCTTATGGTAGTTGCGTACTAACCCCTGCTCAACAAAGATATTGCGTGACTCGCAGAGAACTACTTGCAATTGTGTGTTTCACTCGACAGTATCGTCACTTTTTGCTAGGACATAAATTCATGATCCGGACTGACCACAACAGCCTAGCATGGTTGATGAGATTTCGTGGGATTCAAGGTCAACTAGCTAGGTGGATAGAAGAGTTGTCGCAGTTTGACATGCGGATCTTGCATCGCCAGGGTAGGAAAAAACAGCAACGCAGATGCTCTCAGATTAATCTAAATTTCAGCAAAAATATCACTCCACAATGACCATCTCCTATCAAAAGTGTCAATACCATTATTAATATTAGACAGCATTTCTTGTTCAGTATACTTTGTTTTAATTAGCTTTTGCAATTGTGATAGGCTCAAAGTTTTATTGTCTTTTGCACACTTAAAGATATAGAATCTTGTTATGAGTAAAACAAAATTTACAGGCCAAAAAGGGGCCACGGTGGCAGAGTGGTAACACTCTCGCCTCCCACCTCTGAGGCCGGGGTTCGATCCCTGTGACGGCCTTAAGTGGGAAAGCTGGTAGCTGCTTGCCGTTGGTCGGCAGTTTACAGTACACAACCCTAGCGAACTGTATGTACTGGTTTCCTCTGCCCTTCCAACTACCCGTCGTGATATGACCTGTACAGTGTTGAAAGCGACGTAAAACCCCAAATAAATAAATAAATACAGGCCAAAAAGAATGCTCAATGAAAGCACAGCCCAAAATTTTATCTGTGTCGCTAAAGTTAAATGCTGAACCAGTTTTTGTTTCAATCCTGGTCTGTAGATTCTTCCAGAGGCTATTTACTTTGTTACAGACTACAAATAAATGTGTAATTGTTTCACAATATTGGCCACATAGTCGACAAATATCCGAGTCAGATTGTTTAATTTTATGCAGATGCTCTTTTCAGAATCCCGGATCTACTGGAACCGTGTCACTGTTACCGAGCTGGAACCGATCTCAAAAATCTCAAGTGTGGAGGTTGTCCATATTGCACCAGAGCGCATCACCAATGGTCAAGGTTTGACGAAGAAATGGATGACGTAGTCCCGTTATCTTTCAGGACTCTTACAGTTGCCATACGGATGTTGCAGCTGGATCATTGGTTACCTGCTGGTTATACAGTTGACCAGATTGTCACAGCTCAAAGAGACGATGCCAATCTTGAACTTCTACTCGAGTTTCTTGAGACTGGAGAGGAGCCGACTGAGTATCTCTTGATGCTCGCTAGTGCCAAAACCAAGGCTTATTGGTTGAACAAAGAACAGTTTATACTGAGGGATGGAGTTTTACTTTACAGATATGTTTCTGATGTTCCATTCGAACCTGAGACCTACAAGTTGGTAGTTCCAGAAAATCTGCGACAAGACATACTTGAACTGGCCCATGATGTTACAACTTCTGGACACTTAGGTATAACCAAAACTTTGACAAAACTAAAACGCAACTTTTTCTGGTATAAAATGCGATCAGAGGCAGAGACATTTGTCAAGTCGTGCCGAAAATGTAGCATTAACAAGAAACTACACAGAAAGGCCCAGGCCAAACTTGGAGTCCATTTAGACATTTTAGGTCCGTTTCCCAAAAGCCATAGTGGTAATGTTTATATCCTAATGTTTGTTGATCAGTTCACCAAATGGTTGGAGTGTTACCCCCTACCTGATCAGAATGCGGAGACGATAGCCAAGGCCATGGTTGAAGGATTTATTGCCAGATTCGGATGTCCGCTACAGATCTATACAGATCAAGGTCGAAACTTTAGTGGAAATTTGTTTACCCAAGTGTGTCAGCTTTTACAAATTGTGAAGACTAGAACAACTCCGTACCATCCGGCGTCAAATGCGCAGGTGGAACGGTTCAACAGGACGTTACTTCAAATCATTCGTGCTTACTTGAAAGGAAACCAGAGGACCTGGGATGAGAATCTTCAGTTACTTGCTGGAGCCATTCGTGCATCAGTCAACAGAACTACAGGTTTTACTGCAAATCGAATGATGTTAGGTCGTGAAGTTCTGGAGCCAATTGATTTGATGCTAGGGACTGTTGATCAACACTTACGACAAGAGACTCCCGTGGAGTATGTCAAGAAACTTGAAGATTGACTAAAACGTGTCCATAAACAAGATAGGGAGACTCTCTTGTCTGCTCAGCGTAGACAAAAGAAAGACTATGATCTCAAAGTACTTGAAAGAAAGTACAATGTTGGAGATTTAGTATATCTTATAAACTCTAGTTCGAAAGTAGGTCAGAGTAACAAACTGAAACCGATCTGGAAAGGCCCGTATCTCGTGATCAAGGTGATCTCTCCTGTGTTATTCAGGGTCAAAGGTCGTAAAAGGGAGATTGTTGTGCATCATGACAGGCTCAAGCCTTGTTTGGACAGGTCGATTCCTATGTGGATGCGCCGCCTCAGACACCGTGTGTTGGACTTGGATGAAACATTGCCGTATGAGGAGGATGACGACGAGTTAGGGTTAACCACTTTATTTGAACCACCGCAGCCTCAACAGGACAATGTACAAGTTCAAAATAATTCTCAAGTCTCTTCTAATCAGGAGGCTTCTGATACTAATTTGTCTCAAAATTCAGAAACAGTTCTTACTGACTTATTTCAGTCAAACTCAGAAACCTTATTTTCAAATCAGGAAACTGTAGAGGTACCTACTCAATCTGAATCTCAGCCTGTTAGAACTGCTCGGATTAGGAAAAAACCTGCACATTTGAAAGATTATTTGATTTGATTGTAGTTAATGCATAGTTAAGTGTATGCTTACTACTAATTCAAAATTGTAATAAAAAAAAGTAATTGAGCTCAGCATAAACTTAAAGATTTTCTTGTTTCCTTTTTCAGTATGCACACGCTTGTCAAGCTCGCCTTGTTCAAGATCCTTTGAGTTCTAATAATTCAAGTTTTATCCAGTGATAAAGTTTCAGTTCTGCTGTTTCTTCACTTGAGTGAGCAGTTTTGATAGAAGTAATTCAACATGGAATTACCAGTAGCTGAAGAGCAACAAGTGTTTGCTATGCTTAAAGTAGGCCATCCTCATATATCTACAGCGGAGATATTTAGGGTAATGGCAGATCCAGTGAACCGGATTTCACCCTTGACACAGCAAAGTTTATTGGTGAATTGCATGAACCAACTTCAAAGATTTGAGAAGAGTCGTTCTGCTGTTGCTACAGAAACCCTTGTTTCTACCGAGTCTCAGATTGTGGACACTCCAGTGCCGCACCCAGGTACTTCAACTCCTCTAGATTTCCCTACTGTAGAGGATGCCATGAAGGTTTCTAGTGGTTCTTTAATGATTTTGGATTGTCCTGTACCAGCATCTCTAGAACACATAGCCGTCCTGGAAGCTGAAAAGCCGAAGGATTCAGAGTGGATAAGACGAATGCTTACCCCTGAAGTAGGAGCGGATTTCACGAACGTTTTCAGGGCACCCATGTTTGTGGAGCCAGTTTTGAAAGCACTGGAAAATCAGTCAACTGTTTTTGAAGTGGAAGAGTTGGGAGCGGCTGCTCCTGAGACGTGAGGTCCATATTGTGCCTAGGGATGATACCTGGAGTGTGCATGGGCAGTCTTCTGGGAAATCTCGAATCAAGTCTGCTGAAGAGGAGACTTGGACAGAAACTGACACGCCAACAGCTTCGTATGACAAGTGAATCAGAGAAGTGGAACGCGAAGAGCCGATTCCTCCTTTGGTATACCCGGTTTTGACGAAAAATATGACGTCAAGGAAGCGATGCATTTTTGAAGCCTGTACGGTAACCACGAAGAAGCTTCGCGAGCATGTGGAATGGACTCATATTCCGTGGAGTGTAAGCCGTCGGTGCTTGGATCTGGAGAAGGCCAAGCAGTTTTTGAAGTTCCTGGGAAGAGAGTTGGGAGCGCATTCATTCCAGGAGCTCTTGAGGATTATCGTGGAACAGAGATAGTATCCCGCCGTCGAGTCGACCAAGGCCTTGTCAGCAGCAGATCAGGAGAACATGCAGCTTTTTGAGCGACACATAAATGGGAGAAGAGCCAATTTTCTTCTGACGGTATCACCCCCAAACTCAGTAGGTAGTCTCATTCACTGGAGACTAATTGCAGGCCTTATGAATTATCTGGGTCATCAGGATACCACAGCCCTTACCCCTACTGAACAACAGGTTCCGTTATCCGGCATCTTGTATGGGGACATAGTTGATACACATTGTCATTTGCAGGAGTTCTTGCAAGGCAAAAGAGAAGAGGTGTAGAAATACATGGTTTGAGAAAGACAATCTATAATTATGGTCCAAAGGTGCAGCAAAATGTGAACATTGCAGCATTGGTTTCCTCCTACTGTTTCCCGGACGAAGTTCCGTATCCCGATGCGGCAACCAGAGCTACGTGGAAGGTGGAAGAGATTCCTGTATATTGCTGTTTGGGGCTGCACCCCAAAGTGTATAATGAGCCAAGGGACGATCTTTTGGATCAACTTGATCAGCACCTTATGTCTCTGGATGTCGTCGCTGTGGGTGAAGTTGGATTGGATTATTCGGGATTCCGTGTGAATCGAAATTGCCAGAAAAACATGCTGAAGCGGCTGGTCTGTATGGCAAAGTTTTGTGGGTTTCCAGTGGTCATTCACTGCCGTGACAACCCGGGTTTTTCAACAGCTTATTTTGATTGCCTGAAAGTACTTGAGTCGGAGCTGTTACCAACTCATCCAGTGTACATGCATTGCTTTACAGCTGGGATTCAAGTTTTTGAGGCCTGGCAGAAAGTATTTCCAGGAATATACTTTGGATTTTCACCCAAGATTGTATGAGGTACTCATCATGTGGAGTGTCTAAACGTTGTGAAAAGGATTTCACTTTCAAACATCCTGCTGGAATCGGATTGTCCGTTTTTACCCAATAGAGCTGTGGGAGAGCCACAGAACACTCCATGGTCTATTGTGAACGTTGCTGAAAAAATATCCAAAATTGTAGGACAAAATACTTTGACAATTATGAAATACACGGCGCGAAACACCAAAGATTTTTACAATATATAATCTCTGCTCAGGAGATTAGTGAACATTGATTTTGTTTTGTTTTGATTGGAATGTATGCATGAGTTAGTCTTTGCATGGGGAGACTAAAGTTGGCTTTATTAGTTAATGTGAATAAAATTTGTGATTGGAAGTGGTATCGAATGTTTATAGAGTCAGATATTTGATTTATTAGACAAATCAATAGGATGAGATAGATTCGAGGAGGTGGTGTTGATTGTTGTTGTGTGGGGGAAGTTGCTGTGTGGAAACCATGGTGGAGGGTTAAGCAGAGTCTTGTTGACAGTTTTAGAAGCACTAACAATAATGAATCCTCATGTGATAATGGAAAAAAAGGTTGTGTGTATTGCAGATTGAGGCCCAAGCAAGTGGGTACACCCGGCCTGTGGCGGGGTCGTCAACTTCAGTTATCTTCATCTTCTTTCCTTGGCTCTGACACATGACATCATCACGCCTTCTTCTTCTTTTCCGCGGGATGGTACTACGGCCACGCTCGGCTCCATTGGCTTTGGTGTGAACCTTTCCACAGTTTCCGTTTTCCGCGGGAAGTAGATGGTACTACGCCACGATCGGCTCCATTGGCCTTGGTGTGAACCTCTCCACAGCTCCTGACCTTATTCCTTGATCAGATACTTGTGTTAATCCACAAGCGTGTCCACAGCTCCTGACCTCATTCCTTGATCAGATACTTGTGTTGATTCTGGCCGCATTCCTTGATCTGATTCCTGAGGTGGTCCACGATCCCCTTCTGCTGGTGATTCTGGGGGTGTGGTGATAGCAGTAAATCCACACTATGTCTTTCATTTTTCACACAAGTATTATAGATTAAACATGTCAAGGTATCAGGACTGCTATGATAAAGAGTCAGTTGATGTGTTATAAGAAAGGAAAGGAAAAGAATGGATGTGGTGTGATACAGAAGCAGCAGATTTGATGAATTAGTGAGTACAGTTTGTCGATGTGTTAAGAAGTGACATGGATTTTAGTTAATTTTGTAGTTAAATTCATCCAGGTTGAAGGTGTTAAATGGGTTTTCATTGGATTTATTTTATTTTGGTGCTCAGTTGATTAAGTTACTAAGAGCAGATTTTATTTCAAAATACATTAGACATTAGAATATGGAGTTACTGTGGTGGAATGAAAAAGAAACTGAAAAGTCTTCTCTCAGGAGACTTAAGTGACTGAATCATCGTTTATAGGTGGTGAAGATTCACTACCTGGAAGCCTGCAGTAGTTAATTAGTCTCTGTTTAGGAGACTTAGTATTTATCAGTGGGATACCTAAACGTGTTATTGATGTGAACGATATTGTGTAACTAAAGTGTCGTTGACTGAAAAAGTCAAGTTGGTGTTTTTAGTGAAAAATTACAGGCAGTCAACTCCAGACCAACGAAGGAAGCACCCACGTGGATTATATAGGTGGAGGGCCATTTCTTTCAAGAAGATAGGGTGTGGTGTCATGACTGTCGCCGATCGTGCAAGTGTGACCGCACCTTTAGGTTCGAGGAAGTGGAGCCGCACCTTAAGCAGACAGTGAGTCAATCGGCCGTCGTGACTTGTGTCTACAGATTCCTGCGCCTGTCAGCACTTGAAGTCTAGATCCCAAACAGTTCACATCAAAGTTAGTTTATGATATATTGTATCTGTATTGTGTATTAATGTGTTATAAAGTGTTACATTCTTAAAATACTATAGCTGGGTGACTTTTATCTGTAAAAACTGCAGCTTAATATCTTAGTTTTTAGAAATCTTTTGCTTTGGTTTTGGTTAAAATAGTTTTAACAATTTTGTTTTTGTCTAATTAAAATCACCCAAATGTTAACTATTCTACACGTTTTTAACACAACATTTGATTTCCCAGTCTCATTTAGTTTGACCAATATTACTGCTTAATAAATATCTTAGTTTTGATGTATGTCATGTCGAATTTCCACTGTAATTAGCATATGTGTATGTATAGATTGCATATTATAAACACTACTATTGGTGATTGTCTCATAAAAACACCCAAATATTAAGCATTTTACGTGGTTTTCTCCTAGGCTTGGATTTCACAGTGTTATTTTGTTGTGCTAGGTTTCCATGGATACTGATGCTCAATTTCTTATGTAAGATATTTCATACTTAGTTTTAATTAACTTAGGTTATATTCCAGCAATTTTAGGAAATATTCTGTATGACACAACTTTAGCAACACCCTATTTTCAGTCCTTGAGTAAGTACAATTATTTTTTGTTATTCTTCAATGGGGGAGCGAGGACCGAAGGAACTAGATTGTGCCGACTCGACACTAACATATCCCAACACAGGCCATCTCTCATGCCACAGGTATTCACTGGGTTTTCTTGTACACTCGTTATGTGTGATTCACAATTATAATAATTATTTTTGTTAATTGTATCCAGCGTATGTTACGCCACTGCACTTAAAGAGATTTTTGATGTTAACGCTCTTAGAGAAAATCTACGGCAGCTAGGTTCACCAAATTTGCAGGATATCTTCATTGGGAGGTAAGCTCCTCCAGGACTAAAATTAGCCTCATTCTGAAAAACAAGATGGCCACCGCGGGCATTTCTTTTAAAATTATCTACCTTTTTCTACTGCCTGGTTCGCATAGGTAGAAGGTTGAATCTCTTCATAGGTGATATGTGTAACACATATACTCTACAGCCTTTCAGGTATTTGACCTTGAAGCTCTAAATTAAAGGTCATCCACAGAGTGCCAAAGTACCTCACACAGCGGACTTTATAAAAGAGTTTATATCTCCCTTATTATTGGTCCTAGAGGTTTGCAATGTGAAACCAACCTACAGGAAATATGAGGTGGGAATCTTTTGATGTGATCAGATTTGACCATGGGCGTCTCCTACAAGGTCAAACAAAGATAGCCAAAATTAGAAGTGATTATAAGTCACTTATTCTTGGTCCTAGAATTTGTAATGTGAAACCATCCTATAGTATATCCTATTATAAATCAGGACTCTTTTGATGTAGTCAGATTTAACCTTGGGCTTCTCCTTTAAGGTTAAGCGATGATTCGTTGGCTTTGATGAGTTGTCTTTCTGGTGGATACAATTTGCATCGGTTCTCTGATGCACTAGGTCTAGTTTTACTAGATGTTTCCAGAGACCTTTCCTCCAAATGCCAGGTTGATGTAAGATTTATTTTAACAAGGTTACGCCCCAAGTAGAGAGAGATGTATAATCTTTGTCCTGGCTAGGTCAAATAAACACGCAGTAAAAGAAAGAAGAGTTTCTTGGGAAATATCTCATCAGCTGACAAATTGCTGTGCCAAACCATTGCTTTTTGTGAATTTGGAACTACATATTTAAGGTCTAAATAATTAGCAATAAGGTAAATAAAATGTAGAAGATTAGTATACTCATGATTTTGGTCTGCACAAGTGAAATGTTTCACAGAAATTTACAAATCCCATGGCGGGCTGACTGAAAATGTTCCTTTCACAAATCATAAAAATAAATATTTTATAGTTCAAATGGTAGCACATACAATAGTACATGTGAACAGTGAACAGGGTCAAAGTGTAATTTGACAACATATTATTGAGTTTATTTCCATTTCAAAAAGTTGGGGGCGAAAAGATATCCCCGCCCCCAACTATCTGGTTGGGGGGGCGACGCCCCCCCAGTTCCTACGCCTATGCCAAGTTGTCTATTGTTTCTATTAGTTATTAGATTTCTGTTCCATTTGACTGTTCCATTTTCTGACATGATCCACTGGGTAGGTACTTATGTCAATCAGTACTCAAATACACAAACGATTTGACAAATGACATGTAAGTATTATAAACATTAAAGTAAACTATGTATCTATTTTTTACAAGACAAAGGTTTAATAATAGAGTTTAATACAGACGTTTAAAATCATTATAAAGACCGGAAGTGCGCAGACTACAGAAAACAATGCAGTGCTCATATTTTTGAGTACAATTATCTGAGGCAATAACTGGACCATCGCTGATAATAGGGAGTAAAACATACAGACAAAATATAGTGCAACAACTAGGTGTGTTTAGAAACATATTTACAATAAGATTTATGGATTAATAAATGAAACCGGTCTTTATAATAGAAATAAAGTCCTCAGTTTTGTGATTTATAACCCCGGATAATTCACAAATTTCCGGCGAATAACAGACGAGCGCGGGTTATAAATCACAAAACTGAGGACTTTATTTCTACAATAAAATGTTCTGATCGGCTGTTACCTGGTGATAAGGAGTCACCAAAAATAATTTGGCATAATTCCCCCCTCAGGGATGGAGGGGATAAATTACTAATGATGGGCTGATGGCTCATGGCCAGTGGAGAGTGGAGAGGTATGTTTTTATGGTATAATGGACCAACTATCTGTGAATCACATATAAACAATTGATGTAGTTCTTCCATAATTTCTGAAAGCTAAATGGTACAATAATAACATAGGATTATGTATGGCATAACAGACCAATATGAAAACTGTTTGAACTTTGGACGTCATTAATGTAATGCCCCTGTTCCACCAAAGGACCAAGTCCAGATCCTGTCCCCAACCCTTAATCGTGGACAGTCGGTGAAAAGAAGGTAAAATGGGCGGGAAAACTGGATCGGTGTCAAAGTCTGGGCCCCAGGCCGCCCTACAGAGTCCCCGACTGGTCTGGGACTAAGAATCGACTAAGCCATTTTTCTGATCGGTTTGATCCAAGATCTGGTCATAGACATACCGACTGGGTCCCAGGACACCTCAGGCCTCCTGGGACTAAGCCCCGACTAACCCACGACTAAGTCCCGACCTCCTCAGGCCTCCTCAGGCGTCCCCAGACCAATGTGGCCGATTCTTGTTTTGCAATGGGACTAAGGGTCGCAGGAGGCCTGGGACTAAGGCACTAAGGGTCTGTGACTAAGGGTCAGGGACTAAGGGCCGCAGGTGGCCTGGGACAGCATAGGACTGTGTAAATTTAGTCTGAGGAGGCTTGAGGAAACCTGGGACTGAACATTTTGTTTATGGTGGGAAAAAAGAGTCGGTTTGGGTCGGGAAAAATATCAAACATGTTTGATTTTTCTCACGGCCCAACGGACAACTACCAGCCCTTACAGGACGCCTGGGACTAAGCAAATTTTTCAAACCCACCCTCAAAAACCCTTAATCGGGAGCCTTAGTCGTGTGGTGGAACACCCACATAAACTGTAAATTTGTGAAGAATGTTAAAATGTAACGTGTGTGGAATGTGCATTGTGTGAATAGATGTCATAAACAAAGCAAATATTTATAATTATACACACAATAAGTCAAAACTTTTTTGTGGAAATGGTTACAATTTGAAATGGGTGTGTGGGCTGCTGAACTGTCGTACATACAGATTGAAATATAACAAAGATATCACTTCACTGGACTTTGGTCAGTATTAAGAAAATTACAATGGAGATACTCTTTGAAGCATTTTGAAAGCTAGGTTAATAGAAATATAGTTTAATAGTACATTGACCTGTTTTTATAGAAGCGTGTAAAACTAGTTATAAATGTGTAACACATAACAATGATATTATGTGTATATTACTATGCATGTTTCATGTAGTATGTCTGTTTATTTTTATGCTCACTGCAGTAAATTTACAGAAGTTAAGGAGAGAATCCTTATCGGTGCGTGTTGTATGTGTAAATAACGTGGCTTTCTTTGTTATTGAAATGTGCTTCAAAAGTTTGTATAAACTATGAAAACTGGAAAGGAAACCACGCACACAAGGTGACATTCATTATACAAGGGATTTCTAATTGATATTAAACAGACAAAAAGTAGTTAACGGCAGATGACGTCATTCTTATGAACTAATCGTGAAGTATTTAGTATCGAATAATGTGGAAATTGTGGAGTTGTTTGGTCAGAGAAAACCAGTACATACAGTAGACAGAGTTTCTGTCACGTCGCCAATTGTTATTGCTGTACTGATGGACACAATGGCAAGGGACAGAGCTCACATGTACTTGTTTTCTGTGTAAAGTTTTAGCGGGTGGAGCACCAAGCCCCACCTTATTCAGTGCTCCCAGTGAAAATTGTTCTTGTTTATCAATACCTTTGATTGGGTATTGGTGTATTGCCAATTAAAACTGGCGCCAAAGTCATTTATACTTCATTCAACATTGGAAAGTTAAAGGGGCAAGACGCCATTTTACATGAAAAGTTTTAGGAACTTTTGGACTTTGTTTTTAGCCCTCAATGTTGAATTTTTTAAGTATTGGCGTGACATGTGTTGAGTGTTCTTCGCAGTGCAATTACAGAATTAGTTGAGCACAGAATCCAGGAGGGTTAGTGCTTTGATTATTGCAAATCTTGCTCTGGGGTGCTGGAGCCACGGAGGAGGGATGAGTTCATTTTCATCTTAACTGTTATTTTATATATTTTAGTACATTTTAGTTTTTTGGTTGATTTTATTTTGAATATGGAACGCTAGTTTCCTGGTTTCTACTATCTTATGTGTAATGGGATTGATTATTTGAACTCATCCGCTTGTTAGATCTGCAATACTCAAAGCACGGAGTACTGTATATATTTATTTCAGAAACAATGACAACAACTGCTAGATAAACAATAGTGAATGATACAATACTAGTGATTTCGTGAAGTTATCAGTAACATAAACGTGACAATGGCTCCAGCCAAGGAATTTCTTTGTAAAAAATGTAGCAACATTCACAAACGGCCAATTAACAGTGAATGTGCTTTTATGGAAGATAACAATGAGGCTAGTGCCTTATCTGTCAATGATATTGAAACATCCAGTGTGAATGACTCAAATGCTCTTAACTTGCATTCGATCCCCGTCACGGCCTGAAGTGGGAATGCTGGTAGTTGCTTACCGTTGGTCGGCAGTTTACAGTACAGAACCCTGACGAACTGTATGTACTGGTTTCCTCTGCCCTTCCAACTACCCGTTGTGATATGACCTGTACAGTGTTGAAAGTGGCGTAAAACTCCAAATAAATAAATCTTAACTTGCAAATTCTAGCTTAATTGAAAAGCCTAGGTGGCCGAATGTCCACAATGGAGGAGAAGATGGCCAGCAGGGAAGCCAAAGATGCCAGCTTACCAATGCAACAGCCTACAGCAGCAGCTACAGGTGGGACTGCTACACCAGCCGTGACAGAGAGTCACAGTGTGTCACAACTTGATCAGGTGGTCATTCCAACACTGGCTGCCCTGCAAGGAAGCCAACACATACAGACTGAGGTAGGCAAGCGACTGAGACAACTGGTTGACTTAAATGAATCAGGCAAGTCTAAGTCTCAGTGGGGTGGGAATGAAATTGTCTGGGTAAAAAGACAAGTTCCCTGGCCTCAGAAGTTTGTATTAGGTGGCAGTAACAAAGGTAGAATGTCCTATGATGCATTAAATTGGCGTCAATGGGTAGATGGATTCGCAACGATCGCAAGGGAAGAAAACAATAATGACCATTTTTAGTTTGTTTCCATAATTTTTACTACCTATGATGCCTTCAGGGCACAAATATAAATGTCAAAATTTTTCCATTTGTAAAAAAATGTGCTTAAAATTAATTACAGAGTTCCTGCACTGACAGGTGATTTTCCCAGTCTCCAAAGTTGAATAGTTCCAAGATTCCATAATTCCAAGACCATGGTATTACAAATTATTTGTGGAACAATACTGTTACCAATATTCTCCACTTTTCGTTCTGTAGGTCTCTGTGGAGCATGGACCTGTGATTTCTGGAATTAATATTGGTACAATGATAAAACATTATAATAACAGAATACTGTAACAGCAAATACTGAAACACCACTGGTGCTAAGTTTATAATGCGTTGTGTGCTCACAATGCACACATGCAGGTTTTCATTCATGTAAAGCTGCATGCTCATAATGTCCTCGTGCTACAATTCATTCTATGCAATTCATTCTGTTCACCCGCCCATGATTTTGTACAAACCCCAACTTTTGAAAATCAATTGTAAAACATCATCCTTTTACACAGCAAATAAGGAAGCTGAAGTGATGATAGAATTGAGTTGAATATCAATCTAATCTAATCTGGACTTTTATAGCGCTTAATCTCCATCACTGATGGACTCTAAGGCACATCTAAACATAAAGCAATAAATTCTGCATGCAAATTGTGCAAAATTGAACCCCTGATAACAAGCAGGAATTATTCTCAATTTACCAAACAAATAGGCTTGGTACATAAATCAGCAAAAATTCAGGAACTACAGTTTCTTCTAAATGTTCTTCCTTATATATTTCTGTATCTGTGTTAACCAGTGCTGTAAAAATGATCTGCGCTTAGTTTGTCAGATTTATAGTTGTGGTTCCTTTTTTTAGCTATAAATATACATTCTCCAAAGTCACTGTCAAAAGCCACTATAAATAAAACTGTCTGTCTTTCAATTCCAGGATGTCATACTGTATTTATGAACACATTTTGTGGTTTGGAAATGAGTATTTATTCAATTGCTTGAATATCATGGTTAAACATTTTGTGACACCTAAACTCAATACACAGACTGTAATGAATTACTTATAAGAACATCACAGGATATTTTTTTAAAAAGTGTGATATGTGACATTTGATGACAAAGTTTAAAATAATTGCAGAATAATATACCTTTTGATAATTACTGTAAAGAAAAAAAGAAAACTTTTTTATGTATATTTTGTCTTTGTTTTGTTCTTCGTCTTTGTATTTGTGTTGTAAGTGTAATGTAACTATGTAAAAAGAACAATAAAAAAAGATGTCATGTTTATGGCTTCTGGAGATGTCAAATAGACCAGGCCAATTTGACATTTAAAATATGTCATTTCGAATTTCAAATAAGCATGAGCTTTGCATGTCTTCCCCAGTGTCTTTTTGATTTCTTTTTGATATCCTATTGCCTGCTGGGTAGTTACCGGCCTGTCAGCTCCAGTGGAACACCTGCCTTACCTTAACTACCCGATTATGGTAACACTCTCGCCTCCCACCTCTGAGGCCGTGGTTCGATCCCTGTCACGGCCTCAAGTGGGAAAGCTGATAGTTGCTTGCCGTTGGTCGGCAGTCTACAGTACAGAACCCTGACAAACTGTATGTACTGGTTTCCTCTGCCCTTCCAACTACCCGTTGTGATATGACCTGTACAGTGTTGAAAGCGACGTAAAACCCCAAATAAATAAATAAGTACTCGATTACACTTGGGTACTTTAGGTAAGGACTACTCTGTATCTAATACAGGTACTCTATTCCGTATTTAACAGAATGAACACTTGTGACAGGCTGGTAACATAATTTTCTACTCCATAAAGCAATTACAATATTGCACTATTAAAACATCATTGGAAATAGCCAGTCGGGGTTTTTGATTTAATATTAAACAGAAAAATCATTATGTGAAAAATATAAGGTGACATATAGTTGAGTACTAGATGTGAACTAAAGTTTTGAAAGAAAAAATGAATTTTGAAAGTTGGAAAAAGTAAACAGTAGAAGTCCATAAAGAATGATTTATAGGAAACTTCAAATGGAACAACATTCACAGTATCCATGTGTAATATGTGTGTGATACAGAGAGTATTGTGTATTTCTTTCCAGTTTTCAGCTTTTACGGATCAATGATTCTCCATATTTCTGGGCTGTGAATCAAGTGAAAATGTAAAAAAAAACCTGCGTCTAGTGTGATCAATAACAAGACTACCAACAGAAAAACAGATGATGTTGTTCACTTTTAACCCCCAAGCTGTTGAAAACGACAGGGTCTGCCGTTTTGAAATGGCAGACCCTGCCATTTACATTCACTAGGTTTAAATAAGGGCTCTAAATGGCTGAGCGATGTAAAACGGCAGACTCCAGCCCCCAGCCATTTTAACTCTTTTTCTAGCTGTTACTTTGTTACCTTTTGAATTATTGTTTGTCTTCTGTGTGATATAAGTTTAATGTTTCATGAAAATTATTTAATTTATTTCCATTATTTGCCATTTAAACTTAAAACTTAAAAATTAAATTTCAAATAGCAATATAATTATATCAATATATAGTAATTATGATCACTTAAGCAATAGTTAACAAATCAACACAATATGGATGACTTCCACACTGTTATGAAAAGACTAGCCAGTGGAAAGCCATTCTTTTCATGTAGGATTACTTTCTGATGTATTGTCTTATATGCAGGCTGGATTTAACATAATGAATTGAATTTGTGGAAGCCATACCTTTTTCTGGTGATTAGTTCACAGGGAAAGATAATCAGTTTATAACATTTAGGCCCTTTTATGTACAAATAACATGTCAATTCACAAAAGGATGCATTTCAAACATTTATAATGTGTGTACTTCACCATAGCAGTGAGCTTTTTGCCTAAGGACAACTTTAATGAAATGCAAATGTGTATAAATAAGTAATGTACAAAGGAGGGCTTTTAATTGCAATTACATCAAGCAGTAGAATGGTTGTTCTCTTCAATTGTGGCTGGGTTGCATACAAAAGTCAGTTGGTACTTATGTCATTATTGCATACTATCATATAAAGTATATATTCATGTTATCTAGTTGGCTGGGTCATTTTAAATGGCAGCCTGCTGTTTAAAATGGTGGACTGCCATTTAAAATGGCGGACTGCCATTTTAAGCGGCGGAAGGGGTCAAAATGGCATGTAAAACAAATACTTGTATTTCTCTCATCTCTTCTGTTCATGTTGTTTTTGTGAATGGTCGTAGTACTACAAACAAATAACAACATCTCTTTGAAGTTTGAAGTCTTATGTAAAAGGTAAACTATGAAAAAGTGTGTATTTTGTGGTCTTGTAAAGTGGTCATTATTTTCCCAGTGAGACACACTTTCGAATACTTTACTACCTTCAAACTCTCAAACATTTTTATTTAACCCCACAAAATAATACACTTTTATGGAATGTTTTAAAAACTCTTGACAAACCAAATAACCTAAATCTCAATATACTTGAATTGCAGTTCTTTATACATTCACCTCTGTTTCTGTCAATATTGTTAATATAATTTTGGGTACTAATAACCATGACTTTACACTTGTTACTAGTATTTCTTCTAATCTGTGGAGTTTCTACTCAAAAATAGATAGCGGGAATAAAAGTGACTATAAAATTGATCATAACTCAGAAAACTTTTTTGGCAAATGAACTGGGTAATTTAACTGATTTAACAAAATTAAAACACACTTACGTCATCTTGTTGATGGAAGGTTGAATTACTCTGTGATGTACACTTTTGTGGACTAGTAAATGAGCACCAGAAATAGTTATGCATTTGCATTATGCAGAGTTATAATTATGCATTAATTTATTTCAAATTTATTTTCTCAGTTTTCAGTATTTATCCCATGATTCAGACAAAAAGGTTTGACTGTACCAGGTGTATGTTATTAAAGACAAAAAGAGTGCATTATCTGAAAATGATACACACTTTTAACAATATAATGACTTCACCAGTGTGCTTGACATATATAAAAATACCACCCCTCAAATTTTATGTAAATCAGCATTGCCACATTAGGTCTGTAATTACCCAGGTTACTTCCCACAGGTGTACACTGTAAAAACAGTGTACAATTTGGTGTTTAATTAAAATCTATGGAATACTAAGCATTTTACAGGTATTCGTACATAGTCTTTGATCTCTTATCTGTTATTCAATTGGGCAATTTTTTCTGTGGTTTTGCTGTTGAATATCTTGATTTTAAAATATCTTCTGCAAAGTTTCCGATTAAATTTTCTAAAAAACGGGCTTTTGTATATGATGAACAATAATTTGGTTGGTTGTTTTATAACTATCTGTGAAATATTAAACATTTTACAAGTATTTTAACATAGCCTTTAATTTCCCAGTGTTTTCTAATGGGGATATTTTTTTTCCGTGGATTTGATCTTGAATATCTTATTTTTAAAATATCTTCTACCAGGTTCCAGTTTATTTATCTATATGAGGCTGCCACGTATACTAAAGAAAAAAATGGTGGATAAAATCTACCGAAAATTAAGCATTTTAAAATATCTTACATTAAGTTTCCAATGTTTTTACCTATATATGGCCATTCTGCAAACATTAATGAACAAATTTGGGGCTGTGCTGTTAGACCATGACAACATATAAGCATTACAATGATACATGATGAAATGAAATGCATACATGAGATATAATATTTTTTAATTTCTAAATATATGTACAATACTAAAAAGACATCTTTGATAAGAGTTTGAGGTCACCTTAAATTTGGAAGAAGCTAACTAAGGCGCCTCACTTTTGTATCCGTTAGTGGTACCCATTGGTTTTTCTCGTTTTTTATTTGAAGCAATGGATCATTCTGATCCCCTGAAGTAATTAACAGTAGATTTCTGATAGCTTGGAGTGGACATAGTGCAGATGCACCTAAGGATAGAATTTTTATAATTTTGATGGAATCTCTAGTTTGCATCGTTTTAGTCCATTTAATATCAACTTTATAGAGAAGGGAGCCTTTGGCAAATTTTTAACCTTTTCTGTGATATTATCTATGGATGGAAGAGTAAGTACGACTTCTGTGCCTAGATAGTGATTTTTATTAATATTTGAGTTAACTGCCCTACCCTGGGGAAAGCTCAAATCCATAATCAACCTCCTATGTGCTGCTCCAGGTTTTCTCTGGTCATTAAAGGAGCTACGTGCAAATTGGGGATGGGTATATGCTCAAATGGACCATGAATGGCCCCAAATGCAATTTCCTCATTTATATATTCTTCAATATCCTTTGGAAAGGCTAGGCCAGTAAAGTGATTTTGTAGTGGTGCGTTTCTGTCAAAGTCGAGAGAGGAAAACCGTATTTTATTAAATACGGGAGTTGCTGGTCCCAGTAACCTTGTAGCATCTTTTGCCACTCTTCATATCTTAATTTTGAATGAACTGTGACCTGACTGGACAGTAAATTGTACTGTTCCTGATTTCTAACTGCATTATGCAATTCAACCGGATCCAAACCCCGAAATACACCGTTATCCGTGGTTAGAAGTAACAACTTGCCCAACGGTATGAAGCCAAATTTGTCAGGGTTTTGGTATGCCCAATGTTGGTACATGGGATTCGGACTTGCTTTTGATATGCACAATTTATTTTTGTTTGTTGTATGAAGTTCTAAATCATATTTATCATCAACACTTTGCTTCGTACATGGGTTTATTTTTTGTTGTTTTTGGTATGAGAAGGCCTGATGATTTGGTTAGGTAATTACAACATTGGGTCCCCACTTTTTGACACCTTTGTTAAAACTTTTGTTTTCTTTGAGATTTTTGCCTGTTCTTGCATTTCACTAGATTGTCTTCTTTGATTATGATTTTCGTATTTCTAGTATTGTCATTACCCACATACTGTTCTTCCTGTTCAGGGGAAATGGGGTGAAAACGGTCTTTCAGTGTAAGGTTACAGGTCATATCTCTTGAGTCCAATCTTGGTACAACTTTATGGTTATCAACTTTCACATTTTTAACATGATTCATAGCTGGAGGGCGGTCTGGGTTGCTGTTGCACTTATCATGCACCTGCTGACGCTGATGTTTGTTTAAGCCTGGAGGCTTATAGACAGTTTATCCTGTCTATTTTGTTGGTTTCTGCCCAGTCTACTTTCCCTTCCTCCATCCTACAGAATAATACTGCATGTGCAGCCTTTGCAGATTGCCAACTGAAATCATTTGCATCCTCCATAGGTCCCCCTAAGTATTCTCACATGGCATTTTTTGTATCTACACCTATCTCCTCCCTAGCCATCATTGCAAATCCTGACACCTATTGACACCAATTTAAACTATCGTATGAAACCCTACTCTTGTTATTACCCCCCTCTCTGGGACTTGCCTGATGTGTTGGTCCACTTGTGCCTGTATCTGCTCAGAGCTCTGCAATGTTGCCGTGGATGGGACTACCACTTGGTCCAATTGGGCTGCACTTGCACTGGCAGTTGTCGGGGCTGCAGCTATTTGGTGCATTTGCCTGGTGTCATCTCCCTTTTTCTCTACCATCTGTTGCTCCATAGCTGTCATTCGACCTCAGAGGCTCTTGGGTTCTGCCAATATCTGAATGGTCAAATCATTAGCAGCACTGGGTGTTGTCACGTCTTATCTGGTAGCTAACATTTCAATTTGAGAGTCATTGTCACTATTAACATCCACAAACAGGCATTTGCTGTTGATTGGTTGCTTATGCATGTCCCCACATTTTTTGCATAGATATTCTTTTGGGGCCATTTTTTATGTTCTTACAGATAATATCAGTTTAAAAATAGTTTTTCAACAGTTTTACTGAAACACAATAGAAGCACAATGTGCTTTGATTAATACGAGAGCGCCTAAGCAGATGAGTTGTAAAATGAATGTTGCAGAATGGGAATATGCAATGTATAATGTTACAAGAACAGTGAAATTTAAAATGAACTAAAATATAAAATATAGTGTGATATAAGCAAAATAAGAATCAACTCATCATAAACCAAAGCACTAATCCTCCTGGATTCTGTGCTCGTTAATCGTCCTGTGAATGAGTACAGAACAGCAACAACACATTGCATATGTATGTCAATATCCATCCAACATTGAAGGGCTTCAACTTAAAATCACTAAAGTTTTTTGTACAGTTCTGTAAAATGGCCTCCTGCCCCTTTAACTTTTCAATGTAGAATGACAGAGAAATGTAATTGGCGGCAAAATAAATGGGCAATAGATCGATACCCTATTGACTATATCGATCTACAGAAATATCTTTTGCTGTGGTGCACTGATTAGGGTGGGGACGACTGCTCCACCGCCCCAACGTAAATCCTATTTTTTATATTGATATATATTTGACTTATTTAAAATTATTTTAAGACAGCAAATATGTCTCATGCGATGCTGTTTATATATTTACAGTGCCTCATAAACACAGGTGTTTAAGGTGGCCGCTGTATGTCAACTTGGTACTGAAAGGTTAATGTTAACTGTCTCTCCCTTTATCATTTGATTTCTCAATGCAGTGTAATTGGTCTATTCACTCGTTGATATAGATATATAACTTTAAGATATCTTATGTTAAGTTGTATGTGTAATAACCAATGCCCAACAATTCTACATATAATAATGGACAATTTCCTGGTTGTTACATTGAAATCGTCCAATATCAAGTATTTCCCAGGGCTTTTAACATAGCCTGTGTTTTCTCAGTGTTATCACACTGAGACATTTTTTCCCATACGTGTTGCTATTGAATTTCTTCATTTTAAAACATCTTATACCAAGTTTCCAGTTAAACTGCCTACAAACGAGCGTTCTGGACATCAGAATCAACATTGTGGTCTTTGTTTTATCAAAATCACCCAATAAGTGAGCATTTGACAGTCTTAACATAGCCTCTGATTGCCCAGTGTTTCTAATTGGGTGATTTTTCCTGTGTTTGTTAATGCTCAGTATCGTACTTTTAAGACATGCAAAGTTTCAAGTTTAATTATCTATAGACGAGGATTCTACACAAATAATGGATGGTTTAGTGGTAGTGCTATGAACACCTTTCAAATATTAAGCATTTTACAGGGGATTTGAAATCATTTTTATTTCACAGCATTATTCAATTGGGTGATTTTTTCTGTGGATGTTGGGGATCAATGTCTTAATTTTTAGGTTGTCTGAGTGTGGTAAGTTCTCAGTAAAGTTATTGATGGATGAGTAATCTTTGAATATCTTATGTGAAATTCTTAGTTTAATTATTAATTGGCGAGTATTTTACTCATAATAATGAACAATTTGGTGATGGTTTTATTAAAGTCAGGCAGATATTAATAATTTTACTGGGATTAATTGTCAATTGGAATATATTTTATAATAGCTTTATGATTTAATTATCTAATCAACATTTATTTAATGATAGTAAACAACTTCCTAATCTTAATTTATATATATTTATATATATTAATCCTTCAATATTTCGGTTAAAAACTGTCAATTGCTATCAGACAAAGAGGCATTCAATTCATTTAATCCCCAAACACAAAACTGTTATTACTTGTGCCCCTAGCCATTAATTGACACCATGTTCATTTTTATTCTTTCACCTACTTGGACCTTGGTTATAGAGATATATTTTCTGAATAACCCTTAAATGGTATCAGCCTCCCTTTATCCCTTTCAATTGTTTAATGAACCATTTGATAATTATGTTCTTTAATCTGCCAGGGATATGGATTGTTTTTGATGTTGCAGTACAGTATATCATTTACAAACACCAATTATAATATCATCCAATGAACTTAGGTCAAAGACAGTCAACATGTCATTGAAATCCCATCAAACAACCAGACCTCTGGGAAAGACAGCACCTACATTTCATGTGTGTGAGCAATTTCTCTACACATGGATACATATAAATCAGAGCCTCTGGGAAATACCCAATTCTGGGTGTAAGGGTAGAATATATAATGAACATATTATGGAGCCCAAGTGATAGGATCCAAATATTATATAGACTTCCTTAACCTAATTTATTCATGTGATCCTGCTCTTATTTTTGATTGTTTGATATTAAATCCCTCATTTTCCCAGAAATTGCTAACAAGCTTCAGAATTTCTTTGAAACCTTTCATACTAATGTATATTTTAGATTTTGTGTGATGTGTCAACCACATGATATTTGAAATCTACAAGAAATTTTATCATTAGATATACCTGTTGACGTCACCTTTCACACACCTGTTTATAGAATGTCCAATATGTCGACCTATTGACCACATGTATTTGTAAAACTTCAAATCTACTACATCTCCTCATTTGCATAATTTTCTTTCAATTTGTAATTTTAAATATTAATTTTTATATTTATACTTCCACAGGGGGATTCTGCTGTGTTATATGAAATGTCTTTAAATTAAGATATTGAACAGCCCATGAGAATTAATCACCCAACTGAATAACACTCAGAAATAGAATGATATCTTAAAAGTTCTGTGAAATGTTTAATATTTGGATGATTTTAATCAAAGAAATACCAAAGCGTTCATTATTATGTGTGGAGTAATAATCGATTATAGGTCATTTGCTTGTAAATTATACACAACATATTTTTAAAATTAGATATTGGACAGTAAAACACACATAAAATAGCCTAATTAAATAATACTGGGATATCAAAGGCTATGTTACAATTCATGTAAAAATTCCTTGATATTTGTGTGATTTTAATTGGGCAAACATCAAACTGTTCCTGTCTACTTGTACAATGCTTGTTATGAAGGTAAAAGCTAAGCTTTAAATGTCTTTAAAATATTTTTGCACGTGAAGTAAAATTGGGGTCCATATAAGCCTTCCATAATATCAATTAACTGTTTGGGCAGTGGATCAAGATCAAATTAGGGCAAAAGTTCATACAATTGTTCATACTAAACTCAAGCTGATTTTTGGTTCAGTACATACAGTTGGTCAAGGTTCTGTACTGTAAACTGCCGACCAACAGCAGGAACTATCACCTTTTCCACTTGAGATCGGGCCTGGATTTCAACTCCAATCTCAGAGGTGGGAGGCGAGAGTGACTTGACTTTAATAAAAGCAACTCTAAATTGTTTCAATATTATATGTAGAATTCTCTTTTGTCAGATAATGAAACATAATTACTAAAATTATAAACCACAAGCCTTGTTAAAAACTGTGATATACACGCAATATTTGGGCGATTTTAACCAGAAAACCACTAAAGTGTTAATTATTATGTATAGAAAGTATGTAGCATAAAATCTAATCTAATCTACTGCTTTGCAGCCTCAATAATTTCCCCACAAAGTGGAACTCCGTTTGCTATAGTGACAAATACATAAGGCATAAGGATAGTGGAGGGGCAGTCAAGGTCAGTAAGCATGAGTTATTGGTGTGACCGTAGGGCAGGAGACTGGGTGGGGAAACAGGTGTTTCCTGAAGATTAGAAATAAAGCATGTCCTAACATTATTTCACTTAGATTCCTGTAATTACAATTGTGTCAATAAAATGGTCATTCCTAATCACTCAACTGCAAACTACCCATTGTATCAGAAAGCATTTATATTTGTATTGCGAGAATTTTAAGCAATTATCCATTTTCATCAAGGAATTTCATCACAGTTTTATGGTTTAGAAATCACTTTTATAGAGTCAAATTTACCCGTTTTCATCATAAATATCCTTTGGCGCATTTTGTACCTGTGATCCGTTATCTGTCCATTATTTACTGTTGCCCTTTTAGTTACATTAAAATGAATTTACTAATATAGAAGAAGTATTGTTAAATCCAGGGGTGGTATCCATTGACATTCCTATCTTAATCTTAGTCCCAACTTTAGGATTTTCATCATAACAATATGTCCTAATGAAATTTCTATTCACAAAGCATCATAGTATCATTTCTTAACATATTTTAGGACAAAAATCCTAAAGTTAGGACAAAGACTAAGAAAGGAATGCTAGTGAATACCACCCCAGATCTCAAGCAATTGATGATTGACAATCTTTCATAGTGTTGACTGTGAGGTTTGATGACTCTCAAGATTATGACCAACTGAAAGAGTTTCATATTTACAATCCACGGGAGGGAGAGTATACGCTGATGTTTTATTTTCTTTTAAATTTTATCACTATTGGTATATATATACAAGCCAAATAAAAATATGTAATTCAAATACAATTTTATTTTTCTTAACCTACACAGTACTTTAGCCAATCACACAATTTATATCACTTTGCATTTGGATCGCCATCACCTGATCTCTTCAGTCTTGTAAACCTCAGCACCTCAGCACAATAAGGATCAACAATAAATACAAGGTTGAATTATTAAAAATAATGTTTTTATTGTGAAAATTAAAAGGAAAATATTAGCGATTGTAGTCATTTAATTTGAATGGCCCAGAAAATTCTTACCAACTAAAACACTTCAGAAAAATAAACTACAGGATCGATAGTATAAACATAATCCATAAACCACATGCTTTGAAATAAGGTGTAAGAATTATCAAAATTACAGTATCTTAACAGAAAAATGTAAAACAAAATGGAAACTGTGTGAGTCCTTTAGGTGTGGTCATGTGACGAATATATGCTAAGTACAATAATACTTCAGCAAATGAAAAAAAATTAGATCAGTTTGTATCTGTATTACATTACGAGGTCTTCACGATGTTGGACAAATCATATGATACTTTAAAGTCAAATTTGTGGTTTTACATCCCGTTCAATGGACAGGGTCATACTGGGACAGACTTCAACAAGAATTTTAGGAACAAATTGAACCATTTTACCAATAATAAGTGTATGTACAATGTACAAAATTACCAAAAGGCAACAAGTTAAGCTGTATATGTAGCAGCACATTGTTGTGCCATGTGAAGGTCAGATAATATTTTCAATTTCAAAAGTACATATAAAATGTGCACATTTAGTGTAAAACTTTAGCTAACCTGTATGTATGGGTGCATTGTGGGTCCATCGGAAGATAAGAAAATATTTTAATTTCGTGCTTTTTATGAGTTTATAATTGATTAGGACTCATCCTGTGTTAAATTTCAACTGAACGCAGTGTCCAATAAAGGGATCAATAAAAATGTTTCATCAGATTCATAATAAAAATCATCCAATGAATAAATCATAATCAGAGTAGTGAATAAAACCCATAAAAGATCTCAATACCTGAGTGAACTTAGACAACTACCAAAATGTGTATTATTTATGGTTAACTACATCTAATTAAACTGGGGTTGGTTTCACAAAGATCCTCAGACTTAGGCTAAGTCAGGTATTTAAATATGCAGACAATCTTTTCAGAAATTCTTGGATCCAGATCACCTAAAAAATGTTATTTTACTTGTGCCATTGTCGACGTTTCCTGAAAATATCAGCAAATCTATTACTATAAATCTAGCCACCTGCCTTTCAATGTATATCTTGTTTTCTGTATAATCTTTGTTTAAAGCTAATTAAATGGGAAACTAGATATAAGGTATCTTAAAGTAAGGTGTGAAACTGTAAAATCCATGCAAAGGCCAATTAATTAACAAATAGAGTTTGAAGTACATGTTCTTATGTCTGTAAAATACTCAAGAATTTGTATTAAAAACCACCAAAATGTTGACTATTATGTGCAAAATGTTTGTCTATAGTTACTTAAACTGGAAACTAAACATAAGATATCTTGAAATTGATGTATTGCCTATAGGTAATTAAATCAGCAACTAGGTGCAGCTATGTTAAAAGTAACATGTTGAGAAGCAACATATACAGATGAATAACATTGCCTATGATGTGATGTCTGAAAAATTGTCAATATTTGGGTAATTTTATTCAAACAATAATCATATTGTACCATATTATGTGTAGAAAGCTTGTCTATGGCTGCTGAAACTCGGAACTGGGTATAAGATATCTGAAACATACAATATTGAGTAGCAACATACAGGGAAAATGGCTTAAGTAAATAACAATTGAACATCAAAGCCTTTGCTTCAATTCATGTAAAATACTCATGATTTGGACTATTTTAATCAGATAACCACCAAAATGGTTTCTTTTTATGTGTAGAATGCTCATAGGTAGTTATTAGAAACGAAATTACCCACAATATAGATAAAAGGTAACATACTGAGCAGTAATAGTTATTGCAAAATTCACCCTGTTGCAATATTACTAGCAAATGAAAGCTTAGGTTTAAAGCCTGTAAAAGACTCAAAATTTTGACTATTTTAATAAGACAACCAGCCAATTGTTCATTGTGCATAAAATGTGTGACCATTGAAAATTGAACTGGAACGTGACCAAAAGATATTTAGAAAAAAATAATATGTTTTAAAGCAACATTCACAGACATAATTACTGAATTAAATCCACCAGTGAATCAATGTATTGGGGCCATGTTCTTCAACAGTACTTAGACTGTTCCTAACTTAGATTCTAAGTTTTTCTCAAGCTTTTATTAACTTAGATCAAAGTGGTATTTATCAGCATGCCCAACTCTAAGGTAACCTTGGATCTCTACTTAAATTTCAAGTTATCTGCAGACGTAGGTTAGATGATATGATGTTTTTAAAATATGCAATTATTGCAGGGAATCTTGTGTATTATTGATATTAGGCTCAGACAATATCAAAAACAGCATTTGCCCTCAAGAAAATGAGCTTTTTCATAATTTTTAACAAAGCAAATGATTCAGTGACAAAATAAAGTCCACCTTACGTAAGAATTGTTGGGAAATAAGACTCTTCCTAACTTTGATATACTAGTATTCAAGTTTACAGTTACTGTACATGTACCGAGTTTTCCTAACTTAGAATCAAATTAAGAAAGTAGAGGCTGACGAATACAAAATCCAAGTAATACTTTGGTAAGTAGAAAATCATTCCTAACTTGGATCTAAAGAGACCCTTAGCAAAATGTTATTGAAGAATATGGCCCCAGGGGCCGATTTCACAAAGGGACTTAAGTCCAGATTTAGACTTAAATTTAAGACTTTGGTCTTAAATTTTGTCAACAGAGTGTTAAGTCTGTGGTCTTAGACTTAGCTGATTTCACAAAGCAGCTAAGCCCATGAAATTGCTAAGTCAGTAGACTTAACTTTAAGTCTGGGAGGTAGTGGGCTTAAATTTTGTGAAGAGGACTTAAATATGGCCGCCATAAACTTTTCTCCACTTCAAAATTTGAAATGGCTGTAAATAAAGTATAAATTATACAAAACACCTTACTGAAGTAGTCTTTGGAAGTTTATATGATGTAACAAGGTTTTCTATTTCAAAACAGCACTTATCCTTAGATAACATGCATCAAATGAAGGATATAAAATGTCATATGACACAGAAAACCACTATTTGATAAGCTTGGACTTAGCTAAGTCACCCCTTTATGAAATCCATTTAAGTCCCAGACCTAGCTAAGACCAAAGTCTTAGATTTAAGTCCCTGACTTAGCCAGTAAAGGGATTTAGTTTAAGTTCTTTAGTGAAATCGGCCCCAGGTCTTGTGATATGCTCTGTCTGTTATTGTATGTTTACTCTTTAATCCTTGCCAAATCCAGCAGGTTCAGTTAAATGTTATGTAAGCAGTACTTCAACAACCTTTGCAGTCAAATTAAATCTAATCTCTGTGGCAGAGTACTTAGGATTTTTCTATGCAATCACTTGATTCTAAGTTTTGTCATTATAGATTCATGTCTGTCTACAGTATTTTTGCCTTTGGATACATCTCCTGTGCTTTCTATCATTTATTTTTTGGCAAATCTGCATGTAATTGAAAATTCAGAAATATTTCATTGTGTTGACAAAAAATCTAAAAGATGTCATCACTACTCAGCTAAAAGAGTGGCAATATGTGAACACAACCCACACATGGTGTGTTGTAATACAGTTTTAAATAGTAAAAACTGTATCATTATTGACTATGTACACACTGCAAGAGGTATATGGGACCACATAGGTATTTGACCAGCCTTGACCTACATATTACTTCAGTATATCAAACAGTTTAGACCAGTACTGGTTAATCTGAAGGTTGTATCTGTACAAGTGGTAGGTTTTTAATGTTAACAGTTATCCGTTAGTGGATTTGTATGAATATATTGAACTATAAAATCACCAATAAGTACATAGAACGTACACATTCAGTGAAAAACATAAAATCATTGTATATATGTATAAGCACAATGTCGATCCATGAGAAGTCAAAGCATATTTTCAATTTCAAAGGTTCATGTAAAATGACCACATTTATGCATATCCATCAGATTTAATCAGAAAAGGCACTGCATTGTTTCTTGTGAAGTGTAGAATGCACATATATAGGTATGTAAACATAAGATGTCTTATATTTACGTATTTATGCAATAACATAAATAGAAAAGTACAATCACCCAATTAATTTACACTGGGAGGTTAAAGCCTCAATATTTAAATGATTTTAATCAAATATTGTTTCTTTATCAAGTGTAGAATGCTCATCTTTTTAATTGGAAAACTAATCATAAAATAACTAAGATACTTAACAACATAATTAGCAGCAGTATCAACAAAAAATTAGCTAAATTAACAAGGATACTCAGAGAAGATATACCTCTGACATAGCCTAACACCTACAATATTCCTTGTAAGTGCAATGATAATGAATTCCTTCGAAAAAGTCCTGGATCCAGTTTGTAATCTGGATAACAAGCAGAATTTAGCCATCTGTCCACTGCAATGTTAAAATTATCTGTACAATACTTGTTTATAGCTATTTAATTGGGCAAGTATGTATAAAATTGCTTCAAGGTTGAATATTGAGCAGCAACCTCCGTGGAACAAAACGCCCACTGAGAAAGTGGATATAAATCAGACAAATAAATTGCTATGAAATACTCAACATTTGGGTGATTTCAAACAGCAGAATATTAATTAGTATGTGTAAAACGTTCGGTTTGAGTATTTACACAGGAAATTTAAAAAAACACATTTTAATTAAGATATTGAGCAGCAATAGTCACTGTAAAATCCACACAATGAAGTAATACTGGGAAATCACACATTTTATAACATTTAAAATGCTTAATAGTAGGACAATCGTTCATTAGAAATGCAAATTAAACTGACAAGTGACCATGACATATATAAGTGATGTTTAGCTGCAACATTCACAAAAGATTCACTCTTTTAAATAATGCTGGCCTATAAAATTATTAGTTTGAATAAAATGCTTTTAATTTGTGTGATTTGACTAATCAATTACCAAAATGTTTATTTTTATATGTAGAATGCTCATTTATAGTATAAAACTAAAAATGAATGTCTTCAGGTTAGTTCACCTAGGACATATTACATACTCCATTGGAAAACGTGCCTAAAGAATTAACGATAGGAAGTGAAAGCTTAGATTTTAATGTCTACAAATTGTCTAATATTTGGCGGTTTTTTAATCACACAGCCACCAAATTGTGCATTATTGTGGTTCAAATTCTCGTATATAGCTATATAAAGTGGAAAAGGAGAGAAATATATATTTTACATTAAAGATATTGAAAATAACCTCCATGAAAAAAATGTCAAATTAATTAGGACCAAGATATGGAAGGCTATGTTTAAATATCTGTAAATATATAATATTTTGACAATTGATAGAAATAATACAGCCAATTAGGAGGTCTTTAAATTAAGATATTGAGTAGCAATATTCACGGAAAAAACTGCCCAATTAAATAAAATTGAGAAAACAAATACTCTGCTTCATTTGGATGTAAAATAGTTAAAATTTGTACAAATGTTTTCAGACTTACATCCAATTGCTTGAACAATTAATAAAATTGAAATATTAAAGTATATTTGGATGAAATGCTCAATACAAAGTGGATTTTAATCAGACAACCTTAAAATTGTTTCTTATTTTGAGTGGAATATTCATATTTATACATAGTTAACACCAAACTAAGTATGAGATGTCGCCAAATTAAGGCAATAAGCAGCAAAATTATTAAAGAATAAAAATCATCTAGCTCAACAAGAGTACTAGGAGAATACGTAGAGCCAAATACCTACAAAATTTCTGGTCAGCGTAGTGATGAGGAAATCCTTTCAGAAATTCCTGAATACAGTGAGTGACCTAGATCATCACTAAAAGTGAATCTTCTATTCCTTATGTGATTGTCAACATTTTTTTTTAATATTTCCTCAAAATCTGCCCATAAAACAATCTTATCATCTCTCCTTCAAAGTGTATGTTGATATTTGTATAATGCTCATCTATACCTAATTAAATAGGAAACTAGACATAAAATGTCTTCTAAGTAAGATATTGCTGGTAGTTGCTTGCCGTTTTTCGGCAGTTTACAGAACCCTGACGAACTGTATGTACTGGTTTCCTCTGCCCTTCCAACTACCCATCGTGATATGACCTGTACAGTGTTGAAAGCGATGTAAAACCACAAATAAATAAATAACTCTAAGTAAGGTATTAAACAGCAATATCCATAGAGGTAAATTAAACGCTCCATAAATTAACACCGAGAAATAAAGAATTAACAATGATCAATTTTTGGATAATTTCAATCAGACAACCGCCAATTTGCATATCATGTTGTATGAAAAGGTTGTCAATAACAAATTAAACTGGAAAATAAACATAAGATAGCTTAACAATAAGATAAGACAAACACCAAATTGTGCCCTATTATTGTGTACAATACTCATCTATTTCTAAATTAAACTGGGAAGTTGGGTAAATTGTATAAAACATAAGACATTAAGCAGCAACATTCCAGGAAAGAAATCACCAAAGACATTAACACTGAGAGAACAAAGTCTAGGTTTTTAAACCTTACAAAATACTTAATATCGGAGAGATTTTAATAAGATAGTCACGAAAATGCTCATTATTATGTGTATAAGGCTCATCTATAACAAATTGTTAAATTCCTAAAATTTGAATTCCAAATATTAAGATATCACACAGCAGTACTAAGGTAAAACTCACACAAATAAACTACACTGAAGGATTAATGGCTCCATGTAAACCATGGTAAGTCCTCAATATCTGAGTGATTTTAATCAGAGAGTCATCAAAGTGTTCACATTTTTGTGTAGAATGCTCGTCTACAGCTAGTCTAACTGGGAAGAGAACATTAGACATCTTAAGTGAATTGAATTACTTTCCAGTAACATTCATGGAAAAACTGCCTTACTATTTAGCAATGTATAACTTTTAACCATATAAAATGATCATTAATTGAATGATTTAATCAGCCAGCCATCATCAACAGAAAATTATTGTTTGATTGATTAACACTGGGCGATCAAAGTGTATGTTTAAATCATGTAAACTACACCATATTTTATCAATTTCAATCAGACAAACATCAAAATGTTCATTACTGTGTGCAAATTCTATAATATATCATAAAGCTATGCATACGATGTCCTACAAATAGTTCAGTTACATATCTTCAACAACAATTGTTGTGTCAATAGTTTAGGTTGCACTTGCCACAGAGCATCCATGAAGGTATTTTATTATTTAATATATAGAGCACTCAAAGAGCACTCAAAGAGCGCAGACCTCTGCCAAAGGGAGCTCAATTCCTGGATTATCATCAAAATCCACCCTAAAATTATCTCCTAAAATCTAATCATTTGTTCCTGGTCACATTTAGAACATTTCCTGAAAATTTCATCAAAACTTTTTGTGTTATTTGTCTTTAAAAATTACATATCATGGATCCAGAAGATCCAAATAGTGATCCGGATCTCTCCCCAAATTGTGTTCTAAAATGGAGATACATATTTTAATTAAATATATATAATACTTAAGATCGATTGGCTAAATTGTTTGTGTACTTAAGTATGATTTAAAACAAGTACCTAGTCAGTGGTTCACGTCAGTAAATGGGACAGTGAAACCAAACGGCAGTCTAAAAACAATATACTGAAACAACAGAGAGCTTGAGCAGGGTTCCTCAGTGGTTGGATGATCATTCATTATTTCGTAAATAAAAATTAAGTGGGCCGCTGAACCACTTGTGGTATTATAAGGCACTAGCAAACCAAGATTGTCATTTGCCCATTGTTATGTAATATGTTTAATTTGCTCCATCATTGGTGTACTTGGATTCTGGTAAACATGCCAGTACCTGAAATGAATTATGTGCCTGTTTGGTCATTGTGTGAGTTTCTAATTTCTAATATGACTTTTATAGTGCTTAATCTACATCACAAGACAGACTCTAAGGCTCAACAACCAGCAAACAAGTGCTAAGAATTGAATGGAGTGGGGCTTGTTTGTGTCTCTTCATTAGAGTAGTTAATGTATTCACTTGGTCTTCAAATAAATCAAGTGGTGTTGCTCAGGCATTTTAATTCCACTTTGGAACTGGTGGTGGTAGACGAAACTCAATGATTTATTTATTTAATTATTTGGATTTTATCATCACTTTCAACACTGTATCATATCACGATGGGTAGTTTTATGGACAGAGGCCACCAGTACATACAGTCAGTCAAGGTTCTGTACTGCCAACTGCAGACCATCGGTAAGCAACTACCAACTTTCATACAATGGGTCAAGGTTTGAACTGCAGACCTCAGAGGTGTGAGGGGAGTGTTACACACTGTGTCACCATGGCCTCCCAGTGATTTCTATTTACTAATCCGTGTGGTATGTTTCTTTGGAAACCAGTCCAATTGATGCAACTGTCTGTACAGGTGAGAAATATGTGCATATTCTTTGAGTTATTTGCACCACTAAAGCCAAAAGTAAAATTACAATTATTTTTCTAGCTTTTTTCAAATGTTGGCTGATTGAGATGAAAATCATTATCTTTCAAGCGTCTGGTGACAAATAATCAGACAACGGCTAAGCATTTACAATTCAAGTCATTTTATTTGACTGATTTGTGATGGAATTGTAGTTTGTGAAACTTTTTACTTGAACAAAGTTTCTTGGGCATTGCCAAAGATATTGGACAAGGTTAAGTTTTGTTATGTGTCAATTATGTCATCCATGAAAAAAGCAAATGAGAAAATAATAAAGTGAACAGCAAATAAATCAAAATTAAGCGAATATAGACAGATGTTGACCTTTGAACATGTCAAAAGTTGCTTTTATCTTGTGTTGATTTTCATTATAAATAAATAATTATTAAAATCGATCTCCCACTCAGGCTCTGTGTGTGTCTCTCAACACTCGCATACACTATGTACTAAAACTTCCGCCAAAGAACTCAAGGATTCACTAAAATCACCGCATTATTGATGTGGACTTTCTCAATCTGCACACTAACTTTTGAGAATAGTTGATCCCCAACCCCACTCACTTTTCAGTTCCTTATCAAAGTTGCAACTCTGAAAAGCTTTACACTGTCTGTCTAGTGAGTTTTAAAATTACAGTTTTGTCTTTTTGTAGAAACATCCACTGAAACTTGATTGTTTATGTCTTAATAAATGGGCATACACATTATGGAATTCTAAAGAATAGTCATATATGAAAATTGTAGAGAAGAAAAATTCCTGCAGATTTATTTGTAGTTGTGCTAGACATTTTAGCAAAGGCTGATCATATATCCATGTAATAACCTCTCAAAATTCCATATGTTATGTCATACAATGTTGACATTTTTAAAGTAATTAATACTTAATAATATTTTTCATTTAAATAACTTCCACATTTATGGCATATATAGTCCTAACACGTCTGAGGGCAACGGAAAACAAATATTTTGTTCTGCATGCATTTTATGTTGCATTTATTCTTCACACAGTACACAATGAAACTAAATTAATATATGCTACATAAGATGTTTATGATGTACCCTGATTTCATTTTGTTCCTTAAAATAATTAGCAAAAAATCATTTTATCCCAGCTTGGTTATTCGTATGACCTCAATGCATTACACTGCTTTACGTTACTTCTCATTGCAAACTCCCTCTTGTGGCATGACCTATATAATGTTTCCAGTGCTTTTACACAACATCCAATCCAAATGGTACAATGATATCACCTAAGTAATGCTGTGCATTGTTCCTAACAAAACCCCACCCAGTTTGTTACAAGTGATATGATCTACATACACTTTTACATGGTCTTCCAAGCAGCACCCCACCCAATATACTACAAGTGATATGTTCTAAACAATGTTTTACATGGCTTTCCAAGCAACACCCCACATAATATGTTGCAAGTGATATGATCTAATGTGTCCAATTGTTTTCTTTTTATCTAGTGAAAGTTCTGAAAATAATTTATCTAGAAGTACAATCTGGATATACATGTTGCAGACATATTTTAAACAAGATTAAAAGACAAATACAAGATCAGAACAAGTAACAAACTGATTCTTCAACCTGATTCTTTAGACTATATGAATCATTAAGACGAAGCTATTGATAAATTTAGAATATGATACTTTACAATTTTGAAGGAAAATATTATTGGTGCTGACACTCAATCAGACTAATAATCCCAAGTACCCACTACTGTCCATGCACTAGCTGGTGGGCAATGGAATTCTCACTGGAATCAGTGATTTAACTGCTGACTCCAATTTCTATCAAAGTTTGTGGTGAGCTGGTGTGCATCATTCATGACTTGGTAATTACCAATGGGAAGCTTTGACCATTCTTATGTTCTTCATGGCCCATGCGTTTATTTTTGGATATCAAAAAGCACAAAAACAAAGATGGAGTAATAAAAGTTTGAATCCCGGATCTTATGTGGGAAAGTTGGTAGGTGATTACCGATGGTTGGCAGTTTAAAGTACAGTACCTTGACCAACTGTATGTACTGATTTCCTCTGCCCACTAAACTACCCATTGTGATATGAGTGTTGAAAGTGATGTAAAACCCCAAATAAAGAAATAAATAAAACAATTCATTTAACATTTTTCTTTAACAAAAGCATGTGCATTCTGAATCTATTTTCATGAACTTGTGTTTTTGACTAGTAAAAATACTGCATTACGTCATCTTCAACAGCCAAGGTGATATTGGGACATCCCTTCAGTATTGTCACTTGTGTCTCAACTTGTATTCACAAACAGGTTCTCAGCTAAGACCAAATTGAGACCAGTCTCAAGTCTTTCCAATGTAAACAAACCATATACTTGCAAATATATACAACATTTTCTAAAGATCAATAGTTTTTGTGTGTTTTAATTCTCAACAAAAATTATACTATCTTTTAAAATAAAATAGAAAATTATGTCAATTGTTTTTCATATAGCATGTCACACGATCTACTTCTTTGTTGCTATGCAGTCAGACAACACTGTTTCAAAGTGTTTCAAAGTAAGGTACTTTGAAACCAATATTTGTGCTATCAGTTGTTTCAAAAGTTTAGGCTGAGTATTATAGAAGTTATAAATTGTTTCTACTTTACCTTGAGACATAAGAAGTAAGTCTGAGACCAAAAACGGTTTCAGCTTTGAGACCAAAACTTAAGACTTGAGACAAAATTTGGTCTCAGCAAGTTTTATGAATACTGGCCCTGGTCATATCACAAGTGAATCCATGAATATGAGGAATCTACATTCCACGGATTATGCCTGTTTAATACACCTAGTTGAGTTCACTGTAGAAATAAAATTTTCTGAAAAACTGTATGCTCGTTAAATCTACTGTAGGTGTAGGGGGCTGGCTCTGCCCTCTTCATTTCACTGCTAAACCTTTCTCATCAAAAACGAGGCAAGCCTTGGAAAACCCCAAAGCAGAAGCAAAGGAAAGAAGTCTTAGCGTCTTTTTATGTAGATATGGAATAAAATATATACAATGATGACATAAGACACAACAGGTAAGTGCTTACGTAATTATCTGTGACTTTAAATGACAAAACTGATCAAAACAGACCGTATCGGACAAGATTATGACTCAGACAATATTATGACGACCCGTGTACAGCCATACAGACCCTCGTAATTCCACATTGAGGAGCTATGGATTCTGTTTAAAGGTAATAAAGGATGAACAGATTGTGTAGAACACATAGTGAGAGTACTATTCACAGTTTTAATTCACAGTTGTAATGTAACTGTATGCTAATTAAAACAGTACAGTACGTGGGCCAGGACCTGGCTCTGGCCTACTCATTCCAGTGGTGAACCCCCTTCTCATGGAAACAAACACTGCAACCAAGGGAAAACCCCATTTAGAAAAGACCTTTATTGATCGTTAGTGTAGAAATGGAGTAAAATATATAAAATAATGATATAAACCTCAATAAGTAGGTATAAACGTAATTATCTGTGGCTTTCAATGTTGTTTGTTTACTGCTTCCCTGCATAAGTTGGCCACGGGTCGTAAGTTGGCCGCCACTCATTTAAATGTATCAAACAGACAAATGTGTGGTTGCACAGGTTTTAAAAGTGGTCGTTATAATAAATCTTATTATAATAGACCATTCAAGAATGATACTGGCCTTTAGATTTATAGAAATTTCAAAATATGATGATGGTGGCCAACTTACGACCGGCGGCCAACTTATGCAGGGAAGCAGTACTATTTATATTTGCGTTCACTTTTACTGTCCCGTTCGGATGACTGTTACTGGGTGTAATAAGAGTGTCCCATAAAGTAAAGATGAAATGCCAAATAGAACAGAATGCAATTTGAGGAAAATTATTTATGTCAACTTCTCACCATAACTCTGTAGAACGTGAACACAAGACCCTTATTTTGGCTTGATTTTCAGTGTTGTTTTGTTGATTTTAGTATTTTAGATACTGAGATTAATATGTATTTCCGTTTCTAACAAAGTTAGGTAGTGTGCTTATTTACAGACCCGGGATGTGCATCTCATTAAAAATATTCTGTGTTCAATATGTCACAGCTATCACTTGTTTAATTAATTAGTGAGATTTTTCTTTGTGATTTCCTTTGCTTGCCTTAAGCCCTGTTCACACTATCCTGTGTGGTCGTAGTAACACATATTTGAATTATTGTTAACAAAATTTCACTAATGGACGGTGCATGTAGGTGATGCCTGTTTTAAAATGTTGCCCTCCAAAGCTATACTGCGCCCACCCATCTGGTATGTATATTTTAGGTTAGCACATGAGATATTATCTTATATGGAGGTCATTGAAGCTTTCCAAAAGATCAACCACATTCTGAAAAGGCTGTGTGTGTTGTGGATAATGTATCGTACCGAAAATGATTGCCTACTAGTTAAACCTTTTGAATACAGCCAAAACACAAAGCTATAATTGAGCCTTTGTTAGATTCTGTTCTAATACATTTATTCTATTCTAAACGTTTACAGGGGCCGATTTCACAAAGGGACTTCAGTCCAGATTTAGACTTAAATCTAAGACTTTGGTTTTTAATTTTGTCAAAAGAATGTTAAGTCTGTAGTCTTAGACTTAGCGGATTTCACAAAGCAGCTAAGTCCATGAAATTGCTGAGTCAGTGGACTTAACTTTAAGTCTGGGAGGTAGTGGGCTTAAATTTTGTGAAGAGGACTTAAATATGGCCGCCATAAACTTTTCTCCACTTCAAAATTTGAAATTGCTGTAAATAAATTATAATTGTACAGAATACCTCACTAAAGTAGTGTTTGGGAACCAGTAGTGGTAACAAGGTTTTCCATTTCAAAACAACACTTATCCTCAGATAAAATACATCAAAATGAAGAATATGTGGCACCAACATTATATTTTGAATAGATACAAAAGGTCACATGACACAGAAAACCACTGTGGTTATTTGATAAGCTTGGACTTAGCTAAGTCACCTTTGTGAAATCCATTTTAAGTCCCAGACCTAGCTAAGACCAAAGTCTTAGATTTATGTCCAAGACTTAGCCAATAAAAGGACTTAGTTAAAGTCCTTTAGCGAAATCGGCCCCAGGTCTTCATCTCTGGCCAAAGCAGAGTTTAAGATGCCACACCACTAACCAAATCAAAAATCATTATTTTTTTTACAAATGAGGTCCTGATTAGCCTAGTTGTTAGCAAGTTTGGTATCTAATCACAGGCTGCTATTTTTATGAAGGTTGCACTCCCAAAAGTGGCAATTGCTGAGGACCTGTACCAATACATTACCGTGGCTGCTGTTGAATGGGATGTGAAACAAAATTAATTCTGACTTACACTTTCTATAGACATAGAGAGGTCAACACCATAGAGATAAATATTACACACTCATAGGTGGCTTGCGAGGCCAACAGAGAACAGTGTGATGCAGAACAAAAAATACATATAATGATATATTATTAATGTATGGGAGTAATGAATTTCTCGAACAACTTTTACAGCGCTTAATCTAAATTATGAGACAGACTCTAAGGAGCAACAAACAGGAAAAATAAAGTTCAAAAATACTCAGCTGAAGTTTTTAAGATGTATGTAAGATACACCGAAAGAAGGTTATTATTATATAAAAGAATATATCACAGTTTAAGCACAGTTATGACTTTCAGAAGAGTTAGCTTAGCCTTTTTTCTATAAAATCTCTTTTAAATGGAAACAAATATATGGAATTTAGCTCATAGTGAAACACATTATTTGTTACCATTAAAAGCTACTTTTCTGTATATTAATATACCTTTTAGTAACTGAAAATAAATAAAGCATTCATCAATATATGAGTATTTAAAACTCCCTTACTTTGAAGACACTGAAACATCCAATGCAAAAAAAACGCCAAATTAATTTACACTGACAGATCAAAGTATATGGTTTAAACCTTACAAAATACTCATTAGTTTGCAGAGTTAGACAACTAGCAACTGATGACATAACACATAATATGTTATAACATGGTATTCAAAGAATTAAAATTGCTCTATTATTAGAAATGTATAAGCTACAATAAAACCCATCGGATCCTAATGAATGTTTACTGTTTTTTTCCAAGATAATGCTCCATCTGCAAGCTGTTTTGTCATTTCGGTGAATTTCCCACTGCTGTGTCGACAACCAATATGAAACAACTGGGATGAAGTAAAATAATTCTAAATAATGTTTAAATAGTGAGTTGAGTCCACGAAAGACATATATATGGAATCGAGAAACACCACGTCAAGGTGCTTTTCAAATATTGCTGATACAGTGACATCAAATACATGAATGGATAGACATTGGCCATGCTTTTAAGTGACTGTTATAACAATATATTTCAAGGCTATGTGTATTTATATCTAAAGCAATATGTGTGCACTCAAGGTTCCCTTTGACAACACTATTTTGTTTGTTTCTTGGTGTCACTTTATAGCTTCTGTCAATGAGTGTATTTATTTTCTATTGTACATCATTTCTTTGTTTATTTGTTGGCCAAATAGCTCAAAAATGGTCATATTTTATTAAAATCTGCATCAAAAGTGGACAATATCACAAGGAACAGATGGATAGATTTTGGGGTGATTCAGATCACTATCTGGATCCAAGAATTATTGTTTTCATTGCATCCTACATCAATAATGTCATCTTAGTTTCATGATTTATAAGAGTACATTGCAACATAGATAAATGCAGATTGTGGAATGCAGATGAAAGTTTTTAATTGTATAAGAATAATCATAACGGTAGCATTTCACTAAAACTTAGTAGGCGATCTTTATCTTGAGTTTAGGTGCTCTAAATATCGCATTTTTAAAAATAATTAATATCAAATTGCCAGTATCATTAGCTATAGACAAGCATTATACACATTCTTATAAACAATTTGGTGGCATATAAAAAAATTATCCAAATTTTGAGTATTTTTTACGGGATTATAATATAGGCTTTGATTTCCCAATGTTTTCCAGTTTAACAACTTTTTTCCGTAAATGTTGGTGCTCAAAGTTTTAATTTTAAGTCAATCTTAAAATCTTATGTCAAGTTTCCAGTTTAATTAGCGATTGACATGTATGAGCCTTCTACACAAAAGAAAGAACAATTTGGTGCATGTCGGATTAAAGTCAACCGAATATTGTGTTTTACAAGAACTTTAATGTCTTTAACGTAAGATTTGTCGTCTTTGTTTGATCAAAATCTGTGCAGTAATAAGGGAGATATCATCAGTTGAATATTTGAAGTGAGTGAACACTTGTAAACAAATAAAAGATGACGTCAGAGGCAAGCCGTTACTAGTTCAGCACTCTCATAAACGGCCCACCTCTCAGTGAAGTGTGAATTGTACTGTTTTTGTGTACACAGAAAAAGTATCATTAATGTGCTCGTACTGCATGCTCACCTAATAGTAATTGGCCATAGTCGAGCCATACTTTGCACTTGAGTGATTATATCATATGTTATTATGAACATAAAAGTACTGACGTGAGGCTAAATTCTGAAACTTTTCTATATTTGCCAGCAATGATTGGATTTAGGGCAGATTACACAAGTGTGGTTCTATTTAATGTACATAATAATAATCTTGTCAACAAAAGGTTTAATTTGTAATAGCCTTGAACAAAGATCCTATGTTCATGAAATATTTCAATTTGTTTGGTTTTTTTAAATGTGAAGGTTCTTCACAAATGCTAATAATAAATGCTTATATACAAAAGGGAGTTTTTATATATTAGCATTCATGCATTTTTTCCATAGTTTGTACTGAAGTTCACATGGTGTGGAAGATAACCTGACAGGATCCAAACCAAAACCCCCTTTATTTCAGTGATTGTCTCACCTAGTATATAGGTTAAGAACAGTTCATTAAGTGCTGGATCTCATCTGCTTCATCTTGAATGCATACTCGTCAATAATGTTCTGTTTCAGTTGGCCAGCATTTTTGTTATAAGTCATTCTTGTCTGTACACTCAATCTTTATTCACGACTTAAGCACCATTTAATAAAGCGGTGAGACAGTCTTGGGGTTAGCAGAAAAAAGTCGTCCCATTTGAACACTGGGAAATTTAAGGCTATATCAAAACACCTGTAAAATGCCTAATATTTCATAACTTTTAATGAAACCACCAACAAATTGTTAATTATTATGTGCAAAATGCCCGTCTATAGATAACTCAGCTGCAATCCAAACAAATTATATCTTGGAAACAAGAAATGAAGGAGCACAATCCACAGCTGTGTCTTCTAATAATATTTGTTTTAGGTGATTTTCCCTTTGTGTCATGGAATTCTGTAACTTTTCCGTGGTTTAGAAGCCACCCTTCCCTGTGAGTGCTGCTGTTGTACATAACTTAAGATCGGTAAAATCTTAAGATTTGCTTGCTCAAACTTAGGATCCTAAGTTTAGGCAAAATCTTAAGATTTCTGCCCAATCTTAAGATTAGGCAGCTCAAACTTAAGATGTTGCTTTGGACTGTGATTGGCCTCTTATTGGTGGTCTATTGTTGGCTGATTGGTTGATTATTATGATTGATCAGTGGTTGTGTGAAAAGGGCCTATGTTTCCTATTATAATTGCAATTATTGCATACCAGAAGCCCTTTGTTATTTAAAACAAAAAGTGGTATATAATATCATTTATTCATCACTTTATTTGTCATTGTTCTTTTTTATGTACAAATCACAGCAAAATCAGTTAAAATACCACTTACACAACAGTAAAATTGAAGACTATTAGTAAGAGATTTACACCACAGCAGCTTACAAAGGAGAAAAAGTAATTGACACAAGCCACTTAAGATTGAATGAACACACTTAACAGTAAAATTAATGTTCCATTGACAGCTTTAAATATAATATACAGTTTACAGTTGAGTAATACAGATTAAAATTTGAGTGATACAGATTAAAATTTGAGATATACAGATACAAAATTGGGCTATACAGTTTAGAATATCATGTACAGACTTATTTTGTAAATTCCTTCCTCATACCAAGGAGAATAAATCAACATGAATTGACTGCTAGGACAATAGACACTAATCCTATTAGAAACCATCCCAGTAATAGATCAACATCAATGAGACCCTAAGACAATAGGCTCAAATCCTCCAAGAAACCATTCCAATAATAGACAAACAAATCAACATCAATAGAATACTTAGACAACAAGCAAAAGTCCTATTAGAAGCCATCCCAATAATAGACAATCAAATCAAGATCAATGGAATATAGTAATAGTAAACCCTGGCAGGGTTATGTCATTTGCCCAGTTATAAATAGTTTATATTTTACAGCACACCAAAGAATTGTGAAGTACATTTAGTAAAGACCTTCCTATGTAAGATATGTGACAATGGGATATAATCCCTTTATAGAATAAGCCTTTGTATGCTGTCAAATTAAAAATATTTCATATTTTTATATACATTACAGATATACTGACATTACATAACCCTCATATTATCCTAAATTATCTTTATTTATCACTAAACAAGTATAGAGGATTTCATCTTAAGTTTCTGAAGCAAAATCTTGAGATTTTTTGCACAATCTTAAGATTTCTGCCTAAACTTAGGATCCTAAGTTTGAGCAAGCAAATCTTAAGATTTTACCGATCTTAAGTTTAGGCCTAACACTTATACAGTGAAAGTTTGAACCTGTAGTAAAGATCACTTTTTAAATTTCTAGCATGTGAGTAGTTTCTTTGTACATTTATACCGAAAATTTCAGATCTCTGGGAAATCAGCATCGCAATCAGGTCATTGAAGTTAAACATTACAAGACTCATGCTAGGACCACCCCAGTTAGTTTAACTGTACATTTAAAGTTCAGGCACAGAAGGTTTGTTTTTGTTTTTTTTTTCTATTTGCATAAACCGTTCTCCAAAGACCAAATCAGTATGATGACAATATAAAATATTGTAAATATAATTATGCTTTAGCGTTGTTATTTGTGAACAGAAAGTCCTGTTTGGGGGCTCAGGCAACAATACTACGAGACCACATGTGCTGGACATGAAAGTACCTTTTGTTTGCAAATCTTCATACTATTTCCTAGGTCTCACATTCTCATTGTTGAGCAAGTTTGATTTTTGTTCACTCATCACTAACATCCCTGCTTTAAAACTCAAATCCAGGCCTTGTGATATGATTCTGTTAGAAAAGTCAACTTTAACTCTCATTTTTAATCCTGTAGGTCTAATGCGTAAGATTAGCTCTACCTGTACTTTATTTTAATGTAGCTTTACCTTCATCCACATCGGCACATTTTTGTCGATCTTATGTTCTCAGTGTAAGTTTAAGATCAACCTAAAATAAGTAAATTGTTATTACTAATTAACTGTAACAAATCTATTACATTAACATATATATTATTTACGCAGTGGTTAAATCATGGGACGTCCCGATATGCAACATATTCGCTAAATTACGGGAAATGACATGATTGGTTGATTTTATATTGGGGATCCCTTTTATTCGCATATCAGGAAACGGGAAAATATTCACATGATTTTCGTTTCACGCACATGTCACAAAACGGCAATATATAATGTATATTTTGTACATATTACAATGACATTTACATATATCAATCCTCTAAACATCTAAACATACAGTCCAAGCATACTCCAATATCCAGTTACATGCACAAGATAAACTGGTCTATGAAGATGGAAATTGTGCTCGAGGATAACACAGTTGTTGGCATCTTTTTCCAGGACCCCCAAATGATGTCTGCCTTTGATCGATTTCCAGAAGTAGTTTTGATGGATGCAACATATAAGACCAACAACCAGGACATGCCTCTCTACACAATGCTGTGCATAGATGGGAATGGAGAGAGCCAAGTTGCTGCCTCATTTCTTGTACAAAAGGAGGATGAGGCATCCATTAGGAAGATGATCCAGCTCTTCAAGAAGGCCAACTCCAAGTGGTCCAGTATCAAGGTGGTGATGACAGACAAGGACATGATGGAGAGGGCCATCATCAAGTCAGAGATACCACAGGCTGCACTACAGATTTGTCTATTCCATGTCTTGCGCACATTTGGGAGAGAGATCACAGCTGACAAGATGGGAATCACTTCTGGAGAAAAGTCCACAGTTCTAAGCCATATCCAGGAAATCACCTACAGCAGGAATGAGGATGAATATCTGACCAAGTATAGAAGTCTCTGTGATGTGATGCCAGACAGAGTGAAAGATTACTACAACAGCAACTGGCATGGTATTAGAGATGAGTGGGTGGAAGGCTTGAAATACCTCACCATGAACCTCGGAACTCGGACCAACAATAGGATAGAGTCATTCTTTTCTCACTTGAAGAAATCAATAGTCATGAGAGGAAGCTTGAAGGAATTCTTTGAACGCTACATGGTATGCCTGACTACACTACGGACAGAACGCAGTCACCGCCTCTTGAATGGCCTCCACAAACAACCAACCAAACCCGTCACAGATGAAGAACTTCAATACAGATCACTACTCACACCATATGCCTTTGACATGGTCAAACAACAACTTCTGGCTTCAACAAAAGTAGAGGTGCTCTCATCATCAACGGTCAACAGTTCTTCTGGGGTAAGGGATGTATCAAATACAGAATGTGAGTGTCAGTTTGCCAACACTATGGGGTTGCCTTGTAAGCATATCCTTGCCATCCGTAGGTATAATGGACTGGATATGTATTGTGCAGATGCTGTCAATGTCAGGTGGACAGCACAGTTCTACAGCAGCAAGATTCACCTTGGATGCCAAAGGCCACGGCTCAGTATTGCTACCCAACAAACCCCAAGGAAGTCAGTGATGTCAGAACGTGAAAGGTATAAGCAGGCAGGGTTGAAGCTGAATGAACTACAAAGTGTCATGTCACAGTGTGGAATGTTGGAATTCAAGGATAGATGTCACATGATTGAGGAATTGATTACCATGTGGAAAGGGATGAAGAAAGTCACAGTGATTGAACAGGGAGAAGCTGAGTATGAGATGCAGGAGCCAGCAGAAGAGGAACTACCAATGAACCCAATTGAAAAGCCACAGGAACAAGAAAGTGAAGAAATAGAGGAACTTCCAGAAATTGAACACATACCGGAGGCCATACTAGAACCAGGAACAGGATTGGATGAAGAAACAGATTCAGATGTAGAAGTGTCCGCCAGAGATAGTTTGCCCGATTTATCAGCAGCAGTCTTTTCCACCAAATCCAAGAAGAGAGGAAGACCCTGTGGAGCATGCACCACTGCCATAGGTCTACCAAAAGCTAAGAAGATAAAGCTCAGCAAGGGGAAACCAGTGGCCTTCCACCAAAAAGACATTCAGTCCCGTCAACGACAGATCCTGGGTTGGTTGGTGAATGATAGTGTGACTGAGGCGGTAATGAGTGGGCACAGGCTTATTGGGGAGGAGGAAGTTGAGCAGGATCCAGAGGAAGTCGGATGCTCAGTGAGGGATAAACATGTGGACATCAACATAGTCAGAAGATTCCTTGATGATGATGCCTGGACAGCAGTGGATCATGTTTATCATCAATGTCTCATATCATCATGGAGGTGCTCCAGATGTACAGTAATCTTAGAAGATGATGGATCCATATGTTGTGACTCATGCTTGAACTGGATGCACATGAAATGTGCTAAACTTAAGAAGTCACCAAGGACACGGTTCTGGTTCTGCAGTAACTGTAAGTAAATCAGTAAGTATTTGTAAGTAACTAGGTTTGGCATTCTTAAAAGAAAAAAAAAGTTTAGACTAGTAACTTTATTGTAATTCCATTCCTTTTATTCTTTTGTAGGTCAGATGCTGGTGAGAGGTGTTTCCAGATGCTTCCAGATGATAAAGAACTTCCCTACATATAATAGGCCTTCCCAGGATATAAAGGGCCTCATGGGATAAAACAGGCTTCCCGGGATAAATAGGGCTTCCCGGGATAAAAAGGGCTTCCCGGGAAAAAAGAACTTCCTGAAACATTAATTTCCTCGATTTAGCGCTTCCCGTGATTTAACCAAAATGATAAATATCGGGACGTCCCGGTACACAACCTCGCCGTATTATTTAACTAGGACATAAATAAATTTTACTGGCATATCATGAGAAAGGTGAGTTCCTGGTCATTCATTAAATCATTTGAATCTCAGCTTTGTGGATTTTAGGTTTGTGTTAATTTGCAGTATTTTGTCTTTGGATATTCTTCCTAAGCTTTGTTTATGTTATTTGAATCTTGCAATTTGAATATTTATTTGACAGTCTGCAATTAATTAAAAATTACAAAATATTACAAAATATATCATTGTGTTGACAAGTGATCAAAAAGACATCCTTGTCATCATGACATGGTAATTTTCAGTTGTTTAATATGTCACTGTCTTCTGTTACTAGATTTGTAGGAATACATTGAATGACAAAACTTTTAAAAAGTCCATGTACAATTTACACAATTATTGAAAAACAACAAATCTTTTGGTATTAGTTTAAGCATAAATGTATGTCTTGACCAGCAGACTTGTAATCTATTACAGCCAATCTATTACTCTTACTATTACAATTGAAACTATTCAATCTATTACTATTGCTATTACATTTTAAAATTTTAAATCTATTACTATTACTATTACTTTGGCATCTATTACTTCTATTATTTTCTATTACATTCTATTACAATTGATCGCAAACTTGAGAGGTAATTTTAACACAGAAATAAAACTGACAGGATACTTTATGCATCTAATTTTATTGAAAATGCTTCAGATTATGCCATACAAGGATAAAATATCACAAATATATCACTTGGTATATTTACAATTAAATAAACAGATCCTGTATTTATTCTGGAGAATTTATGAGAATTCTATACAAAGCCACTTAAGTGCTGTGAATTTTGTAATGAGAGGTATCTTTCTGTCAGATTCTGTGAAAAGCTTTCTAAATGCTGAAAAATATGTTATTATCAGTAAATATTATCTGGGGAATATACACTGTTATCAAACAATTCTCATATTTATGCATTGTTAGATTTGAAAAAACTTATTATTATGAGAAATACTTGATGAGCAGTGTTTGCAAAAGAAAACACTACATTCAAAGAACCCCTTTCTTTGAAATTCTTTGCTTGCAGAGCCCACCTCAAAATGATTCAAAAATGCCATTTCTGTTGAAAATATTAAGTCTGGTAATTTAATGTAAATCAGTGAAACAGCTAACACATGCTACAATGCTGCCCTTATTATACACAATAGTGACCTGTGTCAACATTTGTGTGTTTTATTTGGTATCCTTTAATGAATATCATTACATTACATATTGATTGTTTGAAAAGTTTATGTATGAAAGGTTTAAAATGAATTTGACTTATGAGTGCTACAAAATTAATTCCTTATTGTATAAACGTCTATTTAAAGTAGTCATTTATATGAAAACTAATTCATTACAGAATTAAAGTCCGTGTTAAGTGATCATTTTTCTACAACCTCCTTCTGAAAAATAACAAAGGGTAAATTGTAATAGAAAAATAATAGAACGTAATAGATGTAATAGATAGAATTGCAATCTATTATATAATTACTATTACATTTGAAAAAATTCAATCTATTACTATTAATATTGCTATTACATTGAAGTTGACTCCAATCTATTACTTCTCTATTACTTCTATTACTTTGTTTACAAGTCTGTTGACTAGTGGAAATATTTCATTTTCAAAGGCACCTAAACCTATATGTATGAGCACATTGTAGATCCATCAAATTTAAAAAGAAAAGTCACCAAATTGTTTGTTGTTGATTTTGTAGAATGGTCGTGTATATTCATTACAACTGAAAAGTCAACATAAGATGTCTTATTTAAAGTACTGAGCAGCAGCATCCACAGTAAAAATCCCCCTAAATAATTGACACACTGCCATATCAAAGTGTTTGCTTGAATTCCTGTACAAGACACAGAGTTTGACTATTTTTATCAGTCCATTTCCAAATTGATCCTTATTATCTGTATAGTACCCGTATATTTCTAGTTAAATGGTACACTAAGCATAAGATATCTTAAAATCCGATATTGAGAAGCAGCATCCATGGAAACAAGTGTGCAGTGGCTGGCTTTCTGCCAACCACAGAGTGGAATCTTAGGACAGCACTGGGTGTTGAAATATGTAAACTCGGTATTATCGCCCGCATTTGCAAACCGCTTACAGAGAAATTTTCAGATTTGTGTAGCGAGATGGGTATTTGTAGTGATGTGACGTGAAAGGTTTACAAATATCACAGTCGTCAATCGACTACAAGAGAAATGTAGACTTCCGGCGGCTCTGTCGAACGAGTATAAGACATAAATAACAAAAAATCAATTAAATTCCATTACTGTAAGCGCATGCAATGTTTTAGAAGGGCAATGTCTGAAATATACAATAAATAATGAGGGTATACTTGACAAACAATCATATTTTAAAATATTTTATTAAATTCGAATTATACAATTTTTAAAAAGTCTATATGAATACTAGTTCAATGTGTGCTCAACATGCTACGAATACCTGCACTATGTGTGATTTGCAGTCCTGTTTTGGAATTTGAAATATATATTTTTGTGAACATACTAGACTTTCTGAAGGTAAAAAACACTATATTCATAGTACTTAAAAATAATAATCATATACTAATAATAATTAAAATTAATAATTAATGCTAACTTAACAAAACGTGACTGTTTCATTAACTTTGCTGGGTTTTTTTCTTTCTTTTCTTTTTTTTTCGGGGGGTGGAGGGGGGGGGGGGTGGTAGGTTATAGCAAGCATTATTTTGGAAGTGTGGAGATCTCTTGGCCAATCAGATTTGCCAACTAAAAATTCTGGGTCAACAGTTATTTTTACCATTTATTTTCTTCAAAGTGATAGTGTTCAATGGCCACCATCATACTCAGGCAAGTCCTCAGCATTGTCATTTGTGAGAGTTTTGTAGTGTCGTAGTTTGGATTCAAAATATGGATTGAATATAAATGCATATATACACATTAAAATAATGTAGTAAATTTCAAAAGACAAAGGGAAAAAATCCACATCTTATGAAAGAGATCATTTTCTATTGCAAAAATTGCCAGTAATACCTAACAAGGCAATACCTTAAAATCCTAGCTATGTAATCCATGAAAAGTCTTAGCCAAATGTTACACTTAAGTTGGCTATATGTGCACATAAAAGTTAAATGTAAGACTTGACTAAGACTTTATTGTGAATACAGTCACTGATCTTTGATGACAGTTGGGATGCAGATTAAATATACAATATTATTAAGGTAACATTTAACATATAAAATACTTGAAGTAAATTTTTAAAGTGTAATTCTTTTTTAAAATGTTAAAAAATTGCAGAAAAAAAACCAGACTGGGTGTTCTAGCAATAATTAAAGCAATGATGTCTTGTTTGCGTCACTGGATATTAAACCCAGGCCTCTCAAATGAGATAACAATTATATTGTGTACAGAATCTGCAAAAAAAGTATAAAATTTTAAATTTCCATTGCAAGATCTGGTCGTAATTGGAAAATGCACACCAATATAGGCTTTGAAAATATGAGACCATTTCTGAACTAATTAAATATTTTTTATGGCCAGTAATTAGTTTCTGGTGAAAATTAGCAGCTTTAATAGCCTAATAGACTTTTGCTTGAGCAATCTGCAGCGTAAAGTGAGAATTTTTTACTTATTGGACAGGTATTCAAAGGGAATGAGCACCTCATTTTGAGGTATTCGGGAACACATGGAACAAGTATTCACACTCTTCTACATTTCCCTCTTGTATGTAAAAATTAAAGACCGTTATAAAGGAAATCTTGTCTGCCACATAAAAAACTTTATAAATGCACGAACAGGTCAGAAAATACCTCCAAAAGTTGAGGTATTTTGTTTTCTATAACCAAACAACTAAAATTTTGTTTATTTGTTTTATACCCGTTCGTGAGAGCCGCTGGAAGTTTTTTGGGGGGCGTTTGACGACTGTGAATATAAAGGGTCTGTAGATACGCAGTTTGAAATTTGATTTTGAAGTGAGAAGACATATTTTAATTTTGAAGAGTGAACTGGTTTATTTTGTATAAGAAATCACGGTAAAAACGCAAATTATACGCAGCTTAAAACCATCATAAAGCACTTGAATGCAGCAAATATAAAGATAGTTTAAAACCATCATAAAGCACTCAAATATGTCTTTTATTCCTTTATTTTACCAGTGAAATATTTTGTCGTTTAGCCAATCAGGTGTCATATTAGAATGTCGTATGATCACCAAGTGTCGCGCAGTCACTGTTAGTGTAAAAACATTGTCTGCACATCACCCCATATTTTTATTGGCCAATGTCTAGTACTACCGTGACGTCACTTCATTTATTAATTTCTTTGCGGTTTATTTGTTTGACAAATGAGTAAGGCTGTGGCTACCTTTTAAATACAAATATCTGTCAAGCGATGTGATTGGTTCAGAAATACTTTTTAAATTAATTGTCAAGCTTCGATGAATGAAGCATGTATATTTGCAGACAACAATTTTACATTAACAGTGACTGTGTGATAAACCAGCAGATGAATAAATATATGTACTTTAATTAGACTTTCAAGTCTAGAAATCTGCAGATGAAACCATTAAAAAAGACTCGTTCGAGTAGGCCATCACTATGGGTAACACAATAGTTTCTAGGACATATGGGACCTAATGCCCCTGTTCCACCAAAGGATTAAGCCCCGATCCTGTCGGCGACCCTTAATCGTGGGTAGTCTTGGAAAAAATGGAAAAAAAATTGACCAATGGGGTGGAAGACAGAATCGGTATGAAGGTCTGGGATTAACTACAGATCGGCCTCAGGACGCCCCAGGAGGCCCCAGACAGTCCCTAACTGGTCTGGGACTAAGAACAGACTAAGCCATTTTTCTGGTCGGTTTGAACCACGATCCTGTCGTAGACAAACCGACTGGGTCCCAGGACGCCTCAGGCCTCCTGGGACTAAGCCCCGACTAACCCAGGATTAAGTCCCGACCCCACAAGGTGTCCTGAGGCGTCCCCAGGCGTCCCCAGACCGAGATAGCCGATTTTTGCTTTGCAATGGGACTAAGGGTCGCAGGAAGCCTGGGACTAAGGTATAGAGGGTCTGGGACTAAGGGTCGGCGACTAAGGGTCGCAGGCGGCCTGGGACAACATAGGACTGTGTAAATTTGATCTGAGGAGGCCTGAGGAAGCCTGGGACTGGACATTTTGTTTATGGCGGGAAAAAACTAATCGGTTGGGGTCGGGAGAAATATCAAACATGTTTGATTTCTCACACGGCCTCAACCGACCACAACCGACCCTTACAGGACGCCTGGGACTAAGCAAATATTTCAAACCGACCCCCAAAAACCCTTAATCGGGAGCCTTAGTCGTGTGGTGGAACACCCACATTACAGAAAGCCAGACATAGTGCTAGACAAGGTTTTTACTTCATAAAATATAACTGAATTAAGGCATTAAAAATTTTCAAAATGGCAGAGTGTATACTATACACCTTAATGTACAGATATGTGAACAAATATTATGCAGAATTTGATATTTAAGGGCTTAAACAGGGGATTTGAAACCGTGGCCACAGCCCAGTACATAACTTGAATCAAAGATTCGACTAAAATGCTTAATTAAATAACTGTAGCCTATGATACCATTTTTTCAGAATGAAATAACAAACCAACAGTTCCACATTTTGTGTATAATGCTCATCTAAAATTACTTAAACTGGAAACTAAATATAAGAATTCTTTCCCAGATACTTGGAAGTAATATTCATAGAATAATACAAGTCCAATTAAATAACAATGGGATATCAAAGTCTATACTACAAGTCTGGGAAATAACTAATAAAACTAAGTATATATGTTTAAACAATGTAAAAGGCTCAATATTTGTGTAAATTTACTCATATAATGACCATATTTTTATGTATATGTTTATTGTGTATAGAAGGTTCATGTATAGCACAAACTGAGCATAGATGTCTTAAATAAGTTTACCCAATAATTAGCAGCACCATTCACTGAAAAAAAAATTAACAGTTTTGAAAACACTGTAAAGTCAAAGCTTAGGTTTTAATCCTGATAAAATGCTTAATACTTGGCCACTTGAATTCACACAACAAACAAATTTCTTATTATAACATGTAGAATATTATAGATATTTAAACTGGAAAGTATTTATTTATTTATTTGGGGTTTTGCATCGTATTCAACACTGTACAGGTCATATTTGAAGGGCAGAGGAAACCAGTACATACAGTTCGTCAGGGTTCTGTACTGTAAACTGCTGACCAAAAGCAAGCAACTATCAGCTTTCCCACTTGAGGCTGTGTCGGGAATCGAACCCCGGCCTTAGGGGTGGGAGGTGAGAGTGTTACCACTCTGACACTGTGGCCCATTTAAACTGGAAAGAAAGAGCAAGATTTTTTTACACAATGATATTCAGCAGTAACCTCCATGCATAAAATTGTCAAATTAATTTGGAAAGCAATACAGAAGACTTTGATTTAATTGCTGTAAAATACTGAAGATTCAGATGATTCCAAAAATACAGCCAGCTAAATGTCTTTATTATGTGCAGAATGCTCATCTACAGTTATATAAACAAGAAAATAAGAGTTCTTTAAAATAATGTTGGGTGACAATATTCATGAAAAGAATTGCTCAAATAAATAGATATCAAGGACTATTTCTTTCATTCCTGTAAAATATCAAATACTTGTTAGAATTTCTTCAGGCTTCCACATATTTCTTAATGCTTGACTATAACTTACTTGATGGGAAGCTAGGCATAAGGTATCTTGAAAATGAGATATTGAGCAACAAAGTAAACACCAAAAATGGCCAATTAATAACTTTGAGGCATTACAGTTTGTGATACCTTTCTGGATAAAATACACAATATTTTAATCAGACTGCCTACAAATTGTTTCTTATTATGTGTTAAATGTCCATAGATAGTTGAACTAAAAATAAGGTGTTGCCAAGTTAAGATAATAAACAGTTCTATGCATGAAGAAATGCTTAAGTAAACAAGTGCACCAGAAGAATGCAAACTTCTGCCAAGGTCCAACAACTCCAAATTGTTGGTGAGTGTACTAATAAATCCTTTCAGAAATACTTGGATCCAGACATTGATCTGGATTGCTACCAAAACTGAATGTTCTGTTCCTGGTGACATTGTGAACAGTTTCCTTAAAACTTAATTAAAATCCCTATACAGAAATCTTATCTTTTATTCTTTATCATTTATCTTATTATTTCCATAATGCTCGATAAAACTAGTCATAAGATATTTTAAAAGAAAGATATGAAGCTCCAACACCCGTAGAATGCACAATTAATTAACATTGAGAAATTGAAACTTATGCTTAAATGCCTGTAAAACACTCAATCAGTCAACCGCCACACTGTTTACTATTATGTTAAAATTTTAATTTAGTTTACAATGCTCATTTATAATCATTCGAACAGAATACTAAGCATAAGATATCTAAAACTTAAAGTATTGACATTCACAGGAACAAATAATCTAATTAAATTAATTGGGAGATCAAAGCCTATGTTTTCGTGTCTGTGAAATGCTTAGCGGACAATTTCAATGAGACGACCACCAGTTTGTTAATGATGATGAACAGAATGCTCATTTATAGAATAAATCTATGCATAACTAAAATTACTTTACTTTTCTTTAGCTATTGGAATGCCAAACTAAGTATGAGATATATTAAAGCCTATGTACGTTGCTATATGTAACATAGTCAAAATTTAAGTAATTTTCATGACTGAGTTTTGTAACTTTTTCCATGCTTCGAAACAACTAAAGGCAATTAAGGAAGATGTAATTCACTTGAAGGACTGATGTACTGTGTGTTTATGTTACAATTTACATGTTTAAAATCCTTTGCCTTCATGAGTCAATTGTGAAAGACTAAATATTTTACTGTGAAATCCATTATAAAATTACATGAAAGATTCGAACTTTAAAGCGTTTATCACAAATAATCTGAAAAGATGATAATCTAAATGTAATGCCCTTTAAAATGATGAGTTGTTAACATTTGTGAAAAATCATAGTATTTCGATCATTCTTACACATTTTTCTAGGATGTATACATGTTATTTTTCTCATAGATTATTACTAGGAATGTCTTCTAGTTCTTTAAAACTGTTGATCACCTTACAATTAACATATGAACTAAACAGACAAGAAAACTCAGAGAATGCATACCACTACCAAGTATTGCTTATGAGCCTAACTGTAAAATTATTTGTTTAAATCCTAGATGAAGACCTTTGACCCGACTCACAACCAAAATTGAGTGATATTTCCACTAAATTCTTCCATATTTTCTGTAGAAGCCACATTTATAGCCAATTAAATGGGAAACTCATGACAACCAATCATCACAGGGGGCACATTCCCCAGAGGGAACCAAATAAATGCAATAATTGGAGTTTATATATAATATTTATTCTACTATTCTTTGATTGTCAATCATATAACATATAATATACATAATAATCTTTACAAAACATGTTAATAACATCTATGTACGAGTTACCATTACTGTTTAGCATGTTATAACATTACTTTGCTCATGATATATTAATATTACAAATGACTCAAGTGAACAGGGTTTGGTATACCCTGACAGTTAAAAAATACTGTTTAGCATGTTTTACCATTACTTTATTCATGATATATTTACATTACAGATAGCCCAAGTAAACAGGGTTTGGGACACCCTGACAGTTGAAACGTGAGAAATTGGTGATTGAATTTCTCAAGGTCATATGTCATGCCAAAGGTGACATATTACTAGGACCTGGTGGGACTATGACAACTTTGTCAGAAAAGGGGAAAAGGTTTAACTTATAAACTGTGGTTATAAATGAATTTTACATACAATGATTGACTGATAAAGAGAAAATCTGTGATTGAAGATGCACAGAGGCACCCAAATTTGAAGGAATGTTGAATTTGAAATAAAGAGTAGAAGAAGACTTTATGGAGGGAAAATATTGAAAGTTGCAAGTGTGAATACATATTTAAAAGAAAAGACCCACAGTGAAAGTATGGGATTATTTACGTAAAATCAGCAAGTACGGAGTATGAGATAATTTGTGGTACTTTAAAATGAGGTTTACAGCCAAAAGGAGAATTATTTGAAGTGAATAGGTCAGAAATGAAATTTACAATGAAGGTGTCCCAAAAGCTGTAAAAGGTCAGTAAAAATCAGAACAGCAGGAATAACTAAAATAGTAAGAATAGGTCAGCCAACTGGCGACGGCCCCGGCCACAGAGACTAGAAAACATTATGCTGTGGCCAGATAGATAAAAGTTAAAATAGACGGACCGCAGAGAACCCTATTGCAGATTTCCCACAGAAACCCGCAATAGGGAACTGGCCATAACAGAGCTCGCAATAAGCTGATGCGGCTACAAAGGTTAATAGTGTGGACCAAGTACATACAATGCACCGTCTCCAGTATAGCCGCGAAATAGAAGGCGGCAGCAAAACACCATAAAGATGATGCTCTTAGTCAAAATTAGAGAGGGAGCATTCAAAGTAGCATAAAAAGGTATAAAACGCCTATCAGTATTACCTATAAATTGACTTGTCATATATATAGGTAAACTACCAGATATAACCTAGAAGCCACAATAAGATATAGGCCCATACAATTATGTGGAAGACATTTGAATAAAACAACAAGACGGCGCTTTATGCGCAATACTGCAGTAGTAAAATGATAATATATGATCAAATAAATAAAGTGAACTGTAATATCAGTACTTAGTCAGTTACATTCAAGATGATCATAATATAAAATTACTTGTTACACTATTTACAGCACACTCTTGAAATGAGGCAATTGTTTAATATATCATAGAGGCAAATAACACATGGAGCATGGAAATAAAGAAAGTAGATTATTGTGTCCATGGTCTAAAGTTCCTAAACAGAGGAAGTAGCCACTGCCCAATCGCTGTCCCTGTGGCGCAGACAATGCAAAGATGAAGGTACCATCAACTGCAACTGAAACTAAGAAAAATATGTAAGAACACATCCCACAGAAGTATGACCAGGGTGGGAGGGTGGGAAAATAAATTAAAATGTCCTTGAGGTGTTACCCCTTCCAAGTGTGAGCTGTAAATGGAAGAAGGGTTCAAATTTTTTGGCTAAAGAAGGCATGGGGAGCCAATCAGAAGCCAGTTCACAACCAGCATGGTCATGCATACTAAATGGCAGTTTAAGGTACCCTCTCAGGAATGATCTACCTGACACCAAGGTGTCATCCCGTACATTCCCCAGAGGGAACCAAATAAATGCAATAATTGGAGTTTATATATAATATTTATTCTACTATTCTTTGATTGTCAATCATATAACATATACCTGCTAGTGTTACTTAAACGTTGACACATGCTTTAAGATACAATCGCGTGTACTTTGCATGTATATAAGCCCACTGTGTGGCCTCTATCTGGTTGCAGTCTTTTCTTGGATATTCAAATCGTGACACTGTTGTTTGGAAAATACTCAACTACGAGGCTGGACATTCTCTCTCTCACCCTGAAACAAAGCACAACATGAAGACCAACAATCAGGTCACAAACAACTTGAGGTAGGACACTGATCGACCACTTGGATCCACACCATGTTGTTCACCAGACAATAACTTTCATAATGAATATTATCAGTCTACTGTGTCTTAGCAATATTATAGTCAATGTAACGTTAAATCCAGTGATTATTTTATAAAATGTGTTGTTGTTTCTTTTCTTGATTGTGATAAAAACGATTGCGAGGTGACTTTTAATGATATCCACAGCAATGAATGTTTTGGTCAATTAGTATTGAAACACATTTTTGACGTTATTAATGACATTTCAAGCAAACATGAATCAGCTGTTTATCAGTGCTGTAATGTCAGCCTTTTAGAATCTTCTGACAAGTACAATAATGTGTTTTCACCTGTTATTTATATTCATACTGATAGGCTACAACATAGATTGTATCGATATGGAGTGTGATACTATGGATAATGCGGCTGGTATCCAGATAATGTGACTGATTTGGGTCCTTTGTCAGTTGCATGTTTGCATCAGGCTGATTTACAGTTGTTAAACTGTCATGTGAAGGGGTTAAAATTGTCACTCAGACAAGTTTATGACAATTACTGTAAATATCAACAAATTAGCCATTATTTTCACTACTCTCATAACAGTATATGAATCAGATAATTGATGCTTTGTCGGATTGGCCAGAGGTTGATTCTGACAGTGATTTGAGTGAATCATAGGAAAATATTAAATATCCCATGCAGGGTTCTGTATCTGCTGCAAACATAGGTATGAATAAAGAGGCGGTCTTCTCATTCATATTGAAAAAAATTAACAACAAAACCCTTCAGTAAAATGAGTCGGATCCGGGTTCTTCAAAGATGGCATCTAATAAGATTGATCTTGTTGATAAATACTTTCCAAATAACAAAAACAGGGTTCATTTCATAGCAGGAGGATACATTCAATTTCATTGGTCCTGATTGACAAGAAACTTCCATTGATTGACAAATGTTTGCATTTATCTTGAACTATAAGGAGTACCAATAAAATTAATTACAAGTGTGTTTGCTTCCCTTTGAAATCAAGCCTTACAATGGGGGCCTGGAAAAATAGATTAGTCGATTACCCACATAAGAGGGTTTTCAATTATCTCAAATTTGGCTTTCTCCTTCTTTGGTGGGGCATAAAGCACTAAATGACAAGCAGGTTACAAATCATTATTTGGCTCATCCAGAAGCTGTTCTTGGGGCCATGTTAGGGCCAGTTAGTGAAGTAAGGGCTGCGGAAGTCCACTGTTCTCCTTTAATGACCCGTCCAAATGATGTGGATAAGAAAAGGGTAATACTTGACCTTTCAAACCCTCGTGGGGTTTCACTTAATGACATTGTAGACAGAAATAAGTTTGATCATAATAACTTCTCTCTCAAACTTACTTGTATCGATGATATTGGGAGGGACATTGAGACTGTATCCAACCCCTTACTGTTCAAAGTAGATGTCACTTGGACCTTTATAGACTTGCGTGTGGTTCCAGTTTAATGCATCAAGTTTGGGATTAAGTGCCAAGGTTCCTACATCACTGATGGATTGGTCGCATTCGTCTGGGTCCACAGCACAGCACTGTTTCAGCTTTGTTAAACTTTGTTTCAGCATTGCCTTTTTGATGAAAAAGTTAGGAGTGAACTTACATTGCTACATTGATGATTATATGGCGGTTGCCAGATGGCATGAGGTAGAACAACATTTTGACCAATTATGTGATCTGTTAAAGGAACTTGGCTTGCCCATCAACCAGGACAAACCTACCTTCCCTACTAGGCGCTTAATAGTGCTTGGCATTGAGATTGATATTTAGGCCAACAGTGTGTGGATTGAACCTAACAAGCTGTTGCAAATGTATGGAGAGTGTTTGACAGTTAGAGGTAGGAAGTTTTTGAGCAAGAAAGCTTATCAGTCCCTTTTCAGGAAACTTCCCTGTATACAGAAGTGTGTCAAGCCGTCAGGGATCTTTGTGAATCGTATTGTAGCATTACTTAGGACCTGTGGTGGCCCTAGGATTGCATGTACACATGATTTTTATAAGGACCTGGATTGGTTTGTTTGTTTTTTGCTGCACTTTAACGGTGTCAAATGTTTGAAAACTCACAGGGGTTGTATTTAGATGCATGTCGCACAGGTATGGGAGTGGTATGGTGAAATAGGGTCTTTACCACACACATTTATGAGATACCTGGGTTCGAGCACACAATAACGCACCTAGAAATGCTCAATTTTGTCAGATTCAATAAGACTAGGGACAATTTCTTAGCCCTTTTCATCGGGAATATCTGGCTGTTAGCAGCATGTTATGATACTGACCTCAAAGAAATATTGTAGGGAAAAAGAATGTCATTACTAATGCATTGTCCCATATATGTTGTAGGCAAACTGTGTAATCAGGCATTCCATGAAATGCCTAAAGATTCTAGGCATTTCACAAAATCTCTAATTCATTTCGCAAAATGCCTAAAATGTCCAGGCATTTCATGAAATGCCTAAAATTTTACCATTTTTATCACACAACTGGCCTGATGTATTTTGGGGAAATTATGAAACATGATATTCTATGTCATGGATAGATTTTTTGTTTATCCAGTCCTATTTTACCTAGAGAAATAGGAACAGATGCACTATTAAGAACAGATGCACTATTAATGTAAGAGCAGCTTCAGAGCTTTTGATATTTATGGACCTTTACAATATCTGGTGTGTTTCATTTGGAAAAAACCTTAATATATTCAAATATCTTGTAAGTTACACTTAATAAGACACTTTAATTTAATAGTCTCATTATAAGAAATAGGATTACTGATGCTGGTTGTTTTTGAAGGGATTCCAAGTAGGGTAAGTAGTATGGTATGTTTTTAAATGGTTTTGATTATTATTATCAAAAAATCTGATGAAATCACCAGTCATTTTTATACACAGTAAGATGCCACAGTTAAATGCAAGTAATATGATACAATTTTCATAATAGTTAGGGGAGCTTTCATGGGTTTAAGTTTTGGAGATATCAGATTTTTTTTTAAATTAGAATTTTGGGTCACAAGAAAAGTTAAGTTTTTCACATTTTACTCACTGTTGACCTGGCAGAGTCATAGTGGGTAAAATATTTTGGATGGCTGTAACCCTAGGATGTCCGAATCTGAAAAAAGTGATTTTTCACATATGATGCAAAGAAAATATTCCAAAGTCCAAGGGGGATTCACTTGAAATCTTGGCATTTTTTCCAAAGGCATTTTGTCCTGGATTCTAAGTGTTATCCCTTTGCTGCTACTTCTATTTGTGAAGCCAAGGTAAAATTAATGACAATAAGTTTATCACAAGAGATAATTGAACATCTTGAGATGGAACATCTTTGAAGATACACTAGAGCAATTATTCACTATATGAGAAGAGCAACCTGTTGGTCACAACCACCTGAAATAAATAACACACCATCTGATATGCCCACCATACTTCCAATACAGGCCACTTAAATACCCTTAGTAACAGTAAACTAAACATAACTGGACCTTCTGAAATGCCTAATTGAATCAGGGATTTCACAAAATGCCAGGGATCTTTAGGCAAAATGCCTGATTACATGGCTTGCCTGTAACATATATACTCAGATAAACCAGTGAAACAAGAGATCTTACAGTGCTTGACACATTTTGTTGGGGATGAGGTTCTATTGCAAGAATTTGACCTTAATTTCTGTACATAATTTCAGACCCAGAGGCGCCTTCTTCATCTCTAGTTTCTTGAGGCTTTGACATGTATCAGGGCAGCATATAAACCTTCCACTCACGCAGCTCACAGTACACACTGTAGAACATATTTGTCATTTGTGTTGTTTATGAACTTACCTGTGTCTTTTTCTTTGCAATCACTTCTGGCTTTCTCGGAGTTTCTTCACATTAATAACTTATCACCTCTGGTTATTCAGAATTTCCTCTCCTCCCTAACATTTTTGCAATAACTAGGTGTTGGGACACCTCCCCTTTTGATCATCAGTTGGTTTATGACTATGTCAGAAACATCACAATAAAATCATCTCTCTCACCAGTTCCCAAAGGAATATTTCACATAAAAACCTTGGTAGACATAATTCAGACCTTTGAACTTCTCAATGATCCTCCCTATATAAAGCAGCTTTTCCATTAGCCTTTTTCTTGAGGTTTCTCGAGGATGTTGAGTATTGCACCCCATTTAAGACATAGAATTGATAGTCGCAGACACCTCGTATGACTGGATATCATTTTTGCCCACCCCGGAGGCCCATGTCCTTTTGAAGTGAACTAAAACTCGCCAAGATAGCAGAGCTCACCATTTTGTACAGATTCCCATCTTACCCAACCACCCTCTGTACCCTGTACAGGCCTTAAAGACTTTGTTGGAAACCAGACCTTTGACCACTTTACACCCCCTATTTGCTCAGAGTTCTCCCCCCTTTCGTCTTGTCATTGACACTTCAATCAGAGATGCTCTAAAATTTGTATTGAACCATTTGAATATTCTTTAGAATACCATGGTTTTCATGCCCTCAGAAGATCTGGGGCTCCCTTGGCTTTTGACAACAATATCCAAATACAAGATATCATGGCCAATGGACTTTGAAGAAGCTCTGTAGTTTGGAACTATTTGCTGAAGGCTTCTGTTGCTCCCTCTATTGTCCCCACGACATTTGCTTCCATCTTTTCCTGGGATTTGGGCTTGGTGCTTCCAAAATTTTTATTTTTTTAAAAGTCTTTTATTAACTAGAACTGTAGTTTATCTATCTTACTAACATGCAAATAAAATTACCAAACGGATTTCCTTCTTTCCCTCCTGGCCTCTGACCTTTGATTGACCTTCCACTACCTCCAATCTGACCTTACTGATTTTGACGTGAAGTTCAGAGATGTGGAAACTGCATCTTAAATCACAGCATTAATATAACAAAATGGTGACAAATTATTTAATTATTTGTTTTTTCCGTGGATGTTGGTAATAAGGTTCCTAATTTTAAGATATATTATACTCAGTTTCTCCTGATACACATCTACTCCTGACGAGTATTCTACACACAATATAGAACAATTTAACATTTGTTTTATGAAAATAACACTAATATTATGTACTTTACATAGATTGAAACTCAGGCTTTCATTTCTAGTATTATTTAATTTGACGATTTTTTCCCATGGATGTTGCTGTTAATTGTTCTTAAATTTAAGATATATTGTATGCTAAGTGTAAGTATTTTATAGTGATTTTAACACAGCTTTTGTTATTCCAGTTTTATTTAATTGGGTGATTTTCTCTGTTGTTGATTGAGTTCAATATCTAACTTATAAGATATTTTTTATTAAGTTATCAGTTTTTTATCAATTGCCGAGTGTTCTACTTATAATAATAAACAACTTGGTTGTTGTTAGGTTAAATTCTGGCAAAAATTGAGTATTTCACAGGGATTTGAACACAGTCTTTGATTTCCCAGTGTTACTTAATTGGGTGATTTTTTTGCATGACTGTTAGTGTTTGGTATTTATATGGCGAAGTCTAGTGAACTGAAACTTGTCCAACACTGTACTGTATATATGTATTTGTGTATGGTACTATCAGATATTTATTTGTATCTTGTACTTGTAAATAGATGGGGGTAAGTGAACTTAATGAAGTTATACTTTACATACAAAACTGGCTTCCAAAATGTTAAAAATTATCTGATACACATCTACTACTCCTGACATAGTTACCTTTGTGCACAAGGGTTCCATTACCAAAACATTACACTAAACCTCTCTACTGTAAATGACAGCACAGTAGAATCTCGATTAACCGAACCCCATGTGAGACATACATAAGGGATACTGAGTGGGCGATAATTGAAGAAATGACGTTTTTATGCAATAAACATAGACGTTGGTGGTCATTCATAAAATAATGTAATATATTTGTGTCATATAATGTAAGTGACCCTTCAGTTGTCGTTAATTTGCTCCATATCCATGGATATTGTTATTTTTATTTGGAATATTTACATTTTTATATTTGCCTGTACTTAAAACACACATTACAGAGAAACGGATATTTTGCATTTTACTGAAAGTTCAAGACTCTGTGTCTCAACAATCCTGTTTCCTAATGTTATTTTGCAAACAGTACCATATAGCTTAGTGCTTATACTTTTATGTGTGTAATTTTGAAGTTAATTCGATGTATATTTATTTTATAATTAATTTTTTTAAATAAGCTTTGTCTTCTGTATATCCTGTGTGTTTTACACAGACATGTTCGTTCAAGCGTGATGTTTTGCCGTCCAAATCATCATTCATATCATTGTGACGTAAGATGCAAAAGGTCAATATTAAAAAATTAGGTTCTAGACATGAATTAAAGTTTTGAACGTGAAATGAATTTTGTAAGTTGGAGGAGAGTGTATTTACAGATGCAGCAATAATCAAACTATTTTGATGTATAAAATGTTCTTGAAACAGAGATTAGAGTGAATTTATTTCCAGTTTCACCTTTATGGGTCATTGAGTTTCCATATTTTCTCTCCTGAGAATCACGTCCGTTGGTGTGATCAATAACAGGAGAGCAACAGGAAGGCAGATGACGTCATTGACGGGTTTAATACTTTTTAATATTGAAATATTATAAAGCTCTTGAACGTTGGGAATTCAAGACAGTCATGGAATATATGAAGAATTTTTACATGACAGTTTCTTTACGAATGTACAGGTAATATTTATTTATTTGGGGTTTTACGTCGCTTTTAAACTGTACAGGTCATATCACGACGGGGTACAGGTAATAAGACAAGTACTTGCAATATGCCATACAATATACACATGTTTTAAATGGATATTAAACATTCAGTACAATTTTAAGACCAACAGTCCTATTCACGAATGGTATTAGCCAAGTCGTAGCTTAACGTTTGTTTACAACTAGAGCCAACTTAAGCCTAGGATTTGGCTAAGACAGTTTGTGAATATGGCCCCTGGAACTGAATACTGTCCAATATTAAATTTTCCCCACACTGCAAAACTAGAAACAGTGAACTTTGGACTTTTGGAGTAGACGGAACTCATTGCAGAAAAGTTTGGCAGAATAGTTTGTATCTTCACTGCTGTGTAATCCCAAAGTCATTTAAAGCCGCTTGGTTAGCCATTTTAAATGGCAGACCTCGCCATTTACACCCTATGGTTTTAAATAAGGATTGTAAATGGCTGAACCATTTAAAATGGCAGACATGCAATTCACTGTCACTTTAGCTCTAAATTTCTGCTAGTTATGCCAATGAGATATGTAAATGATAAATATTTAGCTGTTGTATATTTAATAATTAACATTATTTAAAGGTCAAAGGTAGTGATCTCAATGGATATCCGGGTAGCCGAACCCTGAATGTTTACCAGAATCTGAAATCACATACCCGAGTACCCGAATCTAAGCTTTATTTCTGTTAATATCGTCCACGTTAACTGACTGAGTACAGACATATCTCGACTTCATTAATTTGCTTAAAAATGAAAGTATTCAATAAAAATGCACAAGAATATTGTTTTCTCACCCTTGTTAACCGTTTATAGCATTTTATTTGGCTTTTATTTTGGTTACTTGTTTATACATTGTCAAATACCAGAACCCTTTGAAAATCGTCAGTATATCAACACTGTTTCTTAATTCTGAGTCCATAAAACGCTGTATATTGGCTATATATAGTGACATGCACTATATAAGAGTACAATATTTTAACACAGTAGTTAATAGTTTTATGTTAATAAAATTCACTTACCAACCTGAAATAAAAATAAAGTTTCAATTCCGAAACTACATTTGAGCAGAAGTGTATGATTTCATTTTAATAGGTGGTTTCTAAACCACGGAAAAATGACGGAATTCCGTGACGGAAACGGAAAATCGCCTAAAAATCGCCTAATATACAATATAGTCTGTGAATAGTGAATTAGTCTGAGTCTGTGAATACTGTGACCTGCAATAGAAGCACACAATTGTGAATACATGAGAATTCTACAGATAATAAGGAATACTTTGGTGGTGGTTTTATGAAAATTGATCCACTATAAAGCATTTTACAAGGATTTTAACATAGCCTTTGATTTCCCAGTGTTTTTTAATTGGGCGACTTTTTCCGTGGATTTGGTCCATGAATATCTTACTTTTAAGCTATCTGATGCAAAGTTTCCAGTTTAATTATCTATCTACGAGTATTCTCCACATAATTATGAACAATTTGGTGGTTGTTTTATTAAAATCAAGCAAATATTAGGCATTTGACAGGGATTTTAACTCGGCCCTTGATTTCACAGTGTTTCTTAATTGGGCAATTTTTTCTGTGGATGTTGGTGATTAATATTTTACATGTAAAATATGTTATGTTATGTTTCCAGTTTAATTATCTATCTATGAGTATTCTTTACATAATAATGAACAATTTGGTGGTGGTCTTATTAAAATCAAGCAAATATTGATTATTTTACAAGGATTTTAACATAGCCTTGGATTTCTCAGTGTTTTTTAATTGGGCGATTTCTTCCGTGGATTTCTTCCATGAATATCTTACTTTTAAGATACCTTATGTTAAGTTTCCAGTTTAATTATCTATCTACGACTATTCTGCACACTCTAATAAACAATTTGGTGGTTGTCTTATTAAAATCAAGCAAATATCGAGCATTTTACAGGTATTTTCCGTTTTTCCGTATCGCCCCAATGGAAATTCTGAACTTTAGAAACAACCATTTTAATATAAACAACCGTGTTTAGAATGTACGGAAGTGTAGAAATAAAGTTCGAGGTTTTGTGATTTATAACCCAATATAATTCACAAATTTCCGGCGAATAACGGACGAGCGCATAGCTGAGGACTGAGGACTTTATTTCTATTATAAAGACCGCATTTAGTATTTTTTATACCATAACTGTAATAAATATGGCTACATAACGTTTTTTTGTGTTGCACACTATTTTTGCTGTTTTATTGTTTTGGCTGTTCCACGTTGCAAACATGCATGGTGACACATAAATGAGAATCACTAAATCTCTCAAAACTTATTTTACTATTTGAACACTTTAACTGTAATACATTCAATATGCTTTTAAATTATTTTACACAAACTGTTAAATTAAAAAAAAAAATCTGATTCAATAATTGTATGTTTTTCATGCCACGTTTCCCAGTGCAGGGTAAATAATGGCTTAACGGAATGGCCAGAGTACAATTATACGTGTATAATTTCACGGGAACAATGTGCGCACTGTAGGGATTTTCATTGTCTGCGCATTTCCGGTCTTTATAATGTAGAAATAAAGTCCGAGGTTTTATCGCATTTAGCCTTTTTTATATCATAACTGAAATGAATATGGCTACATAACCTTTTTTTGTGTTGAACTATTTTTGCCGTTTTATTGTTTTGGCTGTTCCACCTTGTAAACATTCATGGTGACACATAAATCAGAATCACTAAATCTCTCAAACTTTATTTCACTATTTCAACACATTTAGTGTAATACAGACAATTTGCTTTCTAAAGTTATTTAAGTCAAACTGTTACATTAAAAAAGAATTTCTGATCCAATTAATTGTCTATTTTTCATGCAACAATTTACCAGATGTTTCCCAGTGCAGGGTAAATAATCGCTTAACGGAATGGCCATAGTACAATTATACGCTCATATAATTTCACGGAAACAATGTGCGCACTGCAGGGATTTTCGTTGTCTGCGCATTTCCGGTCTTTATAATCTCTTTTATTTAACGTTTCTTCAGTGTAATATTGTTTTGAATACAAAAAAGTGGCCGACAAGGAACAAAGCAAATGGTTGGATCCCATTATTTCTGTAGGTTTTAAGTGTGTAAATATGGAGATTTTTGTAGTTTCAGCTATTATCACCCATTGGCGTGAGTACCCAGGTACCCGCTCGTTGAAATTACTACCTACCCGGTCCTAATAAAAAAGGTTTATTGAGAAAACTAGTCAAAGATCAAATCAAGGCCTACCACAGGCTGGCGGGTGGGAGGGAAAAAGTTTGTCCGGGCTGTATCTCAGAAACCGTAAGGTGTAGGAAGTTCATACCAGGTAGGGACATTGGTCAGGATGTGTAGGTGTGCAACGTCATGGTCTAACCTTCATTTGACCTTTGACCTTGCCGTAGTGACCTTGAGTTTGAAAATCTTGTCCGGGCTATAACTCGGAAACCGTAAGGTGTAGGAAGTTGATACTTGGTAGGGACATTGGCTAGGGGGTGTAGATGTGCAACATCATGGTCTGACCTTGATTTGACCTTTGACCTTGCTGTAGTGACCTTGACCTATAAAATCTTGTCAGGGCTGTATCTTGGAAACCGTAAGGTATAGGAAGTTGATACGTGGCAGGGACATTGGTTAGGGGGTGTAGGTGTGCAATGTCATAATCTGACCTTTATTTGACCTTTGACCTTGGTGTAGTGACGTTGACCTATGAAATCTTAACCGGGCTATATTTCGGAAACCATAAGGTGTAGGAAGTTGATACTTGGTAGGGACATTGGTTGAGGGGTGTAGCTGTGCAACATTATGGTCTGACCTTGATTTGACCTTTGACCCTGCTGTAGTGACCTTGACCTATTAAATCTTGTCCAGGCTATATCTGGGAAACCGATAGGTGTAGGAAGTTGATACTTGGTAGGGACATTGGTTACCGGTTTAGGTGTGCAATGTCATGGTGCGACCTTGATTTGACCTTTGACCTGGCCGTAGTGACGTTGACCTATTAACTCTTGTCTGGGCTATATCTTGGAAACCGTAAGGTACAGGAAGTTGATACGTGGTAGGGACATTGGTTGGGGGAAGTAGTTGGGCAGCGTCATGGTGTGACCTTGATTTGACCTTGCTGTAGTGACCTTGACTTATAAAATCTTGTCCAGGCTATATCTCGGAAACCATAATATGTAGAAAGTTGATACTCGGTAGGGACATTGGTTAGGAGGTGTAGGTGTGCAACATCATGGTGTGACCTTGATTTGACCTTTGACCTTGTCGTAGTGATCTTGACCCTTGAAAATCTTGTTCCACCTTTGGGTTTGTCTTTTGATGCAGATTAAGCACTGTTAAAGTCATATTAGAATTCATTAAGAATTTTACTTTTACAACTTCTCATTGTAACAGATGGAATTTCATCAAGTGAGCCACAGATTTGGCTCCAACACCACACATAAGCATTCATTGAATGTATTACCACTTCTGTATGCATGGTAATATTCAAGACATCTAAACCATAATTCGGCCATGCCAGATGTAGATAAAGTACATGCATTATCTTTCTCTTAGACATTATTTTCTCTACTTAAACATTGTTTGGAGCTTTATATAACTGTCAGTTCTCTGAAAGTATCCCGAATTTGGTACCAATACAGTACTTCTATATCTCATGGTGTTAAAAATATTTCCCAAGGCTGTGGGCTACGGGCATCTCTGATGCTATTTTTAAATGTAGACAAACTCCACTACTTTGGCTGTCCCACAAGTGTACACTTTGTAATGTCTGAAACGTTTACATTTATATTATTTTATAATGTAATTTGTTTCACACACAGTTAGTGCATACTTCATGCCCCTTCAGCCAAACATAGTATTTACAGTATTTGTTATTTGGTTCCCATCATGTTAGTTTGAGGGGTTGGCATACCTCATCACAAAATAGTTTTATGATAAAAAAATGTTGTATGAAATTAAAGTTCACAATTAAAATACATAAATGTTTCTTTGGTGTAACCAGTTCTCTTTTTGTTTCATTGTGGTAAAATAAACAACATTTTCAAAGTACCGTAAATTTACAAAATAATACCCAGGTTCAAATAAACACCTGGTTCAAATTAACGCCTGGTACCAAGCACACTGTTTACAATTTATAACACTGTTTTTTATATTTCAAAAGAACACCTGGTTCAGTTTAACGCCTGGTCTGAAATCATTTGAAAATAATTAACGCCTGGGCCATATTTTGAAAAAAATAAGGTATGTTTCAGCAATGTTTATTTGATATCATATTTTTCAGTTTCATTGACCTTATTGAAGTGACCTCGATCTTGGAATTTTGGCTGGGCCATATGTAAATGCTGTAATAACATGATTGGTGTGATGGTGATGAAATGACTGTTGTAAAGATGGCTTGTCTGCATGCCTGATGATGACCTCCAGTCATGCCTGATGTGATGTCTGCATGCCTGATGAGAATGTGGTGTGTTTCATGATGCTGTGATTAAAATGGAATACCAGCTATCTTGAGTTAAGTAGAATGTATTTAAGGAAAAATTTACATTTGAGTATTTTTAACTCTGTCACAAATAAAAAATTAAAAAAAATCATGTGATAAATTTACCCTTGTCTGCTGCCATGTAATGAGTGTAACTACTGTTTTGCCTCAGTAATTTCTCATATCAATTATTCTTGTGTTAATATGTATTCCATTATGTCTGTAAATATCTTAGTATTGCATTGTGTAAGATATCAGCAGTATTTATTAGAAAAATGTATCTGACCAGCTCATGTAAAAGTACCAGTAAGGTGTGAACACAGGTGAACTCTCCCTAATTCACTATTTCCTACACTTTTAAACAAATCTACATCCCCTGTTTTACAAACCTGAAATTAATGTGAACAAATCCTCCTTCATCCAGCATCTTTAGATAGCACATTCTACTGTGTACTAAATGACATATTCAAAATCAGTTTTCCGAATACAGCTGCAGTCCATGTTGGTCAACTTATCATGCATGATGTACATCAGATCCAACTGTGAAAAGAACCTGCATGGAAGAGGTGAGAGGAGAACTAAAAAAGCATTCTGAATTGTGTGTTTAGGGATGGGCTGGTGTAATGCCTTATTTAACACTCTTACTTTGATCTTTTAGGGGATGTATAGTATGACAATCATATTTTACACCCCTAACAATGGGGGATTAAGCGGGTGTAAAATATTGTTGCCATATTTTACACCCCCACCCAAAGTTACACCCCCTACTGGTCAATAAAGAGCAAATCAATGGTATTTAAGAGCAAACCCTTTATTGGTTTGGATTGCAATTGAGTTTGGAAATAGCATATAGTCTAGCCATTGCTAAGAACTTGACTTGTTTTACTTTTGGTATGTGACAGCAACTGATTATGATATGTCTATTGCTAAAAGCGTCTTTAAGTTGATTTATTTTGCCATATATGTGATTGGTAATGGATTAGTCTTAGATTTGCTTTTTGTTCTTTCATTCTTTTGAACTTGATTTTTTCACTTGGGTTAAGTGACTAGCTAAGCTAACAGGATTTTTTTTAGATTTGGTATTGTTGAAAAACTATTTTTAAGATATCTTTGGGAGATACATCTCCATGAAAATCTTGCATAAATTCTTTTCATTTACACATGCTTTTATGGTCTATGTTCCTGGTTATTGCACAACCTTGACCATTTCTTAAACCTGGACCATTTAAAACTTACTTGTTTTTAAAATGGCCTGGCCATTTCAAAACCTAACTGATCATTTAAAAAGTGTAAAAGTTACATTAGATTCATTAGGAATTTTACTTTCACAACTTCCCATTGTAACAGATGGAATTTCATCAAGTGAGCCACAGACTTTGCTCCAACACCACACAAAAGCATTCATTGAATGTATTGCCACTTACCACTTCTGTATGTATGATAATATTCAAAACATCCAAACCTTAATTTGGCCTTGCCAGATGTAGATAAAGTGTCATAATGTTTAGTTTACTGATTAATGCCGTCATCTTGTTATTATCTCATGCTTGCCCGCCGGGCGGGATATTATAAAACGCATTCCGTGCCTGTGTGTGTGCGTGAGTCACGTTTTACGAAAAGGGCTGTACATCACACTGGTTGTTTCTCTTTGGCCTTTTTAATGTTTTATGACCTTATTGCTCATGTCTTTTTAATTGATGATGTTTTTGCAGACCTAGGTCCATAGCTAAATGAGTAATATTAGCAATGGTGGCTACTTCAAGTAAAGTGTTCGTAACTTCAAAACGACTGCATTTAGAGCATTTCTGTCAAATACGTTGTCAACTACTTTCTCCATGCATACAAGATGGTACCATTTTTAGGGGTCTATCTTGATAGCTAAGTGAGTAATACTAATTTTATTACGCTACAATAGCTTACCATGTGGGACTTAATGCTGTTCTCGGGTTGCCACACCCGGGGCCAACGTCTTAGAAAAAAAGATCGTTCTTGTTAGCCACCGGATATGCTGGTATTTGTCGTCACGTGATAACTTCTGACCAATCGTCCTACTTTCTTGTTGGCCACGATTGACTGGTAGCAGTTTGTAAATATACAGACATTTTCATTTATTTCTCAGACTTTACTTATTGTTGGAGGCTAATATTTGCATATTTCTTGTAATATATATCATAGATCATTCTGTAAAATTTTAATTTTCACAGGATAAGTATTTTTCTTGCTTTCGCGTGTTTTGAGTTTTCCTCGGTTCAGGCAATTACATTGTACATCTTTTTATTGTGTATAAAATGTCTCTCCATCAAGCAAATAAAGACAAACCGAGAGCTCTCAAATGCCACCACTTTTGCTTCAGTTTCGACTTACACAACTACTGCCCTACCTGTAGGGAGGCTGGCAAGGGAGATGACCCCTGTGTCACCTTCGAAACTCCCTGTCAAGTGTGTACGTCTTTTTCAGATGAGCAATTGAAAAAAATTCAGAATAGGAAACTTTACCTAAAAAAGCAAAAAGCGGAAACCAGTTCCAAAGATGATGAACTAGATCTTTTGCGTGAAGGCGATGGGGATTCCTTCACTGGATCTAATGCAGACCTCGAGAGTGCTGCTGATATTCTGTTTACCTCACCCCCCCGTCCTCAACCTCTCGCCTTCAGTTCATTGTCTTTAAAGACCCCAGCCAAGACTGCCCCACCCACCCCAGGTACAGCTTTGCAAAATAAAATCCAGAAAAATCTTGAGAAATCCCTGGGTGATTCCTTAAATATACACTTACAGCAGCAAATGGGTACCTTCCAGGCATCCATGTTGGAAGCGTTTCAGTCGTTCCGAGAGGAGTTGGCTACACAAAAGAAAGTCGAGGTAGAATCCTCGCTTCCTACTTCCAAACCTGGCTCGTCCAGTAACAATGCTGCCCATCTGGATTTACCCCCTCCGAGATCTAGTACTAACATTCAGAGCGAGGCAATGGATGTGGACTACGGTCCAGCACTCCATCCTCGTCTAGTACTCAACCAAGATACCTTGGATCAGTACGTTGCCCCCTCTGAGGGTCATCCCGAAGAGGTCTCGTACTCTCACAAAAAGCAAAGCCATAGGCAGCCAGTTGACCCGAACTCTACCTCGGACCAACTACATGAGGATTCCGACCAACCTTGGATCCCTTCTTCTAGATCTAAGAAACACTCTGACAAGAGCAAGCACAAATCAAGGTCTAGATATGTGTCCTTTTCTTCAGAGGAAGATCAGTCCCCTGTAGCCAGACACAGGTCTTCTAAGCCCTCTAGGGCTCAGCCCTCAGGAGCAGCTTCTGATCAAGACCTCCCACAACATGATCCAGACCCTCCTTATTATAGGGAAGTAGCTCTGTCTGACATTCCCTCCCAATACTCTGAAGAGGTAGACACCTTCAGGCGTATTCTTTCTCTCCCTGACCCCAGGGAATCTATGCCTAGGTCTTCAACTTCAGTATTGGGTCTGGATGATGAAAAAGGCTGTCAAGAGCTCAGACCTAGAGGTCCTTCCTCTATTCTACCCCTCAGCTCAGTTATCAAGGACGTCTTTGATAAATTTCAACATGACTTTATGGCTGCCAATTTACCTGAGGGCAAATATGTCAAGCCTCCTCCTTCCACTTCTAAGTGGTACAAGGTGGGACAGCCCACATTTCAGGATAAAATTCAGGAGTTGAATACAGACTTTGCTAAGATCTGTATTACTCCTAGACCTCCTGGGGCACCAGTAGCCAAAGTTCCCCTGCCAGTTCTCAAGGAGCTGGAACACCAGGCTAGACAAAATATCTCAACCCTCAACTTCACCGCTGCATTTGCCAAAACCTCTTCTTCTTGCAATGCTTCCTTGGAAAAATGCCAACATAGCATTAAGTCAACTGTCAAGAAGATTAAATCTCAGATTCAGAAAAGTGCCAATCCTGAGAAAGCAGCAAAGCGGATATGAGGAAGTCGCTGAGTACATGGATTTTTGGAACAAGACAGTTTTTGTTCAACACAGGGCCCTTACTTGTCTCAGCAAATCTCTAGCCCATATTCTCCAGAGGGAGCTATACTCTATGGCTAATACCGGCTTGCTTAGGCGCGAAGCCGAGATTACATCCACAGTTAGGAGAAACGAGACGTCAAGAACTTAGGAACTCGTCCTTTTGGGGCTCTTCCTTGTTCGAGTCGCACCCTACCAGAATAAGCCCTTTCGTGGTCCCCACAAGAAAAGAGGCTCCTACAGGAAACACCCCTATGGGGGCAATACCTCTCAAAGCAGTAACCAATCCTTTCCCTCGGGAAGAGGAAAACCCAACTTTAGAGGCTCCAGGGGTCGTTTTCGACCCCACAATAGGGGAAGGGGCGTGGAAACCCCCCTTCCCAATGACTCCTCCAAAGCCTCACTCAGTCCACCAGTGGGAGGTCGCCTCCGTTCTTTCAGGAGATCTGGCTAACAAACAAATGTTCTCAAAATGTGTTAAACATTATCACCAATAGCTACGTTCTGCCATTCCATTCAAAGCCAAACTTGATCAGATTTCCTCTGATTCTGTCAGAGTACAAGGCCCAACAAAAAGACCAAGCCTTGGCCTCTTGTATCCAGTCTCTCCTGTCAAAGAACACTATCAAAAGGGTGGAAAATGTAAAATCTCTCGGGTTTTACAGTCGCCTGTTTCTAGTACCCAAGCCCCACCAAAGGTGGAGGCCAGTCATAGACTTAAGCAGGCTCAACACTTTTCTACACGTAGAAAAGTTCAAAATGGAAACTCCAGAGTCCATCAGGACTTTCCTGATTCCAGGGGAGTGGGTATCGTCGATAGATCTGTCGGACGCTTACCTACACATCCCCATCCACCCAAACTCAAGGAAATACCTAAGGTTTTGCTACAAGGCTCAGGTGTTCCAGTTCACTTCCCTCCTGTTCGGCCTGGCCACAGCCCCCCAGGTCTTTACAATGATCGTAAAGGAAGTGAAACTAATGGCCCTCTCAAGAGGACTCAGAATTCACCAATACCTGGATGACTGGCTGATCAGGTCCCAGTCTCAGGAGGAAGCCCAAGTGAACACACAGGCAGTGGTAGACCTAACTCAGTCCTTGGGGTGGATAATAAATCAGGAAAAATCAGAACTAAAACCTACTCAGGTGTTTTCGTTCGTGGGCTACAAATACCACCTAGATTCAGCCCTTGTAAAACCCACTCAAGAGAGATGGCTCAAACTTTAGGATTTGATCCTACGCCTCAAGTCAAAACGTGTTTTGACTGCAAGATGTTTGATGTCTTCACATGAGGCCCTTTCAGTTTCATCTCAAGGAGCTCTGGAGATATCCTCAGTCGCTGGACAACCTCCTTCCTTGGACAGAAGCCATTGCAGCCCACCTAGATTGGTGGCAAAATCCCTCAAACGTGATGAAAGGGGCAGACCTTCATCCCAAAGACCACAGTATCCAACTGTTTACCGACGCCTCAAACGAAGGTTTGGGCTCTCACTTAGACCAAAATTCTACAAAGGGTCTGTAGTCAGATCGGGAAAAAAGGCTACACATAAATGTCCTAGAATTGAAGGCGGTCTCCCTGGCCCTTCGAGACTTCAAGGACCAGTGCCAGAATCAAACAGTGTTAGTTGCGACGGACAACTCAACATTGGTAGCATACATCAACAAACAAGGAGGAACTCACTCAGCAGAGATGTGCGCTCTCCTGTGGAAGATCATGACCTGGTGCCATCACTACCACATAACATTGAAAGCCAGGCACATTCCAGGGTGCCTGAATGTGATGGCTGACCTACTGTCCAGGTCCAACCAAGTGCAGTCAACAGAATGGTCTCTGCACCCACAGGTGTTCAAACAGATCTGCCAGAAGTGGTTCACACCTCATGTAGACTTATTTGCCACTCACCTGAACCACAAGCTCTCACTGTACGTGTCTCCTATCCCAGACCCAAGGGCCTGGGACATAGATGCCCTAAACATAAACTGGACCAACCTCACGTCCTATGCGTACCCTCCTACGGCTCTCCTTCACAAGGTGATCCAAAAGATCAGGCAATGTCATTGCCTGATCATCGTAATAGCCCCAGGCTGGCCAGGGATGCCCTGGTTTTGGGACCTAGTGCAGCTCTCAACAGAGATCCCACTACAACTCCCAGTGTCAACGACCCTACTCAAACAGTCCCACAAGTATGTGTTCCACAACAACCCACAACAGCTGAACCTCCACGCCTGGTGTCTAGGAGTGGACAACTCCAAGAACAAGGCTTCTCTGTGGAGGTGGCAGAGAGAATTGCTGCCCCTCAGCGGTCATCAACAAGGACCATCTATAAGTCAAAGTGGGCCCTATTTGAAAAATGGTGCAGAGAAAATTCGGTGGATTTCTCCACTCCATCTGTGAAACAAATCTCAGATTTTTTCATGTACCTGTACCAAGACCTAAACAGGCGCCCCTCGACCATTGATGGTTACAGGACTGCAATCGTTGACACTTTGGGCCCAACAGCCCAACATATTGCACACAATGCAGACCTTCATAGGTTACTCTCCAGTTTTCACAGGGATCGTCCCAAAAGTTCCAGAAATTTACCCAAGTGGAACCTTTCTGTTGTCCTCAACGAGCTCACAAAAGCACCATTTGAGCCCATGAAAGACACATACCTCAAACATCTTACTCTCAAAACTGCTTTCTTGCTAGCTTTGGCCTCCGGCAAGCGCCGCAGCGAAATCCATGCCTGGGTCGCAAACAAAGTATCTAATCTAGGCCAATGGGAAAAGGTGGCCTTGTTCCCGTCTTCTGATTTCATAGCCAAAAACCAACTAGCAAGAGAAGGTTCTCAAAGTGTGTCTCCGGTGACTATTCCTGCTTTGACTACCATTGTAGATAGACAATTTAAGGAAGACAGGACCCTGTGTCCGGTACGGGCCCTGAGGTATTATCTGGACCGAACCAAAGACCTGAGAGGGTGTCGTTCCCTCCTTTTTATCTCCTTCAAGAAAGGACATACCTCAGACATCAGACCCGCTACTCTCTCTTCTTGGTTGAAACAAACCATCCTACTTTGTTACAAACAAGCAGATCAACAAGCCTTGGACTTGGTCCAAGTTAAAGCGCATGACATCCGGGCTTTCGCGGCCTCTAAGGCCTTTTACGGTGGGGTATCGGTGGACCAAATCATGCAAGCCTGTCACTGGAAAGCTCACACATTTACAAATTTTTACATAAAAGACCTTACTTGGTCAGACACCGACAACAATATGTATCTGGGACCCGTAGTGGCGGCACAACAAGTCCTTGATCCTTCCCCTCAGACCAGTTGTCCTCGGAAAGAAAAAAAGGGGGGGCACATCCGCTACAACCAAGTCTTCAGGAGTCTCTCCCAGGATCTAGGTATTCCTTTACCTTCAAGATGTTACGGGTAAGGTCATTTTGTTTTTTAATTATCAAGTATTTTGTATTAAGGACTTACTTAGTTGTCATTAATCTCATATTTAGGTGGCAAAAATTTATGAGATGTCCAACCATTGGGTTGGTCAGTCATTCGTGAAGGGCCCTCAGGGACCCTAGACCTCAAGTGAGCACTGCTGCACTTCCGTCCTACAGTCAAACATCTAGACAGTTTCAGCACTGTCCCTCGTTTTACTTAGGTTTTTTGCTTTACAGGCCCGGTCTTCGGGATCGGGGCACTGTAAATGGGACTCAGACTGGTATTTCTGGCACTATTATGTATATATTAATTCAAAATCTTAGAAAAAATGACATATCTTCCAGTCTCAGGTGTAATCCCGCCACCGGGCGGTTGAATTCAGCATTAAGTCCCACATGGTAAGCTATTGTAGCGTAATAAAATTGAAAATTTTAATTACTTAAACGTAGCTTTTATAAGCTACAAGCTTACCATGTGGGACTTAGAAGAGTCCCACCCTGCCTCCCCGCTGTTTACAGCTGAGGGGTAGGTTTTAGAAAATTTCAACGAGAAAGTAGGACGATTGGTCAGAAGTTATCACGTGACGACAACTAGCAGTGTATCCGGTGGCTAACAAGAACGATCTTTTTTTGTAAGACGTTGGCCCCGGGTGTGGCCACCCGAGAACAGCATTAAGTCCCACGTGGTAAGCTTGTAGCTTATAAAAGCTACATTTAAGTAATTAAAATTCTCAATTTTCTGTTTTTAACAATGAGCAAAATGAGTAAAGTGCTTTAACTTTGTAACTGTTACTTACAATATTGGTCTCAAATATGTTATTGAACAAATCCTTCAAGTACTATATCATGGTGAGGTTTCCAAGGTGTGGCACCATAGCTAGCTGAGTAATAGCTACACAAAGTTTAACATTTGACCATTCAGCAAGTCACTTATAACTCAAAAACTATTGAACATAGAGGATTTTTGTCAAATATATTGTTCACCTACTTTTTGATGTACTGTGTCGTGGTGAATTTTCAGAGCTGTAAGTCCATAGCTAACTGAGTAATAGCTACTTTGAACTTTCTTAGTTCCAACATTCAGTAAATCACTTATATCTCCAAAACTATTGAATTTAGGGACTTTTTGTCAAATATGTTAATCAGTTACTTTTTAATGTTCTGTTTTGTGACTAGGTTTCAGAGCTGTATCTCCATAGCTAACTGAGTAATGGCTACTTTGAATTTCAACACTGAGTCAATCACTTGTAACTCCAAAACTTTTGAATTTAGAGAATTATTGTCAAATATGTTGTTCTCTAACTTTTGATGTACTGTGTCATAGGAAATTTTCACAGCTGTATCTCCATAGCTACCTGAGTAATAGCTACTTTGAGGGTTTTCCATTGAGTAAATCACTAAGAACAGCAAAACCGATGAATTCAAAGGATTTTTGTCAAATATGTTGTTCACCTACTTTTTGATGTACTGTGTAATGGCAAATTTTGAGACCTGTAGGTCCATAGCTAACAGAGTAATAGCTACTTTGATGGTTCTCTATTGAGTAAATCATTTATAACTGCAAAACTATTACATTTACAGGAATTTTGTCAAATATGTTGTTCACCTACTTTTTATTGTTCTGTATCAAGTTTCACAGCTGTAAGTCTATAGCTAACTGAGTAATATTTAGCTACTTTAATTGTTTTCCTTTCAGTAAATCACTTTTAACGGCAAAACTTTTGAATTTAGAGGATTCAAAAATGTTGTTCACCTACTTTTTATTAGTCAAATCTTGAATTCGAGTTATGTACTGGGTTCTGATTGTTTTATAAAAATTTCATTTTATCCTCTAAACGCTAAAGATATATGCAATATCTATACACATATATTAAATATAAGAGGTACTGTATATACTCAGTCATTTTGTTTTTTGTTTGATATTTTCTTTAATGTGCAGTTTATGAAATGAATACACTGTCTAGCCTTTGTCTAGCTTCTTACAAAATACCAGGATGTAGAAAATCTATTGTCTTTTTCTTTGTCATCTAGTGCTTAGTGGAGTAATTTTCCCCAATATAAATGTCTGGTTCTTCAACACATGACTTCCAGACATGTCTTCCAGGTTCAATAGACAATATTCAATAAACAGTCTTTCATGCTTGTGTTGGTGGTTATTCAAAATACTGGTAGAAACACCATTTATATATTTGGAAGTGGCAGTTTTAATTATGTGGGTACAAATATTTTCACAAATAAAAGTTCAGAAAAGTGGCCTTTGTCATGAATACAAAGTCAGAAACTTAATTGAAAAATGGTTTACATGTGAATGATACCAATGTGTATGTGTGACACATGTACTCTTAATAGGTATTTCATCAGTTTTACAAGTCACATATAGTACATATCAAGAACTTTTTCATGCCTGTTGTGTGTTTAAAATTTGCATTTTAGGGAATGTCTTTTGTCCTTGACAGCCTGTGTCTGTCTCCTGGTAAAAATATTCCTAAGGGAAAACCAAAATCTGTACTTAATGTTGTGCACAACATTCAGAGTCATATTTGGACAGATCTGCTGTTGTGTGCAGTTGTGTAGCCACATCAGAGATGTGTATAAACCATGTAAGCCTCTTTAAATATAATGTAGAGTTCCAGTATTGAGGATCTTTGGTGCTTGCACCTGAAAGTCATGGGGTGTGTTATGTATAAAGTCATACATATATACAGAATTAGCTTAAATTGTTTCTAGTTGTTATAGATCACACCTTGTCCTTCAAACTTGTAATTGATGAAATACCATAATTCATTCAATTGACACCCAGGGAAATTGACTTAATTACGGGGAGACCCCAGATAACATTTTAACATCTGCAGAACACTAGAGAATAGTCATAAACCTTAATGGCCATCAAATTTATTTGGTTGTTTTGAAATGTCCATGGCAGTTTGAAAACATGAAATGGTTTCAAAAACATTCTTAGCCACAGCTAAGTTGGCCAATGGACCCATATGGTTCATTATGTGATATCAATCCAACCAAAAGAGACACTGCATTGATTTGCAGACAACTTTTTTCACTGGTCCTTAAGTTTTTAACAGGTGATCACCTTACATTACATCATTTACAAGTATCAGTCACATCCACTGAATACACAGATGCACTAAGAAGTTCAAGATTTTGTGTGAGGATAAAAAATCCCCCATATATTAATCATTCTCATCCGCATATTGGTGTTTTTAGTGGCAAATTTGTGTTTTTTAATCTAGCTGTTCAATCAATTGAAACAGTAGATTTCAGGAGCATCTTATTTTAATATTTTTGTTCTAAAGGCAAACTCGAAAGTTAAAATTTTCACCTGAGATCAGAAATAAAGTTCTTTAATTAGCCCTATTAAAATCAATGGTTTTGAAAACATACCTTTAACAGACCAGATGGCTGAAATTATAGATGTGTCTTGTAATGGACACTTTAAAGGCTCCCAAAAAGTATTCAAAGTGTAATCATAATGAGGTATCCAAACAAATCAACCCAGGGGGAAGTGAAGATCATAGGTCTGGGCCCCATATTCACGAAATGTCTTATCCAGGTCTTAGGCTTAAAGCTGAGACTTTTGTCTTAACTTTCGCAGAAAATATTTCCTAAGACTATTGTCTTAGTCTTAGTGGTATTCACAAAGAAGCAAAGATCAGTCTTAGGCTTAAATAATGACTTAACTTTAAGACTGGTTGGAAGTGGGCTTAAATTTTGTAAAGAGGACTTCAATATGACCAACATAAACTTTTCTCCACTCCAAAATTTAAAATAGCTGTAAATAAAGTATTATTATACAGAACACCTCACTAAAGCAGTCCTTGAGAAATTTATATGTGGAAAAAGGTTTTCCATTTCAAAACAGCAATTTCCTTACATAAAATGCATTAAATGAAGGATACATGTCACCAGTAGAATAGTTCGAATAGAAAAGGTCACATGACACAGAAAACCACTGTGGTTATTTGATAATCTTCGACTTAGCTAAGTCACCCTTTGTGAATACGGTTTGAGACAAAACTTAGCTGAGACAAAAGTCTTTACTTTAAGACTGGATTTAAGGCCAAGACCTGGGGGCGATTTCACTAAAGGACTTAAACTAAGTCCCTTTATTGGCTAAGTCAGGAAATTAAATCTAAGACTTTGGTCTTTGCCAGGTGTGGGACTTAAAATGGATTTCACAAAGGTGACTTAGCTAAGTCCAAGCTCATCATATAACCACAGTGGTTTTCTGTGTCATATGACCTTTTATATCCTTCATTTGATGCTTTGTATCTAAGGATAAGTGCTGTTTTGAAATGGAAAACCTTTTTGCCACACACAAACTTCCCAAACACTACTTCAGTAAGGTGTTCTGTGTAATTATACTTTATTTACAGCCATTTCAAATTTTGAAGTGGAGAAAAGTTAATGGCGGCCATATTTAAGTCCTCTTTATAAAATTTAAGCCCACTACCTCCCAGACTTAAATCTAAGTCCACTGACTTAGCAAATCCATGGACTAAGCCCCTTTGTGAAATCCACTAAGTCTAAGCCTGCTGACTTAGCACATTTTTGACAGAATTTAAGACGAAAGTCTTAAACTTAAGCCGAAAACCAGACTTAAGTCCGTTCGTGAATCGGCCCCAGCAGTAAATCTATTTATTTCAGTGCTCACTGCTGTAAATTCACATAATTAAGAAAAAAAAACCTTATTTATGTGTGTTTTGTGTATAAATAATGTGGATTTTTGACTGATAGATTACATGCTTTAAAAGTATGTATAAATTATGAAAATTGGACAGGTGTTGACAAATACAAAGTGATATAAATCATGTTGGGGTTTCCAGTTGGTATTAAACAGAACCAAACAGGGTGGTTTCTAACCAACGGAAAATTGACGGAATTCCGTGACGGAAACGGAAAATCGCCTAAAAATCACCTAATATATAAATTAGTCATAGAAATCAAATAAAAACGAGTTCTATACATATTAGTACATAGATAAAGCTTCGATGAGACAATGACACAGTAGCCTTGGATTTTCCAGTGCTTTTTAATTGGACGATTTTTGCCGTGGATATTGGTGATGAATATCTTACTTATAAGATATCTTACGTTAAGTTACCAGTTTAATTATCTATCTACGAGTATTCTCCATATAATAATAAACAATTTGGTTGTTGTCTTATTGAAATCAAGCAAATATTGAGTATTTTACAAGGATTTTAACATAGCCTTTGATTTCCCAGTGTTTTTTAATAGGGCGATTTTTTCCGTGTATGTTGGTGATTAATATCTTATACTTATAAGATATCTTATCCAAAGTTTCTAGTTTAATTGTCTATCTACGACTATTCTCCACATAATAATGAACAATTTGGTGGTTGTCTTATTGAAATGAAGCAAATATTGAGTATTTTACAAGGATTTTAACATAGCCTTTGATTTTCCAGTGTTTTTTAATTGGGCGATTTTTCCGTGGATTTGGTCCATGAAAATCTTACTTTTAAGGTACCTTATGCAAAGTTTCCTTTTTAATTATCTATCTACGACTATTCTACACACAATAATGAACAATTTGGTTGTTGTCCTAATGAAATCAAGCAAATATTGAGTATTTTACAAGGATTTTAACATAGCCTTAGATTTCCCAGTGTTTTTAATTGGGCAATTTTTTCCGTGGACTTGGTCCATGAATATCTTACTTATAAGATATATTAAGTTAAGTTACCAGATTAATTGTCTATCTATGAGTATTTCTCACATAATAATGAACAAGTTGGTGGTTGTTTTATTAAAATCAAGCAAATATTAAGCATTTTGCAGGGATTTTAACTCATCCTTTGATTTCCAAGTGTTTTTTAAATGGGCGATTTTTTCCGTGGATTTGGTAAATGAATATCTTGCTGTTAGGCTATATTATGTAAAGTTTCCAGTTATGTTACCTATAAACCTTGTATTCTGTAATCTAAAAGAGTTGTGGATTTAATTTTTGATATTGCTGTTCAAGAGGTCATTTTAAAGTAAATTAGGCGATATTTGGGCGACTTTAGGCGATTTTTAGGCGATATTTAGGCGATTTTCCGCATCGCCCAACGGAAATTCCGAACTTTAGAAACAACTGTTACGGGCCGTTTTAGCTCCCTGCGCCGTTTCGACCTGGCGCACTCAATATTTGCGCCGTTTCAACACCTTTTCTTGGTGATGAAATGGCTCAAATTATATTTAGAGGTCATTTGAAGGCAAATGATACATAACAAAAGGTTTTATCTATACCTTTATGTTTTTCAAGCCAGGCAGGTTTATTTTTCAAAAAAAAAAACTCTCAATATAACATCCATTTATTTTAACAACAATACAATAAAAGCACTACAAGTACAAAAGCCAAAACACAAATACAGTTAATTTACTTAAAAATACCTACTCAGGCCTGTATAAAAGAAAGAGGGATTAATGGCCTGAGTATAAAACCAAGGGACTAGATCAATCACCTGAGCATAAATCAATGAGGCAGTAAGCCTTAGATGCTAAATGCATGTAAATTAACCGTGGTGTTGAAACGGCGCAGTGAGTCGTTTCAACCCGGCGCTGGTGTCTGAACGGCCCGATACACAACCATTAAACAGAAAGATCATTAAGTAAAGGCAAATGACGTCATTCTTATTTATAAATCACAATGCATTTAGTCTTTAATATTATGAAAATATGAAGGTGCAGGCAACTGTACTGTAAAACTAAAAATTTATGATATTCTAATGAATAATAAACGTTCAGCATAATTTAAAAAGCTATGTGATGTCATTGTCTAAACATGAATTGTGGACGTTCGTAAAGTTAATAGAGGAAGTCGGTAATGAATGGTTTACAGGTGAGTGTATTTAGAACTGAAGGAAAATTGAAACGATTATTGTAGAATATGCAGTGTATGTGATAAAGATCGATAGACTATACTGAATCCATGTCCTGCTTAAACTTTTATGGTTCATTGATTCACCATATTTTGAGGCTAAATCAAGTTAAAAACGTAAAATATTATAGTATTTTTGAATATGACACTTTATACATACAAGTTAATCAACACAAACACAATATAACATAAACTTACTTTGATGTGAACTGTTTGGGATCTAGACTTCAAGTGCTGACAGGCGCAGGAATCTGCAGACACAAGTCACGACCGCCGATTGACTCACTGTCTGCTTAAGGCGCGGCTCCACTTCCTCGAACCTAAAGGTGCGGTCACACTTGCGCGATCGGCGACAGTCACGACACTACTCCCTATCTTCTTCTTGAAAGAAATGGCCCTCCACCTGTGATGTCCACGTGGGTGCTTCCTTTGTTGATCTGGAGTCGTCTGCCTGTAACTTTTTACTAAAACACCAACTTGAATTTCCACATTTCCCTAAAACACCAACTTGAATTTTCGCTTTTCATTAAAACACCAACTTGAATGTTCACAGTCTATGGCACTCTAGGCCCACAAAATTTGTTCACATCCATAATACGTTTAGGTATCCCCCTGGCAATTACAAAGTCTCCTAGACAGAGACTAGTCAATTACTGCAAGCTTCCAGATAGTGAAACTTCACCATCTTTACACAATGATTCAGTCACTTAAGTCTCCTGAGAAAAGACTTTTCAGTTACTTTTTCTTTTTCCTTTCCCATTCCACCACAATAACTCCATATTCTAATGTCTAGTGTATATTGAAATAAAATCTGCTCTTAGTAACTTAATCCACTGAGCATCAAAATAAAATAAACTCAATAAAATCCCATTTAACACAAAAACACCTTCAGCCTGGATGAATTTAACTACAAAATTGACTAAAATCCATGTCAATTCTTAACACATCGACAACTGTACTCACTAATTCATCAAATCTGCTGCTTCTGCACTACACCACATTCATTCTTTTCCTTTTCACTCCCCAATACACATCAACTGACTCTCTGTCATCACAGCCTTGATACAATAACGTGTTTAATAATAGCCTTCTTTTCTTTAACTCTAACACTGTCTCTTTATCATAGCATTCTCGTCACCTTGACAGGTTTAATAATAGCTTCCTTTTACCTTCCTATCATTTCAATAGCTACTTCTTCATTGTCATAGAACAAGTGCACTATATCACAGTGCAGAGTATGTAGCAGTCACTATTGGCGAGAAACTGAAGATGCACTCAGATAAGCCATCAGAAACCTCAGTGGAAGTATACTTGAAGAGACGAAGAGGAGAATAACACTCAGAAGAGTGTTAACGATGGTGAATATGAAACAGATGGATCGCCATTCTGGTAAGTCCAATAGGAAAATGGAATCGACGAAACTCCAATGGAAGTATATTCAAATTGACGAGAAGAAGAATAGTACTCGGAAGAGTACTAAATATGATAGATATGAAACAGGTTGCCAGTCATTAGATAAATGACAAGAAGAAGGAGAAGAGAAAAAAAATAAAAAATGGGAATACGGCCTCCATCACACCTCCGACGCAGGCCGGGTGCACCCACTTGCTTGGGCCTCAATCTGTAGAAAATTAAAAAAAAACAGGTTTTTCTCTCTTTTTCCTATATATATATAACCACATGATATTCTGTTATTAATGCTACCATTGTCACCTGAACCTTGATTAATCCTCCACCACGGTTTCCATATAGCAACTTTCTCAAGGCAAATCAATCCAACTTCCTCAAAACACACCCCATCCCACCGACTTGTCTCTCAAATCAAATTTCTGACTTTGAAAACAACTAACGCAACTTTCAATCACAATCTTAGTCTCCGCAACAGAGATTACTAATCATTCATATTTAACTAGTAAACCAATTTTAGTCTCCCAAACAGAGACTAAGCCATGCACACATTCCAACCAAAACACAACAAAACTCAACCAATGTTCACCAATCTCCCGAACAGAGATTATATATTGTAAAAGTCTTTAGCGTTTCGCGCTGTGTATTTCATAATTGTCAAAGTATTTTGTCCCACAATTTCGGATATTTTTTCAGCAACGTTCACAATGGACCACGGAGTGTTCTGTGGCTCTCCCACAGCTCTATTGGGTAAAAATGGACAATCCGATTCTAGCAGAATGTTTGAAAGTGAAATCCTTTTCACAACGTCTAGACACTCCACATGATGAGTACCCCATACAATCTTGGGTGAAAATCCAAAGTACATTCCTGGAAATACCTTCTGCCAGGCCTCAAAAACTTGCATCCCCGCTGTAAAGCAATGCAGGTACACTGGATGAGTCGGTAACAGCTCCGACTCAAGTACTTTCAAGCAATCAAAATACGCAGTTGAAGAACCTGGGTTGTCACGGCAGTGAATGACCATTGGAAAACCACCAAACTTTGCCATACGGGCCAGCTGTTTCAGCATGTTTTTCTGGCAATTTCGGTTCACACGGAATCCAGAATAATCCAGTCCAACTTCACCCACAGCGACGACATCCAGAGACATAAGTTGCTGATCAAGTTGATCCAACAGATCGTCCCTTGGCTCATTACACACTTTGGGGTGCAGCCCCAAACAGCAATAAACAGGAATCTCTTCCATCTTCCACGTGGCTCTAGTTGCCGCATCGGGATACGGAACCTCGTCCGGGAAACAGTAGGATGAAACCAATGCTGCAATGTTCACATTTTGCTGAGCCCTTGGACCATAGTTATAGATTGTCTTTTTCAAACCATGTATTTCCACACCTCTTTTGCCTTGCAAAAACTCCTGCAAATGACAATGTGCATCAACTACGTCCCCATACAAGATGCCGGATAACGGAACCTGTTGTTCAGTAGGAGTAAGGGCTGTGGTATCCTGATGACCCAGATAATTCATAAGGCCTGCAATTAGTCTCCAGTGAATGAGACTACCTACTGAATTTGGGGGTGATACCGTCAGAAGAAAATTGGCTCTTCTCCCATTTATATGTCGTTCAAAAAGCTGCATGTTCTCCTGATCTGCTGCTGACAAAGCTTTGGTCGACTCGGCGGCGGGGTACAATTTCTGTTCCACGATAATTCTCAAAAGTTCCCGAAATGAATGCGCTCCCAACTCTCTTCCTAGCAACTTCAAAAACTGTTTGGCCTTCTCCAGATCCAAGCACTGACGGCTTACACTCCATGGAATATGCGTCCTTTCCACATGTTCGCGAAGCTTCTTCGTGGTTACCGTACAGGCTTCAAAAATGCAACGCTTCCTTGACGTCATATTTTTCGTCAAAACCGGGTATACCAAAGGAGGAATTGGCTCATCGCGTTCCACTTCCCTGATCCACTTGTCATACGAAATTGTCGACATGTCAGTTTCTGTCCAAGTCTCCTCTTCGGCAGACTTGTTTTGAGGTTTCCCAGAAAATTGTTCATGCACGCTCCAGGTATCATCCCTAGGCACAATATGGACCTCCCGTCTCTCAGGGGCATCCGCTCCCAACTCTTCCACTTCAAAAACAGCTGACTGGCCTCAAAGCGCCTTTAAAACTGGTTCCACAAACACGGGTGGCTTAGAACCGTTAGTGAAATCCACTCCTGTTTCAGGGGTTAGCATTCGTGTTATCAGCTCAGAATCCTTTGGTTTTTCAGCTTCCAGGACGGCTACTTGCTCTAGAGATGCTGGTACAGGGCAATCCAAGATCATTAAAGATCCACTAGAAACTTTCATGGCACCTTCCACAGTAGGGAAATCTAGAGGAGTTGAAGTACGAGGGTGCGGCACTGGAACTGGAGTCTCCACAATCAGAGACTCGGTAGAAACAAGAGTTTCCGTAGCAACAGCAGGACGATTCTTCTCAACTCTTTGCAATTGATTCATGCAATTTACCAACAAACTTTGCTGTGTCAAGGGTGAAATCCGGTTCACAGGATCCACCATTACCCTAAATATCTCCGCTGTAGAGATATGAGGATGGCCTGCTTTCAGCATAGCAAACACTTGTTGCTCTTCAGCTACTGACAACTCCATGTTGAATTACTTTTATCAAGACTGATCCCTCAAGTGAAGAGATAGTAGAACTGAAACTTTATCGCTGGATAGCTTGAATTACTAGAACTCAAAGGGACTTGAACAAGGCGAACTTGACAAGTGTGCGCATACTGAAAAAGGAAACAAAGAAATCTTTAAGTTTACGCACAGCTCCAAATACTTTATGTGTAATTTCGTATTAGTAGTAAGCATATACTTAACTATGCATTAACTACAATCATATCAAATAATCTTTCAAATGAGCAGGTTTTTTCCTAATCCTAGCAGTTCTAACAGGTTGAGACTCAGATCGAATGGGTACCTCTACAGTTTCCTGATTTGAAAATAGGGGTTCTGAGTTTGAATCAAATAAGTCAGTAAGAACTGTTTCTGCATTTTGAGACAAATTAGCAACAGAAGTCTCCTGATTAGCAGAGACTTGAGAACTATTTTGAGCTTGTACATTGTCCTGTTGAGGCTGAGGTGGTTCAAATAAAGTGGTTAACCCTAACTCATCGGCATCCTCCTCATACGGTAACGTCTCGTCCAAGTCCAACACACGGTGTCTGAGGCGGCGCATCCACATAGGAATTGACCTGTCCATACAAGGCTTGAGCCTGTCATGATGCACAACAACCTCCCTTTTACGACCTTTGATCCTGAACAACACAGGAGAGATCACTTTGATCACGAGATACGGGCCATTCCAAATCGGTTTTAGTTTGTTACTTTGACCTACTTTTGAACTGGAGTTTATAAGATATACTAAATCTCCAACATTGTACTTTCTTTCAAGTACTTTGAGATCATAGTCTTTCTTTTGTCTACGCTGAGCAGACAGAAGAGTATCTCTAGCTTGTTTATGGACACGTTTAAGCCGTTCTTCAAGTTTTTTGACATACTCCACAGGAGTTTCTTGTCGTAAGTGTTGATCAACAGTCCCTAGCATCAAATCAATTGGCTCCAAAACTTCACGTCCTAACATCATTCGATTTGCAGTAAAGCTGTCGTCCTGTTGACTGATGCACGAATGGCTCCAGCAAGTAACTGAAGATTCTCGTCCCAGGTCCTCTGGTTTCCTTTCAAGTAAGCACGAATGATTTGAAGTAATGTCTTGTTGAACCTCTCTACCTGCGCGTTTGACGCCGGATGGTACGGAGTCGTTCTAGTCTTCACAATTTGTAGAAGCTGGCACACTTGGGTGAACAAATTCCCAGTAAAGTTTCGACCTTGATCCGTATGGATCTGTAGCGGGCAACCGAATCTGGCAATAAATCCTTCCACCATGGCCTTGGCTATCGTCTCCGCATTCTGATCAGGTAGGGGGTAACACTCCAACCATTTGGTGAACTGATCCACCAACATCAGGATATAAACGTTACCACTATGGCTTTTGGGAAACGGGCCTAAAATGTCTAAATGGACTCGTTCCATGGGCACGCCAGCATGAAAAGTTCCAAGTTTGGCCTTAGCCTTTCTGTGAGGTTTCTTGTTAATGCTACATTTTCGGCACGACTTTACAAATGTCTCTATATCTGATCGCATTTTGTACCAGAAAAAGTTGCGTTTGAGTTTTGCCAAAGTTTTAGTTATACCTAAGTGTCCAGAAGTTGGAACATCATGGGCCAATTCAAGTATGTCTTGTCGCAGACTTTCTGGAACTACCAACTTGTAGGTCTTGGGTTCAAATGGATCATCAGAAACATATCTGTAGAGTAAAACTCCATCCCTCAGTATAAACTGTTCTTTGTTCAACCAATAAGCCTTGGTTTCAGCACTAGCGAGCATCAAGAAATATTCTGTTGGCTCCTCTTCAGACTCAAGAAACTCGAGTATAAGTTCAAGATTGGCATCGTCTCTTTGAGCTGTGACAATCTGGTCAACTGTATAACCAGCAGGTAACCAATGATCCAGCTGCAACATCTGTATGGCGACTGTAGGAGTCCTAAATGATAATGGGACCACGTCGTCCACTTCTTCGTCAAACCTTGACCATTGGTGATGCGCTCTGGTGCAATATGGACAACCTCCACACTTGAGATTTTTTAGATCGGTTCCAGCTCGGTAACAGTCACACGGTTCCAGTAAATCCGGGATTCTGGAAAGAGCATCTGCGTTGCTGTGTTTCCTACCCTGGCGATGCAAGATCCGCATGTCGAACTGCGACAACTCTTCTATCCATCTAGCTAGTTGACCTTGAATCCCCCGAAATCTCATCAACCATGCTAGGCTGTTGTGGTCAGTCCGGATCACGAATTTACGTCCTAGCAAAAAGTGACGATACTGTCGAGTGAAACACACAATTGCAAGTAGTTCTCTGCGAGTCGCGCAGTATCTTTGTTGAGCAGGAGTTAGTACGCAACTACCATAAGATACAACTCGTTCTACACCATTTTGCACCTGCAAAAGTTCAGCTCCTATAGCTGTCTTAGATGCGTCTGTATCCAAAATAAATAAATCAGTTCTATTTGGGTACACTAACAAGGGAGCTTCAGTTAGATTTTGTTTCAAAGTTTTGAAAGCTAACTCATGTTCATTTGACCACTGAAAGTTATTTTGCCTAACTTTTGAACCTGTCAATTTGTACAGTGGAACAGCTGTTTCAGCAAATTTGTCAATATGGTCTCTGTGATAGTTAGCTAAGCCCAAAAATTGCTGTAACTCCTTCCTGTTACGAGGAACAGGCCAGTCTAAAATCTTTTGGATACTTTCAGGATTTGGTCTAATGCCTTGGGCACTCACAATCTTTCCAAGAAATTTAACTTCCTTTTGGAATAAAAGACATTTCTTAGGTTTGAGCTTAAGGTTGTAAGTTCTAAATCTGTCCAGCGTTTCCTTCAGATTTTGAATATGATCTGAAAAGCAGTTTCCTAGAATTACAACATCATCTAAGTAAGCCAAAACTGTCTTCCATGTAAGGCCTCTTAGTACCAATTGTATGATTCTTTGAAATGTCGACGGCGCATTACACAACCCAAAACCCATTCTAACATGCTCAAACAAACCAAAGCGAGTTTGAAAAGCAGTCTTATGCCTGTCCGATTCTGCAATTTTGACTTGATAATAGCCCGAAGCCATGTCCAATGTACTGAAATATACACTTCCATTCAAAGCCGAAATACAATGTTTGATATCCGGTAAACTGAATGAAGATTTGACAGTACAAGCATTAAGGCGTCTATAGTCTATTGCATAACGAATTGTACCATCTTTCTTTCTAATGAATACAGGCGGTGAAGCCCAATCTGAATTGGACTCCTGTATCACTCCTGCGTCTAACATTTTTTGAATACAAGCTTCCTCCTCATCCTCAAATTGCAAAGGAATTCGACGCATTTGTTGTTTGATTGGTTTTGAATCTTTGGTATCAATTTCATGATTAAAATGCTCAAAACAACCAATGTCTAAGTCATGTTTTGCAAAAACGTCCTCATAGTCTGTTAAAACAGACTGAAGTACTTTTCTCTCATTTTCAGATAACTTTCCCGAAGACTTGTCATATAAGACTTGCAAATGAACGGGTACTTCGGATTTTTCCGAGTTAGTCTCTTTTGATACTTGCATTCTTCCAGATTGACCGATTTTTGAACACTTTAGATCAACCGACTTTGTTTCTGGCATAACACTGCATTTCTCTTGACTAGCAGAAGCATTTGATAGTCTGTAATCAATCAGAACTGTGTCAACTTCAATTGCACTACCAATTATATAGTCTGATTGCAAATTAACTTCAATGTCACTATCATTTACAATTTGCACAATTGGTTTATCAGAATTAAAAATGCAATTTGGTATTAGTACTTTAGTATCAATTCGTGGTTGTAACGCCATTACCTTGTTTGGTTCAGTCTGTAGGATTACTTTCACACTTTTCACTGTTCCAGGTGGAATATGTACTTTCTCACTTAAACTCACCTTACTAACACAATATCTTTCGTTGGCAGCATTCCTCATAAAAACAAATGGAATCAAGCAGTCCAACACTTTCAAGTAATACTCACTCAAATCAATAACTACTTTATGTTTCAGTAGGAAGTCAAGTCCCAACAACATGTTATCAGCTATATTTGCCACATACATATCCTGTAAAACAGTTACTGAACCAACTGTAATTGGTATGTTCATATACAGTTTGGCTAACAAATACTGATTAGCTCCGGCACATTTGAGCCTGATTGTTTCTGTAGGAGCTATGTCCTCACCAAATAAGTTTGTAAACACATCCACATTAACTACTGTCACCTGTGCGGCGGTATCTACAATTGCTTCAATAGGATAATCTGCTAACTTTACATCAACAATAACAAAATTATTTACATTTTTACATGAAAGTTCTAGTTCTTTCAACTGTTTGTCAGTTTTGGGGTCAGTATCTACTGTTTTTGGGGAGGTGTCCCGACCCTCGGACTTCCCCTTTTCCCATTTAAATTAGCACCGGAGAATGAAACATTTCTTCGGATTACTTCCGGTGGTTGCTGGTACTCATAGTCTTTATCGCTACTCCTATCCCTCCAATTTTTGTCTAGATCTGCTGGTGAAACAGACCTATTTCTGTTTTGGAACCTAGGCGGAGTAAATCTGCGATATGTGGGCGAACCCCTTCTTGAATTGTTTCGATCACTATCCCCGTTTGGTGACGAAGTTTTGAATTTGTTTCGCCTATTTTGAGGTGAATTGTTCGGTGATCCACGAAACCTATTTTTCCTTGGTAGGGGGCACCTACGTTGGATATGTCCAAGTTCACCGCAGTTGAAACACCTAACATTCCTCGGGGACATACGTGAAGGACAATCCCTACTATAATGTCCAAAACCACTACTGTTGTAGCACTGATCATCCCTACGATCTGGTGAAATCATTTTACCTCCCACATTTGGCTGTTTACCATCCCTACTATCAGGAGAACTTTGGGGTGTACCTTGTCGAATGTCTCGCCCAAGTCTACTAATGTTTTTGTCATACTCATTTTACCTATCTGACACTCCAGAAGGTTTACCTAGAATCAACGTTTTGTTGCTCAACGCCATTTTCATTTTGTCGATTGCATCTTGAAGAGTTATTGGCCTATGCATTGAAATCATATATGCCTGTTGTATCTCCCTACAACCCTTCAGAAATTGTTCGACTGCGAGCCCTTCCCTTTCTCTGGGTTGAATCATAGGATAAGCAAAATCTGCTATTTTTAAAAGTCTTTCAGCAAATGTTTCTAAATCCTCAGACGGTTCTTGTTTTAGGTTATGCATGATCGACCTAGCAGTACTCGGTTCCATAGGTTTGTCAAACTTTGCAGCGAACCTTTGTTTCAACTCTGCATAATTCTGCTTTGTTTGTTCTGGGACTTCTAACGCAAAGTCATTTGCTTTACCTGTCAAAGCTAAGAGGAACCTTCCCACCTTATCTCCCTCAGGTAAGCCATAAGCAGAACACCATAATTCAAACTGGTGAATAAATCCCTTCCAACCTGTTCCATCAAATGTTGGTGCCTTAGGTAATGGGGCATTACCTCGAGTATTCACTAACCTGTTCACAGTTTGGTCATCAGTCACTAGTGTTGGTTGGGTATTGGCTACATGACCTGAGTATTGAGTAACTGGTTCAGAAGGAAAGTTTACATTGTCAATTGGTCTTATACCTTGTGGTTGCACACCTCTTGAAAAACCAGAAAATCCCTGTGTCTGCTCAGTACCAGACACCTGAAATGTTTGAGGTACTGGTTGACCTAGCTGACTCACCTGTTGTGATTGATACAAATTTTGTGACAATGGAACCCGACCTTGACTTGGTTGATTTGGGAAACTCACTAAATCATCAACCGCTGGTTGAGTGAAAGCAACATTGAACTGACTTTTATCAACCGGGATATCCAATTGTGGTGGTGGCCTAGATAAATCAACAGTTTTTATCCTAGTAGTTGCAGGGGTAGGCCTAATACTTTGGCACTCTGTTGTGTCAAGCTCTAAATAAGAAGAGTCTGGACCAACAGACTCAATACCTTTGTATTGTTTGGGTCTCCCATCGGGTCTACTTTCTATACCTGGTTTGTTATCAAGTTGAGTATCCACTTGGACACTTACCTCCCTATGAAGTGATTTCCTCAACTCATTGTTAGTTTGAGCCAAGTTTTCAGTTACTTCCTGAAATTGTCTAACAATCGTTTTCTCACTATCTTCCACTGCCTGAATGTTAACCTCGGTTTTGAAGTCTATTTTGTCTGACACCTTACCAAGTTCTTCCCTGATCTGTCCTTGGTTTAACTTAACCTCGTACGTACCTTGATGCACAGTACCTTGTACCTTGTGTATTTGCTTACCCAAAGTACCTGACACACTTTGCAAGTTTCGATCCATTGCTTTCATATCACTTTTTGTTTCTACAGTAACTGAGTGAACATCCTTCACCACCCCTGAACACTCCTCAATGAACGACAAGCAAGTGTCACTTTTATCTATTAGTTCAGTAACCGCTGAGCGAACAACTCTCTGACGTTCCGCTGAATGAAACAGAGCATTATCGCACTCGTCCAGTTTATCTCGTAACACATCAAAATGTTCATGTTCCGTCTGACGAAAGTTCATTACGGAATCTGACAGTTCAGTAACTCGAGTATGAGTATTTCTGGTGTCCGACTGCTGTTGAGTGATTTGTGACTGAACAGCATCAATGCGAGTTTCATTTTCAGTGCTCTCCCGAAATCTAACCAATTTTTCATTCTCGAACTTTTTTTCCATTAACTCAATTTTTCTCAGATTTTCCTCACCTTGCCTTTCCAATCTAGTCATTACTCTGTCAAATTTGATATTTGACTCCTCAAAATATCGTTCAGTTTTTTCCTTATCCGCCTCACGATTTTGTTCTATCTGTTTCAACAGAGAATAGAATTTCTCATCGTTCTGATCCAATTTTTCAACCATTTTTGTCTGAACTGCTAAACTCTGTTTAGCTATGTCAATCGATTCATCAGTTTGTCTTGAAAGTTTTTCAAGTACTTTTGTAGTTTGAGTAGTGTTCTCAACTACTTTTTCTAATAGTTTTTGCTGTTTGTCTGCTGAGACGGTTAACTTTTGTACACCCGTTCTGATCACGTCCTCGCCATCTTTTTGACCAAAAAACTCTATCTTTTGCAAGCGAAATACTTCCTGTTTAATATTTTTGGGTAATTTTATATCCCAAAATTGGGATTCTGTCAATCGACCACAGACCTTGTCACGTTCGGTGACAAATTCTTCCGCAACCTTCTCTTTTTCAAACGGTCCACCTAGACTAATCAATTCTTCAATTGTAACCGTTTCCACCGAAAATCGTTTATTCAGTGACACTGCCATTGTTTATTAACTTTCTAACACTTAATTATTCACAACATCCAGTTTGGGGTCACAACATCAAATGTTAGTAGACATGTATCAATGCAACGACATGTATATCAATTTATATCAAATGTATCAAAAAGTATCAAATATATATCCAAATAATATTAAGTACCAATTTCAAATGTCAATTTACTGTTAAATCACACAAAATGCATTAAATATTCATCAAATGTCACACAAAATATCAAAGTTCACTTTTTAAAACAATAGATGCTTGAGCTTTTATTATAAGTTTTACGGTACTTTGATTTAACAGTTACTTTCAAAGTTCTAATTTAAACACATCAATATTTTTATTCGATGACAGCAGTAATGTCAATGCTCAAGTTCCGGCAATAACCATTCACTGAGCTTCTATTATGTAATTTACGGTAGTCTTTTTGTTTCAAATGTTTCCAAGAGTTCTAATTTATTGCTAATTCAATTTCCTTCAGATAATATGTCAGTAAACAGTTTTCCCAATTTATTCAATGTCTTTCTGCACAACTATATAATTTTACAGTTTAGTTGTTTTTTTTTTCAACACAACTCAAATGTTCATTCAGGATATACTATGTCCATAATTTTTTTCAATGTAATTTCCAATATGTACCACACTGGCACAAAAACAAAATTTTTTTTTTTTTTTCTAATGTTCAGATGTTTCAATCCTTCACAGAGCAGTATTTAAATAAAAGCTCAGGTGGGCGTTTATTTCATGGAACACGGTATTGCCTCATATAATGCATGTGGGTTTAATTGAGTAAAATCAGCATTTCAGTATTTGCACTGTCTGTTCAGACAGACAGAAGAAAATAGTACAGATTTTTAAATTCACAATCCATTTCACACATGCAATAGTTTATACATTTTTTTTTTTTTTTCCAAGGTGTGAAAAGTTTTTTTTTTTTTTTCTGTATTAATTTTCAATGCAGAAATAAATCTATTTGGTGGTTATTTTCAATTTCCTGGCCGAAATGACAATTGGAGCAGAATTTCTGTATTTTACTGTAGCAACATGCTTACAGTGTGGGCTATTTGAAGTACCGGTATCAGTTACTTCATTCTATTTATAGTGGCAGGCAGTATACACTCATGTGCACTGAATATTGCTGCATATAAACTTTCACTGGCAAACTTCCAGTATATTCACACACTAGTACATTAAATCAATATCAGTGTTCAAAGACATGTTACGGTCCGGTCCGGTATATTTCATCAGGGAGAGATCTTATCAATAGTAGTGTAAACAGAAAACAGTGTTCAGTACTCAGAGTCCGTTTTTAGTTATGCAAATATTTCATCAAGGACAAGGGCATTGGGATACTATTTTGAAAACAAACAACTCATTTACTCAACATGGCTGAATCACAGTCCACGTGCATAAAACTGGGTCAAAATTACACAGTTTTTATATCACTTCTACAGAATGTCACCTCATAAAAATTAGTTTATAACACTCTACACACACTAGTTTATCATTTAGCAGCAATATTTAGTCACAGGAAACCGTCATTACACCGGATTAAATTAACAAAAGATACTTAGCACAAAACCACATCTTCTCTTACCAAGACAAATGGATGCACAAGGTGCCCTTTCACCACACCTCTATATCACTACACGTGCATATAGTTCCCTCTTTGCCTTATTAAGTTCAGCACAAAACAACACCAAATCAACAAGTTTTTGGTACCAGTTATAGTATTTTTGAATATGACACTTTATACATACAAGTTAATCAACACAAACACAATATAACATAAACTTACTTTGATGTGAACTGTTTGGGATCTAGACTTCAAGTGCTGACAGGCGCAGGAATCTGCAGACACAAGTCACGACTGCCGATTGACTCACTGTCTGCTTAAGGCGCGGCTCCACTTCCTCGAACCTAAAGGTGCGGTCACACTTGCGCGATCGGCGACAGTCACGACAATATTATGTCTGTTCTGTGTGATCAATAGCAAGAAATTACAACAGAAAGAGAGATGACGTCATGGATATGTAGTGGATCAATATAATACTCTTTAATTAATATTGAAGTATTGCGACTATTTTGAAAACACATGCTGTGTGTTGAACTTTGGACGTCGGGAATTCAAAACTTTAGTAGAATTAATGACACTAATGTATACAGCCGTGAAATGATTCAGTATTAAATTATTAATTGTTACATTGTGAAACCACACAGAACTTTGGACATTGGGAATAGAAAATAAACATGAAACTCAGTTCAGAAAAGTTTGACACAGTAGTATGTATTCAACAAATGTATATTTAGACAATATATTTGGGATAAAATGAATAGTTTTCAAATTGTTTTTACAGGACAGTTTCTTTAAATGGCGAGGTTATGTCCACGGATCCGCGTATTTAATTAACAACACTGCTATGTACACGGAATCGCTTCTACAAATGTATACACGGAATCGCGTTTTGAATGCAAGTCATCACGGAAGTCTTTTTACTTCATAAATCTTCTGTTAGTTGAAGTTTTGAATGCACGGAACTACTTTATTTTATAAATCTGTAAGGAAGGGATTGCTTCTACAAATATATACACGGAATCGCGTTTTGAATGCAAGTCAATACAAGATTGCATTCACTTGCAAGCAGTTGTTAACAGTGTCAAACAGGTTGTCATTAATGACTAGCTCCCTGGGAAAGAGTAGAAGCTAAAGGTCAATTGTCAATTTAGCTGTGTGTTCATCAACATCCCAACCCAACATCCATTTCTAAAATAAAAAGAAATAAAAACCACTTCCGTGCATTCAAAACTTCAACTAACAGAAGATTTATGGAGTAAAAAGACTTCCGTGATGACTTGCACTCAAAACGCGATTCCGTGTATATATTTGTAGAAGCAATCCCTTCCTTACAGATTTATAAAATAAAAAGAAATAAAAACTACTTCCGTGCATTCAAAACTTCAACTAACAGAAGATTTAAGCCCCATTTCCATATACGTGTGATCCGGCATGCGGCATACAGCATGCGGTATGCGGCTATTTTAACTTTGCAATAAAAATATAAGAGGTGTTTCTATATATGCATGTACGGTATGCAGAAACGGTACTTATACTTCATGCAGAACCCATCAGGCTTCTAGTACTTTGAATAGCCGTATGCCGCATGGAAAAATCAATAAACTGACGTCATAATGATGAGTTTTTCTTCCTAGTTTCCCTCCTTTCTGCTGAACACTCGAGCCTACCTTGATATTACACCTATATATGTCAGTTATGTCTGTACATATGGAAACACTATAACCGGGTGCCGAATCGGCACATATGGAAAAGGGGCTTTATGAAGTAAAAAGACTTCCGTGATGACTTGCACTCAAAACCCGAGTCCGTCTATATATTTGTAGAAGCGATTGCGTGTACATAGCAGTGTTGTTAAATACGCGGATCCGCAAACATAACCACTGCGTTCTTAAAAAAAATGAAGGTACAGCCAAGCTATTTGTAAGCTATAAGTCATATTCACAATTATTTTTTTAACTGTTGAACCCTCACAGTCAATTTTTGTGAAAGTGAACAATAAATAGATGTCCACGGTGGTGCAGTGGTAACACACTACTGCTTCTAGGCATAAGTTGGCCACAGTCATAAGTTGGTCGCCATCACCAAATCTTGAAATTGCTACAAATTTAAAAGCTGATTGCAATCGTAAATGGCCCATTATTATTACATTTGTGCTTTTTATTCGTTTTAAACACTGTACAAAGACTTATTTGTCTGTTTGGCCCAATTAAATTAGTGGCGGCCAACTTATGACCGCGGCCAACTTATGCCTAGAAGCAGTAGCCTCCTACCGCTGAGATCAGAGTTTGAATCCTGGCCTGGCCTGACCTCATATTCGAAAGCTGGTAGTTGCTTGATATTGGTTAGTTAATACTATAATACCTTGATGAACTGTGGATACTGGTTTTCTTTGTCTCTATCTATCCATCACAATAGAACCTGTAAGATACTAGGAATGGTATAAAATAAAAAAAAATAAACTGAACAATGAATGAATAGTGGTGGTGGACCAATTCACGCCCGTGTACTTATTCATGCCCACCCCTAAATTTATTCAAAACAATCACAGTTAAACAATATATTACAAATGTAGTGGTGGTGGACCAGTTCACTCCCGCATACCTATTCACACCCACCCCCTAATTTCTCCAAAACAATTACAGTTACAGAATAAATTACCAATGTATATGATCCATTTGATAATTATCTACGATGTGGTAAACATCTTCTCTATGAAAAATTATAAATCTTTAAGAAAATTGGGGGTGGGCCAGAATTGGTACACGGGCGTGAATTTGTCCACCACCACTATAGATTTCCTATCTAAGTAAGAACACTTTTCAAAAATATGCAATTTTCTTTAATCAAAGGGACAATGACTTTTGGGGTGATATGTGGTTCAAATAAAAGTTCACAGTCCTTGACCTGCATAAATCTTGGATGTAACTAGACCGTCGCCAATTGTTATGGATATGTTGTTGAACACAATGGCGAGGGACAGAGTTCCCATGTACTAGTTTTCTGTGTAAATCTCAAACTTTCGGAAATTATTTCATTTACTTTAAAAAGTAATTATTATGTCCATGTAGCCGTATCTGGTTTACAGTACATATGCTGTTAAACTAAACTGCTTTTACAAGCCAGGAATTTCTTTTTTAGATAACTATGTAATGTTGAAGGTTTGTTTTTATTTTAAAACAGGTTAAAATACATACATACCAGTTTGATTGGCATTAAATATTAGTGAACGGCACATAAACATAAGTGAAACAATTCAAATAACACTTTATACTTATTGTAATATGTGTATAAATATGCCGTTCCAAATTTACACAGAAAACAAGTACATGTGAGCTCTGTCCCTCGCCATTGTGTCCATCAGTACATCAATAGTAATTGGCGACGGGACAGAAACTTGGTCTAGGATGTAACCTGTGTTTTGGTTGTTGTTTCATTGTGGTCAAAGTAGTGAAAATTCTAAGTAATGTTTAAAAATTGTTTCTTTAAATGTTTACATTTCAGTATTTATGTCTGATGTCACAACTAACATTGCTGAAGTGACCTTGACCATATAATCTTGGCTGGGCTGTATGTAAATGCTGTGAGATGACATGAGTGGTGGACTGAACTGCAGAATCTCCCTGACGGAAGTTGAAAAATGGTAGTTTTAAATACCTTACATTTCTTTTGTTATTTTTGTAAATCTAAAGATGTTTGCTTCTTAAAAGAAGTCATGACAAAAGTTTTCTTGAAATGTCTATAATATCTATATATAGACCTAATTGTTTTGCAATAAAAGACATCATTTTCTCTCAGCCATCGCTGACCAATGAATGACAGATAAATAGGGTACTGATCAGCCATTTGTTCCAATTACAGCCAAAATGCCATTATATCAAACAAGCAAATTACTTAAAAACAAATTTCTGTTGCTAGGGGATTCTTTACATATCTGGCCAAAAGTAAAATATTGTCAACCCTGTCAATGTTTCATCAATAGAACACGATATATTTAAGAGATCTCCAATTTGCTGATTTGTTGATCTGAATCACTAATCTCTTATATCAATTAAAGTACCTGTAACTCCACATTCAATTGACATATCTCTGTCAGTGTCTTGTTATTCAGTTTTTACTGCAGTAGCCAGCAGTGTTTATTAGGGAAAAAATGTAACTCAAAAACTTGTGTAAAAGTATCACTAAGAATGAACAGGTGAACTGTTTTTCAACAGTTTTACATAGAACTACGTCATCTGTTGTACAAACATTGTATATTGTGAACAAAATCTCTTTCTCCCAACATTTTAGATAACATGTGCTACTTAATGAATGATTTCTTCGGAATCACTTTTCAGATTTTGACTGTAGTCAGGATGTTTATCAACTCACCATGCATGATGTGCATTAGGCTGCATATTTACTCTATTGTCTATTTGAGTTTGTATCCTCACACTTTTTCACAGAAGGCAAACTACAGTAACGTGTCAGAATTTCACAATACAACCAGTGTCAGAGGTGTCAGGATACAGTAGGGTGTCAGGAGCATCACAATATATAAATGTCAAAAATGACAGAATACACCAGGAAATAAAAGTGAGTGAAAATGTGTAATGAAAAAGTAACTCTGTATCGTTTTTACCCCACAGCCCTTACAGGCTGTCGGGATATTGTTTTCGTTTTCACCCATGGTGTCTTGATAGGCGCTCAGGTGGCCGGAAAAGTTTGTCCAGCCTGTATCCCACAAACCGTAAGGTGTACGAAATTGATACTTGGTAGGGACATTAGATAGGGGGTTTAGATGTGCAACGTCATGGCGTGACCTTGATTTGACCTTGCCGTAGTGGTGTTGACTTATAAAATCTTGTCCGGGCTATATCTTGGAAATCGTACTGTATAGGAAGTTGCTACTTGGTAGGGACATTGGTTAGGCCTTGTAGGTGTGCCACATCATGGTGTGACCTTAATTTGACCTTTGACCTTGCCCTAGTGACCGTGACCTTTTAAATTTTGTCCGGGCTATATCTTGGAAAGCATAAGGTAAAGGAAGTTGATACTGGGTAGGGACCTTGGTTAGGGAGTGTAGAAGTAAAACGTTATTGTGTGACCTTGATTTGACCTTTGACCTTGGATTGTGAATCTTCTGGTGTGGCCGGATTTGACATTGGGCTCCTCCTGGGCCTGGGGGATTAGGTGTACAATACCCTGGTGTGACCTTGATTTAACAATGACTTTGCTTTAGTGCCCCATTTAAATTCTGTCTCAGCCATGGCACAGAAACTGTCGGGTTAGCACAAGGATTTGAAGAAATTTTCTTACTGCTACAGGGCTAGCATCTTACAACTGTGCAATCTTATGTAGTCAAAGACATTATATATTTGAGTACAGACTATCTTAATTAAGACTGCACAGAGATTTGAATTCACTATATCAGGGCTACAAGACAAGTATGTTATAACTATGTTTTGTAACGCATTTGAAGACATTATATAATTATTAAAAACTGTGTACTTTGGAGTAAGCTTATTGTGTCTTTTAGATCAAGGTATAACATATTAATGTTCTAAATGTTAAATGTTAAGAGAAACCTAGTATGTTAGCACTATGCTATGACACGTAGTTGATGGTATTTGGCATCTTAGTGAGATTTCAATCCCACCATCTCTGCATTACAGGTCTAGTATCTTACCAGGATTATAATTTCGTGAAAGATCTCAGTCTTGTCTCAGGTTCAAATGTGACACTCTTGTCTCAAATTATTTGAAAATTTTCATGAACCCAGGGCTCAGTCTTTATGCTAAGTATATTGTATGTTCTAGGCAAACTATCTTTAAGACATATATGATTAATTTTATGTTAATAGACATACTCATTCTATATATAACAATAAACATTGTGATGGTCATGTGATAACTATCATGCAGTTATTGAGAATTTTACATTTATAAAACCTAAGCTTTGACTTTCTTGTGTTAATTCATTGGACGATTTTTATAATTATAAACATTTTGGTAGCCCTCTGGTTAATTTCACCAAATTTTCAGTGTTTTCTATGGATTAAAACCTGTGCTTTGATTTGTAACTGTTATTTAATCAAGCTTTTTTCTTGTAAAACTGCTAAACATCTCAAATTGCTCATGTTCCAGTTTAACAAGAGTTGCACATTCTACATCCAATCATGAGCAATTTGGTGGTTATCTCACTAATATTTGAGTATTTTACAGGCATTGCAGCACAGGCTTTGATGTTGTAGTGTTATTTAATTGGATGATACATTCCTTGGATGTTGCTGCACAGTATTTTATTTCCAAAACATTATACCCAGTTTCCAGTTTGAGTATTTATAGACCAGTGATATGCTTTTTTATGGTCTGAATAAAATCCCCAAACCATTCACTATTTTACAAGCATTAAAGGATAGGCTTTCATTTCCCAGTGTTATTACAGGATCCCATTTTAGGCGGGTTGCGTGTAACCAACCTGCCTGTTAGATGGATGTGTCCGACATCTGTCCATCCACATTTTTTTGTTTCTGGACTCTAACTCGAAAACGGTTTGTCCGATCGAATTCAAACTTGACAGGGAGATAGATCAACATTATAGCTTTTGAAGTTGGTGAAATTCTGTCTGTTTGTATGTCCGTTTGTCTGTCCATCCATCTGTTTGTCCGCATTTTCGTTTCCGGACTATAACTCAAAAACGGTTGGTCCAATCGTATTCATGCTTGACAGGGACATAGATCACCATCATAGCTAGTCTCCTTTCGAAATTGGTGCAATTCTGTCCGTTCGTTTGTCCATTTTTCTGTTCCGTTTGTCTGTTATTTGTCCTTTTGTCTGTCCATCCGTCAGTCCACATTTTCATTTCCGGACTCTAACTAAAAAATGGTTGGTCCAATCAAATTCAAACTTCACAGGGACATAGATCACCATCATAGCTAGACTACTTTCGAAATTGGTGTAATTCTGTTTCTTTGTTTGTCCGTTTGTCTGTCCATCCATCTGTCAGTCCCCATTTTCATTTCCGGACCCTAACTCAAAAACGATTTGTCCAATCAAATTCAATCTTCACAGGCACATAGATCACCATCATAGCTAGGTTCCTTTTGAAATTAGTGTAATTCCGTCCATTCGTTTATCTGTTTTTCTGTCCATTTGTCCATTTTTTGTCAATTTGTTCGTCCATCCGTCTGTCCACATTTTCGTTTCTGGACTCTAACTTGAAAACGATTTTTCCAATCAAATTCAAACTTTACAGGGAGATAGACCACCATCATAGCTAGGTTCTTTTTGAAATTGGTGAAATTCCATCTGTTGGTTTGTCCATTTTTTGTCTGTTTGTCTGTCCATCCATCTGTTTGTCCACATTTTTGTTTCCGGACTACAACTCAAAAACAGATTGTCCAATTGAATTCATACTTGACAGGGACATGGATCACCATCATAGCTAGGAGCCTTTCGAAATTGGTGAAATTCTGTCTGTTTGTTTGTGCGTTTTCCTGTCTGTTTGTCCGTTTTTTGTCCGTTTTTCTGTCCATCAGTCTGTCCACATTTTCATTTCTGGACTCTAACTCAAAAACACTTTGTCCAATCGAATTCAAACTTGACATGGAGATGCATCACCATCATATCTAAGTTGCTAAGTTGGTGTAATTCCGCCCTTTTGTTTGTCCGTTTATAGCATAGATACAATTATGTAACCTAGATTACAAGTTTTACATTTCTTAGCACGTCTTACACATTCACCTTAACTGGGTGACCTAACATTTCTTTCCTTCTTTTCTAAATCTAATTACAGCAGTTGCTAACCTTATTTCTGCCTGCGCAACATACCTTTTGGGGCATCTGTGACCCTCTTGTTATTGTCCTGTCTAAATAACTATAGATGATCAGTCTCCAGACAATGATAAACAATTGCTGGTTTTCTGACAAAATTCAACCAACTATTGAGCATTTCACAGGGATTTAAATATGGTTTTCAATTTATTGTACTTAATAAATTTTGCAGTTTTTATGGATGCTGTTACTCAATATCTTCATGTTAAGATAACAATGATTAAATAAGACGCTCAAATAACAAACTGCTGATCATTATAAACACGATAATAAAGAATTTTGTTGTAGTTTCACAAAATCAAGGATATATAGAGTATGTGACCGGCATTCAAAGCTAGGCTTTGATTTTCCAGTGTTATTTAATTGGGTGTTTTACCTTGACTGTTGTTGTTCAATATCTTTAACTTTCAGATATTTTACTTTTGCTTGCAGTTTAAATAGTTATAGATGACCAAAAATAATGAATATTTTGATTGCTGTGCTTAATATCACTGGATTAAAATATAGTCCTTAATTTCTGTGACGTAATTATTTTTTCCATGTTGTTACTCAATACCTTAATTTAAGATATCTTATGTTAACTTTTCAGTTTAAAGTATTGTGGAACATTCTACACACAAAAAACCAAATTGGTGGGTTTTCTTACTGAAAATTGGATCTAAAATATATGAATATGTATGGTTAACACATATATTTGAAAATGAAAATATTTTTTTACCCTTCTGATGTAATAAGAATGTGCTCCTATATATCTAGAAAAGTCTGCATTTTGGTAAATGTGTATATTGCACATGGAAGTATGAATGTGTTTGATAAAAGACTGACATTTAAGGTCTAAAACTACACTTTGATGTAATACAAGAGACAGAACCTTTGGATTAACATGTATTGGTGTAATCTTTCATGATTGGCTGCAGTACTATGTCAATCAATGACCAATCAATTGGCCATTGGACCCGATGTACTTTTTGTAGCTTGTGTAAAGCCAAGAATGGAGCAGTTTGCTTAATTCAAATACCATAGTACAGCTTATTGTTTTTGGGCAAATGCTAGTGATAATAATATGCTACAAAAATGATTATTTGGATTATTTGGAATTATTTTCAATTCATGTTAATTTACTTAAATGTGTACAGTCCATTTTTAAATCATTACAGAAATTGGCATAAATCAGTACAGGTTGAATTGTGTATTATGTGTTAATAGGACAACCAACAAGTACTTTAATATTAAAAGTAGAATGGGCATTTATAGACATAACTTTAGCATCAAATCAAAACGATAAATCATTTAGATTTTGGAGAGATTGAGACTTGAGAGATAAGGTAATTTGTACTGGAAATAAGTGCCCCAACTTTGCAAAATGTGCATACAGAGAGTACTGAAGTGAATTAGCTGTTGTCATATTTACTTCCTTATTTGGCATGTGAAGGTGCACATGTTTTACTAAAGACAAGCAATCGCATTATTAAATATTCTATTTTCCATTTTGTGCCATGTTCAGGTTTGTGCCGTGATACATTGGCTGGCAGTACATAAGAGATCTTAAAATTATATGATAATCTTAAAATTGTATTATGATCTTAAAATTGTGATCTAATCATGTGATTTTCATTACCTTTTAACACAACAGCACAATTTTGCTGCTTACAAAAGTTATCACCATGTTTTATCACTGGACCAAATCTCGTTTTCTTTCTATTGCACAGAGATCTGCACTTCAGTGAGACCCAAACAACTTTTATTGGATGTTTTTTTTTGTTACGATTGTTAGTGTTACTTTACTACACCTGTACTGAAACAAAGAATGATGAAAATTCTGACAAACTGACAGACTTCCAACTGCTAAACTACTCGGATGATAGGTGTATAACACTCCTAAGTAATATTTACATGAAAGTGTGAAGTACTAATGTGAGGCACTGATTTCAGGTATAAATTTGATTACTTTTCCTATTTCTTATCGATAGTAATTAACTTCTATTTTAACCAAAAAAATCCAAAAGAAGCAATACAACTTTATTGTAAAGAAATTTTCACATTAGCATAAATGTACTAGGGACAGGCTCCACTGATTGAGAAGTGTGCCAAAGTTTAAGTTCTGATGTGGCTACTGAGTTTAACTCTTCAACCTTTAGAGCAATGATGTAAACTGTTCATAGTACTAAACCTATTCATAAAAACAACACAAATGGAAGAAATAAAAAAATGTTTCTTCATACTATTAGGAAGAAGTGACTGAGAGGTGTAAATTTGTATTACTGTAGTATTGGACAGGTACTTCTCAGTGTACTGCTGCTCAGCCAGTGAATTTCATCACCTGCATTTCATGACAATATTAAATCACTTTTACACTTAATTTCTATCGCAGAATTACATTTTAATATTGCCAGTTGTGGTTACATGTGATTAAACACAATTATTGCTGGTTTATGAGGGTTTAAATGGCCGGTGACGAAATTCCCTGGCTGAATGTTAGTAATAGTGGTGGGATCGCCAGCTTAAATGAAAGATCGAGCATCACTTGATAGAAGCGAGTTGAACTCGAGTCAAACTCGAGTAATTTTCGGGATAAAGTATTTCGTTTGTTAGCGAAAATATTTTACATAACCGTACATGAGGCAAAACTTTGAACTGGAAATGGTCTTTCGCGATATAATTTAAGTTAAATCTTCATTGATTTAAGGAAGAATAAAGTAAAAATACAATATATTTTTGAAAATTTCAGATATTTCTATTGTTTTGGTGAAGTGTCAGCCTTAGATGGTGAAAATATATACGTTTTCAAAAACTCGAGTTTGACTTGCACAAATCGATGCGACCCCCAATTATCACCCATCGAGTTTCCGTCAACTCGTCCCAGCACTAGTTAGTAATATAAGAAAACATGGTATTCTAATAAACAATAAGGATTCAGCACACTTTAGAAGGCTGATGACGTCTTTGTGAAGTACTGGCAGTATTCTTATTGTATCCCTGGACGAAAGTCGGGGATACTTAGGATTCAGTACGGTCACGCCGCCGCCACCGCCGTCAGAGATTTCCTTTTGGACGCGATAACTTAAAAAATATTTTAGTTAGACCTTTCAAATTTGGTATGTGGGTATATATGGGCAATGCCACGAACGCTATTGTTTTGTGACCTTGACCTTCAATCTCAAGGTCACTGGTGGCCTCTCAAAGGTCAGATTTTGGCCATTTTTTCACTTTTTGGCCCAGTTCTCCTATACAGAAAATCAGATCATCCTATGGCTGGTATATATAACACATGTATATGTCCTCTGTAAGCATGCAGAAATTTGACCTTGAAGCTCTTCATTGAAGGTCATCCACTGACCGCCAAAGTATCTGACCGAGGGTCATTTTTGGCCTTTTCGGAGATATTTTCACACTTAATGTTGACTATATTGCATGGAAACTATTGACAATGGCTTTGGAGGTTGAGTACATGATGGACTTCTACCATCCAGGCTTACTGGTTACAGATTTTCATTTAAGGTCATCCACTGACCGCCAAAGTACCTGACCAAGGGTCATTTTTGGCAAATTTGGAGATATTTTCACACTTAATGCTGACTACATTGCATGGAAACTATTGAAAATGGCTTTGGAGGTTGAGTACATGATGGAGTACCAGCATCCAGGCTTACTGGTTACAGATCTTCATTTAAGGTCATCCACTGACCGCCAAAGTACCTGACCGAGGGTCATTTTTGGCCCTCTATTTGTTTCTTTGTTTGTGAACAAGATAACTCAAAAACTGACAGATGGATTTTGATAAAATTTTCAGGATATGTCCAAAATGGTAAAAGGAAGATATGATTAAATTTTGGGAGTGATCCGGATCACTGTCTGGATCTTCTGGATCCATGAAATTTAATTTTTAAAGACAGATAACTCAAAAACTTATGGCTGCATTTTGATGAAATTTTCAGGAAATGTCCTTAATGGGACGAGGAACAAGTGATTAGATTTTGGGAGTGATCTGGATCACTGTCTGGATCATTCGGATCCAGGCTGACAGATGTGTTTGTGTACAATATAGCTCAAAAACTTATGGGTGCATTTTGATGAAATTTTCAGGAAATGTCCTTAATGGGACGAGGAACAAGTGATTAGATTTGGGAGTGATCTGGATCACTGTCTGGATCATCCAGATCCAGGCTGCCAGATGTGTTTGTGTACAAGATAAATCAAAAACTTATGGACGGATTTTGATGAAATTTTCAGGATATGTCTCAAAAGGTAAAAGGATGAAAGGATTGAATTTTGAAAGTGATCCGGATCACTATATGGATCTTCTGGATCCATGAAATGTAATTTTTAAAGACAGATACCGCAAAAAGTTATGGATGGATTGTGATGACATTTTCAGCAAATGACCTAAATGGTGCGAGGAATAAGTGATTAGATTTTGGGAGTGATCTGGATCACTGTCTGGATCATCTGGATCCAGGCTGCCAGATGTGTTTGTGTACAATGTAGCTGAAAAACTTATGGACGGATTTTGATGAAATTTTCGGGATATGTCTGAAAAGGTAAAAGGATGAAATGGCTGAATTTTGGAAGTGATCCGGATCACTATATGGATCTTCTGGATCCATGAAATGTAATTTTTAAAGACAGATACCTCAAAAAGTTATGGATGGATTGTGGTGACATTTTCAATTCTAATTCTAATTGGACTTTTATAGCGCTTAATCTCCCCAAATAAGAGGACTCTAAGGTGCAACAAAACAAAAAGCAGACATCAAAATTTCTGTATCCAGGGGCATAGCAGGGGTCAAGCACCACGGAGAACGCCAGGGGAATGATCCAGGCTAAGGTGGGTATGCTTTGGTGTACAAGTACAAAAATGACCTAAATGATACAAGGAACAAATGATCTAAATGGTACAAGGAACAAGTGATTACATTTTTGGAGTGATCTGGATCATCTGGATCCAGGCTGCAACAGAATTTTAGGATGAATTTTGATGATATTTTTAGGATATGTTAGAAATGGTAAAAGGAAAAAGTGGTAAAAAGAAGAAATGATTCAATTTTGCGAGTGATCTGGACCACTATCTGGATCTTCTGGATCCATGAAATATAATTTTAAAGACAAATAGCTCAAAAAGTCAAGGGTGGATTTTGATGAAATTTTCAGGAAATGTCCTAAATGGGACAAGGAACAAGTGATTAGATTTTGGGAGTGATCTGGATCATTTGGATCCAGGCTGCCAGATGTGTTTATGTACAAGATAAATCAAAAACTTATGGACGGATTTTGATGAAATTTTCAGGATATGTTTGAAAAGGTAAAAGGATGAAATGATTGAATTTTGGAAGTGATACAGATCACTATATGGATCTTCTGGATCCATGAAATGTAATTTTTAAAGACAGATACCGCAAAAAGTTATAGATGGATTGTTTCAGCAAATGGCCTAAATGGTATTTTAGGATATCTTACAAATGGTAACAGGAAGAAGTGGTAAAGGAAGAAATGATTCAATTTTGCGAGTGATCTGGACCACTATCTGGATCTTCTGGATCCAAGAAATGTAATTTTTAAAGACAAATAGCTCAAAAAGTCATGGATGGATTTTTATGAAATTTTCAGGAAATGTCTTAAATGGGACAAAGAACAAGTGTTTAGTTTTTGGGAGTAATCTGGATCACTGTCTGGATCATGTGGATCCAGGCTGCCAGATGTGATTGTGTACAAGATAACTAAAAAACTTAGACAGATTTTGATGAAATTTTTAGAATATGTCTGAAAAGGTAAAAGGATGAAATGATTGAATTTTGGAAATGATCCGGATCACTATATGGATCTTCTGGATCCATGAAATGTAATTTTTAAAGACCGATATAAGTGGAAGAACTAGTGATTAGCTTTTGGGAGTAATCTGGTACTATGGAGAATCCTGACCTGGTGCTCCAGGAAACAGGCCAGAGGCAGATACAGGATTTCCCGAAAGAGGGGGCGTGGGTTGACACGGGTAATGGATATTTCATGCTTGGACATTTTGTAGCGTGACATATCACACGGTGCATGGACAAAATGTTGGCGGACAAAATCCTGGGGGACAAAACGCCAGTCAAAATTGCAAGGGGGGACAAAATGCTGGCCATTTTAAGGGACAAGGAGGGCAAAATGCCAATCTTATTTAAACACTTAATACATGATACTGATTGTCAAGTAAACTGAAAAAACCTCTAGCAGAAAAAAGCCTCTAAAAACCTGCAGTAGAAAATACCGCAGTACAAAAGCCCTCTAACTAAATGGTACATAACACATTTACACAAGCCCTGACAAGTAGTGTACATCATGTAACGAAGGTTTGGGTATTTTCTACTGGGGTTATTTGTTCATACACTAGTTTTCTGCTGTGACTTTTTCTGCAGTTTTTTTTTCTATTGGGGCTTTTTGTACACTCAATTATCGGATACATACAGCAGTTTACTGACATGGATCCTAAAATAAACTTCAAAGGGGCTCCCCATAATGAACAATGGTATAACTGTAAAAAATTTGGAGGGAAACATACTTGAAATCTAAATTTATATGCCACAATGTTTCTTCAACATTTTTATTTTACAACAACTGATTCTACTGAGCAAATTAGAACTGAAACATAGAAGTGCAGTAATAAATTATTAGATCACCAAATTATTAATTGGTTTGTAAATTGTTTTGTAAATTGTATATCTCATGTTTAAACATACACTGGTAAACAAAGGTTTATACACAAAGTAATCCACAAAAGATGTAATCCTCAGTTTGTTTGAGGATGAGACCTAACATAGTACACACACAAAAGAACCTAATCCCCTTTGATACTGGACAGTGACACAGGTATAATGACTGTCACTTTAAACAGGCATATTACCCTAGTAAAAACAGATCTTGGGGTGGGGGGATTGGAGGGGGGCGTGGACAGGGACAAAAAGCCCCATGACTTAAGGTTTCAAACTCTGAAAGGGGGGGCGTGTGCCCCCCTGGATCTGCCACTGCAGGCTCAAGACCGACATATTCACGCCTTAACTATGTCCCGTCCGGGGATACACTGCATCGAGACGCAATCTCTAGTTAGTCATTGATATCGAAATATGAAAAGTTTATTGAAATTCAGATGCTGAGTATAGGAAAAATCTATGAGGAATGTCAATGTACAGTTGGTTTACAAACAGAATGTGCATTTGTGTGAATAGACATATTAAACAAAATAGATCCATGTTGATTACAGACAGCATATCAGATAAGAATTCTCTGTTGATATAGGGGGGAGTTGGGTTGCAGCCTCTAGTTGGTACCCAATCCGTATTAAAACAAGTGACCCAAATTACATCATACACGGCATATGGATGCTTCAGTTACCAACAGAATATGTTTTAATATTGAAATGTTACAAACACAACAACACAGTACTTTGAACTGCAGACTTTGGGGATATACAGTACTCAATAAACTGACAAGAGTTGAACCAAGTAAATTAGTTTAAAGGATAGTTTGTGTACAAATGGAGGGAAATTTAAATTATTTTACAAAATCTACTGGGTACATGTGAAGTAAGTTATAAATGTGTTATATAATTCATTGTAAGGACATGTGTGATTTATTTGTATATTACACCGCAGTAAGTTCGTTTACATTAGTGCTAGATGCTATAAATTTACAAAATTTGAAGAAAAAAATCCATACTGCAGTATTCGTGTTTATTTTGTGTGTAATTGGTGTTATTTACTTTTAATTAAAATATGGTATAAAGTTGGAGAAAGTAGTGGAAGTAGTGTAACTTTTAGAGCTAGCCATGCATATAAAGTGATCATATACAGGGGCTTTCCAATTGATACTAAACAAAACGATTTATATTTAAAGGTAAATAGCGTCCTTCTCATTTACAAATCACAAAGTATTTAGTCTAGGTGTTATGAGTGTTGCAAGTGAAGAATGGCACACCATTTTCATGGAAAGTTAAAAATTGAGTTGACTGGTCTATGACCAGTGTATTTTTGGAAATACTTGAAATAGGTGGCAGACAGTACATCATGAATATTCATGAAGAGTTGAAAGGAATTATTTTTGATAATTCCCACCTAAAATGAATATAAATTGAATGTAATGCACTAGTTTGTTCATGTGGCCAGTGACGGAAGTTTCTATCCCTCCTACCCCAGATTAGCTGTAAGTGAGGCTTTTGGGGGCTTCAGTAATCAATCTGCACAATGTAACTAATGTACTAGTCTAATGAATATTAAACATTGAGCATTTTTTGAAAGACATACTGGCATGAACTGAAGTTTTGAAAACACAAAATTTGGACATTGGGAAAAGTAAACAGTAGTGCTGTAACGAGATGAATGAAACTCGAGTCGTAACTCGGTGGGCGATATTTTGGGATCACATCGATTTGCACAATTTTAACTCTAGATTTTAAGAAATAAATTATGATGTACTAATGTTATTACAAACTAGCACTTTTGCAATTTATCTAACCACAAAGACATAAAACTCAATGAGCAATGGTCGTTTTTTTTGTTTCCCTTATTTACATGGCTGTCTCATAAAGTGCTCATGCATATCTGCACAATTTAACTGGAAACAAAATAAAATAAAAAAAATAAAAATTTCTTCGCAATAAAATGGAACTAAACACATTAATGGCGGATCCCTTGATGACAATATTTGGACATTGTTATTTTATTTATATTTGTGTCATTTACTCGAGTTCAACTCGCATTGAACAGGTGATCCTCAATCTACAGAAATCGCTAATGATAACAGCGCTAGTAAACAGTGGAAGTCTATAAAAATGGTTTATAGGAGACTTTATTTACAATTACAGCAATATTCAAACTATTAATGCATAATATATGCATGATACAGAGGTTATTGTGTGTTATATTCCAGTTTTTAACCTTTGTGCATGTGGCTGATTGATTCACCGTAACTCTGGCCTGAAAATCAATTAAAAATTTTAAATAAAACGTATCAGAAATACAATAGAATGACAGATGACGCCAGGGGTCGATTTCACAAAAGGACTTAGCCCAGACTTAGACTTAAATTGAAGACTTTTGTCTTAAAATGAGGCTAAGTCTGTGATCTAAGACTTGGAGGATTTCACAGAGCTGCTAAGTCTAGGCTTTAGCTAAGTCTACCCAAGAGTGGGCTTAACTTTTGTAAACAAAGGCCTAAATATGGCCACCATATATTTTTCTTACTTCAAAATTTGAAATGCTTGAAAATAAAGAATAAATATATAGGACACCTCCCTAAATTATTCTTTGGACATGTCTGTGTGATTATAAGGTTTCCCATTTAAAAATACAGCATTTTTTCAAAGATAAAATGAGCTAAACAAGGGATATATGTTACACTAAAATATTTTGAGTAGAAATAAAGGGTCACATGACATAGAAAACCACTGTGGTTATATGATATGCTTGGAGTCCCTAAGTCACCCTTTGTGAAATCCATTTAAGTTCAGGACTTAGCAAAGACAAAAAACTCAGATTTAAGTCCCTGACTTAGCCTACATCTGAGACCCTTTGTGAAACCGGCCCCAGTAGTATCTGGTACATTAGTATAAATACTCTTTAATATTGGAGTACTGTAACCAATTTGAAAGCACATGAAATTTTTGGAACTTTGGATATATGGCTTTTAAAGCAATGGGTGGAATTCTGTGAGGAAAGCTTGTTTCCAAATGTAGTTACTGTACATAAGATAAATACTGGAAACTGTGTGATAGAAGATACACATGGTATTCTAATGAATATTAAATGTCCAGTACAATTTGAGGCCAGATGATATCACTGATGAAGACTTCCATGAACTGGTTGACTGTTTAGTTTTTAGGCAGTTTGCATGTAACCAACCCGCCTTTTAGATTGATGTGTCCGACGTCCGTCTGTCTGTCCGTCCATATTTTCATTTCCGGACTCTAACTCAAAAACGCTTTGTCCAATGGAAACTTGACAAGGAGATAGATCACCATCATGCTAAGTCCCTTTCAAAATTGGTGTAATTCTGTCCGTTTATTTGTCCCTTTTTGTCCGTTTGTCTGTCCGTCAACATTTTTGTTTCTGGACTCTAACTCCCAAACTCTTTGTCCAATTGAATTCAAACCTGACAGGGAGAAAGATCACCAACATAGCTAGGTTCCTTTCGAAATTGGTGTAATTCTGTCTGTTTGTTTGTCTGTTTTTCCGTCAACATTTCTGTTTCCGGACTCTAAGTGAAAACATTTGTCCAATTGAATTCAAAAGTGACACAGAGATAGATAACCATCATAGCTAGGTTCCTTTCAAAACTCTTGTAATTCTGTATGTTCCTGTGTCCGTTTTTTTGTCCGTTTGTCTGTCCGTCAGCATTTCCGTTTCTGGACTCTAACTCAAAAACACTTTGTCCAATCGAATTCAAAGTTGACAGGGAGATGGATCACCATGATAGCTAGGTTTCATTAAAAATTGGTGTAATTCCATTTGTCTGTTTGTCTGTCTGTCAACATTTCTTTTTCCGAACTCTAACTCGGAAACGCTTTGGTCAATCAAATTCAAACTTGACAGGGAGATAGACCACCATCATATCTAAGTTGCTTTCAAAATTTGTGTAATTCTGTCTGTTCATTTGTCTGTCCATCAACATTTCCATTTCCGGATTCTAACGCTTTGTCCAATTGAATTCCAACTTTACAGGGAGATAGATCACCATCATAGCTAGGATCCTTTTTTTGCCGTTTTTTTGTCTGTTTTTTGTCCATTTGACTGTCCAACATTTCCGTTTGAGGACTCTAACTCAAAAACACTTTGTTGAATCGAATTAAAACTTGACAGGGAGATAGATGATTATCATAGCTAGGTTGCTTTCGCAATTGGTGTATTTCTATCTATTGGTTTGTCCGTCAATATTTCCTGCGCAACCCGCCTTTTCGGGCATCTCTGACCCTCTTGTTAATTATTGTTACATTGTGAAACTTTGGACAATGGTAGAAGGAAACAACATGCAACTCGGCGTATGAAAGTTTGACAGAATAGTTTGTATGAATGTATGTACATTAAGACAAAGTGCTCAGAACTTTAAAATACTGAGAAAATATTGCACTTTGGACATTGTGAATGAAAGAGTTACTAGAGTACAGTTAAAGCATTTGTAATCTATCGTACTTACACAATTGTTTATTTAACTCTTTAACCCTCATGGTCTGTTTTTGGTCTTCTGATGGAAATTACAAATGTGTATTCCACTGCTCATTATTGGGGTTCATTCAACATAAACAACTACGACTTAATTACTGATAAAGCAAATGTGAATATTGTGTGTCCTTGAGCAGTTTCATGGCAAGTAACAAACTTTACTGTCTCAGCAGTACTACACACACGGCCAGTAAACTGACATTTTAATACAATTTTTAAACTTTCTTCAAAAGTGACTTTAATTGAACAGTTATATCTCATTTTTGTGAGAACTTCTTCCTTTGACTTAAATGTAAGTATTAGTTGTCCTTGATAAGACGAGAGACGCACTTCAGTTACAAGCAATTACAGGCACTCTTTCTTGAGATACATACTTACAGAATCAACAGCATTTGTTATTTGGTTCCCATCATGCAATACTTGCCTTGTTAATCACAGCAGTAGCTAGATTTAACTAAATATATTCCTAATAAAAGTTCACATTTCTTGATCTACAGAAATCTTAGTTGTGTGTAAAGTCACTAATACTCTCTAGTTTTTACTGTGCTAGAAATAAACAAAAATTGCAAAGAAAATTTCAGAACTGTTTTTGTATTTATATTTTAGTGTTTATGTCTTCTGTCACCTAAACCTGACTGAAGTAACCCTGACCTTCAATATCTTGTCTGCCCATATATAAATGCTAAGAGATGAAATGACTGATGTGATGATAACATGCCTGCATACCTGATGATTGCATCTAAACATGTGTGATGGGAAGCCTCCATGACTGATGACAAAGGGATCAATTTTGCTGTGTTGTGATGAAATTGGGATTCAAGGTTAAGTTAAGTAAAATCTTACATTCAGTTAAATTATCCATTGAACAAATTATTTCTGTCAGTCATAAATCAAAACTTTTCATGTCTTAAATTTAACCTTGCCAGCAGGTTTATCATGAGTATAACTATTGCATTGCCTTGGTAGTGTCTTATGTTAATGAATCAGTCAAGAAATCCGTGTTTCACTGTGTCAGTCAGTATGATGGTTTTCTGCATAACAGCCATTTATATTTATTGTAAATGTAGCTCTCCAACTTTTATAAATGTATTAGCAAAGTTATGGACACAGATAAACTCTCCCAAGTCCAATGCAACCATTTGATTTTCCTGTTTAAATGAGCTGATACACTACTTGTTGCCTGGAACACAGAGTTTTATCACCCTTGAATCCTAAGTAGGAAACATGATGGTAATATATTTTCTGCTTTGTCTGTGCAAAAGTGCAAAACCTGTATGTCCACCTGATACTTTGCAGTTCATGGAGTATGCCAGTGGTGAGTTTCCCCTCCAACATGATCCAGACGGCAAATGTAGAATTTGTGTTTGTAACATTTTAATGATATATAATTATTATAATGATTATATTGAACAGAATTAAAATAATGGAAGCAAAGGTTCAAATATTGGAAACAAACTACAGACTTGTAGAAATTGTTTACATTTATCCCATATTTTGTGTATTTGGATACCTTTGCTATGATTTTTGAGAGGCTAATTCTATGCGTGAGAGGCAAATTCCTTGTTCAAGGTGTATAAAAATGCTAAGTTACCAAATCAGAACACTTTTCCATTGGCAATCTCCCAACGTACTGACCCAATGCTACTTTCAGTTCAGGTAAAGGATTTAAACTGAGCACCTCATTGCTACATGTCTAGGGTATGGATGCTGTGTCCTTTAGTATTAGGTGTGTAGTGGTATTCCATGTTTGTGTAAGATAATAAACATTTGATAACATAATGTCAAAATTTAGGTTACGAAAGGATTTGAACCTAGTACCTTAGGGTTGCAAGGTTGGTGTCTCACCACTCTATTGAATGGAATGTAATTGATTTTTTTTCTTGTGACATAAAATACTGTATAATTTAAGACTAGCAAAAGAGTTTGAACCCACCATTTCTGGGGTACATTCTGGAATCATAGCAGTCAGTTATGTTATATAGTAAATAATAGGGTTGTTGCGGTAGTAATTTTTTCCTTCTGATTTTCCATCTGTTACTTCCCAGTGGTTAACCGTTTCTTATTTAACAAAATATGAGAACCAAATAATTACATACAGGAAAAATACAGTAAAACAGGAATATTCTAACATGATATGGATGTGTCCTCGATTCTGATTGGCTAAACGACGAAAATTATATGGTTACTTCAAATTATTGTAGAAGTAAATTCCATATGTGCAGACTTTATTGGTGCTTCAATCACAAAAATAACCTGAAAATAAAGGACGAGGGTCGAGCAAAAGTAGTTCATTTCTATAATAAAATGATTATTAATGTTTTATCCAATGTTCAATAGTTATGTTTGTTTTTAAATTTGATTTTAACTCATATTTCATAATAATGTCGTAGAATGGAGCAGAGGACATTTGTATCTCTACAATGACGCTTTTTGTTCACTGCGAAGCTCTCTATTTTATATTGCACATTATGGCTGTGGTATTACGGTAAAAAGCAAATAAAAGTGGATTATGCACTTACGTTGTATGTAAGGTGATTAAAGTTTCTTTACATTGAAGTATAAGTGGAAAACCAGTAGCTGAAATTTATGACGATTTGTAATAATTTATTTGCTGTACTGATGATACCAGTACTACCGCAACCCCCCTAGTTTGATGAGTTTTGATGAGTTTCTCTATATATATGCTTTTTCATGCCCTCTCTCTCTCTCTCCCCACCTATGATGTGGTGCAAGTTTGTAAGTGTGATATTTGTTGAACATTTGATATTTTTTGTAGTGAAGCCTTGAAACAGCATATTAAACATATATATATATATATATATATATATATATATATATATATAAAATCATAGCAAGTTAAAAATGATAAAAGGGTCTGAGGGGAAAAAAACCCTAGCAAATAGTTTAAGGTATTATATAATAGAATTCAGATTGTCTAATTTTTTAAATGTCATCACAAGGATTTGAACCTGCGACCTCAGGTCTTCAAAGCTGATATCTAACCACTGTATTTTGTCATGTGGTTAATGGCTTTTCATAGCCACAAGAGTTTACTCATCGTTGCCAAACTTCAACTTGATTTTTATCCAAATGAAAAATTTTCTGAAAGCAGAAAACATGTTGCCATGGCAAGATCTTTCTTTAGAAATTTTAGGATTTAAAGAGTTTTTTGCATATTCCTTACATCAAACCAAAAGTTCATTGCTATCAAACTTTCAGAATATGTTCACCATGACCGTTTAGTCTCTTGGAATTAAATTCTTTTGAAATTTTTACAGTGTGCTGATCACTAAATAGCATCTTACTTGGAACATTTTTTGTAAGATTGGTTTATAAATGTCATGGCAATTCTTTTTCTTTGGAAATTGTAGCTTCAGTTTAACTATTTTTATTATTGCTTGTGTGAAGACAAACCCAGTACCTAAAATCATTACTTTATTCCATACTCTAAACTGGTACACTTCGCAGTGAACATGAACTCGTTTTCTGCACAGTTCTGGAAGTGCGAATACAGAATGGTACATAAAATAATGCCGTTGAATTCTACATACTGTGTCCCTTGGCATACAAACATAAACAAACAAGTGACAGTAAAATAAAATGTACATTATATGCAGCAAATATGAGGTTGCATAATTCTGTGGGGTTTCCTGTCAATTTCTTATTTGAACATGAAAAGACTACTTATTAAAATTAATAAGGTCACAAAATTTTATGTAAAAAAATTATTTGGAAACTGCACACCTATACTCTGCACGTTTCATTAATGAAGACTTACTCCTTTGTTTGACCAAAAATATTGATGTAGCTGTTGGGCACGAAGTACCGATCTGCGCGATCTCGTTGTTGAAAGATCGAGCACCCATCTTGAGATGGAGCTCCTCCAACTCACAATGATTTCTATCACAGGATATTGATGTGATTGGCTGGATTTATTTCTGAGGTGGTCAATGATTGGCTAATTTTTACAACACATTTTGTTAGGACATTTGAGTGAGTATAAAACAGGTTTGTACACAAATGGATATTAACACATTAAAACAGTAAACAAACATACTACAGAATATTAAACAAACATATTACATATTGCAAGCATACTATAAACATACATCAGTATATCATATAAATACCCCTGATTAACCCCCCTGTTATTGCAACAAGCTAATTGGATTACATGTGGCTTCTATATTTGCAATTGCTTCCTGTACCTGAACCACCCCACCCCCCCTTCATTGTAACAATATAATTGGAATAGATGTGGCATCCCTGTGCTAGTCACTTAATAAAACAGGGATAACCACCCATAATTGGTATAACCCAGTTGAATTAAATGTGGCTTCCATGTTTGAAACTGATTAACTTATAGAAACTTTTACATACAACCACCCATTTCTTGTATCAAAACTATATCAAAGACTTTTTCGAAATCAACAAATAGAAGTGATTGTGAGTTGGAGGAGCTCCATCTTTTGATGCTGAGATTGTGCAAAGTAAAATCTTGAGATCACACAGATCGATACTTTGCGCCCAACATAGCCATTTAGATTAGGAATAAACGACAAATGCTCATGCTCTATTATGGTTTTGAACTATCAATCTGCTGTATTAAAACACTCAGCTGTTTGGACTTCATGGTTATAATATTCAACAAAACAACAGTTTAAAACAATCATAAAGCACTCGGATATGTCTTTTATTCCGATTATATCATGTTTTTTCTAATTGCAGTGCAGCAGAAGTGTCACAATCCATGGGTTCAACAGAAGTTTCTGCATACTGCAGTTTGTACTGATAGTTAATGCAGCAGCCTCAGAAGTGTAAAATGTTTAAGGATGTCCGAAGTCAGGATGCAGTCCAAACACAGCTGTATGTCATAAACATCGGAATATATCATAGTGTCTCAAGAGTGACAGAATAATGTAGTGTGGCAGAATACAACACAGTCAGAATACAGTAGTGCTTCAGAAGAGTCGTGACTAAAAGTGTTAGATGTTTAATATTATTGTAGTGTGTCAAACATGTTGGCATTAAGCAGTGTGGCAAAAGTGTCGGAATGTTGAAATACATCACAAGTGCCGCGACACTGCAGAGATATGCCAGAAAGCAGCAGTGATTAAAGAGGGTCAGAAGGGAAGATTGTGTATCTGTTAATAGTTTTAGCTTTATTCCAAAAAATTGTTCCTCCAGGTACCTCATTATTGTGCTTCCATCCATAAATCGAAGGTCCACTTCAACAATAGTTTCTCATATGATGCCCTGAAGTTATCGAATGATCTTCCACATGATATCCCCACTGCTCCAGATCTCTCCTGTTTCAAAAGTCAACTAAAAACCTACCTATTTCAGAAATCATTCCCACCTGAGCTTCTAACTACCGAACACCGGATCGCCTCCCTGGGTACGACTTGGAACATGTCTAATGTCTTGATGATTTATGCCTTACGAACTGGATGGTGTGCTTTTGAATCCGTAGATACAGAGATTAAGCACTTGGAAAACTGATTGATTGATTGGTTGATTTATTCTCTGTAAGTTATTTTAAGTTCAAAATTAGAGTTCACTCTTTTTCAGCAGATCATTTTAGCGTCATGTCAGAACAACTGGATTGGAACCAATAACTTAACATGTGAGAGTCAAGTAGTTAATACATTAATTAACCACACAGAATAGCAGAATGTAAAACTCTTGTTTATGTTGTTTTAGGCATTTTTCTATGTACTCTGTTTGATGTCTTTTTGTTGAACTTCAAAATGTGCACACTGTGACTTGACCTTTAACCTTAAAAGAGGTCAATTAAGATAATTAAATGCTGAGACAAAGAAATAAAAATAAACATCAAGTTAAATGCAAGCTACGTTTATTAATATAAAACCGCTGTTTACACATATAAATTTTAATAACTTTTTCCATTTTAGGGCTACCTTAGATTTAAAAAAAAAGGAGTTATTGAAAGTAGAAAAAGTACAACCTAGTTCATCAACAGTTAAGGTTACCATAACTTCATCATGAGGAATTAAATCCATTCAAACATTTACTGTCAGTACAGAATATAAACATAATACCAAAACACTAAATAAAAAACATCAAACCTTACCACTATAGCATGTAGTTCAAGTATTATTTGTATGATTACAGATTGTACAACTTTTGGCCAGCATAAGGATTTCAATCATCAACCTCATTACCTCAAGTGTAGTCTCATACCACTGTGTAATAACATGCAGACAAGGTGTTATATCACTTGTTCATAAGGTATTTCATCTATCCAAAAGTTGTTTACAACAAAATTGTTATATTCATGTGTAAACACAAGCCTAGAAAACTGAAATAGTAAACAGCAAAAACAAGATACCAAAACCTCAGATATACATTCAGTATTTTAAAATCTAACTTTTGACTATATCTACAAGAAAAATATGTTTGTGTCATTAAGCAGTCCATGTTTTTGTTAACAATTTTACCCCGCAGCCCTTATGGGCAGGTGGGCGGTCAGCGTGAAAAGTTTGTCCAGCCTGTATCTCAGAAACCATAAGGTATAGGAAGTTAATACTTGGTAGGGACATTGGTTAGGGGGTGTAGGTGTGCAACATCGTGGTGTGACCTTGATTTGACCTTTGACCTTGCCATGGTGACCTTGACCTGAAAAATGTTGTCGGGGCTATATCTCAGAAACGGTAAGGTGTAGGAAGTTGATACTTGGTAGTGACTTATGTTTGGGGTGTATGGGTGCCACATCATGGTGTGACCTTGATTTGACCTTTGACCTTGCCTTAGTGACCTTGCCCTATAAAATGTCGTCCGGGCTATATCTGGGAAAACGTAAGGTGTAGGAAGTTGATATTTGGTAGGGACATTGGCTAGGGTGTGTAGATGTAAAACATCATAATGCGACCTTGATTTGACCTTTGACCTTGAAGAAGTGACCTTGACCTATAATGCCTTGTCCTGGCTACATTTCGGAAACCATAAGGTGTAGAAAGTTGATATTTGGTAAAGACATTGGTTGGGAGTTATATTTGTGCAACGTCATGGGGTGGCCTGGATTTGTCCTTTGATCCTTCATATCTGATACTGTTTTATCTCTCTTATATTTCTCATATCTTTTTACTTTAATCTTGGTTGTTGCACCTTTGTGTGTCTTTTGATGAAGATTAAGCACTGTTAAAGTCACATTAGAATTCTTTAAGGGTTTCACTTTTGCTACTTCCCATTGTAACAGATGGTATTGCATCAAGTGAGTCACAGGTTATGCTCCAAATCCATATATAAGCATGCATTGCCACATCTCTATGTATGGGAAATATTCAAAACATTCAAACCTTAATTCGACGACACATCAATGTGATATTTTCATTGACAGCTATTCTTCAGTTAAGAAATTTTTTCAGCTTCATAACTTTTGGTTTACTGAATTGTCTTGTTTTAATACTTAATCTTTACATGCCAGTGCTGAGTATCAAAATCTGTGTACTGTTTCACTACTTCTATATCTCATGGTGTTGAAAAATGTTTCCCCAGGCTGTGGGGTACGGGCATGTCTGATGCTATTTTAAAAAGTTACAATTACAAATAAAAAATTTTGTTTGCAAGATCGCCACATGTAATCATTTATAACTCAGCACAAACAAATCTCCAGGCAGGATATCTTTCATTATGTTTATCTTGAGTATATTTTACATGAAGGTGGCCAGATATAAAAACTTTACCATTTTTCTGTATTATTTAGAGTTTAAGGTCACCTTAAAATTGGGTTCCTCTGCTTACACATATACACATGTGTGCCAGGTTCGAATGAAATAAATTGAAGGTAAACAAGAATCACACATTTGTGATATATACATTGCTATTAACATCAACACTGCAAATATTGGAAATTACAATTATTTTCACAATTTCCCAACTTCTCTTGGTTCAATTGAACTCACAACAACAATACCAAAATTTTACTTTAGGACAAATATATTTAATGAAACGCAGTAAAGTAAATATTTTAAAGTCAAAATGTTTTTTCTTTCATTTCAAAAATATGTAATTTACATTTATTGGTTTGAAACAATATGTCAGTTTCCTTTAAATTTTTTTTTCAATATAATGTGTATTAATGTGTATACAAGCAGAATCTAAGGCACAGAAACAGAATTACTGTTGAGACTTCTGTTGAATACTTCTAGGAAATATTTTTAAACAAAGTAAAATATTGACTTCAATATTACAATGTGTGTTTTACATTTACTCACTAAAATAAATATTTTACATTTACAGGTTCTTTTGCAACAATGTCAGAAATATTTAAAATGTATTTTAAAACAAAATGTATTTTACATTAATTGCATCCTTAATAATGACATGTACTTTACAATAATGTGATATTTCTTTTAAATGCTCTAATCTAATCAAATGTATATACAGCTTAATATATATACAAGCTAGCCCTTTTTTCATTAACTGAATTTTGAAATTTTTAAACAACACACTGTATGTAACATAACAGGATATTTTCTTGTAAATATTGTCATCAAGTTATATGTTTATACAACTTAATCTATATGCAAGGGGATTCTAAAGTACAAAGACAAATTAATTGTTAAGAGTTTTAGGCATTTTCTGAAAATTGTATTTTTTATTTTGTTAAATTTCTATTGTGTAAATATTATTATGTAAATAAATATATTGTATATTTTTGCAAACTTAGAAAAAAAATCTTGTCGTAACACTGTGTAGAAATACGGGTGATTTGCATAAATCAATTCTTTCAAACAACAGGTTTTGTTGCATTTCTGTGATCTTCTTGTTTACACATTCTAATGTAATCATACATGTATAGTGCTTAATTCTTGTTAAAACAATATTTGTATTTTCCACTTACTAAAAATTAAAGAAACAAAATGCTACTTTACTCTTTCGATGTTTTAAAATGATACTGACTTCACTTTAATGAAGTATTACAAACATTCTGATGTAATCATACTGTTATACAGCTTAATGTCTCTCAAAGGCGACACCACACAGATAAAAACCAAGTTACTGTATAAAACGGACCCAGTTATAACACTTGTGTTCAATGGTAAATAAGAAGTGATTTCAAACACGTATATTTAAAGAATATTTTTTATTCTGTTAAAGTTCAATGGAAATGAATGTAATTGTATGTTTATTTTTTTTTAATTTAGAAAAACAATCTTTTTAAACTGTGGTAACGCTGTGCAAAAGTAGTGTGATTTTCATTAATTGTTTCTTTTATTTAAAATTTTTATGAAGTATCTTTTGTTTTAAACATTCTAATTAAATAATACTTTTTAGAGCTTAATTTATCTACAATCAATTGAAACATATAGAATTATTGATAAAAATTTATTTATTTATCAGTCACAACACTTTGTTGTTGTGTTGTAGTATAGAAATCATATCAAACATGTACATTTAATGATATTTGTGCATATTGTGGAAAATTTTTATGTAAATGAATGTAATTGTATGCTTATGTTTCATATTTATGTTTAAATTTAGAATAGAAATCTTTTCAAACTGGTAACACTGTGTAGAATTGAGTGTGATGTGTGTGTGGTGAGATGTGTGTGTGACTACCAATCACAATCAACTGACACACTGAGTGACTGTCTGATGTTCACACAGTCAAATAAGTTGTTACGTAAGTAAATGTACAGCAGACGTGGAGGCAGGTGGTCTGCACTCACTGTAGTCAGCTGGTTGTTATTCAAATAAAGGTATCTGAGCTGTGTGAACAGTGTCATGTCACAGAGTGTTTTCAGTTTATTGTGTAAAAGGACCAGTGTTACCACAGTGTGAGGAATGTGTGAACACTGCATGTTTTCTAACTGATTGTGAGACAAATAAAGTTTTGTGAGTTGTAAGTGTGACATGTCACACACTGTTTTCATGTTGTTATATAAAAGGTACAGTGTTACCACAGTGTGAGGGATGTGTGAACACTCCATGTTTTTTAACTGATTTCTACCTAACCATAATGTTTTCACATGAACACAAGCGTTATGCTTACCTATGTGTGGTAAGCTCACCAGGTTGTTTGACCACAAGTAAATCTCCTCAGTGAGAGGAGGGATGTCGTCCCAACTAAAGGACTCGATCCTGTTACTACTCACATCTAACTCCTTCAGTGTATCCAGTTGAGGGAACTCACTGACCCACGACAAGTCTGTCAGCTGGTTGTACCGTAGACTGAGTGTACCTACATGAGTATCCAGGTGGTTCTGTAGGTACTCTGTGATGTTCTCATCATTCAGGTTCTGTCTCAAAAACCTCTGTGTTGTGGTGTTCACACCAGACAGATTCCCTGAAGTTACAGACAAAAATACATCTTTTTACACTTCACAAAATGAGAAAAAAACACTGAATTGAAACATTAAAACAGTGAGAATGTAGCTCTGTATAACAGTGTACACACAACACTATACATAAAACACTGTACACACAGTACTGTACAAGTAACACTGTACGAACAATACTGTGCACACAGCATTGTACACTAACAATGTACACATACAGTATTTTACAAGCAGAGTTTTACAATAAACATGTCACTGAGGTGTGTAATGGTGGCAATACATGTGTGTACATGTGTTGTCTGTCTTTATGTTTGTCTGTCTGTTGATTTAGAATTTTTTTGCATTAATTTTAAGGTATTTGATTCCACCATGTTTTGTGATGTCTGTGTGTTATTGGGTTCACACTTCCCTGGTGGGATTTATTTATTCAGTCCGAATTTGATCAGTATTGGCACTGTAGTGTCTGACATATGCTTTTAAAGGTGATTTGCATTTGACCTACAACCACAATTACAAGGTCATTTGGGGTCTTGAGCACATTGATTTTGTACTAAATATCCATTTCCATGTATCACTCTGTCCTATGTTTACCAGAAATATACATTTATATGAGGAGCGTTACAAAGTAAAGGCGTGAAAGTCTAAATGTCATGTATTGATTATTTGTGTTATAACAACGATACATATGAAAGTAAACGGGTGGTAAAAACAACACTGAAAATGTGCTGTGAATATAGTGCTTTAGTGTTTTTTTCCTCAATTCGACAACTGAAGTTTAAAGTTATTTCATAGTTTCTAGCAAATATGAGCATGGAGGATCTTTCTCTTCACGTCTTCCTACATTGTGTGTGTGAATATATCATAAGCAATCTTTTCTTTTTTTTTGCAGGTGAACATATCCTTTTTGTGTCACCAGCATTTATGCTGTGTGGCATATATGGATCGGTTCGTCATGAAATTTTGTGGAGTCGTCGTCGTATGTTGTCGTCGTCTGTCGGCATCACACTTTCTATTCCAGACAGTATCTCAAAAACGGCTAGTCAGATTTAATTCAAATTTGGCATGTGGATGTAACTGGTCCTGGGGGTGTGCTGTATAGTTTTGTGACATTAAACTCCCACCAGTAAGATACTTAAACTCAATTTAAGTTTTTTTTTTTCATTTCCAGACAGTATCGCAAAAATGGCTTAATGGATTCAGTTCAAATTTAGCCTGTGGTTGTAACTAGTTTTAACGGTGTGCCCTATCTTAAGTTGACCTTATACTCGCACATATAAAAAAACTTATGTCCAGTTTACATTTTTTCTGTCTCTATGGAGTATACTGAAAGTAACTTCCGAAATTTCATTCAACTTTTGCAATTATATGTAACTGGGCATAGGTAAGTGCCACATGAACAGGTGACCTTAAACTCCCATTTATAACAGAATTATATTCACTTTAAGTTTGGTAATTTTTGAACAGTATTTCAAATATTGTGCAATTCTAGGCATTTCTGTTGTGGATGTAACAAAACTTGAACAGAACTTTCAGGAAAAGATATCTTAAACTCGCTACAATATACAGCAGTGCAAACAAACTTTGAGTTTCAGGTTGGGGCAATATTTTTGGTGTTTGAAAGATATTTTATATGCTAATTAGGACTTTTTACATTGATATTCATCATGTACATATATCTCGACCAAAAATTGGTCTCTTTCATAAGGTTATAGTAAATTGTTGATATTTCATAAATTAATGAGCTTAAGGTTGCATTAGTTTGTGTCACTAGCAGCTTTGATGGAAGACACACATGGTCAGTGTCGTCTTTACACTTACTTTCCAGAGAGTATCTCAAAAATGGCTTCATGAATTAAATTCCAATTTGGCATGTTGATGGAACTTTTCCTAAAGGTGAGCCCTGTTTAAGATGACCTTAAATTAACAGTTGTAAGATGCTTATATTGATTTGAAGGTTTTTCGTTTCCGGACAGTATCTCAAAAAATTGTTGACAGATTCAATTCAAATTTGGCATGTGGTTGTAACTGGTTTTCAAGATATGCCCTATTTTAAGTTGACCTTAAACTCTCTCGTATTAAAAAGTTATATTGAGTTTACATTATTTTTCCATAGCGTATACTGGAAATAACTTGAGAAATTTTGCATGTATATGTAACAGGCCACAGGTAAGTGCATTACAATAAGGTTACCTTAAACTCCCAGTAATAACAGAATTATATTCACTTTAAGTTTGGCAATTTTTCAACAGTATTTTAAACACTGTGCAATTCTAAGCATTTTTCAAGTTGTGGATGTAATAAACCGTGAACAAAACCTACAGGAAAAGATTCCCTTAAACTCCCTCACAGCTGCAAACTAATTCTTTGAGTTTAAGGTTGGGACAATTTTTGGTGTTTGAAAGATATTTGATGTGCTAATTAAGACTTTAATTTTTGATATTGATCACGTACATCTGTCTACACAAAAAAAAATCTCTTTTGTAAGTTTTTACTAAATTCCTGATATTTGATAAACTTATGAGTTTACGGTTGCATTACTTTTGTGTCACTGGCAGCTATGTTGGAGGACAAGTAGAGTCAGTATCGTTGTCACACTTCCTTTACAGAGAGTATCTCTAAAATAGCATGATGGATTATATTCAAATTTGGCATGTGCATTTAATTGATCCTCAAGGTGTGCCCTATTTTAAGGTGACCTTAAACTCCCAGTGGTAAGACAGTTAAGGTTTTTTATTTCCGGACAGTATCTCAAAATTTGTTTACAGATTTAATTCAAATTTGGCATGTGGTTGTAACTGGTATTCAAGGTGTGTCATATTTTAAGGTGGCCTTAAACTCCCATGTATATAAGAATTATGTTAAGATTAAGTTTTTTTAACTTTTCTATAGAGTATACTGAAGATAACTTAATATTAACTTACATTAAGGTGACCTTAAACTCCCAGTAATAACACATTGTCAGTGTTGTCACACTTCCTTTCCAGACAGTATCTCAAAAATGGCATGATGGATTAAATTCATTTTTGGCATGCATATGTAACTGGTGATCAAGCTGTGCCCTATTTTAAGGTGATCTTAAACTCCCACCAGTTACAACTCATATTGATTTTAAGTTTTTGTATTTCCAGACAGTATGTCAAAAATCGGTTGATGGATTGTAGTAAAATTTGGCATGTGGATGTTACTGGTATTCTAGGTGTGTCCTATTTTAAGGTGACCTTAAACTCCTATGCATAAAAGAATTATGCTGAGTCTAAACTTTTTATTTTCCCAGAGTATACTGAAGAGAATTTGGCATGTGGATGCAACTGGTATTCAAGGTGTGTATTATTTTAAGGTTTCTTTTTATTTTAAAGAATTATGTTGAGTTTATTTTTTTACTTTTATGTAGAGTAATCTGAAGACAACTTAAGTAATTTCATTCAAATTGCATGTATATGTAACTAGCCATAGATAAGTGTCACACTTTAAGGTGACCTTAAACTCCCAGTAATAACACATTGTGAGTGTCGTCGTCACACTTTCCACACAGTATCTCAAAAATGGCATGATGAATTGAATTCGTATTTGACATGTGGATGTAACTGGTATTCAAGGTGTGTATTGTTTTAAGGTGACCTTAAACTCCTATGTATAAAAGAATTATGTTGAGTTTAAGTTTTTTACTTTTACTTAGAGTATACTGAAGATAAGTTAAGACATTTCATTCAAATTTTGCATGTATATGTAAGTGGCCATAGATAAGTACCACACATTAGGGTGACCTTAAACTCCCAGTAATAACACATTGTGAGTGTTGTCATCACACTTCCTTTCCAGACAATATCTCAAAAATGGCATGATGGATGAAATTCATATTTGGCATGTGGATGTAACTTGAACTCAAGGTGGTCCCTGTTTTAAGGTGATCTTAAACTCCCACTAGTAACATACTTATATTGCTTTTAAATTTTTCCGTTTGTAACTGGTATTCAAGGTGTTTCCTATTTTAAAGTGACCATAAAGTCCCATGTATAAAAGAATTACGTTTTTATTTATTAATAGAGTATATTGAAGATAACTTGAGAAATTTCATTCAAATTGCATGTATATGTAACTGGTCATAGATAAGTGCCTTACATTAAGGTGACCTTAAACTCCCAGTAATAGCACATTGTCAGTGTGCTCGTCACACTTCTTTTCAACACAGTATCTCAAAAAGGGCAAGATGGATTAAATTCAAATTTGGTATGTGGATATAACTGATCCTCAAGGTATGTCCTATTTTAAGGTGACCTTAAACTCCAACTAGTAACATATTTATTGATTTTAAGTGTTTTTGTTTCCACACAGTATCTCGAAAAGAGGTTGACAGATTGAATTCAAATTTGGCATGTGGTTGTAACTGGCATTCATGGTGTGTCCTATTTTAAGGTGACCTTAAACTCCCATGTACAAAGGAATTATGGTGAGTTTAAGTTTTTATTTTTTGCATAGAGTATACTGAAGAAATTGAAAAATAAATTTCATTCAAGTTTTGCATATATATGTAAACGACCACGGATAAGTGCCTTACATTAAGGTGACCTTAAGCTCCCAGTAATAACACATTGTCAGTGTCGTCATACTTCTCTTCCAGACAGTATGTCAAAAATGGGATGATGGGTTAATTTAAAATTTGGTATGTAGATGTAACTGATCCTCAAGGTGTGCCCTATTTTAAGGTGATCTTTAACTCCCACTAGTAACATACTTATTGATTTGAAGTTTTTTCTGTTTCTACACAGTATCTCAAGAATGGGTTGATGGACATTGGACGGACATTGACCTGTACATTGGATCTAGGTTATATTTTTCAGCAAGTTGGAGCCTCACCATGGCTCGGTACTTCTCAAGGATGGTCTGGATCTGCAAAAATACTGCCAGTGAGCCAACTATTTATGCTCAGCATAGTTTTTGTCCTTTTGAATTTCATCCACTTCAGTCTTTAACCAAAGCTGGTGACAGAGTACAATTCTTCTGAATTCTTGTTGTTTTTGAAAATTTATTTTAACAATATATACTGACAAAAGGATGAGGAGTTTGTTAACCTCATTTCTCTGATCAACAGAACTGTGAAACAATAAATAGTGAAAGTGGTTATAGTACTGACAGACCAAATCATTAACCGATATTGACAAAAAACAATCTTTGTTTTTCAATTTTATTCAATATTGATGCAATTAACTGCAATAATTGCTTCTAAGAAGGGCATCAAATATTTTTCATCTGATGGACTGTCATGTGTATATAGTCATTGGAGATTCCAAAGTCACATTAAAAATTGCTGAAACAGCATCTCTTAAAAGTTCGACCACACAGCAAAAAATTGCTTCACAGATTTCTAAATATTTTGTGTGGTGACTTTAACTTTTTATTATTTCTTGATTGATATTCTTAACTTTATTTTCATGAAATATTACAAAATTCTTAATGTTAGTATTTTCAAAAATTACATTTTTGTCTGAAATTTAGCAAATATTCAGATTTCAGTCCAATTAGTTAAGCTACATCTTAGCATTTTGGGGGCTGACAAAATGTTCACTGGCACTATCTTTTATGTTATTATGGCATCACTGTGGCACATGTGTACATGCATTTGCATATGTGTAAATGTATGCGTTTGTGCGAACATCTCCTCCTTCAAAAGTGTAAGTCCGAGAGACGTGCTGTTACTTTAAAAAGAAGCTTTATATATCGAGGATGATAAATCATAAAATTCATGTAGATCTGTCAAAGAGAGGTACCCCCAGCCAAAGTGTGAAAATTTCAACACTTTATCACAATTTTCTCATTGACTATGCAAGGGATTTCTCTTTTATCTTGCATGTATGTACAAGGCTACAGGTAGATTACCTTGTGTGAATGTAAGACCAGAATCTTTCTATATTAATTTTTTATAAATTTTTAAATAATTTTAAACTTGGTAAAATTTATGACATCATGCATTAAATCACTTCTAACTTTAAAACTATAGCATTTAGAGCATTTTATTAAATATGTTATTCAACTAAGTTTTCCATAGTTACAACATGCTGAGTAACGTTGCCATTCATCCCCATAGTTAAGTGAGTAATAGCTACTTTGTGACTTTTCAGTAACTATCCATTACGAGTAAAATAGCTTGAAAATGATTGCATTTATAGAATTTTGTATAATGTTATTCAGCTACATTTGGGTCAGTTATAACATAGTACAATTGCAGACCTGTTGCTCATTGCATAGCTGAGTAATAGCTACCTTGATGTTATTACTGTTAAGTAAAGCAGTTATAACTGGAAAACTATTGCATTTAGAGTATTTTGTTTAAAATATTGCTCACCTATTTTGGAGTCAGCTATAACATAGTGAAATTACAGTCCTGTACTCCATTTCCTAGCTGAGCAATAGCTACTTTAAGGTTCTCGCTCTTTCTTAAATTGTTTATAACTTCAAACCTTTTGGATTGAGATGATTTTGCTTAATATGTTATTCATCTACTTTTGGGTTAACTATAACATAATAAAATTACAGTTTTGTACTTCATTGCATAGCTGAGAAACAGCTACTTTGATGTTCTCACTGTGGAGTAAATCAGTGGTAACTTGAAAACTATTGCACTAGGAGTATTTTCAGTAAATATGTTATTCACCTACTTTTGGATTAGCAATAACATAGTAAAATTGCAGACCTGTAGCTCATTTCAAAGTTGAGCAACAGCAGACACTTAATGCTTGTTAACCTGTTTTGTTTATTTTTTGTTTAGTTTAATGTGAAAGCCATATTAAAAATAACTGAAACAAAGAATAAAAAGTGCAAAATGTTACTTATACTCCTGTCTTACTTCAGCTTGTAAATTGTGCTTAATCTGAGATATTATGGAATAACTTTTTGCTTCAACATAAAAATATTTCATTGGTGACCCTCTATTTTTGTCACAGTTCTGAATTTAAAACATCAAGAGGTTTTCAAACTTTGGTAAAATTTTTAATGTTTCCAACTACTTAGTAGCAATTATCCTTGAGGGCTTTGCATGTATTGTTTTCATCCATGGCTTGTGGATGGACATTCTGTCCTGCTGTGGGAAAAGTTTGTCTTGACCGTATCTCAGAAACTGTAAGGTGTATTAAGTTGAAACTTCGTTCAGACATTGGTTCAGTGTGTAATTTTGCACCGTCATGAAGTTACCTTTGATTTGAACTACTGTAGTGACCTTGAGTTTAAAAATGTCCAGGGTCTCTCTCAGAAACCATATGGTGTAGGAAGTTTAAACTTCCTAGGGATAGTGGTTGGTGGATGTATGTGAGCTTGTGTCATGGTGTGACCTTGATTTGACCTTGACCTTGTCGTACTTACCTTGACCTTTAAAATCTTGTATCGTCTATGTTTCAGGAACTTTAACATGTAGGAAATTGAAAGTTGGTGGGGAGATTGGTTAGCAGGTGTTACTGTGCACATAACAATGTGACCTTGGATTTTGTTGTAGTGACCTTTACCTTTAAAATTATGTCCTGACTATATCTGAAATACCATAAGGTGTATAAAGTTAAAACTTGTTAGGGATATTGGTTGTGGTGTGTGTATGCAATGTCATTGTGTGACCTTGTTTTGAACTTTGCTGTAGTGACTCAGAAGTGTATAATAGACCTTAAGTTTGTGGTTATAGGTGGGCAATGCCATGGTGTGACCTTTGTTTTTTGCTTTGACCCCACTGTAGTGACCTTGAACTTTAAAAGCTTGTCTTGGCTGTATCTCAGAAACTTTAAGGTATAGGAAGTTGAAAGGGCCATTGGTCAGCTACATGTGACTCACATAATGTAACCTCTATTTAAGTTTTGACCTTGCCTAAGTGACCTTGATCTTATATATATATTATTGCTATTATATATATTCAAACCAAGGTGTAGGAAGTTGTAAATTTGTAGGGACATTTCGTAGCCAGAGCAAGTTTGTCATGTAATGATTTGATCTTTGATTTGACCTTTCACCCTGCCAAAGTGACTTTGAGTTTTAAAATCCTGTCATGGACTTTTTTCTCTCGAAGCCGTAAAGTGTAGGAAGTTGAACTTGGTAGGGACATTGATTGGGCGGTATAGGTGTATAACATCATTGAATAACTGTAGTGACCTGGATTTATAAAATATTGTCTGGGTTATATTTCAGAAACCATAAGGTGTAAGAGGTGAAACTTGATAGGGCATTGGTAAGCCATTGTAAGTGTGCCGCATCATGATGTGACCTTTTAAACTTCACCTTTAAAATCTTGTCTGGGCTACATCTCAACAATCATAAGGTGTAGACAGTGGAAACTTGATATCAAGCATGTGTGTGATGTCACAGTGTGACCTTGATTTAACCTTTAACCTTGCCATATTGCCCTTGAAATTTAATATCTCATAAACCATAAAGTGTATGAAGTTGAAGCTTTATAGGGACATTATTTGTGGTGTGTGTATAATGTAATAGTCTGACCCTGATTTGCCATTTGGCCTTGCTGTAGTGGCCTGGACCTTTGGATGGTGGGTGTAGGTTTGCAACATTATGGTATGACCTTTGTTTCAACTTTTGGCCCTCTTCTAGTGGCCTTGATTATTAAAATATTGTCTCGGCTATATCTCAGAAACCATAAGGCAGTTGAAACTTATTTAGGGATATTGGCTGTGGTGTGTGTTTTGTCAAGGTGTGGCCTTCATTTGACCTTTCCTTCATTTCCATTCCCACAGAGACATTGATCTTTAAAATCTAGCCTGGGCTATATATTGGAAACTTTAAGGTGTAGGAAGTTGTAACTTGGTAGGGACATTCAGTAGCTGGAGCAAGTGTGCCAGGTAATGATGTGGTCTTTGATTTGACCTTTGACCTTGTAAAAGTGACCTTGAGTTGTTTAAAATTTTGTCCGGATTATTTTTTTTATACTGGGGGGTGAAGAAAAAGTTGAAACTTGGGACATAGATTGGTCATTGTAGTTGCACACCAAAATTAAATGACAATTGTTTTGACCTTGCCATAATAACCTGGATTTTTAAAATCTGTCTGGGCTATGTCTCACTAACCATAAGGTGTCAGAAGTCCAAACTTAATGGGATTTTGGTTAGCAGGTGTAATTGTGCCACATCATGAACTGACATTGATTTGACCTTGATATTAGCTGTACTGAACTTGAATTTTAGAATGGTGTTTGGGCTATATCTCAGAAACCAAAATGTGTAGGCAGTTGAAACTTGTTTGGGACATTGGTTCTGGCATGTGTGTAATGTCATGATGTGACCTTTCACCTTAGACATTACTATAGTTACTTTGTCCATTAAAATCTAGTCTGGGCTATATATCTAAAACCACAAGGTGTAGAAAGATGACACTTGGTAGGGTCATATATTTCTGGGTGTGTATGTGAATGCAGCATCAGAAAATGACCTTTGATTTGACCTTTGACCTTGCCATTGTGATCTTGAACTCTTAAGATCTTTTCTTTGCTATATCTCAGAAAATATAAGGTGTAGGGAGTTAAACTTGGTAGGAATATTGGTTAGCATGTGTAAATGTGCAAGATCATGTGGTGACCTTTGATGTGACCTTGCCAAAGTGACTTTGACTTTATAAATCATAATCAGGCCTTTTCTCATAAACCTTAAATGTAGCAATTTCAAACTTGGTCAGGAAACTGGTTTGGGCATGAATGTAATGCCATGGTGTGATCTTTATTTGATCTTTGACCTTGCTATAGTGACCCTGAAGTTGTTGGTAGGTGTATTTATGCATCATAGTGTAACTTTTGTTTTGACCTTTTAACCTTGCTGTGGTGAGTTGACGTTTAACATCTTACCTGGACAATATCTCAGAAACTACTGGTGTAAGAAGTAGAAACTTGATAGGGACATTGTTTGCACAGTGTAGGTGTGGAACTGCTAGGTGTAGAAAGGTGAAATGTAATAGCAGCATTGCATAGCAGGTGCAATTATGCCACATCATTAACCTTAAATTTGACCTTTGAACTCTCCATAGTGACCAGAGTTGAGGCTTTTTTCTTCAGAGACTTCAAGCTTTAGAAATTTAAACTTCATAGGGACATTGGTTGGGGTGTGTGGGAACGAAAAGGCATGGCTTGACCTTTGGTTTGATCTTTGACCTTTGCCATAGTGACCTTGAAATTAAAACCTGTTCTGTCCTATATCTTAGGAACCATAAGCCATAGGAAGTTGAAGCTTGGTAGGCATTGGTTATTTGGTGTGCATGCAGCATCATGGTGTGACCTGGATTTGACCTTTAAATTCTTATCTTGGATGTTATTGAGAAAGTACAAGGTATAGTAAGTTAAAAGTTATTAGGGAAATTGGTTGTTGGATGTATGTGTCTATCATCTTGGTGTAACCTTTGTTTCGTCTTTTGACCTTGCCATAGTGACCTTGACCTTTCAAATATTTCTTGGCCCTCTCTAAGGAACCATAGGGTGTTGGAAGTTTAAACTTGATAAGGATATTAGTTGGCACAAGTGTGTAATGTTGTGGTGTGACTTTGATTTGACCTTTGATCTTGTTGTAGTCACCATGGCCTTTAAAATATTGTCTGGCCTATATCCCAGCAAGCACAATATGTAAATAGTTGAAACTTGGTACAGATACTCCTTGGTGGTTGTATGTGTGCATTTGTTTTGACCTTTGACCAGACCATAGTGACCCTGGCCTATTATATCTTTCCTATCCATATCTGAGAAAACATAAGGTGTTGGAAGTTTAAATTTGGTAGGGACATTGGTTGGAGCATGTGTGTAATGTCATGGGGTGACCCTGATTTGACCTTTGACCTTGCTGGAGTGAACTTGACCTTTAACATGTGTCCTGGTCATATCTCAGAAACCATAATATGGTAGGAAGCTGAAACTTGGTAGGGACATTGGTTGCGGTGTGTAAGAATCATATGTCATGGTGTGACCTTTGTTTTGCCCTTTACCCTTGCCATAGTGACCTTAAACATTAAATCTGGTCTGTCTTATATCCAATAAACCATAAGGTGTAGGAAGTTGAAACCTGATAGTGGCGTTGTGTAGCAGGTGTAAGTGTGCCACATCATGGTTTGAAGTTTGTTCATACCTTTGACCTTTAAAACTATAAGGTGCAAGAAATCAAAACTTGTTGGGGAAAAGTGGTTGGAGAATGTGTGTAATGTCATGGTCTGACCTTGATTTGACCTTTGACCTTGCTGTAATGAACTTGACCTTAAAAGTCTTGTCTAGGCTATATCTCAGAAAAATAAAGATGTAGGAAGTTGACACTTGATAGGGACACTGGTTGATGGGTGCATGTGTGCAGTGTTATTGTGTGACTTTGAATCAGAATATGAAGTATGCAATCTATGGGGGTAACCCACTCCCCTACCTGTAGGGAGGTCGTTATTATTCATAGTGTCTCCAATCTTAATGACTGTCTTTAATAACTTGTGCAGGGTACTGAGGTCAAGTATCAGTCTCCACTGCTTTTTGGGTTTCGGAACCAGAAAAAGTATGTTGTAAAATCCTAGAGATGTCTAAGTTGTGACTTGTTCTACTGATTTTTTCTTCCAAAGCTGATGCAATGCTTTCACCATGTAGAGGTTCCTGTAATGATTTATATAGCAGGTTATGATGATGGATGACCTGGTCATGTTTGTCTGGAACTGGAAGGGGGGGAGTGTAGACTTCCCTGAGGACCTTTACATCTTTTGGACTGGCCCCCAGGGCTGCCCATTTTTCCCAAAACTGGTGCCCTCTGGACTGTTCAGGTAGACATGGAGCAATAGTTTGGACATTTGTGACACTTTTACAGAAGTCAAATCATCTACACAGGAAGTATTGTTCACATACTTTATTTCTGAATGATGACCAATGTCAGGTTTTATTGCGTTAATATATCTTACCTAGTGGACAGATGCATTTGTCTGGCGCCTTGCCGGTCTCGCCAAATGATAGAAAAATACTTTCTGAGCTTCGCTCTGACCAGGACCGGTAGTGTCCTGTTCACTTGCCAGGTGGCTGTATAGCCTCCCTGCTAGTGTACTGTATATGCTCGCGCATGCGCTCTTCCTGTTTTTGTTTGGTGCGTAAAGGAACGTTGAATTTTAGAGAAATTTTTTATTTTTGCAAATATATATGTTCTAACTACTAGTTAGTGAATATTTTGTGTCGATTTTGTGTGTAATCTATCATGGCATCCAGGTGATAGAAAGGGACAGCGACAAGGTTCTTGTGGCCATGCTATGGCAAATTTTGACTTGCACGATAAATGTGCTAGGTGCTGCGAGAAATCTATTGGGGAAGATGATTGTATGTTGAAAAAGTCTTGTGTAATTTGTGATGGTTTTTCAGAATCTCAGCGAGAAATGCTGGCCACACCTACTTATAGAATTAGGTAGGATAAGAAGGCTGGTTTGTTAGTCTCACCAAAAGATGTGATGGTTAGTTCGGTGGACAGTGAACCTACTTTTCAATCTCTTTCCGGTGCTATGGCGCAGGTCCCTGCGCAGCCACCCTCTGATCTTCCTCCTTCTACAGCTTCCATTTCATCTTCTCCTCCACCTTCATACGTTACTGAAGCTCTCTTATCTAGAGGAAATATCTTCTCCATCCCTGTGTCATCAGTCAAACCGGTGGATGCTCAAGCTCTTGTGTCTGATAAACCCTTTCTGGCTCCAGTTACCCGACCCGCGGGTTACGGTTGTGGTTCCAGTACCTGTGGATGCCTCTAACAATGACAAAGCTGTAGATTCTAAATCAAAAAAGAAAGCTCATAAGCCAAGAAGGGACAAATCTTCAGATAAGACTGGCAAATCTGACTCTAAAGTGTCTTCAGCTGAACGTAGTTTGGAGAAGACTAGTGTTTCAGACGCTATACAGAAAAAATGTGACCGGTCTAGGTCACCGGTGTCAAAATCTTCCAGGAAACCTGAACATTCCACCCCCCCCCGCCGGTCCTTGCCAGCTCCGGTCCAGAGTCTGCCAAGCCACCGGCCACTATGAAAGGGGATGATAATGACAAACTTTCCTCTTCTCCTACCAAGGAAGTAGCAAGTTCTTCTCAACAAGCCTTGTTTAATGTGTTGCAACCGGTCCAGGAACACTCTTTTTACCGGTACTGGTGCCTGTGCTTACCAGTCTCCGGATGAGTCCAGCCCTTATGAACAGGTCTCTGACTATGATGACGATGATGATGATAGGGATTGGTGCGGAGAGATTTCAGGCTCTGATGATGGACATTTGTCAGATTCTACAGAAGCACCAGAGCAGACCGAAGAAATGTCTGGTCAATGCACATTTATATGGGTTGGCATCATATTCCCACTTTTGAAACAAACTACTCTGAACCTGACAAGTCTAACAATCCCTGGAAGGGAAGAAACCCCAGGAAACCTACGCGGGTGTCAGTTGCTATGCCACTGGACGACTAGTTATGCCAGAAATTGGAAAGATTTAATTTAACAGCAGTAGAGGGGTACCCATCTAGGTCACAGGACTCTGCGGGACTTAAGCGGGACCAATTTATCAAAGTTCCAAAGTCTCAATCAAAATGGTACATTATGCATGTATTGACGCCAGATGAACCACACAGACCAGGGCGTACAGTTTTTAACTGGAGGAATACTGAAGCAAAGGTGAACTCCCAGTTCCCCAGAATTACCAAAGCCTCAGCATACCCATCAACTGGTGCCCCTTCCAGACCCATATCATCACTCCGTCGGTGGGAGAGGGCTGCTAGAGAGGACAGCTATATCATAAACCACGCAACCGCTTTTAGTCGCTTCTTTACAGAACTCCAAGACAAGATGTCTCAGAATGTTGCTATTTTATCCTCATGTCTTTCCAAAAGTAAAGCCCAGAAAGAAATCACAGATTCTTTGAATGCCTTGCTTGACCTTTTAGCTTTTCACCAGAGAGTCTCCGTAGCTTTAGGCACGTCTCTTCAGCATCTGGCTGATAGTTTGTTTTCTCACATGTCAAATATGATTTTACTGAGACGAGACTCCTACTTGGATTTTGTCAAACTGGGAGTGAAACAGCACACAATGAACAGTTTAAGAAATGCCCCCATGTTTGGCTATGCCTTGTTCCCAGACGCAGCGATCATGATGGCTGAACAGGATATTCAGAAAGCTGAATCCTCTAGTGTTGCTCAGGGACCCGGACCTGGTGCTCCTCAGCACACTAGCTGGAGAGGATCACATAGATACAAGTCCTACGACCATAGGGACAGAAAACCATCCGCTTCGGCTGAACAAGTCTCACAATCTCAACAGCAGCCTTGGCGTCAGTTTAGTAGTCACCGTTCAAGGGGACGTGGGCGTGGCAGAGGTTCCAACCCTCGTTTTTCCAAGGCCCAGTCATACAAGCAGTTTAAATGACAATTATTGTGTGGGTTCCAAAACCCTTCATGTAAGATCAGTCAGAAGTGACCCAAAGTGTTACAAAACTCAGTTGTTAAACATACAGTCAGTAAAGTTGGATGTATCTTATCCTGTTGTTTTTCATGCTCCTTCTGTACGTTTACCAGGGCCGCTGCAAAAGAAAGGAGTAAGACTCGTTCCTTGTCAGAACAAAATAAAGCATGTCAGAGGTGTATGTTGTGTAAATCCTTGCCTTTTTGTCCCCTCTGTTCAAAATGTCCCCAGTGCTGTGTCAGAACAGAATGTAGGGGGAAGATTACAAAGCTTTTGGCAAGTTTGGTAAACCATGGGTGCGAATCTGCGGGTAGTCTCTATCCTCAAGGAAGGTTACACGATCCCTTTAAAACAAAGACCCCGGTTGATACATTTTCCCTTGGTCCAAAGCGGAGGCCAATCTTAGACCTGAGTCAGCTCAATTTATTCGTCCACACAGGCACCTTCAAAATGGAAACACCCGAGACAATCCGGTTGTCCCAGAAAACAGGGAGTGGGTCACTTCGCTGGACTTCAGCGACACATATTTCCACATGCCAATTGCCCAAAGGTCAAGGAAATATCTCAGGTTCTTCCTGTTCAATCAGACTTTTCAGTTCACAGGTCTTCCCTTTGGTTTGGCCACAGCTCCACTGGAGTTCACCAAGGTGGTCAAAGAGGTGAAACCCATGGCTCAAGCGAAGGGTATAAGGATCCACCAGTACCTAGACGACTAGTTACTGAGAGCCCCTTCCCCGGAAATCTGCCTACAACATACCCAGACCCTCTTGGCCCTCTGCCAGCAGTTGGGGTGGGTAGTAAATATGACCAAATCAGAGCTAGTTCCCAAACAGATCTTCAATTTTCTAGGTTACTGGTTCGACCTGATCACTGGTTGAGTTCTCCCCACTCAATACCGGTGGGAAACGCTTCAAGAGAAATTGAGGTTCATAAAAGGTCAACACAGCTGTACGGTCAGACAGTTCATGTCCTTGATAGGCCTGCTTACAGCTACAGAGAAACAAGTGAGTTCCAGTCACCTTCATATGAGGCCCATTCAGTGACATCTAAAGAGAAACTGGCACGTTCAGGAGGTATTAGAAAAGGTTATTCCAGTCCCTCAGTCACTCCACAATCATCTAGACTGGTGGCTAGACGAGACCAATGTGCTGAAAAGCCAACCTTTACACCCTCTTCAGCACGCCGTTCAACTCTTTACCGACGCCTCAAACGAAGGCTGGGTGCACACTTAGAGGACTCCACTGCAAGAGGTGTTTGGTCCCCCATGGAAGGTCTTCTGCATATAAATTATCTAGAAATGAAAGCAGTCCCCCTGGCTCTGAAACAGTTGAAGCATCTGTGCAGAGACCAGATTGTGCTTGTTGCAACAGACAACACAACGGTGGTCTCATACATAAACAAGCAAGGGGGTATGAAGTCAGGCTCTCTCTGTGCTCTTCTATGGAGACTCCTGTCCTGGTGCCATCCAAGCAGAATTACTCTGAGGGTGAGACACATCCCCGGTTGCTTGAATGTGATAGCGGACAAACTTTCCCGGCACAATCAAGTGATTCAAACAGAGTGGTCCCGATCGCAGCAGGTGTTCAGTCACTTGTACTCCATATGGGTCCGACCCCGAGTGGATTTGTTTGCGACCTGGTTCAATCACAAACTACCGAGGTTTGTTTCCCCAGTGCCGGATCCGACAGCCTGGGCAGTAGATGCCTTGAGTCTGCAGTGGGATCAGTTGGAGGCTTACGCCTTTCCCCCAGTCTCTCTGATCCCCCAGGTGATCTCAAAATTGCGGGATCAGTGTTGTCGCAGCATGATCCTCATTGCCCCAGGATGGCCAAACATGCCCTAGTTTTGGGACCTAGTGGATCTGTCGGTTCAGATTCCCTTCAGGCTTCCTCAGATTGCAGACCTAGTGACTCAGCCCTTCAATAAGTTACAAAAACAGGAATCTCACCAACTTCAATCTTCATGCCTGGCTCCTAGAATCATTGCCATCCAGGAACACGGGTTCTCTCATGAAGTGGCAGCACAAATGGAAGCTCCTCAGAGAAGCTCAACCAGAGCAGTATATAAGTCAAAGTGGTTCCACTCGCATGAGGTGGACTTCAGGGCGCCCTCTGAAAATCAGATTGCAGATTTTCTACTATATCTTTTCAAAGAAAGAAATTTGCAACCAAATACTATTGAGGGCTATAGAACAGCCATTGCTGACATGGTGAGCAATCACAACTTGAACATCAGTATGGATGAAAATCTCACCCGCCTTCTAGACAGCTTTCAAAGGGATAAGCCCAAGGGGCGGCGGGGTGTTCCCTCTTGGAACCTTTCACTGGTGCTCCACCAGCTTACTAAGGCTCCCTTTGAACCCTTAGGGAAGGCTTCTCTTAAACATCTAAGTTTTAAGACTGTCTTCCTTTTAGCCCTTGGATCAGGTAAAAGAGTGAAATCCATGCCTGGTTGTAGAAGAATATCAGACATCAGGAGAACTGGAGTCAGGTTTCTCTTTACCCTTCTCCCAGTTTTCTCACTAAAACCAGCTAGCTCGGGATGGCCCGGCCTCAGTAGCTCCGGTGGTCATTCCGGCTTTAGCCCCTACTTTGGACAAGTCTCTATCTGAGGACAGATCCCTCGGCCCAGTAAGGGCTTTGTGGTATTACCTAGACAAGACCAAGGATCTCTGGCAAGGAAAGGACTTGGTATTTGTTTCCTTCAGGAAGGGCTTCCATAAGGACATTGTCCCTGCCACAATCTCTTCCTGGATTAAACAGACAGTGCTCTTGTGTGATCAGCTCTCAGACCAAAAGGCCCAGGATTTACATCAAGTTATAGCTCATGATGTTCGGGCCTTTGCAGCTTCTCAGCCCTTTCAAGGAGGAATCTCCCTGGATCAGATTCTCTCAGCCTGTCATTGGAAAGCCCACAATACCTTTACCCAGTTCTATCTAAAGGATTTGGCTTGGGCAGATTCTGAGCTGTATCATTTGGGCCCTGTTGTGGCAGCCCAAAAAATTCAGGAGAGCAAGTAAACCAACCTCTCAGCACCTCTTGTACATATTGTATAATGGGTATATATAAAAAAACCTTCCACTATCTTTTATTCTTGAACTGCCATGATTCAAATTGGGTTCAGAGTATTTAGAGATAGTCTTAGGGTTCCTGTTCTTCTTCCTCGCTCTCTCAGAACTCTCAGCCTCCTTAGGTCCTTTCGTACTCTTGGGTCGAGTCAGTACTAGACCTCTTTGAAAACAAAAAGGGGGGGCAAGGGTGTTTGATCCTATGATCGGGCTAACCTAGCCTTTTCTGGATCCACCTTTTGGATGTCTATAGAGTTCTTAGGAATTTTCCTTTCTGGGCTATCCTCCATCCAATGGGTAGTTATTCTGCATCTGTCCCCTGGGTAAGATGTATTAACGCTATAAAATGGAAAATTTAATAAGTAAATTAAATTTTTATAAGTTAATACCTTACCTAGTGGACAGGGAAACTCCCACCCTACCTTCCCCGCTTATCTAGCCATAGGGGAATTTCTAAGGTAGTCAACAAAAAGAGGAAGAGCGCATGCGCGAGCATGCACAATACACCGACAGAGAGGGTATACAGCCACCTGGCAAGTGAACAGGACACTACCGGTCCTGGCCAGAGCGCAGCTCAGGACATTTTTTTATAACATTTGGCGAGACGTGCAAGGCGCCGGACAAATGCATCTGTCCACTAGGTAAGGTATTAACTTTTCCAATTCACACCTTTCGTTTGTGGATACCCTTTTGCAAAATGAACATGAGTTGCAACACAAGATTTTACAGGTAAAAGATTTTTTGTCTCTCTCTTGGCAGTCTTTTCTCAGTCCTTCTGTTCCGCTATCACTCACACTACATTTAAACTGTCCAATTCACTGGTCTCATGCACACAGTTTTCACCGGCCACACAATTTACACAGTAATTGTCATTTTTAATACTTTTGCCCCTTGGCCTGTTTATGTTGATAAGTAGAGGCTTTGCCACAACATTTCTTACTGTACATATGGGTGATAGCAACAGGGTTTCTTCTGTGAGGTGCAAGTTGACGGCATTTCTTCACTTCATTAGATCTCATCTGCTTTAACCAGTAGTTGCTCCGGAAACAGAGAGTGCATGTGTACCGGAGCAGTGCATAGGGCAGTATCCTGCTAGAATCCAGCCCTGAGACAGTTCATATAAATATCTGTGATGTGAGCTAGTATCAGTTTGGCAATATTGATGAAAATGCCTTCTGATAAGTCCTGCAAAGTGCAGGTCATGGCCTAGGTAATGCTACTGATAAAAGTCACTTAATAGTCCTGTTCATCAACATCATGCTGTGATCTTCATGAGGCCTTGCTGTTACCCTTGTCACTGTGCAATGTCTTCAGTTGGGTAACCATGGATTCTTTGATTTTGATGAGCCACCAGCTAAGACAAGCAGCCTCGTTTGTTTACTCTGGTCCAGACAGATCTCTCCCATCTTCTCACATTTTTAGTGTATGGGTCAAGATGATAGGGTAGAATGCAGTGAATGTCTGGCAATTCTACTGAAGCTGCTGTTTAATTTGGCTGGATGAGCTGACTAGAAAAACACCTTAAAATCTTAAAAAGTCTTTTCTTCTGAGTACATGTCACACAACTTGGAGCTTTTTGTCATTTTCACACACTGGTCCTTCAAAAATCTATTAGTTTCAGAGTTGTTTGATAGCTAGCCACTATGTGATGGTAATGTTCAGTTTTTGTAGCTTTTGTAAAGCCATTCATCTGCTGGCAGCTTAGCAAACACTTTACCAGTTGGCTGGGTCATGAAAGTACCAGTTGGCTGCCAATATGCTGGAGGCCTAAAAATTTGACCAAGAAGAGGTCCAGCTAAGGCCTCCAACTACTCCCAATGACTGGCCAAGGTGCAAAGCTTTTTTAATTGTTGCCAAGTCTTGCTTTGTGCAAATAGCATGAAGGACAGAGACATTTGTTGAGTTTAAATGTTGGAGTTTAAATGTGAATTATTTGGTTGTGAATCATCTACCTTTTGTAGGCTAGCAGCCAAGAAAAACATCAGACAAACTGGTCCAAGGTGTTTCTCCTTTCACCCAGCTTTCTCAAAGAATCAGCTGGCCAAAGACGGTCAAGACAGTGTGGACCCAGGGTTATTCCTGCCCAGGCCCAAACTCTGTACAAATCACTCAAGGCTGATAGGTCACTGCATCAAGTTAAAGCGCTACTATCTAGACAGGACCTAAGGTATAATAAAATACTGGCCTTTGTCTCCTTCAAGATGGGATTTTGCAAAGATATATCTAGTGGCACTATATCATTATGGATCAAGAAAAAGCCCATGATTTAAGGATCTTGACCTACCCACCTCATAAGCAATGCTTATTCTAGCATATTGTCCATTAGGTAGGATGTATTAATGCAGTAAATTTGCAAAGTTAAGAAGTAAATTAATTTTTATAAGTTAATGCCAAATGTCTCCCAAATGTGCTCTCCAACCCATCACAGACACATCGGCAACAGTTGCACATTGTTTTCGTCTGGATTAACAGAACAACCTACTAACACATTGTTTCGGTACTTCTACCAGATCAGATGACTTTTGATAATGTCTGAACAAATTTCCAATGGTTTTTTAGGTATCACTAAAATAACCTCATGAGTAATCTGCTATTAGAGCTGTCTTTTCTAGAGATACCAGAATCCCATTTGGAGGACATTAGAATTCTGGGAGTGGTTGTCAAACTAGTTTGAAAACATTCTATGGCCTTCGACAAAATACCTTATTTTTTGTGAGGGCCACTTCTCCCTTACCTAGGTGAAATCTGTAACTGTGGAAACTGAAGTGTTGATGTGGGGGTGAGTTCTTACTTTTGAAAATGGCCACTAGTTGTCCAACTACTCCAGGCAAATTTGCTGCGAAGGAGCCAACACAAAAAAAAACAGTTATCTGTTGAATACAAAATTCCCCCTTTCTGAAGCACGATTTTTACTTCTTTTGCAACATGAGGTAGCTTGAGTGGAGCCATAGCAATAGCTGAGGGAAGAACTCTGAATTGGTTAAACTGACCTACCACATGGGAAACTTTGATATTTTGATTGGCTTTAACCCAAGTATTTTGTAACCATTCTGCAGAATGTGTACAGCTCTGGGATGGCACTATTTTATTGACCATATCTCATAGAACAACAGCAAATGGCCTTCGGTAACATCATAGATTTCTGATTATCCCTTCCTACAACCTCCCTACCAATTCTGGAAGGCTATGATGCTTTCTGTTGTTGTGAATTGTAATCTTAATGCAGGAGCAAGCTATTGCTGGAGTTCTGGTTGTAAGAGGAAGTGTGAGGCTTTGAATATCCAGAGTTTTTGGGATTTTTAAAGAAAAATAGAATATCATTCAATCTTCTGCCTTTTAGTTGAGCATTCCATCTCATACTTCTTTCAATAACATTCAAGATATCAGGCGAGAGATGATCAGATGATGAATCCAGAGCTTTGTAATCTATTGCAGTCATGCTCATAAAGGTGGAATGCACATTGCTTAAATAAAGACTTGTCCACAGAATTGAAACATTGGCAATGAATTTGAAAGTAACTTTGTAATTCTTTAAATCTCTTGCAAAAGAGACATCAACTTAGTTGTCACAGGACTGTAAAATGTCGTCCATATTTGAGGTATATTTCTCCACCGCCCACAAAAACACACTGACAAAGCCTAGAATCTGTACATTCTCCCTGTTTATTGACGCCATTGTAGTATACCGTCTTGTAGAAACAGAAATGGAGAAAAAATAGAACTTGACTTACTGCATATACCGTTCAAAGAGTTCTGATACCTGACAGCCATAGTTTAAAACTCTGAGGTCATAGATCTGTAGAATTTCATCAATGGCTTGGAATATTACAAATTTGCAAATTTAATAAGTAAATTAAATTTTTATAAGTTAATACCCTATCCAGTGTGTAACATTTGTATTGCAATTTAATTAGAGAAACACTGGTATCAGCACTTTATTCTGGCTCTTCAGATTGACAACTGATTAGTCTCAGTGTTTACAAGAAACTCTGTGTTATTTACACTAGGCACCGTAATATTGCTACATGCCCCCCTTTAAGATAATTAATTAATTAATGAGAATTGATTAATTATAAAATTATTTTAAACAGATGTAATATTCTTGGGAAATCAATGTCGCAAACCGTATGAGTGCATTTTGCAAATATCAGTCAATACAGTCTTTTTCCAATTTGACATATAATTATAAACTCTGGTGCACTTTACAACAATACTCAATCTTTGCCTGAATCATATTTATGGACTTGATTGATATGGGACTAATTTCTTATTATTAAATACAATTTTACATGTACATTTAGATAAAGTATGTAAAAGCAATAACCAGGATAGATGTAGTGCAGAGTGATAAATCTCTGGTTTACCTACACATATGTAACAAACTTTTAATGTGTATCACAAAGTACATTTCAGTGAGTTTTTGTGTGGGTGTTACTGTCTCAATGTTTGTGAATTTATGGATATGAACTAAAATAACGAGTTCTTGGAATTGATCAACTTGACAGATCCTATTCTGTTTACATTGTTTCTATAATGATGACCTTTCTGTCTTTAGTAAACACATTACTTTTTCAGCATGTAAAAACTTTTCCTAACCTAATATTATTAATATACAACATACACATAATCTAATTCTAGAGTAACATGCATAAAGGTAAAACTCCTATATTTAACTGAGCTATCATTACTTCACTGTTATTATTTGTAAGCTCTAATAATACTGGAAGATTAACATTGTATATTTCCATTAAAAGAGATTTTGATGTTTATATAAAAGCTATGTTCCACTAATCACTGATATCTCTGAACTGGTTTAATTTCCCTGCCATATGTGGTAATGTAGGGTTTATCCGCAGATGTTGATGCTGTTTTCTCTGTAACATGTGGTATGTCTACTGTATTGTTTTGCTTAGTGATGCTGTTGTGTCATTGTTCACACTGTTTTGTCCTGAGTTACTCCTTCACCAAGCTTTAGAATGTGAGGTCTGTTATGCCTGTAGATACCTCCACTTGGTGTTTCCACTTCATAAGATCGAGGAGAAGTTAGTTTTTCTGTTACAACGGCTGGTTCCCATTTGTTTTGTTGTAATATCCTAACCATCTCACCACCATGAACAGGTTTTAGTGCATTTATCTGCCTATCATAGTTATGTTTTTGTGTTTCTTGTTTACTCAGTAGGGCAGATTTGACCATTTTGTGCTTCTTGACTTTAGGTTTCAAGCTCTGCCTTGTTGGTGGTAAGGCAGACCTTAGTTTTTAGCTCATAAGCAGTTCTGCTGGCGACCCAATATTGTCACTGGGAGTGTTCCTGTACTCAAGAAAAGCTAACAAAGGATCAAGATGTTTTCAAAATGTTGAGATATACGTTTCTGGAATACCTCTTGTGCACACTTAACATCAAATGGAAGTATTTTGTAGCAGTAGTGACCAAAGGGTGTGTTCAAAGTAGTTAGTAACTTAATTTCTTCTTAAGTTTTTGTTGCCAATAACCATGGTTGAGGTCAATTTTTGAAAAGATCTTTGCCCCCGCCATACGTTCTGTAATCTCCTCCACTGTGGGTAATTCAAAATGTTCCTGTTGTATGGCCACATTGAGATCTTTAGGATCCACACAAATCCTCAGCCTGTTAGAATTTGGTTTTTCAACTGTGACCATGGAGTTGACCCATTCTGTAGGCTCATCCACTTTTCTGATGACCTCCATTTTTTACATCTCATCCAAGGTTGCTTTTACCCTGTCCCTCAGTACTGCTGGAATCCTTGGTGGATGTATCACTGGGTTGACACTCTTGTCAATTTTATTTTGATATGGCTCTCTCAGATAGCAAAGACCTTTAAATACACAATTGTACTTCTGTAGAATTCTATCTACTTCACTACTTTTTGACAGTGACATCACCAGTTTGATGAAACCTAGATTAATGCATGTCTCAAACCCCAGTACTGCTGGTGAATCTGTGTCTACAACATAGAAATTTGCAACACATCTTGAATCCTTGTACCTGCACTGCACATCACACTTCCCTTTAACCTTTAACCTCATTCCACCATATCCAGTAAGCTTTGTGTTAGTGGGGTTAAAGTTAGACTCTTTCTTGTTCATTTGTCTGAACTTTTTCAGGGGAATTACATTCACTTGTGCCCCAGTGTCCAACTTGAATTTTATTTCACAGTTCTGATTACCTAAGAGCTGGGTGGCAAATGCTTCATCTTTACTGTTACTGCTGTGTACAGATCCAATGAAGTGAGCACCTTCAGTTTCTGTCTCACTGCTGTTACTTTCACAAGAATTATCCATGGCATGTAATGTCTTTTGGATCCTGCACATTACAGCAAAATGGTTTTGTTTCTGACATTTTAAGCACTTTTTGCCATAAACAGGGCACTGACCTTGTATGTGTTTTCTTCCACATTTTGTACACTCTTTTGAGTTGTCGGCTTGCTTCAGCTTGTGTTGTTGCTTTGCTACCTGTTTCCTGACAAAAGTTTGAAGTCAGTGATGAACTGATCTGCTGTCTGCAATACTCCATGAACACGACTATTAAACTTGTGCTGGATAACTGTCAGATTCTTTCTGGGCTTACAGTATTCCTCAAACTTCTTGAACAGAACATCTGTTTTGTCCCGTTCATCTGCTGTCAAGGTCCAAGTATTGTATACATCCCTGGCCTCTTGACCGATGAAGAGAAGGAAGAAGCTGTATTTCACATCCTCTGATTTTGAAGCCAGTGGTCCAGATAAAACTAATTTCATTGTCTGTGACCATCTTCTCCAGCTTTCAGATAGGTTTGAACTGCTAAGATCCAAATCTTCAGGTTTAACACTATCCATTTTGTTGAAATATCCAACCTAATTAGCTAATTAATAAGTTTTCTTAACACCTGACACCATGTAACATTTGTATTGTAATTTAATTAGAGAAACACTGGTCTCAGCTAACAAACACTTTATTCTAGCTCTTCAGATTGACAAATGATTAGTCTCAGTGTTTACAAGAAACTCTGTTATTTACACTAGGCACCATGATAATGTTACACAATGGACAATTGCTTTAGCGGTCGGTGCAACCGGTCTCACCAAGCGCCAGAAAAAGATGTCTGGCAGGACTGGTCATTAGTGTACATTCGCTAGGTGGCGCATCATGCTTGCTTCCTGTCTGGACAGAGTGATGTCAGTTCATCTTTTTTTAGAGTTAGACCACTAGTAAGCTGCTAGCGGGTTGGTTGGGAGGGCCTTCCCTGTCCATTGGATAGGGTATGAGCTGATGAAAATCTAATTTACTTATTAAATTTGCAATTTTATTGCATTAATACATCCTATCTAATGGACAATTGCTGAATAACTACCGCTTGTTCTGAGGGTAAGTTACTAAGGACTTAGGTGAACTCATAAATGATAAGGAAAATTTCCTCTGGTCTAGGTTGACTTTTAGTCAGGAAACTTGTAGGTCTATGGTCGGATACCAATGCCCGGTTGCTGGGGCATATGCCGACATTGCCACCCCTTTTTAAACAGACCTGCTCCCTGCTAGGGGAAGAGAGGGATGAATTCAGTCCCAGAAGGCAATAACCTCCCGAAGGAAGTCATGTAGTTAGTTCCATGAACTATTAACACTACATATATACAAATCTCAATATAAGGGCTAATTGTTGATCTGCTGAGCCGCCACTACTGGGCCCAATTGAAGGGGCTCTTAACCAGCCCAAGCCACATCCTTCAAATAGAACTGCGTGAAGATGCTATGTTACTTCCAGTGGCCCCTGAAAAACTGTTCCGAGACTCCCACCTGGAAGCAGTAGAAGCAGTAAGGGGCCCTGACAACATGGGCTTTAACCTGATGTAGGGTGAGGGCCTCCTGACCAGAAAGCTCATAACATAGGATCACAGTTGTTTGATTCATGAGGAGATAGTGGCAGGTGAGATGTCTTGTCAAAACCTTTCTAAAGCGAGACAGACTAACTCATTGTTCTGTTTGAGATCCTGTCCCAATAAGTAGCACAGTGTTCTGAACAGACACCAGACTTGAGGGACTTTTATCCAGTGTTGGGGCCAGGGTTGGTATAACCACTGGGGCCACACGTCTGGACTCTGCTTGGCCAGCCGATTCTTGGAAAAAAGACTTGGTGCTGGGTACAAAGACACCTTTCACCAGTCTGACTGGTGTCTGATTTTTTTTTGCCAAGCATGGATCTCACTCCAGTGTTTGCCAGAACCCAGGGTCAAGAGGTCTTGAAGGTCAATGCTTCAAAGAGCCCTCTTTAAGTGGTTCCAATGGAGCCTTGACAATTAGTGCAACACCAGAGAGAGGTTCCAGGAGGGGATGCCCTTCCAACCCTTAGGTCTGTCTCTGTAAACTGTCCAAGAGACGAGCAAGATTCTCATTGTGCTGAAATTTATTATTGAATTACCCAGTTGTCAGCGATGACTGATCTGGTTTATCCACTTTGAGGAGCCTCAATTCCTACTGCCACTGCCTCAGACATGCCCTGCTCTTTGATTGCTGCGGCTGTAAGAGCCATGTATGCAGATCTAGTTTAGACAGATTCCTGTGAGGAGTCTGATTAAATGTTTGAGAGAGCAGGTTGGACAAGTACTAAGGAATCTGACTTGACATGATCAAGAGATCCCAGAACCAGGCATGTTGGGCTACTTTGGAGTAATCAGAGTGATTCCCCTGCATGAGTAGTCCTGCAACTTCATACACTTGCCCAAGGTGGCTACCAGTGGGAAAGCATATGGGTGCAGATCCTCCTATGACAGACTGATTGTATCATTGTCCATATTGGGGGATCTGACCCTGGTGATACAAATTGAGACAGTTTGTTGTTGAGCCAGGTTGCAAAAACAGGCCCACTTAGGGCTGGTGCCACCAGAAGCATATTGTTTGGAAAACTCTGACAGGAGTCACCATTCTGTCTGCTCTATCTAGTTGCATGAGACTGGATAGCTTGTCTGCTATGACATTCAGCTGCCTGGAATGTGTCGAGCTAGAGTCGCCTGTTTCCTGGAATACCAGATCAGGATTCTCCATACTAGGACATGACTTCATCTCTCCCCCCTTCTTCATACATGCAACTATTGTTGTGTTGTATGTAGTTATGACAGCAATATTGTTCAACCAGAGGTGTTGGAATTCTTTAAGGGCCAGATAGTTTCATGTGTAACCTGCTTCTGGAAGGGACCAGGTTCCCCTTGCAGTGTGTTCTCCTAAGTGAGAACCCCACCCTTCTTGATACATGTGTAAGGATTGAAGAGCATATCTAGTGGGTGTAATGGTTGACCCTGAAGCACATTGTCTTCCTGCAGCCACCATTTAAGATGGGGGTGGAGGGAACTGGGGTCACCTTTTCCAGTGATTCTGGTACCCTCCAGCTGTACTTTTAGTGCCACTTTATTGGCCTCTTGTGGAGGTGAACTAGTTGCATTTGTTGCTCTATGGCTGTCAGTAACCCTATAAGGGGCATCAGCTGCCAGATCAGACATTTCTGGATGAGCATTCAAGGTCTACCAACACTCTAGGGTGGGTCTGACCTCAGGCTCTTCCAAGCTAACTGGAAGCACTTGCTCGAGGTCCAGTTCTAATTTTCATGTCTACCATTCAAATTTACTCCTGACACTGAGCTTCTAGAGACTGTGTATGCTGGAGACAGGCTTGGGGGAACTGGCTTTGACCAGCCAGTCATACTGGTGGATTGTGGTACTCTGTAATGCCATAGTTAGACCTCCTTCACCACCACCGAGAGAAGACTACCATTGTACTGTGAACAGACCAAAGGGGAGTGACTGAAATGGTATGGTAGACCCTGGACATGAAAAACTTCCTTGTTGGTGGAAAGAGTCGAGGGGGTAGGGAACGTTGAAGTTATCCACTCCCCTTGCTGAAGAGAGGTAAATATGGTTCACAGTGTTTCCCAATCTGCATTATTCATGATCCTGGGCCACTTCTGCCTGGAGATCTAATCAAGCCAGCCTTTTCCGAAAGGTGAGGGTGTAGCCTTCCTGGGAGATTTCTTATGAACTTGGGCTAGCCCTTAGGATGGCCCAAGTTTTGAGCAACACTGGTGACAGGCTAGACCTCACTGATCCACATAGCCATTTATAACATCATTGACCCCTGGTCTGATTAACAGATATTTTTCCCATTGCTTGAGTTTTGAAAACTGGCAAAATGGCTTATTATCTTGAGGAGAAAACTGAGCTTGCAAACTCAGGCCCCCTTGTGGCAGCTGACACTGGTCACAGGCTGGGTAAAAGGTCAACTGGATGGCCACTAGTGTGAGGTCTGATAAGAAGTTGACTGGTAGTTGTTGAACAAGTCTTGCTTGACAGTTTTCCTTTTACCTAAAGCTAACTGTCTGACCAGCTCCTGAAAGAATAGGCAGGCAGGCTGATTGGTCCGGTAGATTGACAGTCGTTTTACCAGAGCCAGTGACTGGTACAAGAATTCCTATTTAACCAGTTTCCTTGGGCAGCCACTGGCTGGCCTAAACAGTTACTTGGTAACTTAAAGAACTTCTGCTGGTCTGTTAGTCAGTCCTGGAGACCTGCCCAGTACCAGGCCTTAAACAGTCATGCATGAAGCAAAGCTCTGTAACCACTTGCTGGTGGCTCCACAGTTCTGCATAATTTTCACTGGAGTTGGCAGAACTGGGTGAACTGAACTACTTCTTAGCAGGGATAGGCTCATATAAAGCTGCCTTCTTCCTGTCCACTGTGGTGGTTCAGCAGCTTTTCCCTGCAACCCACATATTTGTAACCGGTCAATCCAGTAGGCTTGTGTTTCTCTGTAACCAAAGTTTTCTGGGCCAAAGCACTGCAACCAAAAAACTGGGGCAGATTCTGTCACCTGCAATACTCTGTAACTGGCAATACTCTATAACTGGTAGACCTGCTGTCTTCACTTTACTTGTTTACTGTAGCTGCCTTCTTGCCAGTAATGGTAGGAATATCCGGTTTCTCTGTGACTGGTAACCCTGCTGTGTCACCAGCAACTCTCTGTAACCAGTAATCACATTTAACCGGTAGCCCTTGCTGGATCTGTGTGACCACAACCGGCAGTCTGGACAGAACTGGTGTCAGTATCACTCATTACTGGCTTCCTAGAGACCCTACCGGTAGCCTGAACAGGACTGGTACCGGTCCAAAAATCTGCACTGGGGAGATAACGGTCTAAATGGTCACAGCAACTTCTGGTAGGTGAACCCTTTGAGCAGCTTCACCTGTGGTCTGAACAAGACTGGAACCGGTACCCACATCAGTCACGCCAGAGGATAGGCCACAGGACCAGAGGAACAGCACCCAACGGTAGTCTTAACAGATCTGGTACAAGTAAAACACACCATCACTTCTTGCTAGCTAGCTGGAAGTCTGAACAAAACTCATCACTTATTTTCAGCTGAACCAGTGACACTTGGGGATCTGTTTGCTGGTAGTTGTGTTGAGATTTGTGAAGTCACATGACCGGCACTTAAAAAATTGCAGATTTCTTTGACCACTTGTCATCTAATTCTTCAGGCCAACAGACGAGTTGCTGGATTTCTTCTTGCCAGTTGAGTGGGTGTTGAGGGATTAATGGTCATCTTCTTCTGATGAAAATGTCTGTTGAAAATGTGATTCCTCCATTGTTGAATGCTGGAAGTGCTGACGCCAGATGATGCATTCTTCTTTTCTTCTAATTTCTTCTTGTCGACTTCCACGCAGTGTTACTCAACTGTGTGGAATTAAATGGAGGGTGAATCATGGTAAATATACACTTCTGTTCAGAAGAAGGAATGCTGCAGGGATGACACACGAGCTCTTACCCACGGCTTAGTCACGACAAGTACAAAGAAAATCTTCAAAAACTGGCTATAAAATGCTGGATGCTGCCTCGTTTAAGTCTTGGAAAGGCCATGATATGTAAATAACACAATATTTATATTTTTAGATGAAAATAAGCTTTAAATTTGTAGAAAAATCCATCTTTTCTTCAAATTTTGAGATCACTTCAAAAACACGTCTGAGAAACAAAACAGATGAACTGACGTCACTCTGTCTAGACAGGAAGCAAGTATGATTCACCACCTAGTGAATACACACTAATGACCGGTCCTGCCGGTATTATATACAGGACATCTTTTGTCTGGCAACCGGTCTCGCCGACTGGTAAAGCAATTGTCCATTGATTTGATGTATTAACACAATAAAACCTTGTTATATGGGGTAGATTGTAACTTGAATGAGTCTTCTCCTCTCAGGGTTACAACCTGTCTTTCCTTCTTTCCCTTTACCTTTACAAGATTGAGAGTAATGACGAGGGTCCCAATCTGCCATAAAATGGCGACAACCCAAAAGCTATCACCTGTCCTTTGTTCTTTACCAAATATCATAAAAAATTGTCCTCACCTTACACTGAATGTAAGTCAATGCAAATGTTAAGAGTTTAAGGTCATGTTAACCATGTAGACACTGGTCAAAGTTACTTATATCCAAAATTTAAATGTGCTGAAAATTTATGGCACATAATTTAAGATATTATCCAAAATTTTAAAAGAAAAGTAATTTTATATTATGCCAAATAGGACTCATTTTCAGGTCTAGATACACCCACATACCAAGTTTAAATTAAATCTGTTTTTGTTTTGAAATACTCTCCAGAAATTGAAAAATTGAAATTCAATATAGCTATGTTATCACTAGGAGTTTTAAGGTCAACTTAAAATATGCCACACCTTGAAGACCAGTTACAGCCACATATCAAATTTGATTTGAATCTGTGAAACCATCTTAAAGCTATTACCGACAAATCACAAAGTAAAATTCAATATAAATATGTTATCAATAGGAGTTTAAGGTCATCTTAAAATAGAGCACACATTGATGACCAGCAACACCCACATGCCAATTTTGAATTTCATCCTACAAGCAATTTTTGACATATTTTCCAGAAACAAAGTGTGATAACGATGCTGGTCCTATAGGTGATTCATCACAGCTGAATGGCTCCAAACTGTTCCAACCTTAAACACATTTTCAACCTTAAACACACTTTCTAAAATATCAGCAATTTATTGTAATTTTACAAAAGAGGCCTTTTTCTTTTTGTCTAAATATATGGACATGATGAATATCAATGAAAAAAACCTCAGCATATCAAATATATTCCAAACACCACAAAAAATTGTCAAAACCTTAAAGTCAATAATAGTTTAAATTAAGGATTTTAATTTAGACTTTTCCTGAAGGTTTTGTTCATGATTTGTTGCATCGATAACTGAAACTTGCCTAGAATTGCACAATATTTGAAATACTGTTCACAAATCGAGCCACTTAAAGTGACTATAATTCTGTTATTAATGGCAGCGTATTTGTCCTTCAACATAGCTGCTTGTGGCACAAAAGTAATGCAACCTTAAAGTTGTAAGTTTATAAAATATCAGGAATTTACTATAACCTTACAAAAAAGATATTTTTCTTTTGTAGACAGATGTACATGATGAATATGAAAGGGTAAATTCTTAATTAGCACATCAAATATCTATAAAATACCAAAAATTATCCCAACTTTAATCTCAAAGTTAGTTTGCAGCTGTGAGGGAGTTTAAGGTAATCTTTTCCTGTAGGTTTTATTCACGGTTTGTTACATCCACAACTTGAAAGATGCTTAGAATTGCACAGAGTTTAAAATACTGCTGAAAAATTGCCAAACTTAAAGTTAATATAATTCTGTTATTACTGGGAGTTTAAGGTCACCTTATTGTATTTCACTTACCTGTGGCCAGTTACATATACATGCAAAATTTGAATGAAATCTCTTGTTATTTCCAGTGTACTCTTTGGAAAAATAATGTAAACTCAATATAACCTTTTAATACAGGAGTTTAAGGTCACCTATAAATAGGGCACACCTTGAAAAAGTTACATCATGCCAAATTGAAACATGCCGAATTGGAATTCATGTCTTCCATCAAAGCTGCTCGTGACACAAACTAATGCAACCGTCAATTCATTAGTTTATAAAATATCAGCAAGTTATCAGCAGACCATTTTTGCTGGAGATATATGTACATGATGAATTTCCATGTAAACAGTCCTGATTAGCATACAAAATATCTTCCAAACATCAAAAATATTGCCCCAACCTTAAACTCAAAGTTTGTTTGCACTGCTGTATATTGTATCGAGATAAAAGTAATCTTTTCCTGAAAGTTCTGTTCAAAGTTTGTTACATCCACAAGTGAAACACCTAGAATTGCACAATATTTGAATTACTAAACTTAAAGTAAATATAACTCTGTTATTAATTCGAGATTAAGGTCACATTATTGTATGGCACTTACCTATGGCCAGTTACATATAAATGAAAAAGTTGAAAATTTCCGAAGTTACTTTCAGTATACTCCATACAGAAAGAAAAAAAAGCGTAAACTGGACCTAAGTTTTTATATGTGAAAGTTTAAGGTCACTGTAACATAGGGCACACCTTTAAAACTAGTCACAACCACATGCCAAATTTAAATTGAATTCATCAAACCATTTTAGAGATACTGTCTGGAAATGAAAAAAAACTTAAACTGAATATAAGTATCTTACTAGTGGGAGTTTAAAGTTACAAAACTATACAGCACACCCTGAGGAGCAGTTGAGGTCCTCAGTGGCCTAGTGGTTAGCAAGTTTGGCATCTAATCATAGGCTGTCACCTCTGTGGGTTCGAGTCCCACAAGTGGCAATTCTGAGGACCTGTCCCAATATGACCCTGGCTGTTGAACGGGACGTAAAACCCCAACTTTGACTTTGTCTGAGGAGCAGTTACATCTATATGCCAAATTTGAATTAAATTTGACATGCCATTTTTGTGATCCTGTCCAGAATAGAAAGTGTGACGACATACGACGATGATGCTGATGCCACAAAATGGGATGACAAAGCAATCGTTATATGCAACGCAGCATAAATGCTGGTGACACAACAACAGTATCTACATATTGATGTACATGCATACCAATGATTGGATAAAAAGTAAAGATGACATGCATTAAGGAAATACAAAACTACCGTGACTCAGATATAACTAGAATGATATGAATTAAAATTTCTTTTGTTTGCCAATCTGATCACAAGGTTCCCAGAGGCTCATTTAATTAAAAATGGCAAAGCAATTGTGGCACATAAAACACATATTATAACACTTCTGAAACAGGGTAGCTCTGTGGTGATTTATCACAGTCTATTGGCCAGTCCATATAACACTGTTAACTCATTCACAGAGTAGCTGTCATCAGTATGACCTATGTTGTGCCAGTGTCAAAATTACAATCATGCAATAGCAGGCTACTCACTTGTACAACAGGGTGACTGTCCCCATTCTCCATGTCTGTTACATGTGAGGGTTTGGTTTCCCCTTAGTTCATATCCAGCCTTGCAGTTATAGGTTACTTGGTCCCCATGATTCTCCCCTGTATGGATATACTCTCCTCTTGGTGTTACAGGTGGTGGTGCACCGCAAGATATCACTGCCAAATTACAGCAAAGTAAGCATTACAACATTTTCAAAGGTAGCTGAGGAACACAGACATAATTACTATGGGAAAACCACCACCTAGCCTACAACTAAACATTATGAGAACTTTCCAAAGAAATTTACATGTATTGATGAACATATAAACTTCCAACATTCACAACATACAATACAACAGCCATAAATGGCAGTATGTAGTTGTAGTTCTCACAAATACTGAGACTGTTGGTGCTATATCCAGTCCGCATATAGAGCTTTTCACTCAACTGAAATGGCGTTGCTCAAAATACAAAATGACATTGCCACATCAATGGACAAGGGTGCAGCTGTTGGATTAGTCCTTTTGGACTTATCTGCAGCTTTCGATACAATAGACCACTCAATCCTACTCAACTGCCTTCAGCACTGGTATGGCATTGATGGGGTAGTGCTTAAGTGGGTCCAGTCATACCTTAACTCACGCAAGCAGCGCATCAAAATAGATAGACATCTTTTAGATGCTTTTCAACTCCCTTGCAGGGTTCCCCAGGGCTCAGTTCTAGGGCCACTCCTTTTTACCCTATACACAACACCTCTCAGTTCAGTCATATCTAAATTCAATGTCACCCACCACTTATATGCAGATGACACACAAATTTACTTGGAACTCGACTCTAGGAACTTCGATTCCAGTATCACTGAATTAACAAATTGCCTTGAGGCGGTCCAGGCTTGGATGGGAAATAACAAGCTTAAATTAAATCTGGACAAGACAGAATTCATAGTGATTGGTGATGATCAAATTAGAAGTTCCCTGAAGTCATCTTTCCCAGTGAGTTTGCTTGGCAACACCATGGAACCAGCTGAATCGGTAAAAAACCTTGGTGTCATCCTGGATGCTGAAAATTCAATGCAAAGACACGTGGCTAATCTATGTCGCATAAGTTACTACCATCTCCGGGAACTACGAAGGGTCCGCAGGTACTTAAATCATGAAACAGCTGTAAAGGTGGCAAATGCCTTGGTAAGCAGTCGTCTGGATTACTGTAACTCACTGCTTTACAACACAAAAAAGGCATATACTAGCAGACTACAGAGAGTTCAAAATGCCTTATGTCGGACGGTGTGCAAGCTAAATAAATACTGTCATGTTACACACTTCCTGCACAAACTACACTGGCTCCCCATTCATTACCGTATACTGTTCAAATATAATCTCCTCATTTATAAAGCAATACATTTGAGTCAACCTCCATATCTCGCCGCTCTAATTGGGCGGAGTGATCTCACACGGGGCAATCGCCTATCAATTTCCTCATCTAAACCAAATAAATGCTCGGGGCTACGCAGTTTCATAGCAGGGGCTCCCACAGAGTGGAACAAGCTTCCTCAAGCCATCAGAACCATAGAAAGCATTTCTGGTTTCAGGAAACAGTTGAAAACATACCCTTTTAGATTGGCTTATCCTCCACCATAGCCTATCTCCCCTACCGGACGCTAATATGGAAACGGACATCTTTCTGGAACTGGACTATCCCTTTTTGCACATCAGCGCCTTAGAGGATGTTTACATCAAATTCGGCGCTATATAAGTGTTTCTTACTTCTTACTTATAACTTAGATGTGGCAAATAGATGACACCTGTACATTGTAACATCTAACCCCATGATAAGGTCAAACCAACCTGAAAGTTTATCAGCATAATGCCCCATCCTACACAAGTCAGGTTGAAGGCAACTTTGATGTGTAATACAAATAAAGAGTATTGCAGACACACAAGCACATGCATACAAATGTACAAATATAAGTATCAAATACATCCTTACAGAGTAACAAAAAATGCTGAGCATAAACTGTAGGACCCAATTTCAAGTCTATCCCTATGCCAACAGAGGTGGTAAAGACAGAAAAAAATAAAAAAACATACATCATTAACTTTTACCTAGCACCATTGATGAGACTAAAAACGAACACCTAATAAGCCAAATAAACAGACTCAATCAAGATTAGATAGTTGTCAAGAGAAAAGTTTGGTAAAAAACTTTCTTAATGACATCATAACCAAAGATTTTGTTCTATCCCAAATTGTTTATCTTATCTAGCTATAAATCAAATCCCCAACAGGATGGAAAGACCTATCTTGAGTCAAACTATTATCCAAAGAGGCTAAGACCAAAGACTTATTTGCAGTAGACACATCTGAACCAAACTGGTTCTTGGCCAAAAAGGCAGTTACTTGTGACCAGTTCTCCTTATAACTAAGAGAAGAGTATGCCCATGCATTTCACTTCTTCTTTTTTTTTTTTTTTTTTTTTTATTTTTTATAAAGAGTAACATATATACAATTCCAACTTTTCACATGTTATACAGACTTTAGTGCTTTTCTGTAATTACATTATTACATCACTATACAGAAAGGAAAGTTTAACATCTTTACTTCCTAGAAACTTGTACAATGTATAGAAAAAGGTACTAGTACTAAAAGAGGATCAGAACAGATATTAATGATAAACCTTTTAATTGATAGGTAAAACTGTAAACTAATGTATACAAATAAGGTACTAATACTAAAAGAAAATCAGAAGTAACAGATATTAATGATAAACCTTTAATTGATAGGTAAAACTGTAGACTAATGTAACGGGTAATTTTAAAAATCTGAAGAGGAAGGAGAGGAAGCAATATTGTATCTGCTACTGTAGGTACTTTCATAAAATTATAAACACTTACAATATTTAAAGTTCAATTTCTGAAAAAATATCTACCCAATGTCCCCATCTGGTTTTAAATAAGTTTATACCAGTATCTGTTTCTGCCAAATATTTTTGCTCTAGAAATTTTCTTTTAAATTCTTTCTGCAGACAAAATATGTTAAGATGGCTGTTTTTTCTCGATGTTTGAAAAATGTAATTCCTTGATATGAGAAGTATGAAATTTATGGGCCAAAAGAACTGATCATATATTAGATATCCAAGTATCTTCATTTTGGCAGTGAACACAAGAGGTATCCCCGTTTTATTTTTTAGCCAAGTTTCTATATTATTCCACAACTCTTCAGCTTTAATACAATCACTAAACAAGTGAAGACATGTTTCAGTGTATTCATTGCACATATTACACATCTTGTTTTCTTTAATTTTCACCTTATGAAGGTAGTCATTTGTATTTAATATGTTATAAAGAAGCCTGTACCGAAACCACACAAGGACATTATCAGAAATACTTTTGAAGCAGATTTTATAGACAGTTGGCCAAATGTCATCATTGTTGATGCTTAAAGCTTGTGACCATTTTAGTTCACAGTTTCTTTGTTCTTTTTTATCTGTTTCATTTATGATTAAATATATGTCCTTACAGCCTTTTTTCTGATGCATTATCAAATGTAAGTGTGGGGGGAAAACTGGATTTTGGTGAGGAAAAAAGTTGTCCTTTTTATTTTTCTGAATGAAGCTTTGTATTTCTGCTCTCAATCTAAAATAGTGTAGGAAGTTAACTTTCAAGTTGAATTTTGTATTTATTTCTACTAAACCTAATACTTTGCCAGATGAATCGGTAATATCGCCAACTGTATAGATACCCTTCTTAAACCACAGAGGGAGGAACATTTGGTTTTCAGATATATGCTTATTATACCATAAACAAGATTGCATAATATCTGAGTTTGAATTTATTCTTAATTCTTTACCACCATATGCCCAGCTTTGAAAAACATCTGACCAAAATTTATTTGAAACTTTTTGTTTTAAAAAGTTACACCACTCTGGGCCCATAACAAAAATTTGCTCAAATTTACTAATAGTCTCCTGTAGTAGAATACACCATTGCGACTGGCTTTGTAATCTACGCATCCATCTAACTCTTAAGCATTTTTCAAAATTATAGATATTAACCATATTTAGCCCGCCGTTTTGATACATAGTACAAATAGTAGCACGTTTTATTTTATCTGGTTTCTTGTTCCATAGGAACTGAAATAGAATTCTATTAAGTTCTTCAAGGAAACACTTTGTTATTGGAATTGACAAGAATAAGTGAATAAATTTAGAGAGGATTTTTGTTTTTATAATTGTCATTTTACCTATTGGAGTGAGATTTCTAGATTGCCATTTTATGATTTCAGCTTCAGCTATTTTTATTGTTTTACTATAATTAATTTTATACATATCATCAAGGTTCACTGAGAAGTGGAGACCTAGAAAGGTGAAATCGGTACAGCCCCAGTCGAGTTTTTGCGATACATTTAATTTAAACTTTGAAAAGCGTTTCCTTCCAATCCAGATTATCTTGGTCTTTTCCTTGTTCATACGTAATCCTGAGAAATTACCAAAAATTTCTAGTGTATTTAATGCCGCCTGCAAAGAGTGTTGTGTGCCATCTAAAAAAAGTGCGGTGTCGTCTGCAAATTGCGTTAACTTAAATTCCTTCGTATTGACTTTTATTCCAATTATTTCTGGGTTCATTTTAATAAGTAGGGCAAGAATTTCTGCAGCAGTTAAAAACAAATATGATGAAACAGGGTCTCCCTGTTTGCAACCCCTTTCAATCTTAATTTTTTAGATAATATACCACATTGTACTACAAATGCTGTTATGTCTGAGTTAAACAATTATATCCATTTTAAGAAGTTCTTACTAAAACCAAAATGTTGGAGTATTATATATAGGAATTTCCACGAAATTGAATCGAATGCTTTTTCGAAGTCAATAAGCATAATAGCACCTGCAATATTATATTGCTCAGTGATATGCATAAGATCGTAGGTTAGTCGAGTACCGTCACTTATTTGTCGTCCAGCAAGAAAGCCTGTTTGTGTTTTCCCTATTATATCATCCAGTGTTCCTTTTAACCTATTGGCAATTACCCCAGATGCTAGTTTGTAAACTACAGATAAAAGAGATATAGGTCTCCAGTTTTTGATAAGTTTTCTATCTTTAGTCCCTTTTGGAATGCAGGTAATGATACACTGACGTAGAGTTGTTGAGAGTTTGCCTTTCTTAAAACAAGTGTTCAATCCATTGGTGATAAAATATTTCAACTTTATCCAAAAAACTTTTAAGAATTCTGAACTAATTCCGTCAATTCCTGGTGATTTGTCATTCTGTTTTTTTTAATACAGAAGCTAATTCAATAGTTGTAATTGGATCACCAAGGTTATTATCTCTAACTGTATTTGTTGGTAAATTTTCTAATACTTTGTGAATATTATTGAAGTCTAGGGTATCATCTTTGTTTGCAAAAAGATGAACATAGAAATTCCTTATATGGCTTAACACTTGATTTTGTTCGGTTACAAAAGATCCATCCTGTAACTGAACACTTTTAATTGTCTTTTCAATGAAGTTTTTATTCTCTAAGTTACAAAAAAATTTAGATGGTTTTTCGCCCTCTTTAAGCCATTGATGTCTAGATCTTATTTGCTCACCATCAACCTCAATCTTTCTTAAATTTTCCAGTTCTAGTTGCTTGTCCATAAGCAGTTGGTAGTTATTGTCTAATTGTGACTCAAGATAGGCTATGTCTTTTAGTAGTTGGTCCTCCTTTGTTTTATTGTTTTTTTTTAATGATGATGCATACTTTATTGTATCACCTCTTATTCTCAGAAATAACATTTCTAGGAAAAGATCATTATGCCACAGTCAAAAGACAAATTGTTAGTAACTTCAAAGAAGCTTCCCCAAAGGTTGTTTGGTAAGAGTATGTAGGATCACTGACAAATCTCAGGGAGGGATAGACCTATTGGTTACTGGTTTGTCTCCATAAAACTTGCCAATAATTTTTATATCAGCCAAAGACTTTAGATACCTATTCACCCTTCAAATCCAATCCATCTGCATTTGCTTTTATATAACCAGCAATAGTAGATGGCCTGAGATTCTTTTACTTAAACAAGCAGTTGAGGATATTTGCTATATCTTGAATAGAGGGATCTGAGATGTCCACCTGAATCTCTTCACACCACTTCCCAAATAAGGATCACCTTGCTTCATAAATTATCCTTTATTTATTTATTTGTTTGGGGGTTCTATGTTGCTTTCAACACTGTACAGGTCATATCACGATGGGTAGTTGGCAGAGCAAAGCAGAACATACAGTTCATCAGGGTACTGTAATGTAAACTGCCGACCAATGGCAAGCAACTACCACTTGGGCCATGCTGGGAACCAAACCCAGGCCTCAGAGGTGAGAGGCAAGAGTGTTACAACTCTGCCAACATGGCCTCCTAAATTCTCCTTGAGGAACTGCATCTAAGACTCCTTAACTCATTTTGCCACTTCCTCTGAGAGTCTCCCTGAATGTTCATGACTGACTCCAGATGGCAAGAGAGTTAAGTAAGCTAAATTGTAGTGAATCCTGTTGCTGAATGGCTTAGTCAACACATTCACCCATAAAAAAGCCTTAGAGGGAGTTTTGTGGATAGATACACCCAATCATAAAACCAAATCATCCCTAATTTTGCATCTGTAGGTTTTGAATCTTGTGAATCAGCTGAGGGATGCGGACAGAGGACAAAACACATACCTGTCCAGACCCACCCAAGAAATATCCAATACATCTGTAATTTTAAGTGATATTTATAGAACAACATTTCAGATAGATATCCCTCTTTGTTGAGCAAACAGCATGTTCTAAGATATAGTCAAAGCACCACCCAACAAGAAATCCAGATATTTCCCAAAGACTGGTAAACTGAGGACTGTAAATGCAACTATGTTTCACCAATTCCAAGGCTTTGTTGAAATCTATAATATCCTGTTGATCACTTAGATAAGCTGAACTAAACCAAAAAATAGCATCAGAGATGCCTGTACCCCACAGCCTAGGGAAATATTTTCAACACCATGTGATATAGAAGTACTGTACCAGTACAAACTTCAGGATACTTTCAGAGCACTGTCAATTATATAAAGGTCCAAACAATGTTTAAAAGGAGAAATAATGTTTAAAAGAAAGATAATGCGTATAAAGATGAAGTATTAAAACAAGATAATTCAATAACAAGATAACAGCATTAATCAGTAAACTAAAATTCAGCACTCTTTATCTACATCTGCATGGCCGAATTATGGTTTAAATGGTTTGAATATTACCATGCATACAGAAGTGGTAATACATTTAATGAATGCTTATTGTGGTGTTGGAACAAAATCTGTGGCTCACTTGTTGAAATTCTATCTCTTACAATGGAAAGTTATGAAAGTAAAATTCTTAATAAATTCTAATATGACTTTTGCTTAATCTGCATCAAAAGACAGACCCAAAGGTCCATGAAGATTTTAAAGGTCAAGGTCACTACGACAAGGTAAAAGGTCAAATTAAGGTCACACCATGATAATACACACCTATAGCCCCTAACCAATGTCCCTACCAAATATCAACTTCCTACACCTTACGGTTTCCGAGATATAGCCCTGACCAGATTTTATAGGTCAATGTCACTATGACAAGGTCAAAGGTGAAATCAATGTCACTCCATGATGCTGCACACCTACATCCCTTAACCAATGTCTCTACCAAATATCAACTTCCTACACCTTACAGTTTCCGAGATATAGCCCGGACAAGATTTTATAGTTCAAGGTCACTACGGCAAGGTCAAAGGTCAAATCAAGGTTAGATCATGACGTTGCACAACTACAACCCCTATCCAATGTCCCTACCAACTGTCAACTTCCTACACCTTACGGTTTCCGAGATATAGCCCGGACAAGATTTTATAGGTCAAGGTCACTACGGCAAGGTCAAAGGTCAAATCCTGGTCAGACCACGACCTAGCACACCTACACAGCCTAACCAATGTCCCTACGAAATATCAACTTCCTACACCTTATGGTTTCCGAGATATAGCCCGGACAACATTTTATAGGTCAAGGTCACTATGGCAAGGGCAAAGGTCAGATCATGACGTTGCACACCTACACACCCTAACCAATGTCCCTACGAAATATCAACTTCCTACACCTTATGGTTTCCGAGATATAGCCCGGACAACATTTTATAGGTCAAGGTCACTATGGCAAGGTCAAAGGTCAAATCAAGGTCAGATCATGACGTTGCACACCTGCACCCCCTAACCAATGTCCCTAGCAAGTATCAACTTCCTACACCTTATGGTTTCCGAGATATAGCCCGGACAAGATTTTATAGGTCAGGGTCACTACGGCAAGGTCAAAGGTCAAATCAAGGTCAGACCATGACGCTGCACACCTGCACCCCCAACAAATGTCCCTACCAAATATCAACTTCCTACACCTTACGGTTTCTGAGATACAGCCTGGACAAGATTTTATAGGTCAAGGTCACTATGGCAAGGTCAAAGGTCAAATCAAGGCCACACCATGGAGTTGCACACTTACACCCCCAAACCAATGTCCCTACCAAATATCAACTTCCCACACCTTACAGTTTCCGAGATATAGCCCGGACAACATTTTATAGGTCAAGGTCACTACAGCAAGGTCAAAGGTCAAATCAAGGTCAGACCATGAAGTTGCACACCTACACCCCCTATCCAATATCCCCCCCAAGTATCAACTTCCTACACCTTACAGTTTCCGAGATATAGCCCGGCCAAGATTTTATAGTTCAAGGTCACTACGGCAAGGTCAAAGGTCAAATCCTGGTCAGACTATGACCTTGCACACCTACACAGCCTAACCAATGTCCCTACGAAATATCAACTTCCTACACCTTACGGTTTCCGAGATATAGCCCGGACAAGATTTTATGGGTCAAGGCCACTACGGCAAGGTCAAAGGTCAAATCAAAGTCAGACCATGACGCTGCACACCTGCACCCCCTAACAACTTCCTACACCTTACGGTTTCCGAGATATAGCCCGGACAAGATTTTATAGGTCAAGGTCACTACGGCAAGGTCAAAGGTCAAATCCTGGTCAGACCACGACCTAGCACACCTACACAGCCTAACCAATGTCCCTACGAAATATCAACTTCCTACACCTTATGGTTTCCGAGATATAGCCCGGACAACATTTTATAGGTCAAGGTCACTATGGCAAGGGCAAAGGTCAGATCATGACGTTGCACACCTACACACCCTAACCAATGTCCCTACGAAATATCAACTTCCTACACCTTATGGTTTCCGAGATATAGCCCGGACAACATTTTATAGGTCAAGGTCACTATGGCAAGGTCAAAGGTCAAATCAAGGTCAGATCATGACGTTGCACACCTGCACCCCCTAACCAATGTCCCTAGCAAGTATCAACTTCCTACACCTTATGGTTTCCGAGATATAGCCCGGACAAGATTTTATAGGTCAGGGTCACTACGGCAAGGTCAAAGGTCAAATCAAGGTCAGACCATGACGCTGCACACCTGCACCCCCAACAAATGTCCCTACCAAATATCAACTTCCTACACCTTACGGTTTCTGAGATACAGCCTGGACAAGATTTTATAGGTCAAGGTCACTATGGCAAGGTCAAAGGTCAAATCAAGGCCACACCATGGAGTTGCACACTTACACCCCCAAACCAATGTCCCTACCAAATATCAACTTCCCACACCTTACAGTTTCCGAGATATAGCCCGGACAACATTTTATAGGTCAAGGTCACTACAGCAAGGTCAAAGGTCAAATCAAGGTCAGACCATGACGTTGCACACCTACACCCCCTATCCAATATCCCCCCCAAGTATCAACTTCCTACACCTTACAGTTTCCGAGATATAGCCCGGCCAAGATTTTATAGTTCAAGGTCACTACGGCAAGGTCAAAGGTCAAATCCTGGTCAGACTATTACCTTGCACACCTACACAGCCTAACCAATGTCCCTACGAAATATCAACTTCCTACACCTTACGGTTTCCGAGATATAGCCCGGACAAGATTTTATGGGTCAAGGCCACTACGGCAAGGTCAAAGGTCAAATCAAAGTCAGACCATGACGCTGCACACCTGCACCCCCTAACAACTTCCTACACCTTACGGTTTCCGAGATATAGCCCAGACAAGATTTTATAGGTCAAGGTCACTACGGCAAGGTCAAAGGGCAAATCAAGGTCAGACCAAGACATTGTACACCTACACCCCCTATCCAATATCCCCACCAAGTATCAACTTCCTACACCTTATAGTTTCCGAGATATAGCCCGGACAAAATTTTATAGCTCAAGGTCACTACAGCAAGGTGAAAGGTCAAATCCTAGTCAGACCACGAACTTGCACATGTACACAGCCTAACTAATGTCCCTACGAAATATCAACTTCCTACACCTTACGGTTTCCGAAATATAGCCCGGACCAGATTTTATAGGTCAAGGTCATTATGGCAAGGTCAAAGGTCAAATCAAGGTCAGATCATGACGTTGCACACCTACACACCCTAACCAATATCCCTACGAAGTATCAACTTCCTACACCTTACGGTTTCTGAGATATAGCCCGGACAAGATTTTATAGGTCAAGGCCACTATGGCTAGGTCAAAGGTCAAATCAAGGTCAGACCATGGCGCTGCACACCTGCATCCCCAAACAAATGTCCCTACCAAATATCAACTTCCTACACCTTACGGTTTCTGAGATACAGCCCGGACAAGATTTTATAGGTCAAGGTCACTACGGCAAGGTCAAAGGTCAAATCAAGGCCACACCATGACGTTGCACACTTACACCCCCAAACTAATGTCCCTACCAAATATCAACTTCCCACACCGTGCGGTTTCCGAGATATAGACCGGACAAAATTTTATAGTGCAAGGTCACTACGGCAAGGTCAAAGGTCAAATCAAGGACAGACTATGATGTTGCACAACTACACTCCCTAACCAATGCCCCTACCAAGTATCAATGTCCTACACCTTACAGTTTCCGAGATATAGTCCGGACAACATTTTCAAACTCAAGGTCACTACGGCAAGGTCAAAGGTCAAATCAAGGTCAAACCATGACGTTGCACACCTACACCCCCTAACCAATATCTGTACCAAGTATCAACTTCCTACACCTTACGGTTTCTGAGATACAGCCCGGACAAACTATTTCCTGCGCCCGCCTAAACCTTGGGAGGTATGGAAACTCAATTTAAATAGTAAACCTGTGCAAATTCCTTGAATCAAATGCATTTTCTTAATAAGATGAATGGCAGCCCCCATCATCGGAATGGATTCTAAACCTTTTTAGGAGGAATAGAAATTCGATTTTGCTTGTCGTCATGCAAATGTTTTCCTCCATGGAGAGTTATGACTGGACCTCAAAAGAAGTGTTTTCTGAAGAGATAGTCCTTTTCCTGCATTTGGAACTCCTCCATGGTGCAGCGTCCACAACAAACTGTGATGTCTGCCTCCAAGGGAGATTTCTTCTTCTGTACATGTATCAATCTATTCGACTAGCATACATATTGTGATAACATTGCTGCCAACGCCTGGCTATTAGAACCCAAAGGGAGGAACAACATTTGTAGCAATCAAATTATCATATAATTTAAGATGGTGTCATCTATGACCATTTTTGTTCTTCAAGGAGCACATTCTTTGTACTTTGTAAGTATGTATGTTTCAAAATTATAGCTTCTAACGCCTAGTGTGACTTACAGGAGATATCATAAAATAAATATGGACACTCTACGCAATGACTTGAGCAATTGTTCCTTTGTTGCTTGTCCGGGTGACACTGCGAAAAAACTGTCTGATCAATACACTAATGATCTTTCCAACCTACTGGACAAACATGCTCCAGAGGTTACTCGCTGTCTTGCCAAGGAGCCAGCAAAGTGGCTATCAGATACCTACAAAAATGCCAAATCCATCCGACGACAGTTTGAACGCATCTGGCATAAAAAGAAAACTCCTCTTAACCGTGCAAGGCTGCGCAAACAAATTGCCAGGTGTAATTCACTTGCCAATAAAGACAAAGCCACATATTACAGAGCTCTTGTAAATGAAAACGGTGATGACCCTAAAAAACTGTGGCAAGTTCTGCGTTCTACCTTACACCGTATCCCTGACAAGGTTCTTCCATCAAATAGTTCACAAAAAAATTGGCTGATCAGTTTGCCGCTTTTTTTACCAACAAGATTGCTAAAATCAGAGAGTCTTTTTCCAGTTCTTCATCCTTTTCCTTGCCGTCTCCTGTGAATCCATCAGGACTCGTCAAATTTGATGATGCCTCACCTGATGATATTACGAAGGTTATCAAAAATTCACCTACAAAATCCTGTCTCCTGGATCCTTGGCCTACTTTCCTAGTTAAGGAGTGCCTTGATATACTGCTACCTTCTATCACAAAACTTGTGAATTGTTCTTTGTTGGAAGGTGCTGTCCCAGATGGCTTCAAAAGTGCTGTTGTCACTCCACTGATAAAGAAATCTTCTTTATTAAAAGACGATCTAAAAAACTATCGCCCTGTGTCTGGGCTGAGCTTTATCTCAAAACTCGTGGAACGTGTAGTTGCCTCACAACTGAGTAGACATGTCTCTCTCCATGGGTTGGAAAATGAGAATCAATCTGCCTATAGACGTGGCCATTCAACTGAAACAGCTCTTTTGTCTATAAAGAATCAGATTCGCCTATCTCTAGCCAGAGGTGAGGCCACAGCTGTGGTGCTGCTTGATCAATCTGCAGCTTTTGACACCATTGATCATGACAAACTCCTTGATTGCTTAAGAAAATGGTTCGGTGTCGGGGGTAGATGCCTTGACTGGTTCAAGTCATACCTTTCTGATCGTACCCAATGCATCAAGATTCGCTCTGTTCTCTCTGAGACTAGAAAGTTTGGTGTTCCTCAAGGTTCAGTTCTTGGTCCTTTTCTTTTTTTGTTGTATACCACACCTTTGAGCAAAGTAATCTCTAAACATCCAGTTGTCAAATTTCACTTCTATGCCGATGATACCCAGCTGTTTATTCACCTGACACACAAAAATGCAAAAATTGCCTTTGATCGGCTAGGAAAGTGTCTCAAAGATGTCAAACTGTGGTTGTGTGCAAATAAACTAAAGCTGGATGCTGATAAGACCGACTTTATTATATTTGGCTCCAAGTCTCAACAAGAAAAGTTAAATCCATTCTTTCCAGTAAACATACTGGGTGAATCACTGATACTTTCAGATGCCGTTAAGAATTTGGGTGTCTGGTTTGACTCAGACTTTTCCTTCACCAAACATATTAAAAATGTATGTAAACTTTGTTTCATCCAGATGAGGGATCTTAGACAAATTCGACAGTACTTGACTTGTGATGCTGCTCTTATGGCTGCAAACGCACTTGTGGGGAGTAGACTTTACTACTGTAACTCCTTGTTTAGGGGTCTATCTGTTTCTAACCTACGCAAGCTACAATGCATTCAAAACAGTCTGGCCAGAATTGTTTGTAGAGCCACATGTCTCATACCACTCCACTAAGAAAAGCCCTTCATTGGCTACCCATAAGGCACCATTGCATCTTCAAGACTGCCTTGCTGGTATACAAATACCTACATACTAACTTTCCAAAATATTCAGCCCATTTCTCAAAGTTAGACAATGTGCCTATAATACTCGGTTGAGTAAATCTGATGGTATAATTCTACATGTTCCTCAATACCAACCATCTATTTACAATTCTACAAAGCAGTTTGGTGTAAGCTTTGCATATGATGCTCCCAAAATATGGAATGAACTCCCGGATGATGTACGATCTGCCACTTCTATTGCTTCCTTCAGAAAAAAACTTAAGGCATACCTATTCTGCCAAGCTTATCCTCCTTAGTATTTTCCACCTCATATGGCGTTCACCGTGATGTCGACCATTGCTATGGATAAGGACAATGATTTTTGTGACTATGCTTATGATGTTGCGCCTTAGAGTCTGTCATTTTGGCAGAGATTAAGCGCTATAAAAGTTGAATTGGAATTGGAATTAGAAAACTGGACCAAACAAATCGCAAGCTATATAATTATTCCTAGAGGTTGAAGATGATCAAAATTCTGATGTCACCACCCAACGCTGCTTCAAAAATATTTAAATTCTTGAGCATATACATGTAAGTGAGATTCACTATAAAATCTCAAAAAATAAATAAAACCCTGACAAAACTTCAAATTCCCAAAGATGTTGATGGTCAACAAAAAAAAAATGAAGTTAACAATGGGTTCATGTGACCTAATTGGTGGCAGGATAGAATACTGTAATCCAATGACTTGGTTAAGGTTGCTATATAACATTAAAATTGCATCTCTGCATTGGCCATTGGGTTGGATGGCTCCAACAGATAGCAACTGTCAGGTATTTCTCTATAAAACTTGATATTTTGAAGTCTATCTGACTAGCACTTCAACAGTAATAACTGGCAAACTGCATGCTGATATTCATCACTTTGATATTGTCTGCAAAAATTTTACATAAAAGAATCCATGTTGTTCAAAAAGAACTGAAAAAACTACTAATTTATTTCAGTGTGATGAAATTCAGATTAATCAAACACAGTTAAGCCAACAATAAAGACTTCTTTATCAAAAGAGTGAAATGCTCAGAAGATTACAGGTCATATCACAACAGGTAGTTTTATGGGCAGAGGAAACCAGTACATCCAGTTGGTCAAGGTTCTGAACTGTAAACTGCAGACAAATGGCAAGCAACCACCAGCTTGCACACTTGAGGTTAGGCCAGAAACTGAACTTCAATCTCAGAGGTGGGAGGCAGGGTGTTACCACTCTGCCACAGTGGCCACTTTTAAATTTAATAAGTAAATTACATTTTTTATAAGTTAATACCTTACCCAATAGACAATTAGCTATACCGGTCCATACCGACCAGTTCTGCAAACTCCAGAAAAAGACATCTTCTTCAGTGGCACTGGCATGGACTGGTTATTCACCCAAACTTCATTCCTGTCTACACAATGTGACATCATAACATCTTTCTCATTGCCTAAACCTAGATAAACCCCTTGTAAGATGATGGCGGGGTAACTTCGGAGGGTTTCTCTTATGTTTTGGGTAAGGTGATTAGCTTTCAATTTAAACTTAAAAACTTAAAATTTAATTTACTATAAAATTTGCAATTTTATTCTGTTAATACATTGTACACAATGAATAATTAGCGAAAATAGGTAGCTTATTAGAGACTTAAGATTGAACAAAAAAAATTAAACATTAGAAGTCTATTAGGGATGTCAGCTGGTGCCCCTTGGTGCTTGAGAGCGAACAGGATACCAGATCCAACCGACCTTACTCCCTCATTTTGTTTTTTCTTCTGAGGTGGGGGCATAGCCGTACGAGTTCAATCCATGGAGAGGCCCTTTTCAGAATGTAGAGACAATGTCTGGCTAGTCTGAATCAGCTCAAGCCACATCCATCAAGTAAAACTGTGTGAAGATTTCCACTGACCGGCTGATAGTAGCTGTTCTAATGAGACTCCTGACTGAAAGGCCTTAGAAGCAGAAAAGTCCCTAACATTATTGGCTTTAACCTGACGTAGGCTCAGGGATTTTTGATCAGAGAGCTCAGAGCATAGGATCACAGTCTCTGTTTGATACATGATGAAATAGTGGTGCAAAAGATTTCTTTGCCCAAGACTTTCTTGCAGGAGGCAAAGCCCACTCCTTTGTCCTTACTGGTGTCTAAGACACCTTTTTCTACACAAACTACACTGGCTCCACATGCAGTCCCAAATACTGTGTAAATACAACCTTATTACCTACAAGGCAATACATATTAAGTGACCTGTTAGCCCTGAGTGATTTGTTCACAGTTGGCGCCAGGGAAAGAATAATTGCTGTGGTAAATATTTCCAGACCCTCTTTGGCCAGCTGGTTTTTTAAGAAAAAGCTGGGTGAGGGGTAGAGAGACACCTTTGATGGGTCTGCCTGGTGTCTGATATTTCTATGTAGCAAGCATAGATTTCACTCCTGCATTTGCCTGAACCCAGAGTAGAGGGGAAGACAGTATTGAAGGTCAGGTACTTCAAGGAAGCCTCTTTGAGGGGTTCCAAAAGAGCCTTTGTAAGCTGATGTAGTACCAGGGAAAGGTTCCAAGAGGGATGCCTCTGTGACAATTAGGTCTGTCTCTATGGAAACTTTCCAGGAGATGAATTAGATTTTTGTCCTTGCTTACATTAATGAACAAATTATTGGCCTTCAGCTTAGCTTGGCCACAACCTTGCCCAGAAATGTTACTGGTTGGAAGGTATTTGGGTCAAGGACCTCTCAAGGTAGAATGACTGTATCCACTGCTTATGAGAGTCCAAGACTGGTGAAACAACCTAGGGCCAACCTTTTGTTGAACATTTTTGTAAAAGATCTATTTGAGGCTGGTACCATCCGGTGCATATCAAGGAAATAGAGATCATTCTATTTGATTGATCTGCTCAACCTGGATAGCTTATGAGGATTCATGAAAGTACTGCACACAGTGGACTCGACATCAAGCCTCATTCCTTGTTTATGTAGGCAACAACTGTGATGTTGTCTGTTGCTATAAACACCATCTTCTTTGAACAGAGGTTTTGGAACTCTTTAGGACTAAACAGACGAACTTTAGTTCCAGGTAGTTTATGTGCAACTTGCTTTATGGTACAAACCAAGTCCTTCTTGCAGTGAGATCTCCTAGGTGAGCACCCAGCATTCTCTTCACACATCTTTGAAAATATGAAGAGCATGACTGAATGGGTGTAGCTGCTGAACTCGCAGGACATTTGTCTTTCAGACCACCATTTTAAGGATGGACAGATCTTGGGATTGAGATCACCTTTTCTAGAGGTTCTGGAATCCTCCAATAATTTTTACACTGGATGTATCTCATGTGACACCCGTCCAGATGGACTTGCTTCTCTTTAGCTATTAACAGGCCTATGATTGACAAGAGCTGACCCAAGAGTAAGATGTAACAATAAACTCTTGAATTTTAAACTTTAAGGTGTTCATTGTGGCCTTAGTGGTTTCCTCACTGATAATATTGGTGTATGATGGCTTTGACTTATGAATTGGGAACTTTTTCATCTTGGAACTGTTATGTGGTGACCTTTATTTGACTTGGGGGTCATGGAATGTAACCTTCTTTGAGTAGGCTTTCCAAGTTTGCCAAAACTGGTGATTTTTTGCCCGTACAGGTAGATCTTGAATAGCCATTTGGACATTTTGATAAAACTTAATTGATCAACACAGGAGCCATTGTTCACATATTACTTTTGTATCTCGCTTTTTACAATAGGCAGTGTGCTTACAAGATTGTTTACTGTCTGACACTTGTAATGATTCTCCAGACACTGGTCTGTTTTGGTGACACTGGCAATACACATTTACATTTTCTGATCTGCTCTGGTTATAGTGACTCAAGTTTACAGTTTCTTTGTTCTGGGTCAGCTATCTTGGTACTGGATCCATCTTGGTACTTGTTCATTCATTTTTCTTGCTGAAACATCCAATGGTTTTCCAGGCCAGTTTGCCAGATCTGTTTTCCTGAGATGATCTGTACGACCATCTCTAGGGACGATAACAACTGCCTTTGAAGCAAGAAGAGATGTGCATGGTCCTTGTCCGCAAACTTTTTTGTTATATTGTATTGTGTATTTATACTGAACTCAATAATTGTATGCAATATCTCCATATAGTACAGGACTCAAAGTACTATTTAACCCACCCAACTGCACAGGTACAGCCCAACTAACAAGTAACTGACATTCCCTTAACCAAAAGAAAGTGGCTCAAGGATGCATATATATCAATGTCCTTGAGGTTCTTTAGCCTGCCACTGGTGATAGGACCCAATGTCAGAGGACCGACATTATAAGTAGTCATCCAAGCCACTATGTACTGCCTGTATCTGGGTTTGGACCCACGTCATCTGACTTCCGAGACAAGTGTGTTACCTGATTGGCCACAGTGGCATAACTTGGTGATGTCCTCCTCAGCTTTCTTCAGCATTCTGTCTGGGATGGTGGCCAAGCTGAGTGGGGACTGTCATTGTGCGGCTAGAGTGTCCTGTTTTATTCTGGGCTTGACATGTGCCAGATATGAGTCTCTTCTCACCATTTTAGACATATAGACAAAAGCAAAGTCTAGTAATAGTAGTAGTAGTAAGTCAGGAGGACTTGGCAATTCTATTCCATGAGCTGTTAAGTTTTGCAGAGTCAAAGTGTCAGAAGGAGACAGATCCCGCTGGCCTGTTCTGGTTAGGTTGTAGTCCATATAGCACTTGCCCTGTGACTCTGACGGTTCATCAAACTGGTCCCTCTGCAAGCTGTTGGTTTTAGTGCTTCTGGACTATTATTCTTGCACTAAAGTAAGGTTCAAATTGTCCATTTTTCCAGCTCAACCAGTCGTCTGTAGGAAGATTGGTACTGGCGTTACCCACTGGATGTTGCTAAGGTGCTGCAAAGGGATTGTCCTCAGCACTTGACAGCAGAATCAACATCAGGGATATGTGTACAGCCAATGTGAAATCTAATGTTGTGCAGTGTCTTACTCTAGTTCTGTTCCTCAGACAGAGCCTAGTGCAAGACGGTAACAGAAATATCTTGATGAGGATCAGATAGTTCACCTTCATCTGTCTGGCCAGTGATGCATGGCCATACCTCAAAGTTAGAGTCAGACTCAATATCCATATCAGTGTCTGAGGGTTGTTGAGCCATTTCTACAGCTGAGGTGCTGGGAGCCTATTTAGAAAACTAGTCAGTACATGCCTGGTTGGTGAACATAAGGAGGTCATCAGGCTGAGGTCAGTTAGCAGACAGCTGATGAACAGTGGCCAGCGGGCCGGTCGGTTCAGCTGGAGCAAAGAATGGTTGTATGTTCTCAATAGCACCGGCTAGTGGAGGCTTGGTCAGAATGACTATAACTGAATGAAACTATCCAACCTAATTCCTGATGTGCTACTAAGGTTTGGGTATGCTGGAGACCAGTTTGCTGGGATTTGGGTCTGACCTATGAATTGTCTAGATACTGGTGGGTTGTTAAACCCTAGTTTGAACCATCAGTTGGACTTTCTTGAGTACTGGAACAGTGGACGGACCAAACAGTAGAGCTTTGAATTCAATTAACAATTTTGATTTATCTTGAACTGTTGCTTTTGGGATATGGAAGTAAATGTAGTTGAAGTTTATGAATGTTACCAATTTGTCTTTACACAAGGCAGTCCTTATGTATCTCCATTTTGAATGTCACAGATATAGGTTTAGGCTCTATTTGTTGCTGGATTTTGAGATCAAGAAAAATTTGTTCAAGACTACCAGAGATATTTGATTTGTTGCCTTTTCTACTGCATTCTTCTGGACAAGTGCATTTAATGCCTTCATCAAGTAGCTGTTCCAGGGGGAATGACATAGCCACTTATTATTGTTGGAGACCTGGTCAAGGTTTGTTGGTTCTGCAAGGGCAGGGCGTCACCTCCCTGAGGTTTCTTATGACCTTGGAACTGGCTTTTTTTCCACAACTGGTTCAGTCTGGCCCCTACAAGCAGATTTTGTCCAACCGTGTCAATATTGGCGACATGATGGACAGAAAAAAATTGATCTACACAGAAAACACCTTTCACATATTTAATTGCTTTCTTTGTTTCACAATATAGGGACTTAAACCTTTCTTGTGTTGCCCTACAATAAAATTTGCACAATTACAGCAAAACAATTTTCATGTGAAGTCTCAAAATTGTCAACAAATATATATCTGTCCTTTGAGCAATGTCAATGCAACAGAACTGAGGAACACATTGTCATTTGTAAGAATTGTGACTCTTTGCCAGCTACTGTGAATAGTTGGAGAGCTTGCCTCGGCCTCATTTGCTGGATTGTTTCCATGCTGGTTAACTGGATCATATACCAACCAGAGGTGTGTTTCTTGCTGGTGGGTAATAAGGATAGAGACCCATATGGAGGGGTGAGTTGCCACAGTGTACCAGAGTGGCCACGGTGTCGACCTTGATTTATGGTTTTAAAATATCTAAATGACTGTCTCATCAATGTTCTGCCCATATATTGTGTAATGTATTGATGTAAGCTGGTTCATAAGCTGCCACTTGAGCTTTGGTTGCCGACTTTCTTTTACCCTTCTCAACTTAAATCACCTTTAAATGAGAGTTTGTGCTGTCTTGGAACAGAGAGTAAAATTGGCTACCTGGTTACACATAAAGGTTAAATCTCTGGTTAACCTTTCCAACTTTCTTGAAATGTCTTGTGGACCTGGTCAGGAAGTGGGTGCCCTGGAAGCAAGATTCTGGTGGATGCAATGTTAAGTTTTTCTGGTTCATTTTACCAGTAGTTGACCTATCACTGGGAAAGTCTTCTTCATTGCACTGGACGTCATTCCATTTCTGTTTCTGAGGAACCTTGACAGACTGACCCTCAGCTAATCATTTGGTATCAGTACTGTGTGTAGGATAGCCTTCTATGAGTGTCAAGTTCAATGAGTGTCAAGTTCAATCTCTTGAATTTTCACCAAAGCCTCTCATCAGATGGTAGTTTGACAGAGATTTTACTTGCTGACTGGCGTCTTGTGAAGAGGCCGAGCTCTCAAACTTGGGTACCTGATTACAACCCATGTTCGATCTGACCCCTCACACTGTTTCCTAATAGTTTTGCTCTTCTGATGTAACCTATACAGGATCTTGTTCTGGTGAACCAGCTTCCTCATCAGTTAGTGCCCCCTCTTCCTCCAGAAGATGGCCAGGGGAAGAAGTACCAGATGGCTGGACCAATTCATAGTCTGTATACTAAGAAGCAACACCAGTAGATGCTGAAGAAGGCAAACACTTGTCACTTATGCTGGTAAGCGTTTGTGTGGCAGTAGTCTGTCTGGCCAATCTAACAGTTTTGTGAACTGGCTGGTCTGGCTGACAGTTTACTAGGTAACCAATCCAGGAGGTTGAGTCAAAAGCATCTCTTTAACAGTAACTGGTGTAGTAGCTTGACCCCCCTGGTAGGCACCGGTGAGGGCCAGGGTGGCAATAAACTGGCTGACTGGTCTTGTAGACTCCTTTGGAGCACATTAATAGCAGTCGATGTAACAGGTCACCCCTCTTGGTAAAACCTGGCAGGGGCCTGGCTAGTAGATATCATCTCACCGGAACTGAAAACTGGCTGGTATGAAGTTTGACTGACCATTCCAGGCCCTGTCTGAAGTGAGTGTACCCACTTTCTTTGGTGAAAAAGGAATTGGGATGTTTTGGAAGGTCGGCTGACTAGTAGGAAGCTAAAGATTTCTGGCTAGCAGCATTACTTCAAGACGTGCAAAATGTTCAGACCACTTAGCATCCAGTTATTGGACCTCCTCAGCAGAATATATACTGAATGTAGCCAATTTCTTCTTGGTAGATTCTTCCTCCTAAAACATGGGTCATCTTTCTCTTATCATATATAGTCAAAGATTTTACTTAACATCATTGTCACTATCCACTTCCCCGAGGATCTTAACAGAACCTCAACAGGCTAGTGACTTTACCTACTTTGTAAGAGGTGAGTGAGTTGCACAATTCACAGTATTTTTTAACACACAAGGGTCACTACCTACACCCTTCTTACAGCAACACACACATTTGTTGTGTAAGTCAAAAGGGATCATTACATGACCACAAGTTTCCCTTTTTGTTCTGGAGAAGCAAGGTTAAAGAAAAAGTCACTTCACAATAAACACAAAATTTTGCCAAAAGATATTCCACTTTGACAAGGCTAAATGCACATGTACCAAATGAAAAAGATGCTATGTCACATCTAGATAGGAAGGAAGTATGACACAACACCTAATGAATGTACAACATGACCAATGCTGCCAGTCCACTGCACAAGACTTCTTTTTTTGTTAGGTGGTCTGGTCAGCATCGATGTTTATACCTAACTGTCAATTGGGTAAGATGTATTGACACAATATAAATTATTGAGCATGTGGCCTTAACAAAGATCAAAGGTCAAATATACATATGCAAAATTTTTCCCCATGTGAAGTGTGTAAATGCCAAGATAATTAGAAAATACTCTTTAGCAAGGTAGATATTCAAGGGATAACATAAAATGGCAGCAGCAGTGGTGGGAAGGAGACTCCACCCATAAACAAATAATACTCTTTTAAAGGGATGCCTGAAGCAAATTGAGACAAGAAACAAAACTCACTACCATTCTGCCGCAGATTACATCAGTACCCATAACTAATAGAAAATTGTCTAAGTGGACAATAATGTGTCATAATTTAATGTAAAATCAATGGACCAGATAAATTAATAGTTAATTTCACACAGTTTGTATAATTTCACATTGTGAGTTTAGAGCTTTAGTTTATTTTGGGATATTGACACTGACCACAGTTTAGTTCATCTGTGCCATCTCTGCAGTCACGTCTGTGATCACACCTCCTCTGTTGTGGGATGCATTGACCATTGTCACAGCGATACTCAGTGGATGAACAGTCTAAAACAACAATCTGATCTCATTAGACTTGGGCAGCATGACCAGATTATTACACAAGCAACTATAACACAAACAGGTTCTTTGTGAACTGAAAAGAGGGCAAAGTGAGCATATTGAAACACCAAAAGGAAAAACATACAAGAAAAATATGCACACTGAAAACTACAAAAAAAAGGTGTAAATCCATGAAATTATAGTATCCTGGAGAAAGACAGAAATATTATCCTTTGTTGGCAGACTGAGTACGGACATATCATGACTTCATTAAATGTAGAACCTCATGTTTTCCTCACAATTATACACCATTTAAAGTGTTAGATTTGTTATTTTGGTTGTGTACGCATTGTCAAAAGCAGGAACCCTTAAAAAGTCACCAATATATTAACAATTATCTAATTTTGGCAACATAAGATGTTGTACATTGGCTTTATAGTGACATGGTTCTACAATGCTAGATGCCTCAGGGATCAGATCTTGGGAATGGTCTCTACTACACTACCTCTAGTTATCATAATCAGATTGTTTCACATACTTTTCCATATGTATACTGATGACAGAAAGTTTTAAAAAATGATTGCTCAAGAAACTTTGAAAACCAAAACCAAACAGCAGAACAACTTTATTTGTGTAAGTTGCTGGATGTCTAATAACTGGCTAAAGCTCAATGAAGAAAAGAAAGAGTTCTTAATTTCTGATACAGAAAAAAAGCTATCAAAAGTCATAATTGACTCATTAAATCTTGTTGGTATTGACATATAAAGAAACACAAGTGTCAGATTACGTCAGTAATAATTGACCAATACCTAAACTTTAGGAATAAGTAAATGCTATATGCACATTATGATCATCTGAGGTCTATCATTGAAATATAACTTCCCCTGCTGCACACACAATGGTACAGTCACCCATATCTTTCAGATTGGACAATTGTGACTCACTCCTAGCTGAACTCTCACAATATCTGATCCAGAAGTTGCAGAAAGTACAAAATTGTGCTGCAAGGATAATTTTGAATGTCAAGAAATATGATTCACCTGCATTTGCTCCACTGGTTACCTATTAGGTTTTGGATCAAATTGAGAATAAACCTACCAGAAAATAAAAGTTTAAATGAACAGGCACCATTATTTTTGACATAAATGCCTAACTATCAGAAACACCAATGCACCATAAGATTGTCAAAAAAATCTAACATCCTACAGGAGAAAATGATCAAAATTCGTCTCTTTGAGTGCCAGATGACATCAAGAAACATTGAACTTTCATTGGATATCTTCTAGAAGAAACAGAAAAGTCATTATTTTAAAATAGCATGTTTCTGAGAAAAAGTGAAGGATTGTCTATTCTTGAATGGAATTGCTCTATATAAATATGTCATGTTATGTACACCTTGAATAAATCAAAGTGCAATGTTTTTGCACAGTATTTGATAGCTCTGCATCAGTAAAGCATCAGCTTTACTAACCTGAATAAAATAATGAAGATGCTATTCTGAAACTACATTTGAGCAATGGTTTTATGTTTTCCTGATAGGTCATGTGACTCCATTTTTTATGAAAAATGCAATTAACAACCATGCACAAGTTTGTTTGTACTCTGAGTGTGTCAGCACATGGAAAAGTGAGGCCAAATGACTCAGAATTCTTTCAATAACACCAAATTGATCCACCAGCACCAGTAAATACTGGATAAAAAGTCATGTTTATGCATTCTTAGTAGCCCCAAAAAGGAAAGAAACAAATAATTACTTTAGTTTGAATTATTACATAATGTTTATTGCACAAACTGAAACTGAGTGATTCCCCTGTTGCTATTTCCTTACTTTAGTATGAGAAGATAATTAAGCAGTATGTCTTCTCATCTTGGAATTTCCTATCTGCACATGAACAAAATTTATTCTCATTTCATTTGACATACCAGGCCAAACTGACTTTAACATTTCTTCCATGCTCCAGTATTTTGAATGAATCAATGACTGAGGCAAAACAATATTATCCTAATAAATATGACTACTGTGCCATTTAAGTGTTTCACACTCAACTCATTTGTCAAATAAAATGGTGCTAGACAAGAAATAAAGCAAATGGTTGAATTCCATGATTTGTGTGCGGTTTATTTTATGAACATGGAAATTTCTGTAGTATTACCTATTATAGCTCATAATAAGTGTTCAGGGCAGATGCACAGACAGATGAAATACCAATTGACACCAAATGCAATTGCAAGCTAGCCCAAGTAGTGTCCTACCACCCTGTCAAATTTCAAATCAATTGCCAGAAGCATCTCAAAATTACAGACCAGTAACTAAATTTTGAAAGCAACATAGCCACAGTGGTATCTTACCAATCTGTTGAATTTCAAATTGATAACTCATGTGGCACATGTCAGTAAGAATCCAAAAACCAAAATGCTGATGGAGAGACAGATGCTGGACACATTAATCTGATAAGTGGGTTGTTTACATGCAGCCTATATCTCATGGTGTCCAATGCTATTTCCCCATTGAATTTGGATGTCATTTATCATTATTTAAGCTTCAGATGTTTACCTATTTAGCTTAAAAAAATGATGCACAACACTCTGTCAACATTTGTAGTAATTTTGTTGATGATGAACATGAAGCAATTATTTCAATTTAAATTTGCTATTTAGTGTTGCACATTTGTCAATATATATTTTCTCACAAGTCCTTTTAACACTCGATTGTGTAAGTAGCAATACAAGTGTTGAGGAGGTAAACAAGAAACAGAGTAACAACCTGTTACAATGGAAATTATCAGAGCAGCCTTAAAGCCAAATGAATTACTATTTACTGAATAATGAGTTATCATGTAATAAAATTAACATCAATACAACATTGTTTTACAATTTACTACAATTTACAATGTACTATTTAATAATTTTCTCATGGTTAAAGTAAAATAATGACTACAATCTTGTTCGTCACTGCTATCGGCACAGTTCACCATGCCATCAATTGGCCTTGACTGGTCAATACACTGACCATTCTTACACTAGAACTCATTCACAGCACACCCTGTTACATCAGTGATTACTCTCATTAAATGAAGAAAATTATTGTAAATTACTAGAGTATTGCACTAGTAAGCTTGACATGAATATCAAAAAGTAGAAAACATTTTCTAAAATACTCCTGATTAAGTCACTGCTAGGTTCTTGTTATTTGATCATGAAATATATAGATTTGTATATTTGACAAATACACTTGAGGTACATTAAGAGGACCACACAGGAATTCAAATAACATCCTATCCTTGTACAGTTCTTATAAAATAAATATGTATATTCTCATAGTTTATACATTGCTAGTTGATACAGATGCAGTTGTTATTTACTTTGCATCTGTGCAGATTTCAAGATTTGCAATAATTTACACTTAAACAGATTGTTAATATAAAAACTGTACAAAGGACTTCAACATATTGGCGTAACATAGTAACAACCTATCTGTCTTGGCAAATGCTTGGTCAGTATCTGTCAGTATGTCTGTGCTTCTGTGACCTTAATTTTAAGTCTCATTTATTGATAACCATGGTCGAGTTGCACAAGCTATTGTTGGCATAAAGTTGAGAAAGTCGAGTAGTTGACTTTAATTATTGATGCATGTAGAGAATATCACATCCTTTATGCTATGTTGGCTGGTATATGTGGAGTGGATTATGTTATAACAAATTTTTATCTTAAACCAGTTGAAATGTATCACTTGTGGTAAAATGCTGTTGATTAAGTCACTGAAAGGCTCTTATTATTTGCAAATGAAATAGATAGGCTCTATATTTGACTAATATAAGTGAGACATATTGAACAGAGCTGGAAAGGAGTTTAAATAACAAATACAGATCAAATACAGTTGCTATTTACTTGGTATATGTAAAGAACATTATGTCCTCATACAGATATCACTAAGGTTTGCAGAAATTTGTGCTTAAATATATTATTAATACAATAACTTTATAAACAAATGACTTCAACATATTAGTGTAACACAGTATTGTTGACTCATATAGATATATATGTGGAGTGCAGCATGTTATAATACATTTCTATGTTAAAACAGTTGAAATAGAAAACTTGTGCTACAAAACTGCTCATTAAGTCACTACAAGGCTCTCATTATTTGGTAATTAAATATATAGACTCTTATATTTGACTAATGCAAGTGTGATATTAAGAGAAGCTGGAAAACAACATCATATCCTTGTATAGTTTTCATAAATTGAATATATATATGGTTGGTGCAAGCGGGTGCAGTATGTATAATGTTGTGTTGTAGTATGATACATTTTTATCATAAAACAATTTGAAACAGAAAACTTGTACTAAATTACTGTTACATCAGTACTAGGTTCTCATTACCAGATCATGAAATACGTAGGATTGTATATTTGACTAATATAAATATTAAGAGTATATTAAGAGAAACCACATCATCATATCATGTCCTCATATAGTTTTTATGAATTAAATATATCTGTTCTTACAGTTTATACATTGCTGGTTGATACATGTGGATTACATAATGTCCTAGTGTAGATGGTCTTGACACAATAATGTTGAAATAATGTTGTTATGACTATTGTAAACATAAATTTGTTTAATGTTTGTGGTTATCTTGCTCAACTTATCTTTGGTATGAATATGGTAGTGTCTTGTATTTAATGTTTGTCCTTTTGAATGTAAATGTCAACAGTCAAAATTTATACAAATTTAGCCAGAATATGGTTAAGACAATATAAATACTGAGTTGCTACACATTTAAAGTTTTCAATATACATGCATAACTTCAGAATAATTGCAATTATATACTGATAGAAATAACAATTTACATTGGTCCACATACAACTGACCCCATCCAGGTCACAGAAAATTCAAGATTATATGCTGTAGATCATTTTGGTAGCCTACATTGTTATATGTGAAAAGTTTTCATGTATCCTTAAATATCTAAATAAGTCCACCTTTGATTAGTCAAACTGTCTCTACTACCTGCAAGTTATTAATGTAAATATGTGTTTTATTGTTTATATGTTTTGTAAATTGTTTGGTGCCTAAACAGTCAACTCAAATAATCTGATTAATATGAATCTGATTGTACTAATGTATAATTGAAAAAATGATCAAAGTTACACATACAGTACCTTACCATGGCTACTCTTGTTCAAAATTTTTGCATGAGAGTATATTTGCTATGTCCTGGCTCATGGGCCCGCTCTACCATAGTGGTGTTTTGTGCAATTTTAACTGCCTCATCATATATCTATACAGATGCATGCCGATTTTTCACAGTCTTGTCAAACAGTGGGAAATATACAGGTATGTGCCCATATGCTACAGTCTCATTAAACATTGGAAAGTATTAAAGCCACTGAAGAGACATGGCTACTTCTAATCTGAAAATAGTCTGAGCAAACATGAATACATGTATTAAAGTACATAAAAGACACTGGATTAGAAATTACTTGCTTGCAAGACACGCATTGGCTCACGGAAGACAAAAATCAATAAAAAGTATATGTACAGGTGACTGTTAATGGAAAGAGAACAGAGGCTAGAGGTGTAGCAATTTTAATTAAAAAAATTTTAGTATAAGCTCTCAGATAGTCATACAGATGATGCAGGCAATTTTATTTCTGTTCTGTTGACCTTGAGTGAGTTAACAATTAGATTGATAAATATTTATGCACCAAACTCAGATTCCCTTAATTTCTTTAAATTTATTAAAGAACACATTGAATTGTCAGAACATGATAACTGCCTTATTTGTGGCAATTTTAACCTAGTTTTAGACCTCCAAAAAGACTGCATAAATTATAAGAATATAAATAATCCTGAAACAAGATCATGTCTCATGGATGTAATGAACACATTAGATTTAAATGGTCTATTTAGATGTTTAAATTATGATTTAAGAAGATATGCTTGGCTTTGCAAGAATCCAACCATACATGCTAGATTGGATTATGTCCTTGACTCTGCTAATATCTTTGAATTTACTGATAAGTGCTGTATTAAACCTGGATGTAGGTCAGATCACTACTCACTGATAGAACTTACTCTTACAACATGCAAATTTGAAAGAGGAAGATGTCTGTGGAAATTCAATTGCTCTTTCTTAAAAGATAAAGAATATGTAATCCACATCAACAATTTAATAGATAGAGAGAAATTGTAATATTCATGGTCAGTTTTATAACCCAATTAATATCACATCTGTCTCTGACTTATTAATCAATTTCACTATAACTGACAGTCAATTTTTAGAAATTCTTCTATTTCAAATACTCCGAGGAACTATCGAGTATGCAACTTCAGTAAAACGAAAAAATTGTCAAAAAGAGAAAATATCTCATTAGCAAAATTGAATCTTTAGAGAAAAATCTTGAAAACTTAGACTCTCCTAATTTGGCAGAAAAGAAGAAAGAACTAGAAACACTGCAAAAGCTGAAAATGAATGGCATCATGACACAATCAAGGGCACAATGGTTAAGCGAATTAAAAAAACCTTCCAATTTTTTTGCTTCCTGGAAAAGCATTACTACAGTGAAAAAAACAGCTAAGAAATTAGTTACTGATATTGGAACAGAACTTGCCAATCAAATACAAATACTAAACGAAGTTAAAAATTATTACAAAGACTTATTTAAAAGCTGAGATGACACTGTACTAGGTATTCAATAATCTGATCTGAATTCTCTAGATGGGCCAGCAAAACTTAGTGATAATGAGGCAGATGCACTGGAAGGTCATCTAACGCTGGACAAAATTAGCAAAGCTCTTAACTCGATGAAAAACCAAAAGATATCTGGCATTGATGGTTTCCCAGCAGAATTCTGTAAAGTTTTGGGGGGGAAATTAAAATGCTTTGTCTTAAGATCATTAAGTCATGCATACATATGTGGTCAATTGTCGTAAACACTAAGACAGTGCATATTCTCTTGTGTTCCAAAAGGAGATAAACCACAATTCTTAAAAAATTGGAGACTGAACCCATTACTATCAGTTATCTACAAGATGGCATCCGCATGCCTTGCCTCTCTACTTAGGCCACCTCTGGAAAAAATATCTCTCAAAATAAGTCTGGATTTATGAATGGACATTTCACTTACTCAGTTTGCTGATGACACAACTCTCATATTAGATGGTGGCAAAGAATCTTAGGTAGCTGCATTAAATACACTAGAAATATTTGGTTCAATGTCAGGATTGAAAATAAATACCGATAAGACTAAGCTAATCTGGATAAGAAAGAAGCGCCATTCTAAAGACAAAATTAATACCATGTGTAACTTAGTCTGGGATGCGACAGATTTCAACCTTCTGGGTATCATTTTTTCAACTGATCTGGAACAGATCACTGAGTTTAACTATTCACCAGCAATAAGAAATATAGAAAAAATGTTGCATGTTTGGCATCAAAGGTATGTTACACCAATTGGGAAAATAGCTGTTCTTAAAACACAACTTACATTAGCTTAGGATTGCACAATATTTGAAAAACTGTGTAAAAAATACTTAATCTGAAAAATAACCCAAAATTTTAAAAAAATAACCTTTCTATGGAGACCTTTCGGTATAGACATATTTACATGATGAATATGAAAGAAATCACAATCTAGGATTAAGTGCTGGTTCAGGGGGCTGTTTGCAGCTCAGCCAACTCAAGACCAAGCCACCTGCCAGAATACAGTATTATCAGTGCTGAGGTGACCTAGGTAGTGAGATATAAGAACCTTCTCATTGGCCGCCATTATTACTCCACATGCATTTATTGCCTGAGCTAACGCTATTCTTTACTAGTGGATAAACATATTGTTGGATACTTTGATTTCATCACATTGGTTATAAAACCTCATATATTTATTTCTTTGTGACAATACACCAGTAAGATAAGCATTTATTTTTATTTTGCAGAAATTGTGTGTTTTGTTGGTCAAGCAAACATGTAATAATAATGGTAAGGAAGAAACAGAAGTCTGACACCTTCCAAAAGGAATCTGGGGCCGTATGCATAGAGAGATCTTAAGTCTGAGACAAGAAATAGTCTCAGCTTTGAGACTTGATCTCAGCTGAGACCAAATCTCAATTTTGTATTCACAATCAGGTTCTTAGCTGAGACCAAGCTAAGACCAGTCTCAAGTTTTTCCAAGTTAAACAACCCATAAACTTGCAAATATCTAACAGTTTTTAAAGATCAATGGTTTTTGTGTGTTTTAATTCTTAACAAAAATTTTACTGTCTATTGAAATAAAAAATAAATAGAAAATTGGGTCAATTGTTTTTGTTTTATTTCTCCTGTCACACAATCTACTTATTTGTTGCTATGCAGTCAGAAAATGCTGTTAAAAAGTGTTTTAAAATAAGGTACTTTTGAAACAAAAGTTTGGGCTATCAGTTGTTATAAAAGTTTAGGCAAAGTATTATAAGTGTTAGAAATTATTTCTACTTTTCAACTTTTGCCAAAATATTTCAGACAACTATATATCAGTCTTAAGTTTGAGACCAAATCTGAGACTAAATTTGGTCTCAACTATTTCGTGAAAAGCTTACAAGTTTGAGACCAAAAAGAGTTTCAGATTTCAGACCAAAACTTGAGACTTTAGATAAAATTTGGTCTCAGCAAGTTTTATGAATACTGGCCCAGATCTTTTAATCCTTGGCTCAGATTTTCTATCAGTCTCCCAAAGATCTTTATATATTATGTGGGAATCTCTTGAGCATCATGGTGGATGCTGCACCCCAAGTAGTAATCAGTTGTATTCCTCATCCAGGGGTAACTTGAATAACCCAATCAGCAAGGGTGAGTTTAGACAACACCACAGGGAAAGAGGGCATTGCAACTCGTCTTTCCAAAGACTATTAAAATCTGAATGGAAGGAGGTTGCCTCACTTCTTTCATTTGAGACAGGCTAGAAAAAAACTGCTCAAACAGTATACTGAATACTATTACAAATAATTATATCCTTCCCTTCATCTTCACAGGATACAAAGATCATCAAAAGGACCTAGTGCTGGCCTGTTGGATACAATATTTGTTGCATACAAAGAATGCAATATAAACTGGTAGAAAGAATAAGGTCTCTTGGGTTTTGTAGTTGCTTGCTTTTACTTTCAACCCTGAACAAAGATGGAGGCGAGTCATAGATCTAAGCAGCCTAAACACATTTTGGAACAAAATTTGGAATGGAAACGCAAGAATCTATGAAGGCCTGTCTGACTCCAGAGGAATGCGTCTGCACAATAGACCTCTCAGATGTACATCCCCATCCTCGACACCTCAAGGAAGTTCCTAAGGTTCACCTATGAGTCTTGAAATTACCGGTTCACCTGTCTGCCCTTCAGGTTAGTGAGAGAGCCACAAATTGTCACAATGATAGCAAAGGAAGTGAAGCTTGTGGTGCTCTCCAGAGTCCACCAGTACCTGGACCACTGGTTTATCAGGGCTCAATCTCGAACAGAAATACTACTGAAGATAAAGACTATTGTCTCAGAGGTGGATAATCAACCAGGAAAAGTTGATACAGAACCAGGTGTTCTTTTTTGTGGGCTTTGGATACCACCTGAGCTCAGCCCTTGTAAATCCAACTCTAGACAGATTTTTATCCCCAAAGTAAAATTAAATTATGCTTTCACTGCAAGATGTTTTACATTTCTAATTGTGTTGCTTGTATCGACAGAGGAAATGGTCACTGAGGGTTGCCTTCACCTGAGAATGGTTTAATGGCACCTTTAGGAAAACTGGAAATATCAAAAATTGCTAGACAGCCTTGTTTTATAGAGACCGAAACCAGACTGTGTTTATAGCCACAGACAATTCATATCTGGTAGACAAGATAAACAGGGAAGAATCCATTCAGTGGAAATGTGTGATTTCCTGTGAAAAATCATGAGCTTGTGCCATAAATGACAAAATATAGGCATTTGCAAGCCACATTCCAGGGGGCCTAAATGTGATGGCTGACTCATTGTCCAGGTTGAATCAGATCCAGTTAACAGAATGGTCACTGCACCCTCAGGTGTTCAAGTGGATCTGTCAAAAATGGTTCATTCTTCACACAAACCTATTTTCCACTCATCTGAACTGCAAAATTCCAATGTAAGTATCTCCAGTTCTAAAGAAACAGGCATGAAAAATGGATGATCTAAAGATAAACTGATCGGGTGCCATAACATATGTTTAATTTCCAATGGTTCTCCCTCAAATGGGCGATTGAGGAAATACATCAGTAAAGCTTCACATAATACTTATATCCTCAGGCTGGCCAGGCATACCTTGGTTGTGGCACCTCTTGTAGCTTTCAACAGAAATCTCACTCAAATTACCAGTGCCAACAACATTTTTTCAAGAAGTTCCACAACTAAGTGTTTCATAACAACCCATAGCCCTTGGTTGGGTTGGCTATCTGTTGGTCAGTATAGGGCTCATTTCTTTCATAAGTCCCAATATCAAGAGAGTAGCTACACTGTCTTCTATTTGTGGCTATCATTCAAATTTTGGGTATTACAGTGCCTGGTTACCTTGTGGATTGGGAATCATACTGGTATTCAGAATACTGGTATAGCTATTATGATTAGGCTACAACAAATGAATTTATAAAATACATCCAGCTGTAATCCCCCTGCCTAGTGGTTAGTCCCATAGAGTAAACTATTGTAATGCAATAAAGTTTACTTATTTAAATGTATTATTTAAATGTGCCTTTTTTCAGCAACAAGCTCACCATCTGGGACTAAGGAAAGTCCCACTTTTATCCCCACTGCATTACAACTTGAAGAAGGAAGTTGTGTTATATATCACTATCTATATCACCTCGGCACTGATAGCTCTGACACTTAGCTGCTGGTTTGGGTATTTTAAGCACTTTTTTATGTAGACCCAACCTTAAACTAAAGGTCAAAGTTTAAGATATTCTCTTCAAGTAGGCTCTATTCAAGGTCTACCACATCCACTACTTAACCATGCTTACAATTGCACAGTGTTTTTCTGTTTATAAAATTACCAAACTTAAAGTACATATAATTATGTTACTACTTTCAGGTTACGGTCACCTTTATGTAGGACACTTTATTAATATCACTTACATGTACCTGAAATTTATAGATTAAATATGTCAAGCCTTTTCCGTATATTATGCAAAACATATATATATGTACATGTTAAATTAAAAATGGAAAGGGAAACAACTTACATTAATTAACTGTAATTTTGTTACTATTTGAGAGTTTAAGGTTTCCTTACAACAGGGCACACCAGGAGCCCAATTTGAATTTAATTTGTCAATAATTTTTAAGATACTACCCCAAGGCAAAAAACTTAAATGCAATATAATTATGTTACTATTTAAAGTTTAAATCCACCCTATAATGGGCACACCTTGAGCACCAATTACATTAACATGCCGAATTTGACGTGAATCCATTAAAACAATTTTGAGATACTTTGTAAAAAGTGTGATGACAATAAATCAACTGTTGGTAGATAGTGATGCCAATGCAAGATGACAAAGCAATCACTATGAACCCCCAGTATAGATACTGGTGAGCCAAAAATTTGTCCTTATATAATGTATGTATGCTTATTCTCTCCAAACAGAGGAGTCTGAGATAAAATGTAAAATAAGCATGACATAATTTTCACATTAAAGTGTGGAGGTTTTACATAGCTTTTATAATTAAATGCATTTTTAGTGTAGTTTGTGTTTGCAGTTATTCCATTTGAAAGAATTGGGAATAAGATATTTAACCTATGTCATAATCCTCTTTTAATTGTTTGGATATTCTTTATGCCCAAACATGGAAAAATCAAAAATTTTGAGGCATAATACCCTGGTACACAAAAATATGAAACAATGTATTTTGTTAGTAGTGTAGTATACCCTCTGTGGTTAAATATTTCCTAGATATCACTCCATCATGCTCCAGTTATGAGGTATAAGCCATTTTTGTGGTCATGTGACCTAAAACACGAATTTTAGAAGCAGTTAATTTGTACACCTGTGGTTAAACTAAAGTTGTTCTAAAGTAAAAAAAAATGCTCTATCCCTCTCTTTTGCAGAGATATTTGCCATTTTCTAAAAAAATATTTTTTGAATCATGTGATACAGTTATACATAACTATGGAAAAAGTTGAATCTCCATATATAACTAAATAGCAGACACTTAATTGGTAAAAAGTTGTTCCAAATCACTCTCACTTATTTTATGGGCCATTTTGACCATTTTAAAATGCCAATTCTTGGGTCATGTGACTGTGACAGCTTAATATGGAAAACACTCTAAAGTGCTATCGAGTATGATTGACATTTCTTCTGTACATTGTCTTTAACAGAGGAAAAAAAGACCACTGGTCAAAATATCTGATAAGGTAGCAAAGTAGTTATTACTCAGCAAAGATTGATAATGTTCAGGAGCCAATCTCGTTTCTCCATAAAAATTTCACATCTTTTGAATCTGTTCTAAACTTTCAGCAATTCTTCTCGGATTTGTGTTTGGGAACCCAATCCTGAGCACTGATTGAGAAAATTAGACAAAATTATACACCTTAACGGTGCAAGCACAGGCCAATCAGTTTTGATTTTGAATTAAAGACTGACATCTGCCAGAGCAATTTTTTCGAGACAAAGATGCCTGTCTACTATAAAATTTCATCATGACAAATAACATTGGCATTTACAATCAAAAATATTTGAAAATGTACTTCTGGATTTGTTTCTGAAAGGTTTGCAAATAATCAGATCACTTCAAAAATGCATCATTGTGTATATAAATCCTTTGGATCATAAAATGTTGAAGTATTAGTTTTCCACTTTTCTTAATTTATAGCCTAGTAGTAACCAGAAAAAAAAGGAAAAAGGAAGTAAAATCCCTCAAAAACGATGTAAAGCTGGGTTCAACAGCAAAGGTTATTGCAAAAGCCAACCCTTTTGCAAAACTCAGATTTTCAAACAAAGCACTGTAAGTACAGTGGGGCAGTACTTTCCTTGCCTTCCCTTATAGTGTGGAATACCATAGCAATGGACTTCAATTGGAGTATCAAAAGTAGTGATTTTAAACTCATCTGCATATTCTTTACTAGTACAGGGGCCACGGTGGCAGAGTGGTAACTCTCTCGCCTCCCACCTCTGAGGCTGGGGTTCGATCCCCGTCACAGCCTCAAGTGGGAAAGCTGGTAGTTGCTCGCCGTTGGTCAGCAGTTTGCAGTACAGAACCCTAACAAACTATATGTACTGGTTTCCTCTGCCCTTCCAACTACCCATCATGATATGACCTGTACAGTGTTGAAAGCGACGTAAAACCCCAAATAAATAAATTTAAAAAATCTTTACTAGTGCAGCATTCAAACCCTGCTTTACATTATACTTACTTGGATAATTAATTCCATTTGGGAGAATACATACCAGTACATACTACTAATACAGTACAATTTAGCTTTAAATATTCTGTTTATTTGGGTTATATATTAATCTTTTGTTTTTGTAAAACTAAACATTTAAAAATATATTGCCACAAAAATCTAAGAAATTCAAACTTACTACAATATTTAAAACATACATGGAAATACATTCAAGAACTTACATTTACATATATTTATATGCATTTTTAAGCAAAGCAAAATACTGAGAAATGCCATAAAATAATAAATAAGTTTGCAAAATAAATATTTAAAATACACAAATCTCTATATTCTGTCCATTTTCCACAGCTTCTATATGGTGGAAGTAATCTGTGAGCACAACCCTGAAACCAACAGATCTGTCCTGCAGTTTCTCAATGAGGTAACGTAGATTGAAGATCTGCCCATCAGGATTGAAATACAGGTGCCAAGGTAAATACATGAATTTATAATCTACATCCAATAATCCCACAAAAGTTTAATCCTTTGGGATTGTGGTACAGGCTATCTCCACCTCTGAGACATCCCATGGCAATGTGTTTATCATCAAAGGCAGTTATTGCTTGAGGTACTTTTGATCTCTTTTGATTTGGTGTCAAACCTCAATTACCTTCTAGTAATCATTGCTAGTGGGACAAATAAGCATTTCGTCATGATTTTCCTTAATTATGGCATCTCATACCTCAAGGATGAACCTAGGTGATCAATGGCCAGCCAACTATGAAACCGAACTAGAGCAGTTGAAACTTTCTCCAAAAGACAGGTATCACAAAGTGATGGCCATCTTGATCCATTTATCAAGTTCTTGAAACAAGGTGTCTTCTCTCTGCAGCTGTAGATTCAATCTCAGCACCAGTTCAGTAAACAACTCTGAAGATATCCTTATGACGTTTTTACTAGAAAACTGGTCTTGGTTCTGTAGCTGAGACATTGAAATATCTCCAGTCTCATGGTCTCACACACTCCATAACCCAATATAAGCTCCTTTATGCCCCTGTTCCAGTAAAGGACTAAGCCTTGATCCTGTCTGCGACCCTTAATCATGGACAGTTGGTGAAAAAAAGGTAAAATGAGCGGGAATACTGAATCAGTATTGAAGCCTGGGATTAAGTACAGATCGATCTCAGGAAGCCTGAGGAGGCCCCAAACAGTCCCGACTGTTCTGCGACTAAGAACCGAATAAGCCAGTTTTCTGGTCAGTCTGAAGCACGATCTTGACGTATACATACCGACTGGAGGTCCTGAGGACTCCTCAGTCTTCCCTAGACCAATGTGACCAATTCTTGTTTTGCAGAACAACTGGATTTTTTGGGTATATATATAAATTCCACAATCTAAGCATCATTACTTTTCTAGGAAGACAGCAGGATGCCACGTTTTAATGGAAGACAGCTTCAGCAACAATTTAGGGCTTTTTTAGTGTTTATTCAGTTACATATAATCATGTATTTGCTATTTATACATCGACCACAGCAACCACCACCAGCACCTCCACCCCCACCCCCAGCCAGACAGAGACATAGAATAAGGCACAACATGTGGGTCAGGCCATGGTTACTACAGAGTGAGAAGAGGGGGCCTACCACAACATAATGGCTGAACTGTATGCCACAGACATTCCAGGATTCACCAATTACATGAGGATGACCCCAGAATTCTTTGAAATGATAAAGACCAGACTGGAACCACGTCTAGCAAGGCAGGCCACCAACTACAGAACTCCAATCAGTGTTGGGGAAAAGTTAGCCCTTACCATCATATATCTGGCCACTGGAGAGTCATACACATCATTATCCTGTAAGTTCAGGGTTGGCAGATCCACCATTTCCAAGTTTCTACCAGAGGTCTACAGGGCCATCTAGGATGAGTTCACCAGAGAGTACCTCAGATGTGCTACTACTCCAGATGAGTGGAAAGAACTGGAAAGGGAATCCAGGATCAGGTGAAATGTTCCCCATTGATGGCAAGCATGTGGCCCTAAAGAAACCCAAGAACACTGGAACCCTGTACCACAAGTATAAGTGATTCTTTTCAGTAGTAATGTTGGCCTTGGTTGATGGACAGTACAAATTCAGATGGGTGTATGCAGGTACAGCTAGATCTTGCTCAGATGCCCAGATATTTAATGCCTGTCAACTGAAGAGGAAGATTGATGGCAGCATAGGGTTCCCTTACCCAGCACCTATAACCCAGGGTGGTTGAGATGTCCCTTACTTCATCCTGGCAGATGATGCGTTTGCTCTGAAGACCTGGCTGATGAAATCCTATGGCAAAAGAATGAGAGGAGAGGATTGCCAGCTACCGAATATCAAGGGGCAGGAGAGTTGTTGAGAATGCTTTTGGCATCATGGTTTCAAGATTTAGAGTGATGATGACCACTATTGAACTACCCCCAGAAACAGTGAGGGAAGTGGCCTTGACCAGTGTGGTTCTGCACAACATACTGAGAAGCCAGTTGGTGGGTGGGTGATAGCCTGATATCTTTAACTCTATGGATGGTGCCAGTGTTGGACTTTTTTCATTGCAAATCCCATGGATTTTAGGCTACAGATGGGCAGATTATTGGCGATACTTGGACTTCATTTATCAATTTTTTCTCTTTGGGGGCTTCTTTTGTTAAGTGTATTACCATGGGTTATTTCTTTATTTGGGGAGGGGAATATGAATATGAGCAACATGTAGCTGAATAATTGTTTTTGGAATATTTGGGTGGCTCTGAATAGGGCCTAGGCAGATCAAAGACCCACCCTGACTGGATGGCTACTGAGGAGGCTGCTGCTGTTGAGGCGGTGCTGTTGTGGTGATAGTGTAGAGCTGCTGCTGCTGCTGCTGAGGCTGTTCAATGATCTGTGTTGATGTCAGATGTGGTAGCTGGCTTAGTATTCCACTTAAGTTGTGTCTATTGCCCTCATCCTGTACTGTGACCACTAATGGAGGGTTTCCAAAACCAATGAGGCTGGGTGTGTAGTAGACGTAACTGCTGCTAGCTGTTGCTTGGGTGGAACCAGATGCCTGTTGAGTGGTTCCTGGCAGTATCCCGACCCTCTGAGACTCTGTGGTAATAGTGGCTGATCTCCTGGGTAGTGGTTGACATCTCTTTATGGCTTCAATGTCTCTAAAAATCCTGCCCTTGAGGTCCTCGAACTCCTCTTGTGTCATCTTTTCAGCCTCTGATGCCACGTAGTCAAAGAAGGGCTGCCTGTCTGACTTCTGCTGCAGGAAACCTGAGATCAATGTCCTCATCTGGTCAAAGTGCTCAAGTATCTTGGAGTCTGTTGAAACTGGTGTAGATGTAAATATTGGTTGACTCCTACTCTCCCTCAGGACACTGGTCTCTAGATGTTCTGTATCAGTAGTAGATCCACAAGATTCGTCCTGTTTGCTGGTGTTTGGACTGGCCTCGAACACAGAGCTTCTGCTGCCCCCCTTCCATCTGATGTGAGTTTGAAGAAAAACCATCTGCTGGTAGACCCACTACTGTCTCTTGGTCATCTCTCTTGGGGCTTGGCCAGACTGTTGCTTGGAGAGCTTGCCATAACGAGTTCCCTGGGATTCAAACCACCTTCTGACATCAAAGGGCTGGAGCTTCAGTTCTGCAGAGATTTCTGCCCAGAGAGCCTCTCTCCTTTGCCTGTTGTGGAAATGTGCATTCTCCTTGTCATACAGCTCTGGGTGCTCCTTCACAAACCCCACAATGGCATTTTCTTGGCTGTCAGTGAATGTAGCACAGACCCTGGCTCTCTTGGCTGCTGAGTGGCACTCTGAATCTTCCTCACACCTCTCATCTTCTTCGCAAGCTTCCTCAGTAACTTCTGAACCTTTCTATGTCTCCTCTATCCCCTCCAATGTCCTCTCCTCTGTCTTTTCCTCTGTCATCTCCTCCAACTCTCCAACTTCCTTCTCCCTCTCCTCTTGCCTCTCATCCATCTTCTTTCCTCTCTTCCCTCCTTTCTATTTCCTCATAACTCCAGTCAATATAAAAAAAAGTAAAAAAAAATAAAATGTGTCGCCTAACTGTAAAATTTGCCTAAGTTAAAGTATATTATAAGATATTTTAAAAAATGAAAACCACTAAAAACAATGACACATTTCTCTCAGTAGTCAACCAATCAGTAACAATGAGAATGTGTGTGCGGCCGCTTTTATAGTCCCATACCCCCCTTGCCTCGTCTTAATTTCCTACACATGGAAAATAGTCGGTTCTTAATCGGTACTTAGTCCCAAGCCTCCTGGGGTGTCCTCAGACCATTGCAGACTAAATTTGTGTGGTCCCAGGTGGCCTGAAGAGGCAGGCTTGGATTTTTTTTGGCTGGCTTCTCTTAATCGGGACTTAGTCCCAGACGTAGATATTTTAGTCACAGGACATCTCAGACAGTCTCACGCATCCAGGGACTAATGAAACTGATTCCTTTTCACACACATGAAATTCACACGCATCTTTTATGAGTCAGGGACTAACAACAGGCTTCCTGGGACTGGACATTTTGTTGACGTTGGGAAATATGAATCGGTTTAAGTCATGAGAAATATCAAACATGTTCCATTTCTCTCACGGCCCCAACCGACAACTACCGACCCTTACAGAATGCCTGGGACTAAGCAATTTTTTTAAACCGGCTCCCAAAAAACCTTATTTGGGAGCCTTAGTCTTGTGGTGGAACACCCACATTATCTTGGAGCTTATTTGCATCTAGATCACATTAACAGATCTTCCATCCATTATAACTGTCCATTGACTTGTAGAAACTGTGCATTGATATGTAGCAGGAGGTGATTTCGCTAAAGCTAAAGTGTTCAACCTCAAAATAGTCAATGAATTTGACCTTTTGAATCTGTTACCTCATATATGGTCCCTTAACAGAATATTTTCGATTTTTTTACTTTGGAACCTGATTTTTTTCATAATCTCACTTTTATAGATTACATAGGGGTTGATAAGTTTTATAAATCCATCATCTGTATCTGAAAGTGCTCATATTTTAATGTGGGTCCAAACACAAAATCAATTCAATTATAGAATGAATGTCCCATGAGTGATATATGTGCTTCTGACAGAGTTTAATATCTTGGACAAGATTAATGCAAGTAAAATTCAATAATTTATTAATGATTTAGTTTAATTTTATGTTGTTATTGTTTCTGTGAATTAGCAACAAACCTTGCAATTCAATGTTTCCTTTTCCTGTGAAAATTTCAACCAATAATTTTACTCATCATTAGGTTTTATTGAAAAGAAAGGACCATATTTTTTGTTTCATTTCCTTGAAAAGATATTTTCTGTCATGAAATATTATTATCTTGATTGCCACCTAGTTACACAAAGCACTTTTGAGTTAGATGTTTTTATTAAAAAAATTTTTACTTTAACCTTACCTTCAAAATTCCTGAGGTTTTCCCTTGTATTGGTGAGCTCAGTATTCAATCTAACAAGTATTTCTGCAGTGCACTGTTTGGGTTCTTGCAGATATATTTGATGGGCCAGATAGAATATATACAATAAAAGCCCAATCCGGCTAGCAATGTACAGAAACAACAAAAACACTAAATGTGGCCTCATCCTTGCTCTCTCTTGTCTTGTCCAGCTAAAGTACAAATGAATACAGCTCTGTATGTATGTGGATAGTTGTAGGTTTAGTAAATGTAGACATGTCTACTATTCCTACGCAGAAAGCAAAAAATATCCCTGATTTTAATATGACTTCACCTAGCCTAGATAAGACACTTATATGTTAAAAACAACTATAATATATTTATTCATTTTTGTATACAACTTTGTAAGTAAGTGTACACCGTCCATAAACATACATTGGGAGTATTTAAGAACAGTAAACATCAACTGACAAGCATCACCAAAGAATTATGAATAGTTATGGCTTGATGAGATTAAACATGTTTTTATTATTAGAGACATAAATAAATAAGGGCTCAAAACTTGATAGTATTGATAAAGGTAGGCAAAAATGTACATGTGGAGCTACAGTGGAATGACTTATGGCCCCTTAGAAAGCAAGTCTAGAATAAGCATAACAGGAGAACTGAGGCTAGTTTTGTAAAATGGAAAATGTGCACTGTAATAACAGTAATAACAGTAATAAAATACTCCCTCAGGTTCTGGGTTAAAGTTGTCACCATGTGCTTAAGTTAGTTTGTACAGTAAAAGAAATACCATTCAGTACATGATATAATATAGTGATAAATACAAAGTTTGAAACCCTGAGCTGGTGTTCTGAAAACCTTGTGATAGTCGTTAGTTAGACTGTGCGTACACTAATATATAACATCATAAAGTGCAAGACACAGTGGCAATATACTAAGCCTTGTCAGTCAGAGGTGGTGTCTGGAAATTCTTAGGTTGACATTAGGTTACACAGACTGTACAGTATAATCTAATATTTTCAATTTCATGACAGGTGCTAAGATAGTAACTGTATAGGTCTGAGGTCTTAATTTTAGCAGTCTGTCATGCATGAAGAAGTAACTTAAACCACTTGACATACCACAGCCGTACATATTAGTTTTGTATCAATGAATTCATATATATGTGTTGGTGTTAAGGTAGATTGTCTGTACATTAATATCTAAAAACATATAGTATACCTTTAATAGCAAGATACAGTGGTAATATAGTGGCCCTGTATACTGAGGGGATTGGCTCAAATCATTTTGCTTGTCTTACAGTGTTACAACTTGTATTGAAATACCTAATACCTTCCATTGAATGATATGGCACGGAGCAAGATAATAAATATTGCAGTACTCCTGAGGGGATGCATTCAGATTTTTGTTGGCTTTAATGTTAGGAAGCCTGTACACTAGCATATAATTTTAAAATAAACAGCTACATGAGCCAGTGGTAACATACTACTCCTGTAGACCTGGGGTTGTGGGTTCAAACCCTTTGGCTGGGCTCTTGTTTCACAGTTTGAACCCATGCATAGTAACTTCCATTAAATCTAATGACAGAGTGGTATGGTGATAGCCTTTTAGCGCATAGGTGTTGGTAAAAATCCATTTGCTAATATGATATTAGACAATCTGAAGCTTAATAAAAATACACTGTGTTACAAAACACAACATGTTGGGAGATACTAATTTGGTTTGTTTATGATCATATTCTGGCCTTAAAGTAAACAGCCTGTACATTAATATACATTACCCTAAACAGTAAGACAGAGTGGTAACATACTAGTCATATGGTACTGACATTGTGGGTCCAGATCATTGTAATGATAGTTAGACAGTCTAGACTAAAATCTGATACCTTCAACAAAAAGACACAATGGCTAATTATTAGTCATGTGGTCCAGATGTTGGTACATATACTTGGAAAGGCTAATTTTTCATAAACTATTGAAGAAAAACAAAAATTAAAAAGCATGGCTGTTATACATGATAAGTAGAGTCATTACTGGGAAAAGATTAGTTTTTGTGTGAGTCATAAACTTAATGTTTCAGGACCACATTACCTTCTGAAATATTTAAGTTTTTTTTAAGTCAGCTGTAATTCCTCATTTTTCACTTCCCTCTTGTGTATTTTAAAAATAAAAAATCACAAAATATTTTAAACATTAATTAAATTTCAACATTGCTAAACAACTTGTTTTTTACTTGTAGATGTAAATTACCAAAATCTGCATGTTGTTAGCCAACAGAGTATAATAACCTCTCTTATATTTTCCTCTATCAAGGTTTAAATTTTAGTGGCATAAACTTTTATATCTGTGTGTCTATTTCTCTGTTCAGGAAAGATTTTCCGAAGGTTTGGGGTAATTTTGATCAAACTTCAAACAAATGTAGACAATTGCAAACATGACAGGTGATTAGATTTTGGTGTTAATCCAGATCACCATCTGTACCTAGGAAATTTGAAAGGATTTTTAACCATTCAACACATAAGCAGTATTGGAGATTGGATCTTTGGCAGAGGTATGCACTATCCAAGTACTGAAATTGCAATGATTATTATCTAAACTATATATTTGCTTTCACTTGTGGTTATGCATGTCAGTGGTTTGTAAATATCAAGCATTGATAGATGTTAAAACATAATTTTTCCTGTTCTGTTCATACTTTCCTGATAAGACACTCCTATGTGGAAATATGTCTTTGAAGTATACAGCACATTCCGTTTTGGGCAATGAATATATACAATATAACTTGAGAGAGAAGCAGAATTTCACTGTTTTTCTGTATGCCAAATATTCTAGTACTTAATACCATATGTTTGAGAATACTTGGACAGTGCTAAAGCTTAATGTATGTATGTGTGAATTAGTTTTGATCGCACTTCTAAAGTTTAATGTTCTAATTTTGTTTTGGTCCTAGATTTTCCATCTACATTATTATTCCATAACTACATATTTTAACCTACTTTTAGTATGTACTTTGAACTAAATAAACAAACAGAAAGAATCTATCAGAAAGAATATATCCAAGTTGTGAATAACATATTATCTGGTGTACTCTAATGCCATCTTTCTCAGTGAGAATATCATCTGTTCCATGGAATTTAATCAACATTATATCAGAAACAATAAAATTGAGAAGTGAGAACTCTGAATTGCAAATTCTATGTTACATAATGCACATTACATTAAGCAAACATTTGCTCAAATTCAAACCCATCTGTACCAATAAGCTGTGTACAACTATAACTAAAGCTATATACTACCAAAATCAGAAAAGTGTGAACTATGAATTACTGACTGTTCATTGATTTACATAGGGTATAATAACCTTGCCTCCATTAAACAGTCCAAAACTCAAACTGACACAATATACATGACAAGTGTGAACTCAGAACCACTAAAGTTATTTTATATTATGAGCTATACAGTCAAAACTGGATACCAAACAATAAAACAACTCTGACTTATTAAGTAAATAATATAAGCCATGGTGTAGCCCATGCTTTTTCAAGCTTAATAACGTCAATATTACATTGGATATGATATACCAGAAAAGTGTGAATCACACATTACCTTCTGCATCATAAACTTGTCTTTCCTTTATGTCATTATCAACCATTCCAATAAAATGTGTCAAATATGTCCTAGAATTAATATAATGGAGAAGTGTGAATTGTGCATTAATCTTTATATTATGCCCTTTTTTGTCAATATCATATTTTCTAATTAACTCTGTTGAAAGTTCATAAAGGCCAATGTACCATAGAAGTGAGAACTCTATATTTCACAATGAATCAATGACTGGGTGTCTGATCAGAGTCTTGTGAATGCAAAGATTGTCATGCATAGCTTTCCAAAAAGATAGGTTTACCAACCTTAAAGATCTACTTAACATACAAAAGATAGGCTTAAAAGATTGGAAAGATTGCTTTGTAACTGTTCAGACTGGTTTAAGATTGCTGTAAGATAAAACTGATGACCTTAATAAGTGAAAAGAGAGATGACTTGAGGAATGTAAAAAAACTGATAAAAATTGGGAGCAATATGCGATAACTTAAACATTTTGATATTTTGGTAGACTGGGCCTAATGGATTTAAAATTCATCCATTTTTAAAACTTTTTGGAATTACAGTAACTTCCATGCACAATGTTCTTACAATCACTTTAAGAGTGTTGCAATTGTAAAGGTCTACCTCCCAAATTGACAAATTAGTGGGTTGTAAAGTTATCGTAAAATGCCATCAAAATTATTACCAAAACTGGTATTATGGCATTTAAAAATCAATCATTTTTTTCATACTTATTCTTAAAGCAAACCACACTATAACATCTGTTCCACTGTCGCCAGTTTGTCTCCTGACTGCCCTTAGGGCAACCCCTACTTGTTGCACTACTTAGGTTTTAAGCCAAGAAAGTTAGGAACATCATCATCGTGATTCTGGATATTAGATGAAAATATTTAAGAACTAGATATCAAGGCTTCTTCTACTTTTTCAGTTTTTATCCTTATGGCTGCAACTCAAGGTTTAAATTGACTTGGTGTTGTGATCATTCTTTCAAGTGCAACTTGTTAAAAATATGGCCCACTTTACATTCTTTTAAATTAAAAAAGATATAGGGAGTCTCATACATGGGAATGATTTTAGATTGTTTATATACCACTGTCAATACATGATTGTAAATGAAAATGTATACAAGTGTGACCCATGCATAATAGGATGGTCATTAAATCTATGATTCCCAAACATCAATCACCAAATATTTGTTTAAAAATAATATTATTTTCTAACCTAACTCAGGCAGCATTACACAAGATATGACAGTCTGGAACTGTGAAATGTCAGTAAACTGACAAAGTACAGCAAGCGCTTTTCTCAAACATTCCAGAAAGGAGCTCTTATTTAGTTCATGTACTTAAATGTAGTTGGCTTTGCTTTAGGCTCAAGTTTATAAATTGGTGAAAATACAGTTTCAATGATATTTGTGGATATGCAGACAAAAAGGATATTTTTTTTAAATCAGCCACTGCCTTAAACAGTGATCTTGCTTTGCATAATATAAACAATTGTTTTAATTATATCAAAACTTAATAAAGCTTCATGCAAAGTTGAGCTGTAAGTAAGGCCATTGATGCAGGCCTTCTGATACAAGTCAGATGGCAGTGGGGGGAAACAGGTTGTGTATCACAAACTTGCAGACATCTGTTTGGTAAAGATAACAAATAAAAAGTTTATCAAATGTCTGCAGTAAATGTTCAGGAAGTTTGTAAAACAAGCCTGTGTCACTCCTGGTAAATTAAAAAGTTTTTCCACATAATATACCTTCCTGAATATATCAGAATTTTCCTGTACATGTTCCAATGCAGGATATAAATATTATAAAGCTCCTATTTAAATCAATTACACAAATACAAAATTGGGTTGTTCCATTACTTTGATCTGATGATGAAAATAGCTGCCAATTCAGATTATCCATGGACTGCCTTTTTTCTCTGCAATTTAGGGCACAGTGGGTGGGTTACAGGAAAGGATGATGATGGATTTGTGATCTTGTGCCGGTCACATTTTGGGGTTTATTACCAATATATTATGTTCCTGATATGATTAGATATAAGGTCCTGATACACTCTATATTTTATATGATGACATACAATCCCTTTCACGAAATGGACAATTTCACATTTGGGTCATAACATATATACAATGGAAAAGATGCAATATACAATCCTGAAAGATTGTAAAGATTGCCTAATGACATCTTCTCAATGCCCCTGCTGTTTTCCCAGATTTCTTCACAATCCACCATGAACCCGTGTATATAAGTGCGACTAGTCAAGGCAGATCCATCAACCTTTTTAACTGATATGGATCAAATAATAAATTACCTGCTTCAAATAAAAGCAGAATTTTTGAGACTGTTCTTGACAAGATGCTTGATGAGATTTAGACAGAGTTGTACCAAGAAGGAGTAGAAGGGCTATTGGGTTGGATATTGGGTGTACAAATCATGAGCGTTAAAGGGAGTCTACCAAGTGTCATTGTCCACGGCAAGAGGTAATGCCCATTACAGTCCTACACACAAGGTGCAACCCAAAATCTCCCTCTCTCCTTGGTGCTGCAAAATAATTTTTTTCAGCCTTAACTTGATTCGAGAAACCACAAAGCACATGAACTTGAAATCAGTGTTCAACTTAAGCTAGTTGTGGGGATTGGGCATGTTCAAAAACCACTGATCCAGCAGGGTCTCTTGTGTAAACAAAAGTAATATCATTTACTACTGTACACACATTCTGCTATTTAAGGGATTTGGGACACTGTTCAAACATTTTAGTAAAAAAGCTACATAGAATGCATTCATTTTCATTGCAAATTTAAAAGTATAGACAACAGTTTAACTCAAACTAAAATGATAAAATTAATTTTAAAAAATTGCCATGGTAATAATGCATTGTATAAATTATTTATAGACTCTGGAAGACTATAATAATATTACAAGAGCACTAAGAGAGTGCATACATCAGCCAAGGCACATAATAAGCCGAAATTGTGTTAGTTTGATGCAGTGTATTCCTGATTGAAGTACCATGAAAATATTGGAGCAATAAGATGGGAGATATAAGATCAAAGCAGAAGTTAAATCTGTTAACAAACAGAGAAATAGACAGACGGAGAAACAGTCAAGGAAATTATACCTCCTTGGCAGTAGTGAATTAAATGCATAATTTAAAAGGTATGATTTTTTAAAAAGACTCACTGAAAAGTACATGGGTAAATCTATATTTTGATATTTTCTGTATGTAGGCAGTGATTCGGATGAGTTTCAAAATTTAATGGCATCTAAGTTAGACCAAGACCCATTTTCTGATTTCTTTCATGAAGATAGCTAGAGTAGTATTTGTATATATCTGAAAAAGGACACTTATAATTATACAAAGTAAATAGGGAAATCTAGATGATTTTTGTACCCAGACAGTGATCCACATCACTATCAAAATTTACTGGGATCTAAGTTGAACCAACACCCATCTTCTATTTTTTTCAGGAAGATACAACTAATAGTATTCTGCCAATGAATAGACAGTCAAAGAAATGGTCATGAAAGTAATACTTGCTTTGTAGAGGCAAAATGGCTAGAGTATCTAACTAGAACATACAAAAGAATGAAGGATCTGATAGCACTCCCAGATTTTAAATTACCAGGGAGAGGAATAATTGGCTTCCAAACATTACCAAACATTAAGATTTGTATTTATGAATGCCCAAATTAAAAGGATTGACTTTCCAAATGGCGAACTTTTATAATCATACTTATTGAGGAGGTGTATTGCCATAGTGAAAGAGGTGTTTTAGATATCCATGTTTTCAAACTGCATATCTATACACTTATTTTCTGAATAAATTGTTATTTTGTTAGACCCCTGTTCCACATGACCAAGTACCAATGCTTGCAATATTTAATTAATGTAAGAAGCAAAAGATTAATGTTAATTTTCCTTAACTTTTGTATCCAGTTTAAATTAATTAAGACAAGTTGTGCAATTGGTATCAATGTTTAAAAAGGTCCTCTGCAACTATGGTGTATTTTCACAAAGTATACACTGGAATATAGATAAGGGGCAGTATTAACTATTTATTGTTTCCATTGGATGCATCTGGTGAATACTGTGATTAGTGTTTGCTACGCCACAGCCTTCGCCGCACATAGAGATTCTCAACATTGACACTCTCAGCAGAAAACTACACCAGCTAGCTTCATCACATTTGCTAGATATAGGAAATCATGGACCAGGAATCTCCTGATTTGTTCAGATTTGACCTTTGACCTGTCCTTCAAGGTCATATGAGGGTAGCCGAAGTCAATTTTGCAATGTGAAAACAACCTATAGAAAATCATGGGCTAGGAATTTTCTAGTGTTTTCGATTTGACCTTGCGACCCTCCTTCAAGGTCACACGAGGATAGCCAAACTTAAAAGTGCTTATAATTCACTTATTATTCCTGCTAGAATTTTTGGGATGTGAAACCAACATATAGGAAATCAAGGGCTGGAAATCTGATATGGTTTGATTTGGCCTTTGACCCCTCTTTCAAGGTCAAATGGTGGTTCACTGACTTCAGTGAATTGTGTTTCCTATGGACTTGCCGACTGGCACCAGTTACAAAGCAACCCAGTCCAGGTGGTATTGTACCACCCTGTCCAGTTTCAAACCTGAATGTTAAAAGGCAGGTACAAGGACACAGCAACGTATTTCAATTTCAAAAGCAACCTAGCCAAGGTGGTGTCCTATCACTAGGGCAGGGTTGGTAACACCAGTATCTCAGTATTAAGACCAATTCACTTGAATACTGTGACAACATTTTACAATCGGTATTTCACATGTCACTATAATATTGTGAGAAAATGTAAAATGCTGGAAACAAATGTCAAATCTGAAGTTATAACATTTATCTCATATTTTTGTATATTGTAGTACTTTTATAGAAATTTCTTTCGGAAGCACTGAAGTGTTTTGTTTTCACAAATTTTACTTTCTGTAATGGGCATGTTTGATGGGGATATGCTAGAATGCAATATCTTTGGTATCACAGATTCGGTATGGTTTCACACTTCCGAGATACCGGAAAGGAAAATCTGTTACCAACAATGCCCTACCTATCACCCTATCAAATTCAAAGTGGTTAGCATTAGAGTATGGATAACCAAAATGTTAGCAGACACATGAACAAGCTTATGGACCCACTGGCACCAATTTTGAAAGCAACCAAGCCCAGGTAGTGTCTTACCACAATCAAATTTAGAATTGATCATCTGAGGTGTCCATCTGTTAAAGTCAGGAAACCAAAAAATTAAAAGACAAATGGGCACACCAACTGGCATTTATTTTGAAATAGGCTAGCCCAGGTGGTGTCCTATCAGGTGTAAGAGTGTGGAAACCAAAATGTTGATAGATGGACATGCTGACAAACAGATGGACAAATATCAGAAACATCAATTTTATCGGTAAACAACCTGTACTAAAAAGATCTAACCTGTTCTGTCTAGAGGAAATTATTTCATAAAGTATGACCGAGATAAACACACACATAAAAAACATATGACCTTTCTAATTTTACTGACAAATTAACTAGCGAAAAAGAAATAAAAGATGGATGTAGAGAGGGAATATCCAGATAAGAATATTGGCTGTTTGTTATGATATCACACACAGTACAGTTTGTTCATCCTACCTGCTGGAGCTGCATGCAGAAAAAGGTTGCAGTTTACTACTCACAATGTAACTAGTTCTTAGTTTAAGGAGAGAAAAGTGGGAATTCACTGCAGTGGGAAATTCACTGTCTGTGTGAGAGCAGTTCTCTTCACCCTGTGTGTAGGACTGAATATGTTTTTTATTTATAAGATAATGCTGAAAACCCATCACCATGAGTCTCAATTATATTAATGTGTTGAATATTGGGTGCACAACTCTATGGTTTGATCTATTTTCTAAAATACAGACTCTAAGCTGCATCACACCAAAAAGATTACAAGACTGTTCTTAACACACTGAAAGGGGCCATGGTGGCAGAGTGGTAACACTCTCGCCTCCCACCTCTGGGGCCGGGGTTCGATCCCCGTCACAGCCTCAAGTGGGAAAGCTGGCAGTTGCTTGCCGTTGGTCGGCAGTTTACAGTACAGAACCCTAACGAACTATATGTACTGGTTTCCTCTGCCCTTCCAACTACCCATCATGATATAACCTATACAGTGTTGAAAGCAACGTAAAACCCAAATAAATAAAATTAACACACTGAAGTTGACATAGATTTAGAGCAGACAGACCTCTGAAGAGAGAGTCACAGCAGTCAAGACGACCAGAGCATTGGCAGCCATAAGAGCACCTTCATGTGTCAGATGTCCTCTGAGTCTCTTAAAATCCCTGACATGAGCATAGCAAGCCTTGTAGACCTCCATAACATGGCAAGAGAATGAAACATTGGAATAAAAAAAGACACCAAGCTTCCTAACTGGTGGTAGTGATGACTTATATATTCCTTAACAATAAAAGTAGGCCTAACAAACCATGGGTCTAACCAACATGATTTAGTGGATGACATCACGATAAGTATTCTAATTTCCTTGTGATAAACTTGTTTAGAGCAGCTAAATTTAGGCACATCAGATGGACGAAGGAGGGTGAATGAGTCACTAGAAGAAAATAAGTTTCTGATCAGCAAAGCTTTTCTTAGATTCATGAGAAGGGAGTACTGTTTCAGGACATGAGTATAATGCAGAGCGCAAGACCTGTCATAGCTTCTTAGAGTCATTAGCATTTTCTCAGATTTCTAAAGTAATTGGCCTAGTCTTTGTTGACCAATGAATTACACTGAGCAATCTGTCGATGAAGTCTAGCTCGATTTTAGTTCTTGTATTCAAAGAAATAATACAGGGAAAGGAAAACAAGGCAAGAAATTAACCAACTATATAATTATTATGTGTAGTATGCTCCTCTATGGATAAACACTGGAAACTTATCCTAAGATTTCTCAAAAATAAAATTGTCTAATTAAATAACAACCCTAAGTGATTTTAAAATGCATGTAAAATGCTCAATAATTGAACAATTTTAATCAGACCATCACCAAATTATTCACTCTCACATACAGAATGCTCAATTAGAGATAATTAAACTGGAAACGTAAAAAAACATAAGATATCTTATAACAAGATATTGAAAAGCAACACTCTTGGTAAAAATTGCCAAGTTAAGTAACACTAATGAATAAAATGCTGCATTAAATTGATTGTTGAATGCTCGATAAATAAGTAATTTTCGTAGGATTGCCACCAAATTGATTTTCAGTACTTGTAGTATGCTAATCTGTAACTATTTAAGGCAGAAACTTGCCATAGGATATCTTAAAATTGAGACATTAAACCGCAACATCCATCGAAACAAAATGCCCAATTCAATAGCATTGAGTAAATGAAAGACTGTGTTAAAATTCCAATAAAATAAGCAATGTGTGCTCAGTTTTAACCAAAGAAACAAAGAAGAAACAAAATGTTTATTATTCAGTGCAGGTTAATTGTTTAAAGATTTGTTTATATGTTTATTTGGGGTTTTACGTCGCTTTCAACACTGTACAGGTCATATCACGACGTGTAGTTGGAAGGGCAGAGGAAACCAGTACATATAGTTCGCCAGGGTTCTGTACTGTAAACTGTCGACCAATGGCAAGCAACTACTAGCTTTCCCACTTACAGCCATGATGGGGATCGAACCCCGGCCGCAGAGGTGGGAGGCAAGAGTGTTACCACTCTGCCACCGTGGCCCCCCAATTGTTTAAAGATAACTTAATTGTAAATTATCCATAATATATTTTCAAATTAAGATATGAACAGAAACACAGAAAAAATCCAAGAATTTATTCCACGGCTCAAGCATGTTCATTGACACATCTGTATCTGGTTAGAACATGTATATTGGGTTATTGTTAGGCAATTTTCCGTTTCTGTCATGGAGTGCAGAAATAACCTGTACATTGTCTCATTGGCTGGTGTGTTAAGTAGGTCAAGAATTTACAGTTTGGATTCAGATCCTACTTTTTTCAGTGTCTTTTATACATCTCCAATAATGATGTGTATTTTTATAATTTAAATACCACCATATTGTTTATGAATTGTGCACAAATTGTCATACTTGTAGTTGATGTTCATGGAAATATATGTTACTTGCTTGGCATGTGGATCACCCGTCCCCAACACAATGAAACATTCCTTGATTTCCAATTACTTGCGGACTCGCCAAAACAGTTACTATTTTTAAAGTCCAAACAAAATATTGAAACATAGGATGTAAGACCAGAAGTACTATACTGTAAATCAACATGAACCCATGACCACAGAATTGAGAGTTAATTGATTTAAATGCAAAATTTAGTAATCACTGGGTCAGTAAGACCGACCTCATGATCTGTAAACACAATCAGTGTACTGGTTGATTATATGTACAAGTTAAGATAGTTTTGTTACAGTTACGTTAAACGAAGTGGCTGGAGTTCGGTAAATCACCACACTCGAGCAGAAATTCTACAGTACGGTAACATTTATTTGCCGTATTCCAGTAAATTAACTAGAGTATGGTTCAAACTGGTATCCTAAATATGTAGTGAAGGAAATATGAGGCCACGATAGGGGTTTCTATGTTTTAGAAATAGAAAATCTATTAATATTTTACAAATAACAATATCAAATGTTAGTACTTGCTCAGTACACACAAAAGATTTGAGAAAATGTGAAGCCACAATCAATTATTTTCTAACAATATTTTACAAACAAGAGTCCAGCAAACCAGCCTATTTTTTGTCTGCAAACGTGATTAATTTAATTAGCCAAAGAAAACAGTTGTTACTAGACCTCATTCGAGACAAATACTTTACTTCTACTGCAACTACTATTGAAGTTTTCTATCAATATTTTACAAATAGAATATCAGATGCTGGTACTTGCACATACACACTTAAGCAAATATGTGGCCACAATTGTGTTTCCAGCCATATTTAACAAACAGAGGACCTATCCAACCAGTCTGTTTTTTTTGTCTGCAAACGTGATTAATTTAATTAGGGTAATTAACCAATGAAAATCATGATTACAGAAACCGCACTCGAGACAAAGTTCTGAAGTGCGGCAATCCGTACTGCAGCATATTTTCTATGGAATGGTTTTACCATACTGCAGCCATGCCCTAAGTTAAAATATCACTTTGTACTTTTTAAATAGGTCTTAAATTGACAAAGAGGGCATCAAACTGACCAAACTAGATAGAGGTTTAAAGGGTAAACTTTCAATAAAATCCAAGTATAAGCACAAACAACCCTAACTATAAACCATTGATGTTAATGGCCAAATATTAAACACAGTACATTAAACCTTACAGCCAAGGGGTATACAGTAACCTGAGAGCGGTCACTGTCATCAGACACTGAGACACTAATCTACATATCCAACATCTCTCATTAAACTGTGAACAGGAAGTAGCAGATATTTTAATTATTTGACGTTGGAACATACAATGCTTGGTTTTCAAAGGTGTTGTTTTCACTTTTTTGGTCTTGACATGGGGTTTCTGATGTAGGCAACTGATTTCACAACCAGTGGGTGTTAGCTTAGTTGGTTTAAACGTGGCTTTCAAGAATTGTATAGGTTATAATTAAAGACAGAGGAACCCAGTACATACTAGTTTGTGAAGTTACTGCACTGTAAATTGTCAGGCATCTGTAAATAATTAATAACTTTCCCACTTGAGAGATTGTTCCACATTAAAACACACAACCTTAGAGTGTTAACCACACCACCAAGCAAACCAAACCAGCAGGAATCATGTCTGAATGAGAAACATATTAATAATTCTTCCATTTTTACATGAATGCTTCAAAATGAGATCATCAGTCATACTGAATACTAAATACCATGATACAGATTCTTCAAACCAAAGTGTATCCAACTATCGAAGCTACCAATTCTCTTTGGATACCAACAACTTCCTATTGAAAAATATACTGTTTATACTTCAGTAATGACCCCACATCTTCTGATGTGTGATGCTTGAAAACCGTTAAGTCTTATTTACTACATTTAAACTGTTATAATCTCTATCTTTGAAACTGGAGGCAAATTTTTGCATCATTTATTAACAATCAGCTTGACTAAACATTGCATTGTATTATGAAAATAGCTCACTTTATGATTAATTTGCTTGAAGTCATACTACCAGCTTGATATTCTTGATATTCAGTTATTTTAAATTGTAATTCAAAGAAAATCAGATTTAAGACATAACATAATGGATTTGTTTCAGAATTTTGCGCAAAATGTTAATGGTCACTTGATGCAGAGTTTTTTTGGGGGGGATCAAATACAAATTGCTGTAATTTTTTTTGACTCGGTGAAGAGTTATGTAGGTCAAGGATAGTCAAAAAGTGTTTGCATGCCATCTTTTGATTGTAGCTTGTCCATTAACAAAAATAGTGTATTTTCATAATTCAAATACAATACTAAAGCCCTTTCTCGGTACCAAATGTACATTTTGCCAATATTGAAGTTTACAAGCCAAAAACTATAAATATATAATTAAATATCTGACAATCGGCACAATTAAATGTCCCTTGCCAATGAGTTACTTGTAGCTTTGGCAACAAAGTCCATGTACTTTGGGCCATGTGGCTGTATCGTTTCACTATATTCAAATCCTTGTATTTGTCATTATTTGTGAAATTTAAAAATTCAACATTTCAAACCTGTTATTATGTGTACATAACTTCAGTTATAGACTACTAACCTGAACAACTGGGCATTTGTCAGAGACTTTTGTGTGATCACACACGACGTTTGTTTACATACAACTTTACAGCAAATTTACACACTAGCTTGTTTCATAGTGTTATCTTGGTGATTTTAAGTGCTGTAATATTGTATCAGGTCCCTTATTATTCATGATGTTACATTATTTGAAAATATCATGTAATATTTCTACAGAAATAGAAATGGTTCTAGAGACAGTGTAAACTAAGATGGTTAAATAAGTAAAGTAGTAGCTCATGGGGCCCATCTACATTTTGCTGATGTCAACCCTAATGTGGGTGTGCCACTGAAGCCTAATGTTACTGTTCCTAACCAACTACAGGGTCACTGAAGTGTGGGAATATGAAGAATGGGGCGGATGTTTAAAGTGCAAGAAAATGTTGTTGTTCTTGTCATGTGATGGGATCCAAATTGAAGCGTCTGTTAATTCAGTGATGGCTGAACTGTTTGGTAGGTTAAGAACAAGCAATCCCCATTTCCACCCCTAGAACTCATTGTAGCTTGTGCTCTCTCAATAAAAGTTAATTTTGCAATTCGAATACCGTATTGTAGGTGTAGGTTGTGCACAGATTGTGGTACTAGTAGTTTATTAATGGAAAGTGTTTTACTGGTCAATATTTTCATTGCTTGTACACTTAATCCCATTTTCATGATTTTCTCATTATTTTAAATTATTTTGATATTTTTAGCAATTATTATTAATAATTCAAAACTGTTGACACTGCAAGTGTCCAGATTTTTTATATTTGCAAAGTCACAGTCCATTCATCCATATTACCAAACAGTTGATTTCCTTCCTTGTGGGTCATGTAATGGTAGCCAAATACCATCCAAATCCAAATGTAGATCAAGAATGGCCCATACACGAATTAATCCCAAATGCCTCCCCTATATCCCCAGTAATGGTGTAAGATGCACATACTAAAGGCTTTTGTGTAATTACATGTAGGTTCCACAGGTGTTCCACTGGAGCCGACCCTACAGCCGACCCTACAACGCTAGCGACGGCTGCAAAAGTCGGGGGTTGGGCATAAAAATCAACAAACAAGGGCAGGAAAATACTGGGTCGGTTGCACCTCCCCAACAGGACGTGATAGATCCAGGCTTGTCTGGATCTAGAAAGTGACCTTCCTCAGGGTCGGGATGTTTTGTACAAGACTGGTCTGAAAACTACCAGCTCAATCCCTAAACCCCTAACAGACAAGCCGTACTGACAAACAGACAAGAACTGGAGAAACCTACAGAATCCCATGACCAGACTTGCAGTAAGTATTGACATTACAGTTTTTGACTAATTTCCGGCAAAAAAGAGGATCAAGTGTCGACCACTAAAGAAATCTTAAACTAGGTCAAGACTGAATATTTGGATCCCATCATGTGACCTAAACATCCAACTTTGCTCTTTTGTTGCGTTAATAATAGTTTCCAGGTTTTTGCTTTAATATTATATATAAGGAATACATCAATGTATATGTATCCTTCAGATTATGAATGAAAAAGCTACCTAATACATGATTTTTTTATTTAAAATGTTATATCATGTGCAAACAAGCAGAGAAAGATGTGATTCTAACAATCTCTCAGATGATATTGAAAATCTTCTGCTTGTTGCTAATTTTTATACTCCAATTTCGAGCTTCTGGGAAGGACCCTTGCAAAATTCCGTCCCTGTGAGCAATTTTCCTACACATTTATAGCAAATAATTTCGAGCTTCTGAGAAATCACATCTTTCTGGACATGAAGGTAAGCACCCTGTAGTTCTGGTCACGTGATGGGATCCAAATATTTACTATTGACCTAGTTACAGATTTGTTGATAGGTACAGACTTGAATCCTCTTTTTCCCAGAAATTGCTAATGGGATTTACAGTGAGAAAAATTATCATGTGATGGGATCCAAATAGTTTTTGCAATTGTCCTTGGCCTAATTTTCTCGATTTGTTGATTGGTCGACACTTGATCCTCTTTTTGCCTAAAAATTTCTTTCCTGAAATAAGCTGGGATTTTATTTTTATTTAACCAAAGAAAAACGCTTTTTCAGGGTTTTTTTTATTAATTATAGCATATATGTGGTACTTCACCTGAAAGTTAAGATCACTTGCACTGTTTGTTTGTCATTCTTGACATAATTTTAACAATATTTTTACCTCACATCATGCTTGAAATGGATTGCGAATGAGCAGTACTTAAGTTACAAAAGACAAGCCGGCTTCATGTTACGACAGACCTGCAAGTAATAAAGATAAGTGTGGAAGGGTTACAGACAAGGCTGTAAGTGTAACCGTCAGGCCCTTAAGTTAACCGATAAGCCAGTTGCTAGGTGGATGAATTTAGGGTCAGATACAAGGGTCGGTAATGGTCATAGAAACAAAAACATGCTACCACCAGTCAGCTCCAATGGAACACCTCTATTAACCAACAGACCAAAATATTATTCATTTCTTAAATGAAAAAAATGACTACATTCAGTAAGGTATATGCCATATGAGATCCGGTTATGTTCTAGATTTAAAAAAAATATGTTGTACACTTAAACTAGTGTTTTAAGGTAAAGTGTAACTTGGCTGATTCAGGGTTTTATATTGATTTACACGTTGTTAAAAGTGTCAAATGTCTTTCATTAATGGGCAATTGTTTCACTCTGTGATTATGGCTATGTACAAAAGTCTTTCTTATACATTTTCAAAGAAACACTTGGTGCTAAATGCTTTTGAAAGCCATTTTCATTTGTGATGTTCCTCAGCAGTATTGCACTCATGCTACATTTATATCCCATTGACAAATATCCCCGCCAAAATTAATGAATAAAGTGACGTAATTAGGATGCAGTACACATTGCCTACGTCACAAGAGAGACAATTCTGATCGGACAAAAACTTGTGAGGAAGAAATACTGTTGTGATACTGAATTTTAACTCTCAACGAAAGGAGAGGGTTATTGTGATCAGTTTTGTTTGTCATTCTGTCTGTGTACCATTTTGCCCGTGTAACGCAAAAACTAACACATCAATGGAGTTTAAAATTTGGTGGACAGATTTTCCTTGGGATTCCTCCAAATCTGGTGGACAGTTTTACTTATTTTCAATTGGGTATGAACAGAAAAATCTGCTTCTGTTTGTCATGTACATCATGACAGGATTTATCTCTTGTGCATTTTTGTCCAATCAGACTTTAAGGCTCTCACCCATAAGCAATGTGTAATTACATCACTTCATTCATTATTTCTATGTGGAAATATTTGTCAAAGTAAAAACAATAATGGAAGGACTATAATATAATGGGAAAACTTCCCAAATTTTATATAAAGTAAAAAATATATCACAAATGAAGATAACAATATTACATGGGTGTGTCTGTGTATTATATTGTTAATCTTCATGAGTGATATATTTTCTCCGTATATGTCTTATGAGAGATGTTTTACTTCTATTATCCACCATTTTGTACAAATATTTGATGATAGAATGTGAAAAGGCTGTCAAAAAGCATATAGGCAACAGTGTAAAACAAACTTTCTAATGATGTATAATACATTTTTGTAGGTAACACTGTTTCCAAGATATTATTGAAAAACCGGAAATTATTCACACTCATTATCCATGGTACGGAGGTGCAGTTGTATACAAATAAAATATATCCCACTCCGTATATTCCGCTATACGTGTCAAATATGTATAGGGGGATATAAAGTATATGAAGTATTGTATTATAGCCAATCGGAAACTATGTTAACCACAAACATGTATTATATATCATTACAAATTTCCTTTTACAGTGCTTCTGCTCATGTTAATTTCATCAAAATCCATACTAAAACTGTGACCAAATGTAAAAGGTAAAGAAAATTCATCTGCTAAGTATGCAGTAAAAATAGTATTGTGCCGCACACATGTGCAATAGCCTTTAACTCTTTAACACCAGCAGCAATTAATTTCAATCTTTTTTGTGGTTATTTATTTGACAGAATGGAACACAAATGAGTGTGAAATGTAGATTTTAGCTGTAATTTTTAATTAAATAGAATAAGTCTATCACATTAGCTAGCACAAGTACTGCTTGCAACTCACAGGTCCGGAGTTTGAATTCAGACCCAACCTGAATTGGTCAAAGTAGGTAATTCCTTGTCGGTAACCAAAGGGTTTGATTCAGTGCAGAATCTTTCACACCAGCTAGTATGCACTGCTTTGCTCTACCCCACAAGCCAGCCATCTTAAACTCAAATAAATAAATGACTAAAGCACTTGAAGAGTGCATATCTCTGCCAAGGCCAAAATAACTTATTCAAAAAGCCTGGATCCTTAATTGGTTGTTAATCATTCCCAAAGTTAAATTAGTTCTTTCTTATATCATGACCCATGTACTGTAACAATTTGGTGTAAATTTGTGGTATTTTTCTGTATTTTTCTGTGTTCAACCGTGACATAACTTCCTTTGGTGTAAATTTGTGTGGTATTTTTCTGTATACAACCGTGGCATAACTTCCTTGGTAAAGCAAATAATCATATATGAAAGTGCCTGACTAAAGATCACGAGCACATAGCCAGCAATGTTAATGTGTACATTTTTAAACAAGTAGAGGTTTGCAATAGCAGAAAATAATAAGACTCACTTGTCTACACAGACACACTTCAACTTGTATGTGTTTTTGTGTCTCTGTATCTGTATTCTAACAGTCTGGTGGATAATATAACTAAAATCCTCTCATTCAACATGTATAAAGCAAACTAATTATCAGAGGGATATTGGCTGATTTTGCGCAATGGCATTTTATACAGATCCTGATGCATAACTTATCTTTCTTGCATTATTTCTAGTTACTTCAGTACATGCAGAGAGTCATCTTTGGTTGTGTGTAGAACCAACAATCTCCATTGGGGGAAGGGGGAGCAACTACAAGACGGCAGGAAAAGTGTAAACTTTTGACAATTTCAAAATTTTCTTGATTTCTCTTCCTAACACACATTTTGCAAACCTTTCCTCATTTTGATTCACATCTACAACCTTTTTACACTGTCAAATGTACAGTTACACTCAGTTTTGCAAGTTATTCTAAGAGCAGAGGCAGGTAATATTGAATGTTCTTAATGACTGTATAGATATATTATTTAGTTTCTAATACATATGTTTTTATGGCAGCCTTACAACCCTAGAATTTTTTCAGTACATAACTATGCTGAGGTGAAGTTTTGTTTACACAAAAGTGGATTGAAGTATATGGCAGAAAAAAAGCCTGGTGGAAAAACTGACTTTGGAAAGAAAGCCTGGTCGAAGAAAAGCCTGATGGAAAGAGTGCCTGGTGTGTTTTGAAAAACATGGGAAAAAGCCTGGTCTTGTTTCCCTATGCATATTAAGATTAATGAAGAATCAGAACTAAAACATTAATTTGTTCCAATCATTTGATTAAGACAAGAAATGCAAAGTAACACTTTATGCATGCTCTACAAACAAGCTTTTATACATTTGATTAAATATTAAACACAAAATACACACATCTTAATTCAGCACTTTGTACATGTGAAGAAAAGCATCATGTTACATTTTTTACGAATAAAAACTGATGATTTCTGTAAATTTAGATGGCTTCTTATAGTTACACTCTCTCTTTAGAATCCCTTTAATGTAAGTTAATAAACACGAGTACAGCTAAAAGGAACAAAATACCTGCTCAGGTTTAGGTCTTGGACAATAGATTAAACCTTTCATAAATGTCTAAGGGAATGAGAGTCTTTCAAGTACCTAATGTGGACATCAGCACAAAGAAATCTGACTAAAACAAGTGGCTGTACATAGTTACAACTAGTAATTATTGATCCTACGATTAGGTTTTCCACTGTTAACCTGGGAAAAAGGATTTAATTTCAAATCTAGAAACCAGATGTTGTAAGGTGATAAAAGAACACCAGAGCACACTGCACATGGACAATTATATTTACTCAGGAATGACCCTTAAACGTAGCAATACCTACTTGTAATTAGAGACATACACATCCAGTATTGTCCTAAGATTCCAACCATAATTGGTCGCTCAGAACAAAATTCATGTTCTTTAGTGATATACTGACATTATTTTAAAACAGCCTCTAAAAAGCATAATAAATTTTACATAATTTTATATTGATAAAAATGACAACAGGCTTTTCTGCATGTTTTCTAAAACAGACCAGGCTGTTTTTTCCACAAGGCTTTCTTTCCACTACCATTTTTTCCCATCAGACATTTTTTCCACCAGTCTTTTTTCTCATGCCAGTTTGATAGACATTAAATATTAGTTCTCGTCATATTGATACATACCTACAGTATTGAATGGAACATTTTATAATGATCATAATGTGTGTGATTATTCATAACTTACACAGAAAATGGAGAAAAATGCAAAACCCAAACTAACATCTATAATAAACTTCTCTCTTTGTGTATTATCAATGACCTGGATATATTGAAATTAACATCCAATTTTGAATATCTAAAATGCTTTATAGTTGTTAGATTATGACACATAGAGCTTGAGTAAATGAAACCATTGCCACAAGGTTTCAAGGCCAACTAACAGTTGGCCAACTGTCCATGTACCCATTTAGATCACCAATTAAAATATTGTCATTCAGCACAAATTATCAATTGTGGGTAATATCGCAATGCAATCACCTTTTAACTGAAGTATGTGGTTTGTTTCTATTTTGTCTGAAAATGCCCATTGTTTACAGAAGGCATGCCTTTAAAAGCCTCTTGCTTATAGGACGATTAGATAATAAAGTTACTTTAACATTTGCAAAAACTTATCAGGGCAGTTCTATTTATGCAAGTGTGGTTACAATAAGTTTATGATTTGAAGAAATATAAAATCCACAATCAAGGGAATAGTTTACCATAGATTTAAGATACGCTTAGGATGTGTTCCCAATGTATAAAAATATTTTCCTGATAGCTTCCCAATTGTTTTTTGTTCTTGCCTCAGAAAATCATATGATAGTTTGGCTGTAGTTTCACAATGAAACCAATTTGTTTACGAGAGCCTCAAGATTAAACAGATAGGTGTCTTATCACCATACCATGGTAAAGATTGCATTACAACTGTAAGGCTTAAGATTGCTGTAAGAGTAAAAAGATGACCTTACAATTGGTTTACAATGTCATGAATCTGATAAGGATCTGAGAAAGGCTGCTTGAAATTCTCATAAACTATTCCTGGTTTACGCCCAAGTACTGTACCTATAAGCTTGTCGTGAAGTGCCGTATTTTCTGTACAGTATGTGTGTACAATGGCTTAAAGATCATTGAGATATATGGGAATCAGTTCCTGATTCTTAAAAATTGACAATCAGGAGCAGGGTTTATGATATATCACAGAAATGGAACAGTACCACAATAAATAGATATTTTGAACAAGGGCAGTTTTCAGTCACGTGATAACACTTAGTGTGTAGGTTTCTACAGTGTTTCTATGGCAGACTCTGTGTTCTTCTTTTCTTATGTTGAATTACTTTTACTGGTCCCAAAAACCAAATAAACCGAAAAATGTTATAATAGTTTTTTTCTTCATTTCATTATAGCTCACTTTTCCTAGAAATTTTAATCAGTAGGATCAATTTTAAAACAATGATGGAGAGCTAACACTACATTATTTGCTAATAGTGGATTGTGATTTAGTTCAATGGCCCGTCTGCCAAGAACAAAAGGATATTTGCAGTTATCCTCAGCATAATGCATTCGATATTGAAATGTTTTCACAACTTCTTTCATGTTAATTAATTCAGTTTGCATAATGGAGAGCCACTTGGCAATTATTTATATAATAAATCATTCTTTCATAGAGATTCAGCTTCAAAAGGTCATGAGTTTATTCTTATGATCACTTGTACTGTTTCTTTTGTCATTATTGACAAAAGTTTTGATCATATTTTACCTAACATCATGCTGGAAATGGACTGCAAATGTTACAAAAGACAAGCCAGCTTCATGTTAGGACAAGCCTGGAAGTGATAATGACAAGCCTGAAAGGGTTACAGACAAGCCTGGAAGTGTAACTGACAGCCCTTTAAGTTAACCGACAGGCCTGTTGCTAGAATGAATTTAGGATCTGTTACAAGGGTAGGCAACGGTCATAGAAATATCAAATATGCTTGAAATTTCACCGACTCTCCCTGACATGCCAGGACACTACAACCGGCCCTAACCGACCTTGTACATATTGGTCCTGACTCTCAAAAAATACATAGTTACCGACTGGTCGTCTACAGTGGAACACCAGCACAAGGTTTACAGACCTTATAGATCTATTAAAGATGACAAAGATTGGTTTAAGATCACTGTAAAATGGAAAAGACTGCTTTGCCAGTTAGGAGATAGGTTTAAGATCACTGTGACAGGGCTATTGCATTTCTGTTATTCCTAAATCTTGCTCCCTCTTCTAACACTTGCACAGCAATTTTTATAGTGATAGTAAACTTTTCTGTTTTATTGCAAACCTCAGAAGATTTTCTCAGGCAATGTCAATGTTAATCAGGAAGCTATCAGGAAAATATCTTGTGCATCAGGAGGACATCATGAAACCATTTTACACCTGTCATAGACTATACCCTGAATCCTGTAGTTTAACAATTGTGAACAAGAGATAGAACAACTTCATTAGGGTTTAAGATGATAAAAATCTGACAAGAATTGCTAGGAGTTGGGGTTGTTTCAAGCAAATTAATATTGTCATAAACTGTTGGCGATGGATATGTGATACAACACAAATTTCTCACAATTGGTTTGTATGACTCTGATGAAGTTACCAGGGGAAGAATAGTATTCAAAAACCCCTCAATCTCCCATTCATTTGTAAATCTTACTTGTTACGGTTAACCCGGGACAAATAAGTATGTTTTAGATGCATAATTCTAATTGGAATTGTACATTTTATATAAAGGATAAATTGACACATTAAACAGCGGGTAAGCTATTGCATTGGAATTGAAATAACTTAATTTCCACATTTTAAGGTGAAAACAAAACAAACTTTAATAAATTACATCACAAGAGGAGGGAAATTCAAATGGTTACTTACACTTAAATAGAAGCTTTTTTGTCACAAATTGGTAGGAAACTCAGAGCCCAGCCAGTTTGTACAGTGTTTATGTGAAGTTTCAATGTCTATACTCCATGCATATTCTTCATTTGTATGTGACTTCTGATTTTACTTTAGCTCTGTTCTCAGCATACTTGAAAATAGAAACAAATGTTAATGTCTAGTGAGGATCTTTTTCAAGAGAACATTCACTGGATTCTGATGACAACAATAGTTTAATAAGAAATATAAGTGAACCTAATGAAATACTTGTCAATAAACAAAACAGAAATCTTAATCAATGTTAACCCCAGACGTTTTATACCAATTCTAGCAATGAAGAAGAAAATGTTACTCCTGAATAAATTATACCACACATTTTCAAGACTTAAAAGTATATATTGAACTTGATTGATTATATGTAACACCAAAATGTTATAAAAATTAGAAACATGGTTCATTATAAAATATTCTACTGTATATTATATAAAACTGCTAAACCCTTCTTAAAATGAGAGTGTGTACAAACACACATTAATTTGGAATTTTATTCTTAAAATATTTCTATTTTGTTGTTTAATATACATAAATGTCTTTTAATTTTAGAAAGATTTTATTATAACCTGTTGTACTCAATTCACCTCTCCAATACCTGATATACTCTGTTCTTCCATACAGTTTCATAAAATGCACAACATTTTTCTATTATGCTAAATATTGAAATGTAATAAAGTTTAATATGCAATGAAATGTATCTCTTTTTTTCTTAAATCAACTTGCATATTTTAACTTGTTTCTACAAGTGTCTCCAGTCTTGCAAAATTTGAGCACAAGTTTGGTTGAAATACTCCTTTCTTCACTAAACGTTTTATACTTGATGAAGATTATTCAAGATCAGAAACAATCCCAATCCAGGTATTATCCAGATAATCAAATGTTTGATTTTTGAAAACTTTTTTCACAACACAGCCACCTTTCTTGTATTTTGGATAACAGAGTTTGTACACTGGAGAACCAGATTTATTAAGTTACTGTTTGTAAGCTGCATTCCTCTAGAGGTGAAGTACAACATTCAAAGACATTTGTGATACTCTTACAAAACGTTCTGATTTTAAAAGATAATGACAGGGCCTAATATAAACATGCTCCATGCAGTGGAGCATATTTTATTCAAAGATATATATCCTTAATGTCTTTCTTCATTCATTGAATCCCATGGCCATTAATGTATTTTTTGCTATAAATTGATATTAACAGGGATCTTATACTCTTTAAATTTTTATCATCCAAATTAAATCTTTACTAGTAATTTAAGCTTCAAATGTGTTTTGCGTCCAAAAAGAGGTTGTCAATTCAGTGTTCATGAACATATTTATTGTACAATGACTGTGATATTTTTATCACACCCAGTTCCCCACTTTTAGTCTAGTAAGCAATTTTATACACTATTGTTGGCAATTTTCAGCATGAAAAAGGAGATTCACTTAAATACAGAGCAGATAAATGAAAATACATAGCCAAAGATACACTCCGAGAACTAGTTGCATATAAAAGAAACAACCAAATAAAATACAGGTTGAAACTTCTCTCATAGAATAAGATTTGACTACCAAGTCCTTGAGTATACAGATTAATATACAGAGAAAATACAAATGAATATATCTCTTTTGTTATTTACACATTTCATTAGAGTTTTTTATGGGCAAATAAAATTGAAAATAAGCTTCATGTTTTGATCTTCAGAAACAGTGCATAGGAAATCACGTTCCTTCTACATGTTCTCACTAATATAATTTATTCATCTTTTTATATATTTGTTTATAAAGTAACAATTAATATACTCACCCTGAATTATAGTCACAAGTGTTAACAATATGTAGCTTTTCCCATGCAAATGAAGAGAATATATCTCGTTTTTTTATCACAGCTACTTTACATTGTAAATACTAAACTCAACAAACGCATGTGCAAATGTGTGACGAATGCACACCCATTAGTAAAGGTTGCTGATTGCTGTGTGGAAGTAGATCAGATTTAACATAAAATTGAAAATATTTATATTAACACCGAGGAAGGACTGGTTTATTGTTGGGATTTGAGACACTGTTTATTTTTGTCTATCTTATGTGAAGTACACTTTGTGCTGCAGCTTTTAAAAGGAATGACTGCTTTTAAATGATAGATGACCTCTCGGCTTTGGGCTTTTATTTATAAAATTTTTACACTTTTGTCATCAGTTTTCCTGTATTAAAGTAAATTTTTATTTCTGGATGAAGTGAAGAGGTTATGTTTTGTATGTGTGTGTGTGTCTGTCTCTGTTCACAATAACTTCATAAGTAATGAATGGAAATTTTGGTACTGGACATACAAACCAGTGATCAAATATCAAGAGTGAACTGTACACTTACCACCCTCTCACAGGTCCCGGGTTTAAATTCAGACCCAACATGAAGCGGCAAAGTGGGTAGTTGCCAGGGACCAGTGGGTTCTTTTTCTGTGCAGAATCTGCTCACCATCTAGTATGCACTGCTTTCCTCCAACTCCTCAAGACAGAGATATTGAAACCCAAAAAATGTAAATAAATGACAAGAGCAATTTAAGAGTGGATACCTCTGATGATCTTGTGAAAAAAGGTTGGCACTGTGAGGTGCAATGTTGCACATTCTGAGGAAACCATAAAATGCCAGTGGGAAAATAGCTCTAAACAATAGAGGGTCAGAGAGAGCATTACAAGAGACTGAGTCATTATAGGGTGTGGGATTATCAAAAATGCCCCTAGAAGTGGAATTAATGGAAATGGACCTGAGATACTTGCCAATGGCATGATGGGAAAGGGGAATGCTCAATTTGAAATGCCAATGCTATGGTTCAAATGGGGGAGAGGTAGTATATTATAACTTTGAGAGACTACACATTCTGGTGTCAATATTCAAGGAAAGTAAGAATATTATGAAGAGTTATACAATCGGGAAATCCCATAAATACAATGTAAGCCAAGTAAGTCCTTAAGTATCTTTGGTGTGATAATGAAATAGATGGACTGTTAGCCTGCTGGATTTTCTGCCATGCACTGTGCAGATGAGGGGTAGAGGTAGTTGAAGCTTCTGAAATTATATATTAAAGTCAATTTTTAGATCTTCAATGCTAACTTTATCCCAGATATAATTTTCTTTGAGGTGGGTAAGCAATTGGACATCTGTGGGCTGGTCACAATGCAGCCTAGATAACAGGTCCGCTATGATGTTTTTGTAGTCTTGTATGTGTTCCAGCACCAGTTGAATGTCAGGATAATCCCTGAGATTGTACTACCAAGCTTTTATAATCAAGCCTGATTTGATTGGTATCCTGGCTTCCCTATAGTTTGGCAAACCTGTTTTCCTGATAGTTCCAGCAATTCGCAGATGTTGGTGACTGTAATTTCAATAGGTTCCCTATCTGGACTTATAAAGAAAGAGTGATGTGACAGTGGGACTTATTGGGGAGGTTTTTGTCTTTGCCTGTTAGCCTTTTGCTGGTGTGGTCATGAAACTGTAACCCCTGATGTAGAATGGCACACTCTAGTGTTTTCTGCTAGTGTGTTAGTTTTAGTGCAAGATTCTGTGGCACATTCTGCTTGCTGTTTGGTATTATTCTGACAGACACTGCCCATAAAAGGTACATTATCTTGAAGCCTAATAATGTTCTCAATAATACAGTTCATATATGAGACATTTGACATTTTAAATATAATGCTGGACCACACGGTCTTTTTCGTATTTCTCATACATAACTTTTGGATCAGTATTATCAAATATGCCACTATTTACTTGTAAAGACATATCTTTATTTACTTGCAAAGTCCACCAACATAAATGACTGATATGTAACAGACCTTGAGGTACCCTGTCACACAGGGAAATAAAAGCTCTGCTTAACACAAAGGTGTGAAAATAATAGAATTTACCATCATGACCATGCATTGTTAAATTAGGAAAAAACACAAAATAAATACTTTCCCCAGTGGGCAAACTTACATCATTTAGACATCAAAATGACAACGGACCCGATGTCAATAAACTGTCTTTTTTTTATTTGGTTTGAAAGTTCTAATGACATCATTTTCACGACTTCAAAATGACATGATTATCATGACATCAAACACACATTATTTTCAAGATATCAAAATGACATCCTTTATGGGAACTGACATCATAAAAATGACATCATATACTATATCAAAATTAAATTTTTATGACATCCAAACTGGAAGAAATTCAAAATTTTGAATCCACCCAAAATTATATACGTCCTTTTGGGAACAGTTTCACTACAATAGGAAAACTTCCCCAATGACATATACAGGAAAAATATATCACAATGAAGAAAACAGTATTATATTGTTAATCTTATTGAATGATATATTTGGATATGTCTGATGAGGGATGTTTTTAACTTTTATTATCCACTATTCTGTAAGATTTATGGGTTCAATAGTATGAATATTTGATGAGAGAATGTGAAAAAGGATGTCAGAAAGCATCATGGGTACCAGTGAATATAACTGCAATTTTAACCTGCAATATCTCAGTCATTTCTGCATGAATTTTTATGTAACAAACATAAGAAGACCTTTCTCATGATATATAACATATTTGTAGGTAACACAGTTTCTGAGATATTGGTGAAAAACCGGAAGTGATTGAGGCGCCGTTGTATACAAATGAAATATATCCCACTCCGTATAACCCTCTATACAGGTCAAATACAATATGCGGTGGATAATAAATTAAATTTTAAATTAATTACATTTTGTTCAAATAACATAAAACTAAATTATTAAATAAGGAATTGTGTATAATAAAGAATTGGCATCAGTTTCCCAGTGGTACCTACAGAGAGTGATAAACAGGAATGTGAATAAAAATTTATTGGTACTTTTAGTACACTTCATACACAGCAATACCACAACAAAACATCAGTGCCACTACATCTCAAATTCACTTTATCATACATAAGAAAAGTTAACAAACAATCACAGGTAGATCAACCTAATACTTGAATGACTGTAAACAAGAAACCTGTCTATTATCGCCTGTAATTGCCACCAACAACTAGAAATTTTAATTACCTGGAGACTGGAGTATATATCCGGTCTATTGTTGCAGTATTTCAAGTATTTTACTTCAATAAAACATATTTTAAACACAAATTGATGGGTATTTCCTTTTAAAAGTGAAATAAATAAATAAAAGTGAAGTTTGTATTTTGTAATACTAATCTCATAAGCTTCATTATGTATACAGGCTATGTTTGATCATTTTAGGGTTCCTTAATTGGTAATTTTCTACCCTAAGGCCTTCTTTCTTTTGAATGTTTGCATTTGACAAAGTTACATCAAGGGTTACCATCAGACTGTCATTTGGTAATGCTGGTATTAGTTACAGTTGTTACAAAAAGTCAGTAGTGTCCTTGATCTAAGGGGGTGCTCCTGCCATATACATATTTATATTTACTTATTCAAAAAGTGGGGTGGTTTGTAGTGCTGCAAATTTGTCTGCCACTGATGTCCTTTTTGTAAATTTTTGGTAGTAGGTAAAATCTGCTCTTAGTGAAATCTTGATTATGGAAGTGATCAAAATTCTTTTCAGTGATTAGTGATTAATCAGTTGGGATTGACTGACAATTGGGATTGATGTTACACATAAATATATAACTCAAACAGACTGTATGTTAAATATGAGAAATAAGTCTTAATAATGACATCAAAATGATGTGTCAAGAAATGTCAAATTAAAAAAAAACATCTATGAATGTCATGATGTTACAGTGACATTATTGAGCCAAAGAGAAAAAATATAGGGGAAGTTTGAAGAAGTCAAAAAGAAGTCACAATTATGAACTTAGTGGGTACATTAATCTATCCTCTGATGGCACAATGACATCAATATGATGTGGAGAGACAAACTTGGTTAATTTTATTGTAATTGGAATTTTTATAAATAAAAATACTTACATAATCCCAACAAATGCTTACGTGACCTACCGTTCGGTCAAGGACACAGACAATGTGTCTCGCCATTTTTTTCTACTGAAAGTACACACGTAAACCCCAGCGGGCACCTGCTGGAGGTTATATATTCTCTGTAAGTTGCCATTCTTCAATTTTTGACCCTATCCCTCAGAAGATGGTAGAGGGGAGGAGGGTGGGACTCTCCTTGTTGGGATTATGTAAGTATTTTTATTTATAAAAATTCCAATTACAATAAAATTAACCAATTTTATTGCATAAAAACGTACTTACATAATCCCAACAAATGCTTGAATGCAGCCCTGAGGTCCATGGTGGGTAGACTTCTGAGGACTGTCAAGTGCTATAGGAGAGTTCTTGAGGTTATACAGACAGAAAAAATGCATAGACACCATATGTTATACTACAAACAACTGTAATATAGTACATATAGTTAAACTGTAATTATTATATTATTGTTATTACAAGTACTGATAAAGTGAAAAAGTAGTTGTAATAAAGTAACTGCAAAGTACTCACCCACTTTTGAAAGCAGCATGCTGTACTATACATAGTATGATATCTATGAATCCTGTCACTCTATCTGTGCAGATGTGCAGGGATCAAAGGTCAGCTGTGCCCAATTGAATAGAACTCCAACAGTCAGAGTGCAGCTGTCCCTCAAGCCAAGCAACCATAAACAGGAATTCTTATCCATAGTCGTGTTCAAAAATCAAAGTCCTACTACAATCCAGTCCAATTCCATACATCCTGAAAAAGTAAAGACTGATTAAACTATTAAGTCTCAATTGTTCACTATATGCTGTGCAGACACAATGGGACCTAACTTAAAAATATCATCATTTTCCCAGCAAATATCTTTCAAATAAAAGTTTCTGAAGGTATTGTGGGATCTCCAATAACATGAGCTCAAGACCTGCTCTAAGGAGATACCTCCTTTGAACGCAAGTGATGCAGCCATAGCTCTACATCATGAGCTCTGACCTGAGTGACCTGTTGATCAGTCATATCCGAAGACTGATAGCAAGTGTGAATGGTGTGTTTGATTCACTGGGAAATGGTTATTCTTGAGATATCCTTGGAATAACCTTCCCTAAGTGATACAAAGAGAAGGGCCTTGCCCTTTCTCATGGATTTGGTCTTGTCTAAGTAGACTTTGAGGGCCCTAACTGGACAAAGTGACTTGTCCTCCACCAGTGAACTGTCCAACATGGTAGTAAGAGCTGGTATAACTACTGGTTTAATGGAATCAGGGCCATCCGAAGCCAACTGGTTTTTGGCCAGGAATGCTGGAGAAGGAGAAACAGTGACCTCTGACCAATTTCTCCTTGAAGAGACAGAAGAGTGAGTCCAAGCATGTATCTCACTCCTTCTTTTACCTGAGGCTAAAGCCAGCAGGAAAACTGTCTTGTAAGTTAGCCACTTCAAAGGAGCCTCAGATAAAGGCTCAAAAGGAGGTTTTGTCAAAACTAAGAGGACCAAGGAGAGGTCCCATGTAGGTATGGACCTATTTGGTTTAGGTCTATCCCTGGTGAAGCTGGCAATAAGTCTATTCAGTTTTAGACTTTTTGAGATGAGTTCACCCTGAGAACCCAAAGCATCACCTATTGCTGTTCTATAACCAGTAATTGTAGCGTGTTTGAGGTTTTTGACTGTGAACAGGTAGTTTAAAAATTCTGCTACCTGGGGAACAGTTGTTGAGGTGATGTCCACCTTATTCTGTGAGCACCATTGCCCATAAATGGCCCACCTTGATTGGTAGACTTTTCTTGAGGATTCCCTCTGAGGTGTCTTAATTCTTTCTGCCACCTGAGATGAGAATCTTCCAGAATTGGATTCCTGGAATCCAGAAGCCACACATGTCGATTCAGGTACTCCACGTTGTTGTGGAACCTGTTGGAATGTGGCTGCTTCAGAAGTGTCTTCCAGTGAGGGAGCTGTAGGGGTACCCTGGTCGAGAGATCCACCAGATCCCAAAATCATGGCATCCCTGGCAACCCTGGGGCCAGATGGCTACTGGACAGAAGACATAGCCGTCTAGGCCTTCCCAACAGATATTCAATGCATCTATTTTCCAACCCTTTTTGTCTGGGACAGGAGATACATAAATTGGAAGTTTGTAATTTAGATGAGTTGCAAACAGGTCTACCAATGGTGTGTGCCAAACTTTGCAAATTTGGTTGAATATCTGTTGGTGAAGGGACCACTCTGTTTGTATGACCTTGTCCCTTCTTGATAGGGAGTCTGCTATCACATTTTAGGGATCCAGGTACATGTCTTGCTCTTATCTGGATCCTTCTGGAATTTGTGAATGCCAGAATTCTCCAGATAAGAGCACACATTTCTATGGAATGGGTGCCTCCTTCTTTGTTCAGATAAGATACTACTGTACTGTTGTCTGAACAGATGAGCACACTTTGACCTTGCAAGTTTTCCTGAAACCCCTTTAGGGCCAGAAGAACAGCTTTTAGCTCCAATACGTTGATGTGAAGCTGAGCCTCCTTGTTTGACCAGAGGCCACTGAGGACTATTTGGTTAAAGTGAGCTCCCCAGCCTTTTTGGGAGGCATCTGTGAACACCAAAGTGTTGTGAACATGAGGATGGAGAGGAGCACCTGCCATAAGATTTTGTAGATACTCCCACCATTTGAGATAATTCAGGAAATTCCTTGTTACTGGAATGCTTTTGTCCAGTGACTGGGGAAACTTCCAGTGTGACCTTAGGTACCACTGAAAAGGTCTCATGTGCAACCTTCCCAGAGGTACCGTTTTTTCTAAGGAAGCTAATGTCCCTATGAGTGACATGAGCTTTCTTGGAGTCAAGACTAATGACTTTCTGATGGAAACAGTCTGAACTTTTAACCGATCAAGTTTCTTTTGGGTTGGAAAGACCAGACCCCTCTGAAGATCGAAGCGATAGCCGAGAAAATCTAGATTTTGTGTGGGAACCAATTCCGATTTTTGGAAATTGATGAGCCAGCCTAGTTCTTGGACCAATTTCACCAAATTTTCCAAATCTTTGAGACATTGATCCTTTGTAGGTGACCGAAGAAGCCAGTCGTCCAGATATTGATGGATTCTGAGGTTCTTGGCTTGAGCTATGAGTTTTACCTCTTTCACATTGCGAGTAAACTCTAGGGGAGCTGTTGCAACACCAAAAGGGAGTGCCTGAAATTGGAAAACCCCTTTTTTTGTTTGAAATCTCAGATATTTTTGAGATTGTGGGTGAATTGGAACATGAAAATAAGCGTCTGTGAGGTCTATCGAGGTGACCCACTCCCCTTTCGAATCGACTTCCTGATAGATTTTGCTGTTTCCATTTTGAAAGTTCATACATGCAAATGACTGTTTAAAAAACTCAAATCTATCACTGGTCTCCACCGTTTCATGGGTTTGGTACCAGGAATAGCTTGGTATAATATCCTCGAGTTGTGAATTGTGACATAACCATCGCCTTGACAGCATGACCTGAACTACTTCGTGGAGGGCGCCATGTTTGTTTTTGTTGTGAAATTCGCTCAAATTGAGCGCAATTTTCGACAATTTTTGAAGGATATTGAACTCTAGGCGATAGCCATGTTGTAGTAAACCTACTAATCTGGGCTGAGGTTGGTATTTTGAGTTGAACATACTTGGCGAAAAAGCTGCAATGCTGGCCATTCATTTAATCTTCTTCACTGCCACTTTGCGATGCGCACGCAGAAGGTATTTGGCTGTGTTCGTTTGTAACGAAAAGACTTGATACCTTCGTGAGCAGTTTTTGAGTGAGATGACCTCCCGGAATCATAATTCCTGGCATTATCTCAAGTTCGAACTATAAACTTCAGCAAGCTGTCCCTGGCTATGAACATGCTGCCAGCAAGTGTACAAAGCCATCTCCAGAGATCAAGTAACAGATGTCTGGAGTTGTGAGCACTTGTCATTTGTCAATGAGATCTGCTGACGACTGCATAGTTTTCAGATCTCCTGAAGTCCCAATTTATTTGCTAGTTCCTGAATCCTGATATTCAACTCCTCAATGGGCAGCTTAAACCACCTAACATGGCCTAAAAACTGCACATTCTCTCTACAGACTGACTCCTGTATCATGTGCTTTTTGATGAGACAGAGATAGAAGAGGAGACTTCAAAGGAGTCTCTTGGGAGAAGTTTTGTAAGATCATATCTGGCCTCTCAAAGGCAAGAAACTGACCATGAGAACAAGGATTATGAACCAGATTTGTCCTACAATGTTGTTCCTGAAGCTTCCTAAACCTGTGAAACCATGTGCTAAACAGGAGATAAAGCTAAATTCTGGTTCCTAAGAACCACAACCAGGAGCCACAAGACACTCAACTTGTGGAACTTCTAGATACAGCAGCCCTCTAATGGCATTCCACATCTCCACATGGGAAGGGTGCAATTGTAACTGATATGAGTCTGCCTCACCCTGAGAAGACCTAAAGCGATGGTGTTTCCTGGAAGGTAAGTTTGAATCATGTAAAAGTTCACCTTCTGATAAATCAGGTCAAGTTTGAATCATGTAAAAGTTCACCTTCTGATAAATCAGGTCTGAGAGACAGGGGCACACATACCCTGCTCCTGTGAAAAGATGAATGTCTGAGAAAAGAGGGAGACCTACAGTGTTTCCTGGAAGGAAAGTTTGAATAATCCAAAAAGATCACCTTCTGATGACTCAGGTCTTGTCTGAGAGACAGGGGCACACATACCCTGCTCCTGTGAAAAGATGAATCTCTGAGAAAAGAGGGAGACCTACAGTGTTTCCTGGAAGGAAAGTTTGAATCATCGAAAAAATTCACCTTCTGATGACTCAGGTCTTGTCTGAGAGACAGGGGCACACATACCCTGCTCCTGTGAAAAGAAGAATCTCTGAGAAAGAAGGGAGGTTTGAACTTGGCTTCAACTCCTCAAACTGGGAAATCAGAAACGGCACCTCACTGCTCATGGTGTTAATAAATTCCTGAAGAGATGAATTCTCTTGTGAAAAATTCTTACCAGAACCTTAATCCTTTCCTTGCTCATCATCTCTGCCTTTAATGCAAGCTTGGTGAATATTCCAAGGTAGCATAACAGAAGAATAAACTGCGCCTATTGTAAATATACTTTGAAGCGCCAAAAAGAACGCGTGTGCACTTGACGGCGGTCAAAAAAAGAATGGCAACTTACAGAGAATATATAACCTCCAGGAGGTGCCCGCTGGGGTTTACGTGTGTACTTTCAGTAGAAAAAAATGGCGAGACACATTGTCTGTGTCCTTGACCGAACGGTAGGTCACGTAAGCATTTGTTGGGATTATGTAAGTACGTTTTTATGCAATAAAAATCAGATTTTGCACAATCAAATGATGTCAAACTGACATCACATGTAATGACCAACAGGTCTGTTGCCATCAAATAATGTCTAGATATCATTATGCTATCAAAATGACATCAGGTCCCAGTTTAGACCAATCATTGATTTCGAAATGACGTCTTGTGCCTGGTCCCCTGTATTCTCATGAATAAAATGCCATTTCATGAAATCAGTCCTGTGATATTAGATGGGATTGTCATTAACCCATTGATGTGTGAAACCATTATCATTTCCCAACTACCCCCAACACAAGAAAGATGCATGTTGGGTTTAAAATGTTTTATTATAATTTATGTTCAAATATATTGTTAACAACATCACAGTATAATATATATATATGGCGGAAAAGGTAATAAACCTGTCACCCAGACCAGTAACATTGCATACCCATACTTAATTTCCAAACATGAAATAAGCCCCCCCACCTCTTATAAGCCAAACTCGGGGCAGTAATCAACTTACTGACCTGAGAGGGGCCTACCTTATTATCCCACACAAAACCAGGGCAGTAAACAATTTACTGGCCCCAGCATGCAATAATTATAAAATTTAGCAATTTTCATAAAGAAACCCCAGAAATAATAAAGGGTGACAGCAAAGCCATTTGCAACCAAGAGTTACAGAATTCATAATGTAGTAATATAAGATATAATACAAGAGTTGCATAGCTTTAATGAAATGAATACGTAAATATGCTGTATGATGATAGAAATAGAGCATAGATATCCGCCAACACATAAAATATACTAAAATTTAAGGTAAAATACAGTAAGTCTTAGTCGTATAAAACAGTTGCAGTAAGTAAGCACAAATATAAGCAACCTTGATAATCAGGGATGCAAGAGAAAGTCAAAGCTATGAATTGTCATTTAAACTGTGCTTAATGCAAAGTATAGCATGAAATGGAAACTGGAAAATTTATTTATAATATATTTTAAGTCACTAAAGGCAGCCATTGACATCTGCCCACATTGTCCCAAGGTGCAACTGTTCATTGTCGCTTCCATGTACCACGGAAGCACTACCAAGATGAAAACTAACATCAGAAGCACAAGTGTAGCTGCTGCATTGCAAACGTTAACATCTCAGGAAGGCTTGTCAATTATCATGCTGCCAGTAGCAATAATATGGCCAGCCAAGTGGCAATTATGTTATTATGACGCATAACTATCAAGTGAAATGTCAACCATTGAAAGGTACCATCCATATCATCTGAAAATATAAACTACAGCAGTAATCTGTTCACAAAACAGTAAAGAAAAAGAATGAGGGAGGGATCTCATGAGATAAGGGAGGAAAAGAAAAGATGTTTCTCCTCGTGTTTCCAACATGTAAATGGCAGAATGTAGGGTTAAAATCAGAGAGGTCCCGCACTTGACCAGCTGACCACTTTAATATGCAAATAAGGTGTACTACTAATACAAATAAAGGTAGTCCAGAAATGAGCTAGATGACACCTAAATGTCATCCCGCATATTTCCCAACTACCCCCAACACAAGAAAGATGCATGTTGGGTTTAAAATGTTTTATTATAATTTATGTTCAAATATATTGTTAACAACATCACAGTATAATATATATATATGGCGGAAAAGGTAATAAACCTGTCACCCAGATCAGTAACATTGCATACACATACTTAATTTTCAAACATGAAATAAGCCCACCCACCCCTTATAAGCCAAACTCGGGGCAATAATCAACTTACTGACCCGAGAGGTGCTTACCTTATTATACCACGCAAAACCAGGGCAGTAAACAATTTACTGGCCCCAGCATGCAATAATTATAAAATTTAGCAATTTTCATAAAGAAACCCCAGAAATAATAAAGGGTGACAGCAAAGCCATTTGCAACCAAGAGTTACAGAATTCATAATGTAGTAGTATAAGATTTAATACAAGAGTTGCATAGCTTTAATGAAATGAATATGTAAATATGCTGTATGATGATAGAAATAGAGCATAGATATCCGCCAAACCCCAAGCTACAGAAAAAGATGTTGCTGAAAGGTGCGAGAGACCTGGGAAGACACAGAAGGGACTGAGTGTATATATCGCCATACGGCAGGGGACGACCAAGTACCATGCTGCATTATATCTTGCAAAGGAACTCCCTTGTCGAAAGCCCAGGTCGTAGCAGATTTCCGAAACATATGAAAAGTCAAAGTGGGGGAGATAGATAAAAAAGAAGCTTCTAGCTATTGAATCTGTTAGTGGGACAAGGGCAGATTTCTTTGTAATGCAAAACAAAGGTGAATTTTTGTCAGCTGGCAAGTCCTGGAATAGTTGATCAAAGCTTTCATAGGACATAATGGTGAATCCCCTAAAGATGGAATGGTTATTGTTGCCATTTGGTTGCTATGTTGCAAAGTTTTAGACCATTTAACAATGACTATGCAGAATTTTTCTGAGAAAATGATATCACCTCTCGTTAAATGTCTAGTGGGGTCGAATTTCTGTACAGAATGTGGAAGAATATTTGAGAGCCGGAGAAAAAAGAAGAATGTAAACCAGTAAAGAGTTTTGAAAAGCAAAGGGTTATCCATTGTTTTTGAGATAGCCACAATCTGTTGAAGCATCTGTGTTGTGATAATTTTTTGACCCTCAAAGATAAAGGTGCATTGATCTTAAGGGATTTAATAAATAAAGGAAGCCTTTCATCTTTAAAAGGGGCAGTATTCAAGCCGTATACTATGAACATGGCCCTAATTGCTGCCATGTGATTGGAGATATTTGCTTGTGATAGCCCTTTTTGATGCAGATGTTCCATAAATGCTAATATAATAACTGTATTCACCTGAAAAGGGGAAATCTATGCTTTCTCAAGGAAATACAAGAAATCTCTGAACATTCTGGTATATTGATTCATTGTTGCTGGTCGAAACCCGGATCTAAGTGTTTGAATTGCAGCAGAGGCAAGCTCTGCCATGTCGCCTTGTATTTCTGGAAATAGAGTAACATTGTTTATATGTGTTCATTTAACATTGTCAAGTTGGTAAGTGTTTGAATCCAGATATGATCTGGAATCAAAGTATTCAGGGTATTGTTATCTGCCATTGTACCTTGCCATCTAGATAACAAGTCAGCTACTACATTATGACAACCAGGAATATGGTTAACTACTAGTTCAACATTAAACATTGCAGATAACAACCAGATATTCCGTGCACACATAGCCAATACACAATCACGAGCACGTCCTGACTTCAGGACCTCGACAACAGCCATATTATCACATTTTATTTCAACAGTTTTATCTTTCCAGTAGGGGCCCCACAGTTTAAGAGCCACAACTAAATTTAATATTTCCAAATGTACAATAGTGCAATTTTAAAAACCCAAAGGCAGGGGTAGGGCATATACCATCTTATCAAAGGTGCCCCCCAAACCTTGAAGGCAGGCATCCAAGAAAACCGTTGCATGTATAATTTGGTTGTCATAGGTGATACCATTGTACTGGGCCAGAAATGTGTTAAACCAATTAATATCTCAAAAGAAATCTGTATGTAGATATATACGTGTCTTATCAGTACTGTCCCTCAACAATTGAAGCATTCTATTTAAGAAAAACCTAGCTGGTTTAACACACTTTGTAATATAAAGGAGTGAACCCAATAATGATTGAAATTGGTTCTTAGTGACTTTTTTTTGGAAACATATTGTTGACATATTTGCTGAATTTGGGTCAACTTGTCCTTTGGTATCTGTAAAGTCCTATTAACCGAATTAATTTCTATGCCAAGACATACGGCAATGCGAGTGGGTTCTATAAGCTTGGAAGTGCTTATTTCCAAACCTAACTCCTGCAGCAATGCTAGTAAGGTATTGTATGACTGGTGAATTACCCCTGGCAAGCCAGTATATACTAGATCGTCAATATAGTTGTACAGGTTTGGATAACCGAATGTATCCGCCATGATAAATCGTATGGCATCTGAACAATGCTGGAGGAATATGAAACCGTGTCGGAACCTGAACGGCAAATATCCGTCAATATAGTACTGGTCATGCTTTAGACCTAATAGATCTAGATCCCCAGGATCTATTCTAAGATGTCTGAATGCCCTCTTGATGTCTATTTTGTATAAAACAGCATCAGTACCAAGTTCCTTAAGACTATCAACAATGTGATCTACAGAGGGATATTTTAAGTCAAAATAAGACCCCAAATGCTTGTGTTTAGGTACCCCATCATTCACTGATTGACCAGAGGGAAAGCCTAAGTCTAAAATGACTCTTCTCGTATCCGAATTTGGCTTATCTCTGGTGAGAAATGGTGATACGTGACATGGGAAAGGGGGTTGAGCAAAAGGGCCATAAATAGTGCCATATTGCATTTCAGTTCGAATATATGCAGACACATGATGAGAATGTTGAATTGCTGAAGCATGATTAACATAAGTAGACTGTAAATTTACCTCCCTGTTAAAATCCAGCGGAAATCCATATTGTATAAGATCTAGTAACTTAATTACCTATCCCAATATGAATGCAAGTACTTTTTCCATGCTGCAACATTAAGTTGTGACTTAATCGGGATTCGAACCTGCATGAAATTAGGCATAGCTGAATATCTGACCAATGCATGAGCCTGAATAATATCAGGGACATTCCCCCATACAACTTCCTGCCCTGTGTATATCATCAAATCATTATAGGGAATAAAGCCAAAAGCTTTGCTATTCTGATTAAGACAATTTTTAAAATCCACAGATTGGTATTTGTTGTATACAACCGTATCTGGTATAGATTTGTTTCATTTGTGTACATTGGAGGGGTTTGCATAAGCCATATCCCAGACTGGAGCCCCAGATACGTGACTTTGAGTTTGATTGTGGTAGGAAGTGTCAGTGTTATCCGTACCGTACAGCATACTCTGTGGAAATACGTTTTGCTATGGCAGAGATTTGCTTTGAGGACAAAGTGAAGGGGGTTCATCTTGAGGGCTGGCCTTAGTATTTGTTTTTGCCTTTGCATCACAATTTTTTGTGCTGTTATCAGACATGCTACCCAATGTTTGCCCTTTTCTGTTTTTATTGCCCTTGAATGTGAAAGAAGCATGTTGTTTGTCTGATAAACTGTTTACAGTGTGACACTGAACACCTTTGTAATACGGTGTATGCATGGTAGTACCCGATATTTGCCCTGTTTTGTTTTTATTGCCCTTGACAGAATTAGAAATTTCCATGCCAGTAGTGTCCTGCCCACCATGAAGAAGTGCTGAACCCAATATTTGCCCTTTTCCATTTTTATTGCCCCTGAAATTGAAAGAAGCATTGGTGGACTCACAAGTCGGTTGTAAATTAGAGTTAGAGTTGTAAATTAGAGTTATCATCTTGTAACTGTGCAAGTACCTGAAATAGATTAGCAAGTGTCAAAAATTGGCCCTGTTTTTTGTATGAGTGGCCATAAGGGGCTGTAACCCTATGTTTTGTAGGAGTAGGTAGGTGACTACTATTTTTGGTGATAATGGGTTTGCTTTGAAAGGAATTTTGTGTGACCTTTTTAACGGTTTCAGTACCAGCACCATTATCTACTATTTCAAGATACTTGTCGACAGTAGAAGAAGTACTCTGTTGTAGCACAGGAGCATACGAGCGACAGGGATCAACATTCTTGAAAGCATTGGCTCTAGCTAACCAGGCTTTCCAAATAGGACGAGTAGCCTGAAGCTGACCTGTTATCTTATCTATGGCATTATCTTTTGTGAAGAAACATCTAGAGCCATGGATGGACCTCAGTTTGTGCCCATCCATGCCTAATCGTTTTTTGGCAGTTGTGTATTCTTATTTTTACAATCAATTTCCATATGTGAAAATGTACGGCCAGTGGTTGGAAAACATGCAAAAAAGTGCTTGTACAGTACCCCCCTTGTCTCATGAGATTTTGTCTGTATACAAGAGCCTTGGTAATAATAAGTGCAAGGCATGGATTTTGTAACTTTTGAGTACTTTTTGCTACTACCAGAGTATCCTGAACCCACAGTTTGGGTATTGGGCACATGTTTTTGTGCATTTGCACGCCGGATCCGATCAATGGCCAAAGTATCCGAATAATCCTTCACTTCACCTTGCTCCATACGACACAGTAAAACTGCGTGGCTTGCTTTGGCAGAGGTCCATGATAAATCGTTGGCATCATCCATAATGGATATGAGATACTCTAACATATGTTTTCGCAAAGCTGGATCTGACTTGTCTCTCATGGTTCTTCCAAACCCAGCCTCGCATTGAGTAACATTCAACTGGTCGTATGTGACCCGTCCCTTATTTAAACCGGATAAAACATACTCATGTGGCCATTTGACTCTATTTTTGACCAACACTTAAACACTTCCACCTCGCTGAGATTTTAATTTTGAATTTGTACCTGTTTTAGCCAGATCCAACAACTCCTGAAGTCTTTGTTCGACTTTCAGTTGCAACAATGTTTCATCTGTCAACACACCAAGATTTGAACCCATGTGTTCACTAGGTTTGCTTGTTGGTTGTGCAGCTTTACTGTGTTTCTTTGATTTGGTATCTTTAGATTTTGAGCTTTTGACTTTAGATTTATCCGCAGTCTTTTTACTGTCTTTGTTTTCAATTTTATCTAAACGCTTGCCTATCTTGTCTAACTGTTCCAAGATTTGAGCATTTATAAAGGCTTGCACATCCGGATCCGACTTATGGAGGGTTGCATGTAACTGTTTTTGTTGAGAAGGACCAGCACCTTCTTGTGAATTTGACATATTTGAAGTTTCTTCATTATCCGAATCCTGCACAATAGCACTGCAGTTGAGATCACTACAAGATCCTTCCGATTGGTCAAGCAGTACAACAGCAGTGGCCTCACCTCAAGCTAGAGCAAGGTGGACAATGTTTTTGATTGATAGCAGTGCAGTTCGGTTGAGTGACCTAACTTATAAGCTGACTGGAAAGGCATATGTGGTTCAGAAGTTCGGATTGTCCACTTTCCAAGCTTCCTGATCCAAAACCAGTGATAAAAAATTTGGGATCTTTCATTTAATACTGGTGCACCAGAGAAATGACTACCTTGAACACCTCCTGTAGAATGAACCATTATGTCTGAATCGCCTGTCTATCTCTGGCCTGGCCTTTAAAGCCATTTTGTCTGACTTTGCACCAGGAGAGCAGTCTCCAGAGAAGGGCACAGAGAGGGCCAGATCTTATACCCCAGCTTTCTTTATATAAAACATATCTGTTATGTTGTCTGCCATCATCAGAATGGTTTGGCTCCAACATTAGTGTTGGAATTTCTTTAAGGCCAGTAAAATTCCTTTAATCTAAGAAATTTATGTGCAATTGACTTTCTGCTTCTGACCAGAGTTATCTTGCGGTGCAGTCTTCTAAGCGTGCACCCCAACCTTGGTTTGGATTGTGCTGAAGGATTAGCCACTACTTGACATGAGGATGTAGAGATATGAGAACCAGAATAACGGCCCTCACATATAGTATGGATAGCACCTCCCTCAAATGCAGGCATCTGAATCTAGCCCTGTGTCACGACAGTGTGCATTTGTCAGCTTTATTTCATTGCATGATCAAATCACTCTTTTTATTAACAAAAAAGTAACCAATAAAAACGTTATTTATTAGTTTAAGGATTATATGCACAATTTTATCAATGAATTCTTTACAAAAATGCACTCTATATGAGAAAGTGGAAAAAGGGTTCTGTAACAGTTTACCCTACTTCAATATACATTTCTGGAAGCTCTGTCTCCATTAATTGAACAATGCAATTTACAGTCAAAATTTGCCGCATGTTTATTTAACCACAATTTTCTTTAGGCCAATTATTTGCAAATTACTTACATGGTGCCTGATGTACCAATGGTATTGTGCTATCCTCTCTGTCCTGTACTATGTCAACTTGTGCAGACCTGACACCTGCACTTTCTGGAAAAAATTAATTAATATGCAACAATGCTGAACGTTGATATATTAACAGATGGTTATGTTAGCGGTATTGGGATCTGAGAAGAACCCTTTCAAAGTAGGTATTATTCTTTATATGTATTACATTTACACAGAAACCCAACCAAATAATGAAAATAGAATGAGTTTTGCTAACAAAATGAAGCAGCCGTGATAAAAAGAAGTGAGTATATTGCCGTCAAATTCACTTCATAGAGAGAAGGCATCTTGCATATTTTTCATTCATAATCAATGCATATTATGAAATAAGAATCCAACCAATCTATTGAGCTTAAAAATGTTTCATATTTCTGGTAAAATGCATTTATTTTGGAATATTCTGGGGATAGTTTTTAGAGGCCTTTTTTCTAAGTATAAAATTTTCCACACAAAGTTTTATCCAGAGATAATTGTTGTAGATTGTGTGTTAGGTATGTTAAATGACTGAGTATCTGTGCTGGCATTTCACCTACCATTACAACTCCTGTTGGTAGGACTAGGAGAAAAGCCTTCATCACACTGTGAGCACAGAATATGACCCTTTACTAAGTCAGCTGCACAGTTGGTACAATTTGAAACGAACTCACCACAGTCTGTTTTGAAAATAAAAGGACAAATATACAATTGCAACCAGCAAGAGAGGAATGTATAACACTTGTATTACACTTTTGATTTTATCATTCAAACTACCAGGATCATTTGATTTTTAATGTACTTCACCTTCACAGAGGAAAGTCTCAGGTAACCACCCATTTTAGAAAACTTTGTTAGAATCACATTGTTTATATTAAGATTAATTGACTTTATATGAAGATTGTTTGTAGTACAGACTGCATTTACATGCCTAAAGTGTTTGTAATGTAAACAAACCATGTACAAACTCATTATGTAAGCATTTCAAATGACTAGGCTAAAACAAAGTTATTTTGACTTCTTTCCTTACCAGAACAATTACCATTGTCAAAGTAAAGTACCCCAGATTACATTCAGTGCATGTCAGGGAGCTGGTGTCATTCTTCATGAGAAAGTCACAAGTGTGACAGTTGTCAAACTCTTCACTGCAAGCTTGTCACTACATTGAGTACACCTAAAATCTGATATTTAGAAGCACTTTTATGGTTGGCCATTCTCCTTTGACTTTGAAGGAGGGATCTAAGTAAAATATCATCACAGGCAAAAGTTCCAAGTCAACGACTTCTAGTAGGTTCACTTCACATCACAAATCTGAATGACCACTCATAAGCATGTTGCAAGCACTTTTGCTACTTTTGACATTAAAGGAGGGCTCAAAGATCAAATGAGGTCACATAAAATGATTACCACTTCATGACTTCTTATATGTCCTATTATTTCACATCACAAAGATCGAGAACCTATAATAATGTTTGTTGTGCCAGCAACTGTCAGCAGATGTTACCCCAGATATATGATCATTTGACCGTATTTTATGTCAATATAAACATATTCTAAAACTTTGGTTAAAATCTGTTCTGAAATTTGGTGTGTAGAGCATCTAAAAATCCAAATTAAAAAGTATGAAAGGTGTCAGATGTTGCTCAAAACTTAAACAACTATTGTGGATTTAAGGTGTTTTGAAGGTACATCACCCACACTAAAGTATTAAAGTATAAACTCACAAAGAATATTGTATCCGCTGTCACTTGGCTTTCACAGCAAACACTTGACAACTAATTATATATACTTTATATTTATATACAGATTATATTATGAACCTGTACTGCTAGATCAGCAGCAAAGGCTAGCAACTATTTTACTTTATATTTGTGACCATTCACTTGGCAGTTAGGAGCTAGACTGACGCTATATTTGAAAAGGCCAGACTAACTCACTTCTGTGTCCTTGACCCCTGACCTAATTGTTGGAAAGCAGTGGATACTAAACATCGGCGCCGAAACACCGGATTTCACCACATTCCACCCCGTTCTGAAAAAGGCCAAGGACAACTATTTTCAGGTCACCACAGACCACCCTAAATGCATCGGATGCTTATCGATGCAACCTATTGCTCCTTTATTTTAGTCCGTAGAGGCGGGCTGCGTTCTCAGACGTCTTCGTGAGAACCTCTGCCAAGCCTAAACCCTTCAATTCAGCAACTCTTCTGGCTATAGCCTCAATGCCATATGGGGAGTTGAACCTATTGGAGAGATGTTCTGGAGCTTTCAAATATGGAGAGTCCGTTTCCAACAGTATCTTTTCCATTGGCAATTGTTTAATGACATCATCCACTTCTATATGTCTTTCTCGCCGCAATATCAGAGCGGTGAACCCGAACATGACACTAGGGAAGCTGTCCCTCCATTTGATCATTTCTCGGAATCCTCCATTGTAACAGTGTCTGTGGATTCTAGAATTTTTTGCCACATCGTCTTTCAGAACAGATGACATTACGACCAAACACATATCACTGGCATCCCTTGACTTATTGTCACCTTCACGGCAGTGGATCACCAATACTTTTGACCATAATTTTTGTCAACGTAGAATCGGAGTAGATCCTTCAGCACCCGTATTTGGTGGTCATTGAATTTTGAGTAGCCTTCAGAGTACTCCATGCCCATCTCGCCGATTCCTACGCAACGGGGATCCTTTTCTACGGCGGACTTTACCATGTCAAGTTGTCTTTGAGAGACATACTTTGCTTCCTTTGGATGTACACCATAAGTGAAGGATAATCGGTGATCCGGTTTGTATACAACCATATCCTCACGACTTGGTACCCCATGGCAGAAGTTACACACAGCATGTTGCAGGCGAACAGGTGTCTGTGGCATAGGCCCATTGTTCAGGATAGATTGAAGAGCAGAAAAACCTGCCACTGCCCTGATTTTGTCAAGATGTAAGTGTGAGTTGACAAATCCAATTTTCTGCGATTCATCACATGACAACAACCTCTGTTTTCTTTGTTCCCACTCGCGATCACCATATCTTTCCCCAATGTCTTCCATTCGCGGTGGTAAAATTGGTTTTGGAGGTGGTTTGATCAAAGGTGGATCCTCCCATTTTTCCTCACGCACCTTAACGCTCATGAAACGATCCATGCACATTGTTCCGTCTAGCAGTTGGTTGATGATTTCAGTACTGGTCATCACTGGGGGCTGATATGGACGGAAAGTTGGTGGTGGAGTGTGTCCTTCACTTTCAGGCATTGCTAAAACAGATGTTTCTGTGACCTGTGACGTTGCACTTGTGGAGGTTGATGGTTGATTCTGTGCTAACACCTCATCCACCTGTCTGCAAAGCTCATCTGCATCCGGAACTTCTGACACATTCTGTTCTGTTTCCAGATCAAGCTCCATTGGCTCTTCTGTCGGTGCTGATGCAGTTGCCTCCTGAACTTGAGCTAGAACGGTTTTCTTGAGAACGTTCTTCTGTCCAGCAACAAATTCAACTTTTCGGTCACTTGACTGGGTTGGCTCTCTCACCTTCTTGACCGTCAATGTGGCAGTTGTTTCAGAGGCGCTCTCTCCCAATCCAGTTATTTTTACCTCAAAGTTGGGATTCTTCACCTGAACATGCTCTTCACCGATTTGGCTTAAAACAAATGCTGCCAGGCGCCAGTGAGCCAATGATGCAACGCAGTTGGGTGGACTGACTTCAGGTGTAACTGTTAAGTCTTCCTTTTTCACCCATCTGTTAAATTCACGCATCAGACCGCGATCTTCGTCAGTGGTAGCGATGATCATCTTTTTGGGGTCAGGGTAGAGTCGGTCCTTGCGAATTTTCGTGATCAAATCATCCAAAGTTTTACACCCTAACAGATTTTGGATCGTGGTTGTAAAGTTCACAATGGACTCCATTCTCACCTCATTTGACATTTCAATCCATGTCATGAATCCCTCAGGGAGATGTCGTCCTATGACGTGTCTTCTCATGTGGGACTGAGGCTTCCCGCAACTCTTCATGAAACATGCTGGCCTTCTTTTGTGTTTTTTAGGGACTTCATCTTCTTTTGATGGTTCTGGAGCCCTTCTTTTCACTGGCATTTTGGCAGTGCTTGATGAAGAGTGGCCTTCCTTCCTGGGCACTTGTTTTTCCTCAGGCATTGACCTTGTGGGCATCTTTTTTGACTTTTTGGAGCGCACAACAGTCCATTTGTCAGGTTGTGTCATAGAATAGCCACTTCTTGCTTGTGTTGGCCTGGAGGGCAATAACTGTGGTTTCCTCTGAGAGGTAGCATACTCCCTCCTTGCCTGACGAAACTCAGCCTCTTCTTGAGCAACACCATAGATTTGTCTCAGTGCTGATTGCCCACTAGGTTGTGAAGATGGAGGAGCTGCTGGAACCGGTGCTACTGCTATTGAAGCGGATGCAGCCGGTTGGGCTGGCACTGCTCTGGTTACTTGTACTGGAGCCCCCAGGGAAGCTGATGGTGCCGACGCGGACAAACCCTGTCGAGCCATCCTGCTGCCTATGTCCCTGACACAACGCTCCATAAGGAGAGCCTGATTGAAAGGTTCCACCCTATTTGAAGGATGGTACACTCTTTCTCTAATCTTTTCTATGTTTGCCAAATCAAATATCTGATGCAGCATAGAGACTACGGCTTCATCCTGTGCTGGCGTTGTTTGACCTACCGTTGGCACATTTGTCGTTGATGGACCTACCACTGACACACTGGTTTGACCTACCATTGACACACCTGTAGGTCTTGATGTGGACACTGTTTCTGGCGCCCTAACAGCACCAGAATTTCGGTTCCACCTGGTCCAATTACTTTGTGAAGGGTCACTCACCTGTGACCTGTTGCCATCACTGTACTGGCGACGACTACCCTCACCTGATTGAACATCGTCGCTTCGTGGCCGATGATAGTTGGAGGTTACTTGCCTGTATCTTGGATGACCGTCTGCCTCCCGGCGAGGATCAGCAACTCCTCTTTCCCTCCTTACCTTAAAATCCCTAGCCTGACCTGGATAGACATCGCTCCGACGACGCTGATCCCTGTCATGGCTGTCCCTTGGTGGCCGGTAATCGCCTCTTCGACTGTGGCCACCACGACTCCTACCTCGGACAAAACGCTGTCCACGCGGCATCTGTAGAGTAAGGAAAAAATAAGACAACCCTTTAACATGTTTTCACATTGTATGCATAAGGAATGGTTTAGCATCTTATTATATCCCACAACCTGAACTGAACCATGCAACAACTATTTAAGTTTGGTAATCTGCCAGGTATTGGGGCCTCTTGCGCTCTCTTCCTGCTCTGGTCGGTGGCAGGGGATCTGGAAAACATGCATTACTTTCTAAAGGGTCTTGGATTTCTAAAGGGTTTTCTTCTAATTTATCTAATTCATCTGGGCTTATATAGTCATTACCATCTACAGAACATTCTTCGAATAACTTATCTAAACCGAAAGATTCTGTATCAGGCTCACCATTATCTTCATTTAGCCCTTGTAATAAGCTGCTCCTCTTTCTCCTCAGCCAAAGTGGAACATCTCGATCTAGGCATGGTTTTAACCTGTCGTGATGTAACACATATGTCTTCTTCCTGTCTGCTATTCTGAAAAGTACTGGAGAAACGACCTCTACCACTAAGTATGGTCCCTTCCATACTTTTTGTAATTTTGGACTTTGACCAACTTTTTTAGCGGAATCAAGTTTGTAAACTAAATCTCCGGCTTCATAAGATTGAGTTTTGAGCTTAAGGTCATAATCCCTTTTTTGACGCATTTGAGATGACTCCAATGTGTCCCTAGCTAAAGTATGTACTTGTTTTAATATAGTTTTTAATTTAACTACATATTCAGCAGCGCAAAGTGTAATAGATCACATACTGAAGTAAACAATTTTCCATCAAAATTTTTACCCTGGTCCGTATGTATTTCCAAAGGACACCCAAACCTTGAGATAAACCCATCAACCACACATTTTGCTACCTCTTCAGCCCCTTGGCGAGGAAGTGGAAAACATTCCAACCACTTGGTAAACTGATCTACAATAACAAGAACATATTGATTACCTTTTTTACTTGGCATAAATGGTCCAAGAATATCAATATGCACACGCTCAAGTGGTGCTCCTGCGTGGTACTGTCCTAATGGAGCCTTTGGTTTCACAGTGGCCTTCTTGTTCTGGTTACAAGCACTACAAGACTTAATAAATTGCTCGACATCATCAGTTAACTTATACCATGTATAGCGGCTTTTTATGCAAGCAATGGTTTTAGCAATACCCATGTGTCCAGTTAAAGGTATGTCATGGTTGAGTGACATTACTTTCTCTTTCAGACATTCCGGAATTATCAGTAACAATTTACCCCCTAATTGATCCTTCCAGTGATAATATAAAAGACCATTTTGAAATGAAAGGTGTGTTTTGTTTCTATAAAAGTATTTAACATCTGGGCTACAAAGAAAAAGTTCATTTTGTTCAGGTTCAATGTCATTACTAACCCAATGAATTAATTTTTTCAAACTAGAATCACCCAATTGGGCTTCCTGTAAATCTTTATGGGCATAACCAGACAACCAACTACTTGGCGATTCATTTGAACCATTTGACACAAGAGTTTTGATCGCTAACGGAACTACATCGTCAACATCCTCGTTAAACCGAGACCATTGATTATGAGCTCTCGCACAATACTTGCAACCTTTACATGGCAACTGGGACACTTCCGACCCGGCTTTATAGCAATCACAGAATGAATAGTCGTCAGGAATTCTCGACATTCCATCTGCATTCCCATGTTTGATTCCGGGACGATGTACTACAGTCATATCAAACTGACTGAGTTCTTCTAACCAACAGGCTAACTGTCCTTCGATATATTTGAATCTGAGGAGCCAAGTTAGACTGTTGTAATCAGTTCTTAACAAAAAGTTCCTACCTAAAAGGTAGTGCCTGAACTGTCTTGTGAACCTAATTACAGCTAATAATTCTTTCCGGGTAACACAATATTTCCGTTGTTCCGGGGTTAAGACATAGCTACCATAACAGATAACTCGTTCGTGTCCATCTTGAATTTGTGATAGCACTGCTCCAATAGAATAATTTGAAGCATCGGTATCTAAAACAAAGGTATCTTCCGAATTTGGATAACCTAATATCGGTGCAGAGATCATTTTCTCTTTCAGCTGATCGAAAGCTTCTTGTTCCGGTTCACCCCAGTAGAAAGTTGCACAACTACCGGTTAACTTATATAACACGGACGTTAGTTTAGCAAAATCTTGTATGTGTTCCCGATGGTAGTTCACAAAACCTAAGATTTGTTTGTTTATTTGTTTATTTGGGGTTTAACGTCGCTTTCAACACTGTACAGGTCATATCACGACGGGTAGTTGGAAGGGCAGAGGAAACCAGTACATAGAGTTCGCTAGGGTTGTGTACTGTAAACTGCCGACCAACGGCAAGCAACTACCAGCTTTCCCACTTACGGCCATGATGGGGATCGAACCCCGGCCGCAGAGGTGGGAGGCGAGAGTGTTACCACTCTGCCACCGTGGCCCCCACAAAACCTAAGAATTGTTCAACTTCTTTTACCGATTTCGGTACAGGCCATGATTTTACACGCTGCACATTTTCCGGATTTACTGATACTCCATCAGAACTAACGACTCTACCGAGAAATAAAGTTTGTGTATGAAACAAACTACACTTTTTCGGTTTTAACTTAAGGTTATGTTTCCTAAATCTCTCAAAGGTTAACTGGAGGTTTTTTAGATGATCTTCAAAGTTCTTCCCGAGAATAATTACATCGTCAATATAAGCGAGCACTTTATCCCAAGTTAACCCACGCAACACAAACTGAATTACTCTCTGAAATGTTGCAGGCGCATTACAAAGTCCAAAAGCCATTCGTTTATGTTCGAATAACCCAAACTTTGTAATAAATGCGGTTTTATGCCTATCTTTTTCGTCTATTTCGATTTGCCAGTATCCGCTGGCCATATCCAACGTTGAAAAATACTGGTTTCCAGAGAGTTGATCCATGCATTGAGAGATAGATGGTAATGGAAACAAATCTTTTTTAGTTTTGGAATTGAGACACCTGTAATCAATACAGTATCTTACGGTGCCATCTTTTTTCCTAACTAAAACCGGAGCAGAGGCCCAGTCTGAGGATGACTCAGCAATGACTCCTGTATCCAACATGAGTTTGAGGTTTTCCTCTTCCTCATTTTCGAACCCTAATGGAGTCCGTCGCATTGGCTGCTTGACCGGCCTCTCCTCTCCAGTATCTATGACATGCTTAATTTCAGTGAAGCAACCAAGATCATGGCCCCCTTTTGAGAAAATATCTTGGTATTGGATAAGCAAATCTTTGACCCGATTCGCCTTATCTTTGCCTTTCATTGACCTCTCTAATAATCCTTGCAGGTGCTCTGGGAGTTGTTGATGACTTTCCAGTTTTTGAATGTGAATTGTTTCATCATCCAATATTGCATCTGGAGGAATCGCACATCCTAACACATGACCTTCACGAAGAACTATGTTTCTGTCAGTGTCATTCACTAACTGAATTGGTATGGATTCAGCGGTTCTCACCAGAAGATTGGGCAATAAAGCTCCTTTATCAGAACCACTTGATATAACAACCATGTCTGTGTTCAATGGCATTTCACTTTTAACCATTATTCTTAACACAGTATTTGATGGGATATGAATTTTCTGATCAAGAATGATCTTATGAGTGTTAAATTCATCACCATCTGGTGTTTCTAAATGTGTCATATCTTGTTCAACTTTATTGAGAGTGAACGTGTATTTATTGAAATTCAAAACTGCGCCAAAGTTGCACAGAAAATCTATTCCAATAATTATAGGGTCTTTAATTGCTGCCACCAACATCTTCCATTTCATGGAAGGCTGACTATTGAAAGAGATTGGCACATCTTCTATCAACCAGCCATACAAATCCATGCTATCACTTATTCCTGATAACTTGTATTTTTCAGTTAGGAGAGGTTTGTTGGGTAATTTTTCATACACATCAAAGCTCATTAAGCAAACATCGGCACCTGTATCCAATAAAGCTGTGGTGTGAACACCATCAACTGTACATGGAATTAAGGCACACAAATTATTATAATTTGTTTTTTGCAGCTGTTGACATGTATACGACTGTCCACCTCTACACTCATTCAGGGGTAAAGCAGTGACTTCACGATCACCCCTTCTCAGTAGTTTAAAGGCGTAAAATGGATTTGTTGTTTCCCACCTGCCACATTTTTTGGTGGTGGTGGACTTCTGGCATTTTTATAATTTGATCCAGGGGATCTCCTAGGAGACTCATCGGATGTGTGCTCCTGTCTCCCCATTCCCCTAGGTTGTCTGGATCTGGAATTTGGACTATCTTTGTCCCTTTGATCCTCTCTATAACGCCAATCCATATTATAGGATCGTTCATAGTCCTGCTTTTGGGAAGTCTGCCACCTGGGAGTATAGTTAGATCTGGGACTCCCTGGTGATGAGAAACGCTTCCTTCTGGGACAATCACATACAAAGTGGCCTGGATCCCCACATTCATAACATCCGGGGTTCCTGCTTGGGGAATATGGACCACTCCTCTGAGGGGTCTGCTGCTTGGACATGACTTCTATGAGTTGTGTGATAGACTTGGTTAGGTCTTTGATTTCGGTTTCTGAGGCTGTGGTGGTTGACACCCTAGGCTTCTCATTGACCTTCCTTTTAGCAGTGAAGGTTCTCACTGATAGCTCATCAACTGAACTAGTTTCTGAGACATCAGAGTCGCTGTAAACCATTGGTTGCAAAGGCTTGACTTTCCTGACAGAGCCTTTCTTGCCAAGGATAGCTTTCTTCACTTGCTGTTCAGTCTTAACACAACTGTAAGCTTCTTGCAAAGTTGAAGGACGTTTCACACCTGCTGCAACAGCGGCGGCTTTGTCACGACAACCTTTCAGGAATGCCTCAATAAATAAAGAACTGTGCAATTCCATCTGTTTGGAATCTGGATAGGCACTCAAGATCAACTTCTGTAAGCGAGCAAGATACTTCTCCAGATTTTCATCCTCACGTTGTTCAGTTGAAAGAATCTCCCATCTTATGGTTGAAGGAGAATCATTTCTTTCAAAGAACTGCTCAAATTTCAGTTTTATGCCATCAAAAGTGTCTTTGACTGTCTCTGGGAGAACACTAAAGTATTCTGCCGCTTCTTTTCTGAGACACATGGCGAAGGCGTCAACTTTATCGAGCTCTGTCCATTGCATTCTTCTTGCATAAGCTTCGAATTGACTGACAAAACCTCGCCAGTAAGTTCCATCAAAAGACATCTTTGGCAACCTCAAATTCCTACTTCTGTGTACCGGCCTTCTTCCAGAAAATGAGACCCGTTCATCAGATTCTGATGGGCCCTGCGAGATGTACACTCGTTCCTGATCACTAGATTGATCACTCCTACAGTCATCAGACTCCACATTTCTGTTAGGGTTCCTAGGTGAATGATACTTCACCTGGTATTGTTTCGGCCTTGATTTGTATCGGGTTGGTGTCTGCTGGTTTACACCTTTTCCCCCAACATAACGACCATCTAGTGTTTTGGAGTTTATAGTGTGAGTGATATTGTCTAATGCTTTGTACTGGTTAGATTGAACAGGTGTTGATGACCTGCAATCTTTTTGGAAGGCAAACTGCAGGACTTTAGGTTCAGATTTGTTGGACACCGAATCCCTGCAGTTAGAACCCATGGCCATTACAGCTGGTTCATTGCAATAAGTTTCGGTGTTGGGTACTTTCAAACTATGTGGTTCCAACAGATCTAATCCTGTCCACTCCAGGTCTTTTTCCCAACCTGAAGGCATAATCCTCATCGAAATTACATTTCATGCTATTGATACTGTCTTCTATTCTTCTTTTGAGAATTCCAGAACGGCTTTTGAAGTAGTCGTTCATGAAAGACAGATTCTGCTCCTTCATGGCCTGAGCCTTGACTAAGAGATGATCTCCTTCTTTCTGCATGTCCCTGATGCGTCTGTTTTTTTCTTCATCTTCCCTAAAATACCTGACAAGGAATGACTCCTTCTCAGACTTTAGTTCAGAGATTTCGTGCACAGATGCATCAAGTACTTGGCAAACTTGTTCCTTCTCTTCAGTCTGAGCAGATTGTGCAGGTTGTGTCATTGCAGTCTTCAACTGTCGACCATCAAAAGCTAATGTTTCCAGCTGTTCCTGATGACTGTGTCCTTCAGACTGCAAACTTCCAACACTGCAAGTCATGGTTCCAACTTGTTGTTTAAGTTGTACGATGTCACCCTGCATGGGCTGGCACGTCTCGTCTATCCTCTTATGGACGACTGTCAACTCTGGTGGCACTCTGACACGGAGTTGAGCGACACTGTCAGACACCTTTGTGACATCGCCTCGAATACTACGTTGGCTGGATTCGAAATTTTCGCGAATAAGCGCAATTTCTTCTCCACATGCACTAATCTGTTGTTGACAATTACTAAAATTGATCAATGATTCAGTGCTGTGTTGGTAAGTATCGGATCTAACTTTATCGATGCTTTGATTCACTTTGCTGGTTTGTTCTCGAACCATGGTTTTAACCGTGACCATGTCATTTTCAACTTTGTTTTTATGGTCTTCAAGTTCAGCTCGATTTTCAGCAACACTGGATTTGATATCGCTAATGGTGTGGTTGACACCCTCAATTTTGGCATTGAATTCGGATTTGCAATTTTCATGCGCACTGTCTGCTGAATCCTTAGCCTGCGATAGTTCCGAACGTAAATCGCAAACATCTCTCTTTAACACATTCATACTACTTTCCACCCTGTCAACATTTTGTTCATATTTTTCCTGTTGTTTCGGAATCTCATCAGTTACATGTTTTCGCAATTGTTCTAAGTCTGATTGAGTTGTTTTTTGCGCATCTTCTAAAGTTGTAACTGTTGACTTGACTTCATCGAGACTCAATTTCGTACCATCGATCTTATCTGAAAGCGATGAAGTTACTAATCTAAATTCCTTAATAATACGACTTTCAAAAACAAGCAAAGTACTAACCGTTACGAGTTCATTGGGTGCTCCGACAGGTTTTTCGTTGTGAAACGCGGTAGGTTTTGTATCAGTTCCAACATCTGATTGCAACAAAGTCGATTTAGCGTCGCAAATATCAAATTCAGTCTTTCCGTGCGATACAGTATTAACTGTATCAGTCTGGTATCGAAATCGGCGCTAGACTGTACCGATAACAGACTTGACTTATCCAAACCTACAACTTGTTCAGAAAATTGAATGTAATTTTCATCCAAAATTTTCTGAGTACAACTTGATGGAAAACCAATTTCCAGAAATTCCAATTCGGTCATGGTTCCACCTAATGCTTTTCTACGGGCTAATATTACCTTAACCCTTTCCACACCAATACCTGGGACTTGTAATAAGTCTTCCCTACTGGCATGTTCAATGTGTAATGGCTTGGCAGCCATTTTGTCTATTGAAACGCAACAATAAAAAATTTCAGATTTAGATCAAAATGTATAATTGCTAATTGTTGAAATAGCTAATATTTACTAAATTTGAATGTACTTAAACTGTAATTCAGAAATTAATTTTCATGCAAATATCTGAAAATATGTCTGGAATTTTCCTAATATTTTTTCCAAGATGCAACATGCACTATCAATTCATTAATATCTAAAAGTAATATTATTCACTATATCAAATATATTGTAGAAGTAAATAAATTTTGATGAAATAAATTCTCAATACTAATTCACAAGTACCTGTAAGAGAAATACTGTATTTTGTTCAACAGATGATCTGAAATCGCTGAGCAACTTGACTACAAACTTAAATAACAAAATCAAATCAAACAATTTAAAATAGATTTAAATCAGAATTTTGATTTGGGCTTAATTAGTCAAAAGCATGTATGATTCTAACTAGGTTAGTAATACATACAAAATATCAAAGTAATAAGTTTTCAAAAAGTTTAAATTATATTTTACCAAGTTACTTTAATTCAATGTAAATCCATTTACTTTTCAAATCAATTCAGTAAACTTTGTAACTTATACTTTCACTAATAGAAATTATGTTACTTCAACACATAAGTTGGCAAAATTCCAAATATCTCAAGATTATATCAAATTTCACCAAATTATACTATAAACTGGCGAAAAGTCAACTATAGAAATTACAAATTTAATCCAGATAATTTATGTTCAACAATATTATATACTGGCGTCAAAGCATGTACATTTACAACAGCATTGTTTACTGTCGCTACTGTCAATTTTCAGTGCATTAATTCAATGAAAATGAAACTTCACCGGTAACCCTCGCTGGCGTCACCGTCAAATTTCAATGCATAAATACAATGAAAAATTGAATTTCATCAATATCATTCACTGGCGTAAGTGTCAAAATTTAGTGCATGAAATATGTATCAAAATTCAAATTAATACACTATGAAATATTCACCAGTATATTCAATTTCAACAAAAATACACACTGGATTTTAAATATTCACTGGTGTATTCCAATTTCAAAACATAATACTACTGCAGTGAATAAAATATCATTCACCAATCAAAATTCAATGGCAATGCATTTCAACACTCCCGTAGCGAATATAAAATATTATTCACCAACAAAAATTCAATACGGCTCCAATATATTTTAAATTTAGAATTATTGCACTTTTGTAATCACAATATATAAATTATCCACTAATTCTGACAACAGTGGACCAACATTACACAAGCAAATTCAATTCGTCGAAGCCTTATGCACTGTATGTACCAGTAATTTGCCTCAAAAATCAGTTAAAACAACAAATATATTGATAATAACTGATTAATACTTCATTTACAGCAATTTGGAGTCAAATTACAGTGAATTTAATGCTCAAAAATCGGCCGTGAATTTCTACTCAAATAAACCAAAAAACAGTGTATAAACTCTCAACATACACTAGAATTGAATATAAATGAATTTATTGGCACCAAGTAACAGAAATGTGAGTTTTTCACACACTTCTGGTACCAATAAAGTATAAACTCACCAAGAATATTGTGTCCGCTGTCACTTGGCTTTCACAGCAAACACTTGACAACTAATTATATATACTTTATATTTATATACAGATTATATTATGAACCTGTACTGCTAGATCAGCAGCAAAGGCTAGCAACTATTTTACTTTATATTTGTGACCATTCACTTGGCAGTTAGGAGCTAGACTGACGCTATATTTGAAAAGGCCAGACTAACTCACTTCTGTGTCCTTGACCCCTGACCTAATTGTTGGAAAGCAGTGGATACTAAACATCGGCGCCGAAACACCGGATTTCACCACAGTATTTCCCATGACAGCCTTTTTATACCAGATATTGTAATTCAGTTAGTTTGAGCTCTAAGAGAGCTTATACTTACTGTGTCCCTTATGGTTTTAAAACATTCACAATCTTTAAAAATGTGTTGTGAGTTGTCTGATAAAATAAATTCTGTAATTGTACCTAAAAGGTAAAAATATGAGTTCAAAATAGCCCTATCTATTGTTCTTTATAAAATTGAAGATCTACCTTGCTCCAGCAAGGTCAATTGTAAAATCAAGGTAAAACCTCAGCTTGAACAGCTACACTAACCAGGCAATGACCTTACGAAGTATCAACATCCTAAACCTTACAAATTCTGACATATAGCTTTGATAAGATTGTAAATTTTAAGGTCATATCCAGGGTCGATGGTGAAGTCCAGTTCACACCATGTTGTACTCCTATATCCCCAGCAAAATGTTTCTACAAGACTACTAAAATCAAGCTCACTACTGTAAAGTCAAAGGACAGGCCATAAAGTTACACACCTACATTTCAAGCTAATTTTCATACCACGTTTCCCTTTCATACACGATACAGTGTCTGATATACGACCCAAAAACATTTTACCAGCCATCAATATGGCCAATTAAAAGCCCAGCTAATCACAGTGAGTGAACACATTGCACAGCCTTTGTAGAATGTACTGTAAAAATGCCATTTCCAGCATGGTTACCATAATGTGATAAAGTGAATTTTTCCTTAAACAACTAATACATAAACACAATTTTTTATCAATAGACTTTGCAATAAAGTTTTCATTATTGTTTTAGTTACCTATACATGGGGTCATTGATTTCATTTGTCCTATCAGGTATTCAGGGACATCTCCTACTCTTGAACAATTTCATTAGTTGCCAGTCAAATTTCACTGTATCTTGAAAAACTGTTTCTTCAAAGTTATTATCACAGCTATTTTCATCTTTTCATTGTGAAACGTATGGCACAACTTACAACCATCCCGAAAATAGGTTTCTGGGGGTTCCTCAATATTATTTGTCTGTACATAAAGGAAAAAAAAAAACGTTTTGGCTACAGCTTTGTTTTTGATGCTTGGAGGAGATGAAGCACTACAAAAGTGCACAATAAAAAGAATACAATATAACCAAACAATTGGATGTCATTTCAGTGAGACAAAGGTTGGGCAGTGTTAATCTAAAGCTTAGGATTTCATGTGAAGTCATAATTACTCTCACTTGTGTAATTGGATGACTGACAAAGCATGGTTTGCAAATTAAGATTTTCAATATATATATAATATGCATTAATATTCACCTATACAAGAGGGTGGCTGCCCCCATTCACCAGTGCTGTCACATCTGAGGGTTTGGTTTCCCAACAGATCATATCCTGGGTCACAGTTGTAGGTGACAGAACCTCCATTCTCCGTCCAGGTGAATACATAGCTTCCTCTGAGTGGTGGGGGTGGTGGCAAACCACAGGAAGTCTCTGTATTACACATAAGATTTTAAATGCTCACAAAAGCGATTTAAAAATATTAACGTGTAACATAAAATTGATTGCATGATAATGATGCAATAATGCAAATATAAGATCGATTTTCACTCTAAACATATTGTTTAATATAGCAATTCATGATTGAGCCTTGAAACTTAGACTATCAAATCAAGGAAAGAGGAAAACACAAAATTTTTCTTTTATGGTTGAGGCTGATGAAAGAAATTTGGAGAAAAATGGAAAGTAGCATCAACTGCTTCCAAAAAATTGACTGACATGGTTACAGTCCAAAGTCTCCCTTTATGAAGTTCATTAATTAAAAAATCTGACAAAGCTTAAGGATCATCTGAAAGTTAAAAAAATTACCCTACAGATATTACATTTGAATTATCAATTTTATGATATCCATTGCTTTCAAATAAAATCACAAATTTTACTGAAAAATCTACCAAATATAGCTTATAATATGCCAGTATTTTAACCAGGGAGACATCGCATATTCCATGCCCTGGAATCACCACTGCTTTTTCTGCTTTAGCAAGCTGGATAGAAAGTTCTGTTTTATAGACAAGTACTTCAGTCATTAGAACCACCTGTTAGGTTAGATTGACACTGATTTCAAAACACATAGCATACTTACACTATTTATCACTTACTTATACAAGAGGGTGTTTTACCCCATTCGGCAGAGCTACCACATGTCAATGGTTTTTTTCCATGTAAGACATATCCATGCTCACAATTGTAGGTGACTGAGTCTCCATACTCTGTCCCTGTGCATGAAGACCCTCCTCTGAGTGGTGGCGATGGCGGAACCCCACAGGAAATCTCTGTCAAAGTATGCAGCAAACTTGCGAATTTAATAAGTAAGATTTGAAAAGACTATATAACTGTTATAAAACTCCAGTAAGTTTAATTTAAAGTAGAGTAAAAGTAATTAGAAAAATTAGTTACAGCAAAATAAAAAGTATGTTGAAAATTATTAGATATATCTTTGTGAATGGAATACTTTCTCAGCATAAAATATAGCAGATATTTTCACCGCTTGAATAAAAGTTGTGTCACAAGACCTAGTCTATGGTTTTCATAATTAATTTAATACTATAATAACATTGACACTGACATATGATAACACTTACTAGTACAAGTGGGCGGCTGTCCCCATTCACCAGTACTGTCACATGTTAGGGTTTGGGTTCCGTGCAGATGATATCCAGGCTGACAAGTGTAGATAACTGTGTCTCCATGCTGCATTCCTGTAAATTCTTGCAGTCCCATGAGTGGTGGAGGTGACATCCCCAGTCAGCTTTACTGTTTAATTTAACAATGAGCATCGGTTATTTCACACAAAATTAGGTACAAAAAACCCATCCAGCCTCACTTGAGAAGATGACCAGTGAGTACAATTTCTGTCATATGGTAGAGACACGATCAGTCTCACAACAGTTATGATGACCCAGTGATCATATAGCCTTTTTAGGGAAGATACCCAACCATCCCCAGTTCACTCAGGATCACAAACTAAGCTCAAATAGACTATTTAAGGGAATAAACCCAACCAGTCTCACTTCAGTCAGGATGAATCACTGGTCACATAGGCTATTTCAGGGATTATATTCAACCCGTCTCACTTCAAACAGGATGACTCACTGGTCACATAAGCTATTTCAGGGAATATATTCAACCCGTCTCACTCCATTTAGATTATTCACTGGACACATAGGCTTTTTCAAGGAAGATACCCATCTAGGTCTCATTTCTTTCAGGATCACTCACTGACCACATAGGCTATTTATTCCTATCTATTCCAGAAATCTTGCCCATCTTAGTTTAAAGTTTTCTTACTACTGAACACCTTTTTGCCCCTCTGGGTCAAGACTTGAAATAATACTTAACATTAACAAATTCTGATTCATGCCTGAAGATGTGGATGTAGTACCTTAGAATCTGTAATTTATACATAGTTTTAGCACTGCTTGTGGCCTGGATGTAAAGTATTTTATATATAACATAAAATGTCAACCTGATATATAATATAAAATTCTGAAAATTTTGAACTAATGAACATGGGGCCAAGAAGTTTTCCTTCGGACCAGTAAGTCTTTTTTCGCTAAGCCGTGAACACTGCCAATAAGCCTGCATACCAAATTTGGTGACAATAGCTCTAATACTTTTCCTTTAAATGAGCGAAAACCATGTGTGGTGCTGGACGCCGGATGCCGGAAAAAGCAAAATAATTTATATTACATTTTTATGTAAACAGTAGATCGATCAAATTTGAACTTTAGTTGGAAATGATACCAAGCCCTAAAAATCAAACCTCATTGTTATGTTTAATATCTTGGGATCTGTCTTTTTCAAAGAATGTGTATTTGAAAAAATTCCTTTAAACCCTTCAAAAATTCAGTTGTTGAACACTCAATCAATGAATAAAGCACCGGTCATGAGTTCACATTCAAAGTCTTCACGTTATGTGAAATTCATTTCTTAGAATGCATTTTTTCATCGTCATAAAATATTCAGGGGCATTCTTTCTGGAGGCATTTTTTCTAGGAGGCGTTTTTTTCTAGGAGGCATTTTTTCCACACACCCTATATGTTAACTTACTGTTTTATGATAATCAGTACTACAAAGCGTTGTGCATCTGGTGGTGCAAATCCTTTAAGGACAGAAGATTCAAATATAAGTGCAGTGCCCTTTCAATTATCCGAACAACTATCCAACTCCTGTTTATCTCACATCCTCCATGTATTACTTTATTATAGTGACATGTATTATACACAAAGATTATATACATGGAAAGAAACTGTTACAAAACACCCAGCCCTTAATGACTTATAAGTCACTAATATAGAAGATATGGATAGCACACAATGTCTTTTGAGACATATTCTATAGCATATTATTGAAACACAAAAGCTAATATTTTTAGAGGCATGCTTTATAGAAATAAGGTTTATCAAATTTTTGGCAATATAATTTGGTTCTCCTTTCTTGCCACAAGATAACCACATTGCCATTTGCATGACAAAGCATCTGACAATTGGGCCATTAACTATTAAATTTATTGATGTTTAAAATATTGAAATACCTTAAATGAATTGACTCTAAAGCTGGGCAAATACAGACAAAGTGTATCTCATGCTCTACTTCACTGTCACAAAGTTTACATAATCTTTGACTAACTTTAATCTCAATAATGACCTAATTCTACTTCTGGAGGGAGACTTTTCATTCTAACTTGACACAAGATTGATTGTTTTATAATAAATTGTTCAGTTTATGATTCAATTTCCATATCTTGCATTAATAAGGAAATGTGCATAACTCTGATTTACACCCTATTTTTGCATCATATTTTATTAAACGATTTCAGTTATATTCAAACAAATGTGTGTTTGGTAATGGTGTTACCCAGCACCGTCTATTCGAAAAAGTAAATTTGAGGTACGAGGTCAAGGAGAAATACTTACCAGTATATGATTACAAAATGGGCATTTACTGGTGTTTCCAGTTTTAAGCAGAGATACCTGATTATAAAGACACCCAAATTGACAATGTAATTCGAAATAATTTCAAGCAAACTGCTGTCTGAAGTTATAGCAAATAAATTCATCTATCAGATCCATAAAAAAATATAATTCAATCATATTCAAGAATTTTTTTGTCATTTAATAGTTTATTTCACCTTAAAATAATCAGGTAGGACAGCTAAAGGAAATAGGTTGCAACCCCGGATTGCCCACCTTACAATGTTTGCATGGTGTAGTAAGCAACATAATAATTTTTATCAAAGAAAATGAAAGAACAGATACAGTAAAAATGCAAACAATAAACTTTAAACAAATTTGAGTAAAACAAACTGATGAAAGGTATAATGAGGTGATTACAAATAATTCTTTACAGACAAGATTTAAAACAGTAGGAGAATAAACCTTTGTGTGTGTAGATTTTTATGGAGTCTCAGTGGCCCTTTGACATGCAAGGAGAGAAGAAGTGAATACTGAAATTAATTTATCAACAAAGCTTCAACAGTTCTCAACAGCGTAAATGACCTATTTACTCACAAAAAGCCCCACCCAGATAAAACTTACTCACAAAAACCCACCCAGATAAAACAAATCACCGACAAATTTATTCCAAAAGAAGAAAACAGTACAGTCAAAACTTTAAATTTATAGTCATTAGGAAAAAAGTAGGCTATAGTGGGTACATTGTTTATCGATGTTGGCGATATTTATTGTTTTGGGTGGGGTCTGCCGATATCGACATGTAAAACGCATATTGCAATATCGCCATTTTATACAAATTTTTGAAAAAATATAACATAAACCCTTATCTTAAATATATTTTTAACTTATATCTAGTCTTTTTGTAGATTTTTAATGCATTTTGGAACAAAACTGCCATGTTTTATTTACTTCCGGTTTTATTTCATGTTGTGGGCGAGATATGCTAAAACTCACTTCTCGAATTCTGACTTTTTAATGGAGAAATTTACTCTCCCGATATTGACGATATCGCCTTAATTTGGGGTTTCAATATCGATATGGACATAGCCAAACGATGTACCCACTAGTAGCCTAGCTAAGGATCTAGATGCCCTCTCTCACTCATCTGGACATATTTCAAAATAAACACATTTTATTCAGCCAACTTGATTTTGTGAGCTGTAATATTGTAGTACATGTATATTAATTGGCAAGAAACAGTGATATATTCTACTAACCACTTTGTCTACCTTGGTAGGGTAAGAAAACTCCTTGTCTACATCATAATTGTATGAGTGAATATGAATGAATGGTCCCACTGTATAAGCATTAACCACTTGTGTTCATGCAGATTTCAAATACCACACACTTGCATAGAATAGTAAATGGATGGTCCCATTAAAATGTTCTTGACAACTTCAGTGATAAACTTTGGCATGCTGGGTGTGGTAAAAGGGGAATTTGTTTGGTCATCTTAACCATAACTAATGCTTACTTGTTTACGGCACTGTGCGTTAAATAGGTAAGTTACGGTATATATCTTAATTATTTCTTTTTCAATACATTATTGCGGTTTAATTATTCTAACAAAATGTTTTACATGTACCACTTTTTCATTACATTTTGTGCGATATTAATCAAGACATCCCAATAGAACACTGAGGTCAAAGATGATGGTTTATGTCTTAAAATGATTTTGTTTTCTGTGTTAATTTAAACTATAACTTCTGAACAGGACAAAAGTAAAATAGGTGTTCAATAGTTTCAATGCTTGATTTACAAAAAAATAACAGGTTTTGTCATCAGTTATATTACACATTTTTAAATATTTGTTGGTTGGAATAGTTCTCAAGCGGGTTTTATATTGAAAAGCTCTCATTCTATTGCCAATAGTGTATTGGGGGTTTATAGAATAGTACCTATGCCATGGCATTTGACTTACATGATCTTTCAGGATATTAAGCCATTTGCTTTATGTGATCTTGGAATATAATTTTTACTTAACATGAGTGTGTATGATTCTTTACAGACTTTATTCATTTTAATCAGTGTTTCTAGAGCATTTATCTTTAATGGTACATGGCTTCTATCTAATCGTTCTTGCAGACAATTTCTCCACTTCCAGGGGATACTATGAAGTAGTCTGTAAAAATCCACTGAATTAATGTGTGTTGAACTTTTCATAACCAAACACCCCTCCAGAGGGACAAATTAAATCATTTAGCTAGCGAATACCCTTATTATGAAATTCATTGGATCTTTTGATCAAATTATTATTGGCGAGAAAGTAACTGAGGGACCTTAATGTAGCGGAGAGAAGTTTGATTAACATTAGTGAGCCATGCAGTCAAAAAATTACTCCACTTAAATCTGGAGATACACCACTAGAATTTGCTGGGTTTTTGCTAGTGATTTATATGAATTTTCAAATACATGTATTCCACTTTTCAGTACAGATATACACATCTTAGTGAATTGTTGCAAAATTGTCATTTTTGTTTCATTTAATCAAATTGGTTCCACAATATAAAAATATATGGAAGTATGCAAGAGTTTGGTGTTATTTTGTTCAGAAAGATTTGTTTCCTTAAGTTTTTTTTTTTACTGCATGCACAATATTTATAAAAAATACATTTTATATGTCTTATAATTCAATGTTATAATTAAATTGACAATTGTAACAACAATAATTGTAAAAATATTTAAAGCATTAAAAGAAACCGACTTCATATGACTGTGATATGTGCGTTTCACAATTAAAGCCATTTCTAAAAAGAATATGTTAGATTATTTCACAGATTTATACAGTCAAATTGTGAAGAATTTCTTTGATACAGCAACATATGACACTTAGAAATTAGAATTCTATATATTATTTATATTATATTATGTTTCACTTTATATGCAAAATAATTTTTAAAATGCCGTACAGAATAGTAATTTTGGTTGAAAGATTGTCAATGACACATATAAGTAAAGTGTTTTAAGAAGCTGGGGCAATGGAGTAATGAAGTCATAATCAGTTTGTTTTAATAAAAGCACTGAAATATTAGTGTTATATCTATGAGAAAAATAATATAGTATTTGTTGTTTAAACATACTTTGTTGAACTAATTAAGTTGAAATATATTACTCAGTAATACTCAGATAACAGAAGATAATCCCCAGTTTGTTTAGCAATCAAGACTCACTGACACATATAATAGAGTGTAATCCCCTGACATGCTGATACATTGTATCACTTTCACACCATTTTAAACAGTGATACTGTACACTAGGGGTGATGGATTTGGTGATTGAGGGAACCATAGGGGGAGGAAAAATCCTAATTACAAAGACTTCAAGCTCTAAATGGTGGAGGGAGGGGGGTGCATGTGCCCTCATTCCTCACCAGATCTGCCACTGCTAATGGGATTAATCACCTACATGATGTACATAAGACAAGCACATTGAGAATATTACATAAGGAGTAAGTGTGACTAAATGGACTGTGTCTGGAAACTAACATATGGTGTTGAGTTTTGGTGCACTGACAATGCTATAGGGACCACTAGCCTGCACAGCTGACACTTGATGAAATGCAAACAGGCTAGGGAGAAGTCAGAGTATTTTCTATGTTCAGATAAGAATAAATACACTTAATTACTTTATTGACACCTTGCTCATCACATTAAGGATGATCCAAAACACAAGACTAATTCTCAACCTTGTCTCTAAGCAAGAGGAAGATTATGAAGCAACATTCAAATGCAAGGTTTTTAATGCTAACATCAAGTACAAAATTTATGCATAAATGTTAGTCATCAATATTTGAAGCCCTAATTTATCAATCTATATTCCGAAAATTAAGTGTTTTTACCAAATATAAAAACAAACATCTTTTCAGTTATTTTTATGCTGTTTTCCTGACTCAGATTTCATCACATTAATCCCAAGCCAAAAAAATTGTACAAAAAATAAGCGAGTTTCTCACAGAAGTTTAGTTATGTAACAGCTATTGAATTTGTCAACCCTGATGGACTTCTGATATTTGACTGCTTTAGTTTTGCTAAAAATTAAAATTTTCTGTACAAAATTTATTTAATATAGCGACAATGTCATTTATGTACGAACCACATGTGATTTTTTTCCAGTTTCACTTCATGTTGTGTACATGTTGGAGCCCAACTTAGGAATCAGCCCATGTTAAGATGGGCTATAGCCCAACTTAGGATCCGAAGTTGGGTAGCCCATCTTAAGTTGGGCTTAGGTCAGCCCAACTTAGGATAATTCAGTCCAATAAGTTTTATAAAGCAAATTTTATTTAAAAGAACACAAAACAACAGTAAAATTGTTATACTGTTACATTTAATAAATGTAATACTTTATATTAACAAAACTTCTTCATTAGTGTTTTAACATTACCATGAAACTATATTATTTATTTGCAACTACATTTTTATTGTTTTGCAAAAAACAAATGTGTTTTACAAATGTGTTTTATGTGGAGTAGATTTATTTAAAAATATATGTCATGAAACAATTAAAACCACTGCTTATTTATTCCATATTTGCTCATTATTAAGTACCTGCTTTGAACTTTTTGAGGTCATAGTGTTTTTTACAACTTTAAGCTTGCAAACTAGATTCAATTGTGCAGTTTAGTAAAGCATTTGCATAGCCATGATAGGGTTAAGCCTTTGAAGTTGATTTGTTTCACTATGTGATTAGCAATGTCTTCTATATGCATCATCCATTCATCAATTGACATCTAAAACAATGAACACTAATCCTATGAGAAAACATCGCAGTAATAGACAAATAAACCAACATCAATCAAAAGCTAAGACAATAGGCACTAATCCTATTAGAAACCATCCCCAAAATAATCAAAGCAATCAACATCAATGGGATACTAAAACAATAGTCCCTAATCCTTGAGGAAGCCATGTCAATTAATGGACATCAAAGGAATGCAATACAGAATGACAGGGTTATGTCATTTGAACAGGTTATGACTAGTTAATATTTTATTTGGCTTTGTATTTGATGAATATTAACATTAGGTTTATAAATTTGTTGACTTTAATTTTGTCATTAACCTTTTTACACACGAATACTTTTACACACATTATAAATACATTTCAGTCTACAAATATTCGAAATTATAATAAAACTTTATCAGCTTAATTATTTGTTATATCCCATGTAAAGTATTTAATTAAAATATCAACATACCTAATTTAAATACCTAAATACCTAATAAATACATCTAAAGCATTACAATAATAGTATAAAAGACCAAAGTTGGCAAAAATCTGTCAGTACTACATATCTTCTATGTGACCTGAGGATTCATGTAACCTTGAGTGCCATAATTAATGTAATTTTAATCTATCCTAAGTTGGGCTGCCTTGTCCCAGCCCATCTTAAGATGGGCTACCCAACTTCAGATCCTAAGTTGGGCTATAGCCCATCTTAAGATGGGCTGACTCTTAAGTTGGGCTCCAACATACATATCTTTAACCCAGAAACAATGAAAAAAACCCACAAAATGCATTAAAAACATATAAAACGTGATAATGATTATGTTGCTTGCCATTTTAAAATGATTATTGTTTATGTTTATGTTAAGTGTTTAAAAGGCTTAAACCTATCAGTAATTTAACTGAAGCAAAAATCAAATTAAAAAATGACAAATTATTACCCATGAGAATGAATATCAAATTAATTATTTATTTATTTATTTATTTATTTAATCATTTATTATAGAGACATAGTATAATACATTTTGACAACTTAGTAATGAACTACAAAAGAATACCCAGCCCTAATGGGCTTATTAGTCTCTACAAACTATTTTAACAACAGATAGGTGGAAAATAGTTACATAAGATATTATTTCTGTGATTTCGTAGATACTTAACAACAAACAAGTGTAAACTAGTTACATAAAATATTGTTCCTGAGATTCCATATATCAGCTAGAAAGCTCATTAATAGTTTTACCCTTTTACAAGTTATTATTTCATAAAACTGAGTTAATGTACTATCATTCTGACGAGAACAAATTTTGTTATAATACTTACAGCGGATAGCTTGAAGTTTGGGACAAACACACACAAAATGTATTTCATCTTCAATGTCTAATTTACAAAGCTTACAAATTCTGTCTTTTACTTTTTTCCTAGTGTATCTTCCTTTCTCAATTTCTAGGGGCAATATACCAATCCGACGTTGGCAAAGAAGTGAACGCTTATATTTGGGGATGTTTGAAAGAATATACTCTTCAGTCTTTATTTCATTTTTAAAAAGTGAATACGTTCTTAGTTTTGGTTTTGATGGCAATTCGTTGGACCATTCATCGTGCATTATATCCGCAAGTTTGATTTCAAGGTCATTAATGTCTAACTCTTCAGCCATTTCAAAGTTCTCTAGCTTGTTCACTGACTCAAATATGTCATATATGTTTGATTCCCAAGAACAGGCATAAAGGTCCCGGTAACTCCATTCAAAGACCTTTCTTGTTCAATGCCCTGCATCCATATTACAAATTTTGTTCCAAAGACGGATGGCTGAAATATAGTATTTATATTTTGGAATCATCCAACCCATGTCACCCTGGAATGCCAGTGCAGGGGCATTTCTATGGAGGCCAAGGAAGTACCGTATAGCTCTGTTTTGAACCTTTTGAACCTTAATTACTTAATATATTGACCATTTAAAAAGGCCATTTTGACTATTTTGAAGCCTTATTTGGTTTCCAAATTGTGTGCCTAGTAAATATAGTTTCATAGTACTTAATCTCTGTATCTAAAACAAATGTTTGGCAAGCAAATACTTCCCTGCATTTAAAAACTGAATTGAACAATCAATAATAAAGTTAATTTATGTCAATTGTGATGGGTTAGAGAGTTGTTGGGGTGTTCAGTAACTGTACTTTGGCTTTTCACAAACTTATTCTTGCAACAGCCAGGGTCATATTGAGATGGGTCTTAATTACTGTAGAGGATTGATTTGATTATGAAGTGAATATAATTATGCAAATCCAGGAACATTGCCCTTCTGAAACTTCTGGCAAAGTTGCTATGCTTAAATTTTAGTAAAGGGCAATGTTCCAGAAACCCAAACTTTCACTGGGCATTGTTCCTGAAAGGCAAAGTTCAGTAAGGGCAAATTCCCATACACTGGATTATGCACATTGTTTGACACAACCATCAAAAAGTCACAAGTGCAGGCAAGTTAATTGATACATCAACATTTGTTACTATTAATAAATAGGTTAAAAAGGAAACAATATTCTTGAAATGTCAGATGACAAAAAAATTGTGCATATAATAGAACTTCACTGTAAGGAATTGTCAATTTTGTAGAAACCATATGGAATAAGTAGAGGTTGTACCTTGAATATTAACCCTAGTAGAAAGTAATACAATGTTGTAAAGAGTGTGCTTTAATACTGGTGTAAATACTGGTTATATACATTTTAAATGAAAACAAGGTGGCTTAGAAAGCCCACATATCCCCTGTCAATGTATGCCTAAAATTGGGTAATGGTTACAGTGTGACAAATCATTAAAGGACATTTATCAGGGCATGAAATTTTAAATAAAAGCCCATGAGCAACATTCAAAACTGATCAGTAGCTCTTGCAAGTTAACAGTCACAATGTGCTGCAAATCAGGCCTTTATAGACATCTTGTAAGAGTGAATTACAGTTCACATATTCTAAATTAAGTATACATAGACATGTGATCTAGCTCATACAAATGTGTTGAAATACAAGGCCTTTACAGTCAAGTATCCATTAAGGAGCTTGATGTCCAGAGTGAATTGTCGATAGGCAGGATGGACATCTTTAAAATGTTCAAAGTCTTGCCATGGCAACACTTGCTACCTGTTTACCCGGCCCTACATCCTGTTGGGGTGAAGACATCCTGAAAGTTTGGTGGAGGCAGCACCTCCAAAATCCAATCAGTGGTCCTTGGACATATGCAAACTAGAGGGGACATCTTTTGGCTCTTTGGATATCTATATCCAGATTTAGGGTTTAATGTGTAATTTGACCTGAATTATATAAAATAGCGATATTGAAATACACATTTATATAGCCCCCTCCCAAAATAAAAATAGGTGATATTGAAATGATGTCAGCCCTAATGTGGACATTCTGTGAAAATTTGAATATAATCTGTACATTAGTTTTTGCATAATCTTTCTGGCAAACGGACAAATGGACAGACGGACCGACAAAACCCAGTGATTATGTAACCTCCACCAGGCATAGGTAATGAATTCTAAACATTATTTGTATATTGAAATAAACGAATACATGTTAAAGATTCACAAACATCAAGCATATTTTCATAGGTAATCTAATACTGAATTTATACAGCACTAACTCTTTTTTTTTTAATTGTTTTTTATTTGCATTAGTGTGACAAAAAATGAACAGGAGTTTACAAAATCAAATTGATTGGTATATTACACACATTTAGAAATGAAAGAAATAATATTTCAGGAAGAAAAAACAGGAAATAACACAAGGACATGAAAATTGACTAATAACAAGTAAATACTATTACAGACATAGATACAGACACCAAGAACAACACGGACAAAAACAAAACATAAAAGACAATGACACTTAAGCTGCAATAAGAAAAAGTGCTTAACAATGACTATATTTCTAGATGAAAAGAAATTGAATGCGGCCCCAGGATTTGATAAAAAGAGAGTGCCTATCCTTTAGTTTTGCGGCAAATTCCTGGTTTATGTAGAACTCTTTTAGAAAATTCCCGAACGCCTGTTGTGAAAGCTGACCATTTGCTCTAGAAGTTTTGAAAATATAAAATTTTGCCAATAGAATTATTATATTAATACTAATCTTATTATGGGTGGAGCAAATGATTCCAAGTATGATGTCTGGAAGACTGAAGTTAAAATCTGGGTGTAAATTGAGTTGCAGAATCTTATTCAGTTCTGTCCATATTTTTTTTACTATATGACAGTCAAACAGAAGATGAACTATATTTTCAGTTTCTGATTTACAAAAGTTGCACTTGGGATTTTCTTTATATTTTAATTTTACAAGATATTCATTTGTTCCCAAGATTCTATTTAAAATCCTGTATTGAAACCATTTGAGGTCTTTGTCTTCCACAGTCTTAAAACAATTTTGATAAATGTTTTTCCAGTCTTTACTTGTAATATTAATTTTTAAAGCTTGTTCCCAAAAGGAGTAATAAAGAGATTGGTTTCTTATACTTCTTTTGTGTAAAGCGTCATAAAAATCTTTTGAACCTTTCTTGGATCTAAGCAAAATCTGGATTTGAGTTGGGCAGATTGGTTTTGTATGAACTCTGTCCTGGGTACTACTGCAGAAACTTTTAAGGTTCCGAATAACCCTGTGATATTCCAAATAATTCATTTTTATTTTAAATGTTCTGGCCAATTCTGTTTCTGTCAGTATGTCTCCATTTGCATTAAGTATGTCGCCTATAGAAACAATACCTGCATTGTACCACCTGGGAAGGAAAAAATTTGAAAAGTTAGTATTATTCCAAATGGGTAAAGACAAGTCTTTATTTTTCACGCCTAGTTTTTCTGTAAGGGCACTCCAGCTTCTTAGAGTGTCAATCCAAAATTTATTTCCCATTTTTCTTGCAATGTCTGTAGAGTAACTTGAACCCAGTAAAAATAATCTGTTAAGTGGGCCAAGCAAAGTTGTTGCAAGAGTAGCCCAGGGTGCTTTTGGGTTTAAATAGAGACGGCGTATCCAAGTTGACTTGAGTGCCCTAACAAAAGTATCCAGATTGAGCATATTCAGCCCCCTATCTAAATATTTTTGTGCTATTGTCTCCCGTTTAATTTTGTCAGGCTTGCCTTTCCAGATAAAATTGTAGAACATTGTTTCTATTGCTTTCAAGATATCTTTTTCGGTAGTAGGCAGAGCTAAAAATAGATGGTTAAGTGTAGAAAGAGCAAAGGTTTTTACTATTGTTATCCTTCTAGTGGAGTCAGATACCTTTGATTCCAAATGCGAAATAGTTGTTCAAGTTTTTTAATAGCAGGTGAGAAATTTGTTTGGATCATGTCCGCTAGTGTGACAGAGAAATTAATGCCTAACAGATTAAACATGGTTTCTCCCCATTTTAACGGTTTCCCGACATCAATCCTGTCTTTTGAAAATCTCTTTTTACCAATCCATATAAGCTTTGTTTTGTCTGTGTTTATCTGTAATCCAGACATTGAACCAAAACATTCTAAGACGTTTAAAGCGGCCAAGATTGATTCCTTACTACTATTTAAAATTAAAGTAGTATCATCAGCGTATTGTGCTATTTTATATTCTGTTTGTTTAATATTAACACCTGTTATAGCTTGTTGATTTTGGATTAATAAATACATTATTTGGCCACACAAAAGAAATAGGTAGGGGGCTATTGGGTCGCCTTGCCTGCATCCACGTGCGATGGTGAAGAATTCAGAAAGAGTTCCACATTGGAGGATCGCTGCCTTAATATTTGTATTCAACACTTTAATCCAGTTACAAAAATTTTGTTTGAAACCAAAAAATTGCAGAGTTGCCTGAAGAAAAGACCAAGACACAGAATCAAAAGCTTTTTGAAAGTCAATTAGCATCAAAAGGCCTGGTATACTTTTGGCGTTGGTGTAATGGATCAAGTCATATATTAGACGAGTGTTTTCCCCAATGGATCTACCAGTCATAAACCCAGACTGTGTGTTTGATATTAATTTGTCCAAAACTGGGCGCAATCTCAATGCTAAAGATAAAGAGGCAATTTTATAAATGACTGATAATAAAGAGATTGGACGCCAGTTCTTTAAAAATTGCCTAGGCTTATCACCCTTGGGTAAGCATGATATAACACATTGTCTCATAGACAAAGACATCTCACCTGATTTATAGCAACTGTTTATGGCTCTCAAAACGAAGTATTTTAATTTCCCCCAAAAGACTTTAAAAAAATCAGCTGGAAAGCCATCTATACCTGGGCATTTTTGATTTTTCATCGATTTTAAAGCAATGCTAATTTCTTCCAATGTTAGTGATCCTTCTAAGTTATTTGCTTCCTGCTCTGTAAGGCGATTTGAATTCATTAAAGTAGAAATATTTGATAGATTGTAGGTAGATAGTGTATGATCTTTATTTTCGAACAGATTGGCATAGAATTTTTTTAATTCTGATAGAATATCCTTTTGGTTTGTTATGATAGTTCCAGAGTCAGTTACAATCTTTTAAGCTGTTTTCTCAGTATATAAATGTTTTTCTAGTGAAGATAGATATTTAAAAGTTTTTTCACCATCATTCAACCATTGGGCTCTAGAACGAATTATAACACCCTTGATTTTTTCAGAGCGAACAGTTTCTAACTTCTTTTTTTCCCTCTAAAGTAGACTGATCAAAATGTTCAAAGCTTTCCTCTATCATTTCAATTTCTTTTTTAAGACTTTCCTCTTCTTCACGAGATTGACGTTTCAAATTCGAAGCATACTTTATGGTTTCCCCTCAGATTTGTAACAATAAAACTTCCAAAAAGGAACTATCGGAAATAGTAAAATCAATAGACGAGTCTTTAATAGTATTAAGGAATTCAGGATTGTACACAGGTGTAACGCCATATTTTACACCCCTGCCATATTTTACACCCTTTCTTTGATCTTTTAGGGGGTGCATTATATGGCAATCAAATTTTACACCCCTAACAATGGGGGATTAAGGGGGTGTAAAATATAGCTGCCATATTTTACACCCCCACCAAAAGTTACACCCCCTACTAGTCCATACAGAGCAAATCAATGGGGGATTAGGAGCAAACCCTTTGTTGGTTAGATTGCAATTGAGTTTGGAAATTGTCTATTGTCTAACCACTGCTTAGAACTTGATTTGTTTTACTTTTGGGGTGTGACAGAAACTGGATTAGATTATGATGTCTATTGTGTATTGACTCTTAAATTGATTTGTTTGGCTATTTATATTTGTCTTGGTAAATGGATTAGTCTTAGATTTGCCTTTTGTTTTAGCATTCTTTTAAACTTAATTTGTTTCACTTGTGGTTAAGTGACTAGCCAAACTAACCTGATTAATGGGTATTGTTGAAAACCCATTTTAAGCTGTTTTGGGGGAGATACAACTGCTCCATGATAATGTTACATAAATTCCTTTCATTTACACAAGCTTGACCCATTTAGTTCATTATGTGATATAAATCCAACCAAAAGAGACAATGCATAGATTATCTAATTAATGAATCACTCACTAATCATGAAACAATAGCTTATGTCTTACCTAGCAATGTTACTCTCTTTTAAGTCAATAAATCAAAACACTAACAGTACACAAGAACCCCAGGTGAGAAGCCACAGTCAGCTAGTCACTCAAGCACAAGTGAAACAAATCAATTTCAAAAGTAATGCTGAGACAAAAGGTAAATCTGAACACTAATCCAGTTAACAAGTCACACACATAGTCAAACAAATCAACTTAAAAAGAGTCTTGAAACAATGGGTAAATCGCAATGTAATCCAGTTACCTAATCACTCCCCAGAAGTAAAACAATCAAGTTCAAAGGAGTGGTTGAACAATAGACATCTTGTAAACTGATGACCCTCCCATTGTCAACCATATTAACTGCTTTGGAATGATAAATAAATTCAGACTAATCATATCAATGCATATTGAAGTAAATAAAAAGAGAATAAAGTATAGGCAAAATAGCTAACAATATTATTTCAGTTTGGGAATAAAATCTACCTGTGCAAATTATAAGTTGGGCTAATATCTGTAAGCAAATATTCAGGAAGGATCAGAAAAAAAAAACTTTAAATAACAATGGCAATTCACAATCATGGGCTGTTAATTAAAATTTCAGTACTTAAATAAACTGGTTAATTAAATATGGCTTAATATTTGGCTAATATCTGCCAATTCATCTTAAAATAAGCGATAGACATTCTACCTAAAATGATAATATTAAATTTTAGATTTAAAAACTTATTGAATTCTATTATCCTAACTTGGGCTAATATGTTCTAGCCCATCTTAAGATGGGCTAACTCCTGGGTTGGGCTCGAACATAAACACTAAATATATTTTCTTTCATTTGATTTATTAATCTTAGACATTTTTGAATTAACTGAAAAGTCACTGAATAATAACTATCTATTATTATTTAGATGGGCCATCAAATATTTAAAAAATGTAGATCTATTAGTATTTAGATGGGACAGCAAATATTTAACAATTTGTAAGCAAAGGAATTATTGTCTTTGACTTTTAATGCTTAATTTGTGGATGTTTATAGCTGTTGAACTTCACTTATTTCTTAAATATAGCAACTGTAAAACAAATCCACCAAGGGATGTAAAATATGGCAAGGGGGTGTATATGGCAAGGGGTGTAAAATATGGCAAGTGAGCTTGCCATATATTACACCCCCATGCATTTTATATGGGGTGTAAAATCTGGCGCTACACCGGTAGGGCATAGTTTAGTTTTTCTCGCTCTATTAGACTATTAATTTTGATTAGATAATCTTTATTTTTTAACAAGGAGCAGTTAAATTTCCATAATCCTCTACCTCGTTGAAATTTACAAATGTTTATAACAAGTTCAGAAATGGAGTGATCAGATCTATACCCTGCTTTTATCTGACACTTAGTTACTAGATATAAGAGGGTGTTAGAGGTTAAAAAGTAATCCAACCTAGAGGTTATATTCCTATAATTATACAAATCCATCTCAGGGTCTAACGTGAGATTAAAATCTCCACAGATAATACAATAATCATGGGTTGAATTTTCAATGGCAATTTTTATGGATTCAAAAAAATGTGGTGAATCTCTATTAGGTGCATAGATATTGATTAATTTAATTGAGAATTCGGACGTTGTTAAGAGTAGTGATATAAAATTTCCAATTTCATCCTTCTCAATTGCTGAAATTTTGTAATCAATGTTTTTACCCAATAGAATAGCTACCCCCCTTGAATTTGTTTTTGAACCATGTATGATGCATTGACCGAGCCATAATTTTTTATAGAATTAAAATCTTTACTAACCCAATGAGTATCCTGGAGACAAATGATGTCTGGGTTATCATCTGACAAATAGTTTATAACATCAGTGCATTTTTTAAGGTCACGAAGTCCCTGGCAGTTAACGGACAGTATTTTTAGATCTGCAGGAGTCATTGATCAGGCGAAATAATAGTAACCCTGATAAGCAAAAACAAGGAAAGTGCCATTCAAAAGAAAGGTAGGCATACAATTGTATATCAAGATAAGAAAGAGGCCTAAATTCAGGAAGAAGATTACGACTATTATTCTACGAAAATTGGTTAATTCAGTTATTGCAAACAGCACAGCAAAAGCAACATAAAAACACAACAAATACAACATATCAGGCATAATGACAAGATACACATTTTCCTTTTAACAGGAACTGACCAGAAATATAGAAATTAAGTCAGTAAATTATTAAGCTTGCACATTGAAGTGAAAAAGTGAGTAATTTATTGAGATGGCATCTTAACTAATGGACAGTTAGGATTACCGGAGTATTAGTATACAGCACTAACTCAATATTATTTTCTCAACTAAAAAACTAAGAAAAACTTTGTAAAATAACAATGTTGAGAGGTTTCTGATTGTGAGTTGAGGCTTTACATTATTTTTATACTAATAATTTGTGCTGGTGTCATATTCAGTGGACTGTAGTAATGATTTCAATTCAATCACAACTTTTTACCCCACAGCCTGAAAAGGCTTTGGGGGATTTTCGTTTTCACCCATGGCTTCCGGCTAGAAGAGCGGGCAGTCGGTCGGGCTTCAAGAATATCTTGTCTGGGCTAGATCTCAGAAACTATAAGGGGTAGGATATTGATAGTTGGTATTGACATTTGTTAGGGAAGTAGGTGTGCAATGTCATAGTTTGACCTTGATCTGACCTTTGACCTTGCTGTAGTGACCTTGACCTTAACAAGAGTTCAGTGCCCGTGAACGGGCACTGAGTCAGCTGACAGTGTGTTTGATCCAGTACCTGCTGAAAGTTGAAAGATAAGTATTAGTGGTTCCCTGATGGATATAAATATCCATTTTATCATTAAATTAGAAGGGACCAGATTAACAGATTGCCCATCCATGGTTTCCCAACAGGTGACAATTGAGCCCAAACCTGTACAACCCATATAAACAGAGATATTTGGATGTTTAATCTAAATGGATGGACTTTTCTCTAACAATTTCAAAGAAAAAAATTCATAAGAAATTCAAGAAAAAAGGCAGGGACCTGAATCTTTCAGAAATTATAGTACTACAGATGTGCTATGTGTAGGTAAAATAAAAATAAATATCTGCATCATAGGCTGGGAGAAAATGAGGAAAGTGTATGCAAATTTTGGTCATTTTTAGGGGGGTACCTGCCTTTAGACCCCTATATCTCAAAAACTATGGGTCAGATCTGCATGAAATTTACAATTCTCAGACCCAGTTTGATAAGCTCTCTCATAACACTTTCAGAGTTGCTCCCTTCAGTGTGGTTTTAAAAAAAAGATTCTTAAATGTAAATTTTCGCAAAAATGCACTTTCGTGACCCCTGTTTGACCTCTAAGGAGGGGTCAGAGGTCAAATCTGACCTAATTTTTAGATTGCCCACCCATGGTTTCCCAACAGGTGACAATTGAACCCAAACCTCTAAAACCCATATTAACTGAGATATTTGGACTTTTAATCAAAATTGACTGTTTTTTTGTTAAAATTTTCAAAGAAAAAAATTTATAAAAAATTCAAGAAAAAAGATTGGGACCTGAATCTTTCAGAGATTATAGTACTACAGATGTACTATGTGTAGGTAAAATAAAAAGAAATATCTGCATCACAGGCTTGGAGAAAATTAGGAAAATGTATGTAAATTTTTGCAATTTTTAGGGGGGTACTCTCCTTTAAATAGACCCCTATATCTCTGAGACCATCAAACAGATCTTTATGCCTTGAACAATTTAAGAAGCTGGGAAGATATACTATCTTTTAAAACAAACAGGAAGTCTGTGGGACTTGTAGTTTCAGAAGAGAAGATTGTCACGCGGTCGCGTACGCGTACATGGATGCGTACACCGCAGACCCATGACAATATGTCAGCTGACTGACAAGTCAGCTGACATAAAAATTTGTCTGGGCCATATCTCAGAAACCGTAAGGTGTAGGAAGTTTATATTTGGTAGGGACATTGGATAAGGGGTGTAGTTGTGCAACATCATAGTTTGACCTTGATTTGACCTTTGACCTTGCTGTAGTGACCTTGACCTTAAAAATTGTTTCCAGGCCATATCTTGGAAACCGTAAGGTGTAGGAGGTTCATATTTGGTAGGGACATTGGTTAGGGGGTGTAGTTGTGCAACATCATATTTTGACCTTGATTTGACCTTTGACCTTGCCATAGTGACCTTGACCTTAAAAATCTGGTCTACCCATAGCTCGAAAACCGTAAGGTGTAGGAGGTTCATATTTGGTAGGGACATTGGTTAGGGGGTGTAGTTGTGCAATGTCATAGTTTAACCTTTATTTGACCTTTGACCTTGTCGTAGTGACATATCTTGGAAACCGTAAGGTTTGCGATGTTGATATTTTGTAGGAACATTGGTTAGGGGATGTAGGTGTGCACCATATTAGCCATATCTGTGAAACCGTAAGGTGTAAGAAGTTCATATTTGGTAGTGACTTTGATTAGGTTGTGTAGTGGTGCAACGCCATAGTTTAACCTTGATTTGACCTTTGATCTTGCCACAGTGACCTTGACTTTAAAACCTTGTACATGCCATATCTAGAAATTCTTTAGGTGCTGGATGTTGATACTTGGTAAGGATTTTGGTTGCCCTTTGGCATTGTTATACAGCATTGACCTACAAAGTCCTTTGAAAGTTGATACCTAATATGGACATTGGTTTATGGAAGGTGCATTTATTATATCATAGTCTAATATGAATGAAGCCTATAACTTTCATTCTCCCATGTTAAACATGAATTTATATCTAGGATGACATTTCTTGAGTGCATAAAATGTATATTTTATCGTCTGATCTCATTGTGTTTATTGATGTTTCCCAAGGCTGTGTGGTCTGCGCATCTATGATGCTATTTTTTTTATTTTGAGGTGCACATTGACATAGTACAAAAAGCAGCAATATAGTTCATGGCCACTAAAAAGTTATAGAATTATATTTTTAATATTTTTAAGTACATATTTGTTCCTGACCATTTCGATTTCTTGGCAAATTGGGCAAATTCATTAAATTTAAAAGCTTATTTGGTTTCAAAATGGTGCAAAAAGTTCAAAACCTATAGACTCAGACTATAGACTCAGAAAAATTCAACCAATAGGCAAGCAGATTAACAGCAGAGAGTAGCCAATGAGGGCACTCTGCTATTATCTGGAGTTGTGGGGATAATACAATATAATGTATATAATGGGGGTCAAAAGAGGCTCATTCACAGTTGTCTTCTGGACAGGAACAAAAGTTTAACAGCAGTGATCAATCTCTTTTGAAAGTGTGTAATTGATGTGAAGTGGGATAATCGGGGAGCTGATACTTGGAAGCATAGTATTAAGGTAAGCTTTGATGTAAAATGCATGTATTTGACAATGTATTACATTTTACATATTAACATAAACTTTTGACAAGGGACAGGAACATGGACTTTTAAATACAGAAAAATTTAAGATTTGTTTAATGTGTAAAAAATGGGAATGAAATTGTTAATCTGTAGACTGGATTCCAAAACATAAAATAATCCCAAAATATTGGGTGCTTGTATCATGAAAACCTAATTATTTCTTTAAAAAAATTATGGTCGTTGAAATTTATATTATTTAATCAAGTACATTTAGTTTTATGTGGTAATAGTAGAAAAGCTACTATGAATCTATTTTAAAAACTTCATTTGCTGAAAATGTTTAAAGAAACACATTTGAATTTTTTTACATTAAACTTGCAGATTCTGTTCCTTTTGAATTCAGTTAATTTTTCAAAGTGTGTCAAATAACACAGTAGATTCCTATATGAAAGACAAGCATTTACCAAAAACAGTGGATATTTGGTGTATTAACATTGGAAATTTTTCAAGCTTTTCTCTTTATTATGATGATCCAGTATATGAATCAGTAAAGCAAATAAACGATTAAAAACATTGTTATCTGGGATCACAGACAAATACTTTTCACACTTCATCAGCTTTAATGCATTTATTTACAATATGATTGTAAGAGCATTATTTTCTATAAGCAAAGTCTTCATATATCTTTACAACTTAGATGGGTTTGCCTTCAACATGTGATCTAAGATCTGGTACTGACATAAGAGTTTGTTGGAAGCCTTAAATAATACCTATACATCACTTTCTACACATCTTTGTGCTGGGCGAATGTTAAAGTAATGCTTTAGTATAATACATTGGGTTTACTAATTAATAATAATGCAACACAACTAAAAAGTGAAAGATGATATGTATGTATGTAGTTAAATGAGCATTACAAAGTATTAGCTTACATTACTGTTGCATTAATTGTGCAAAAAAAAACAATATTTTTAGAAATTTTAGAACCTACGTTTATAAAATTTTTAGAAGTTTTAAAACTAATTGGTAAAGAGATGCACCAGATATAATTCAACTAATCAACATAAAAGAGTGTCAAAACAGTATAGTTCATATTCTTGTCCAGTTATCTAGTCAATCCAGAAGGTTCTGTAAAAGATTACTTATTTAAATTTAAACAATTTAAAACTTATTTAAATTTAAACGTATAAACAAAAGTTCAAATGTGTGTAATATAATATACATGTAATTTGACAATATACAATATGCTAGAATAAAAGCAGTTGTGTTGAAAATAATCTGACTCTTTATTAGAGTGACAATGGAAGGTTTTAATCTTTCAAAGACTTATTTCCCATTATACACTGGGGGTCTTTACTTATTGTGTTTAATACTTATTTGGTGTTTTGTCCCAAGTTCATCATACAATATATATACAATTACAGGTAAATAGCTTTGATTATATGCTTAAGGACTTTACAAAAATTTTACAAACCAAGTATATTTTTAATATTCATCTTATACAAATTCAAATAAAATATAAACAATTCTAACCTGTTTTAAATCAAATATAAACTATTCTTAACCTGTTTAATGACATAACCCTGTCTTTACTTCATTTCTTTGATGTTGATTTATTAGGATGGCTTCTAATAGGATTTGTGCCTATTGTCTAAGCAATTAATTGATGTTGATTTGTTTCACTTGGGATAGGTAAGGCATTTAGAAAACACCCCAAATCACAAAGTAAAACAAATCAACATCAAAGGTTGAATACTACCTTCAGTGTGCTAGTTCTGTACTGTTCTCCAATTTATCATTGAGTCTAATTTGTAGATTGTAAGCACTATGAGCTGAAACAAATTTCTAAGCAGCTGATCAATATTTAGCTTTAGAAATGTACAAAATAATCTGTGTAAATCTGTGTAATAAATGTTAATCTGTATGATACATTTTAATCAGTATGTTAAATTAAAATTTTTCTTTTGTCAATCAAATAATCATTCATTGTAATTAGCCAATCAGCTAATAACAGGTCACCAATAACAAGAATTCTGCAGAATGCCTTTATCTCCCACCATTTGAATGATGGCTGTGGTGGCCATCTTGTTTTTCAAAACAAAATTAATTGCAAGTAAGCATATAATAAAGCCACACATAAAATTTGGTGAGGATACCTACAATACTTTTCTTTAGGCCTTCAATTGTGCTATATGCAGAGTTTAGGCAAGGCTGTGGTGGCCATCTTGTTTTTCAAAATTGGCCCAAAATCAATACCAAGCAAGCTATTGACATAATAACGCCACATATACAATTTTGTGATGATATCTGCAATACTTTTCTTTGGACAGACCTTTAGGCCTTAAATTGAGCTAATATAAAGACATTCTATTCTAATTCTACACCCAATTTTAAGTCTCAGGTTGTGACATTTTGTATTCATTGTTTTTAATTTCTTTATGACCTGATTTGTTAAGCCCCATTGTGCTTACACATACTTTGATGTTGATTTGTTTAGCTTTGGATTACACCTGTCTTCACCTACACACATGCCCAAAGGTAAACAAATCATGATCAATAGAATGTTACGACAAGGATACAAAATCTGATTTAGAAGCCGTCCCAATTAACTCAAAGAAATCAGTAAAAGTAATATTTTGTAATATCCACTGGCTAAGGGTCACATATTTGTTGAAATATACTGTAAATAGTGAGATAATATTCCAAAATCAGTTTGAAATCTTAGTGAAAAATATAATCTTACGTTAGTTTAAAAGATCTTATTTTTCTGGTCTTTTGAATTACCTATTCTGATGTACAAAAAAGTACTACAATAAATATGTTAAAAATGTATTTTACTGACACTTGGATAAAAATGTCAAATGTACTCGTACAAAGCTATGCACTTATGGAGTCCACATGTAACCTTACATTTGATTTTAGAAAGAAAAGATCTGAAAAGGCTATAAATACCGTAAATGTCCTAATAAACACCCCGGGGGCCTTGCATTTTCCCAAAGGGGGGGGCTATTATTAGGGCCCAACATTTCCTTATATAGGATTTTCAGAAGGATTTATAAAGTGGGTCAAACTATTTAATAATGATATTAAGGCAACAGTAATTCAGAGTGGTTTTTTATCAGATTTTTTTGACATCCAGAGGAGATGTAGACAGGGCGATCCAATATCAGCCATTCTGTTTATACTAGCAGCTCAAATATTAACTTTATTATTAAAATATAATAAGAGAATAAGTGGTATTTCTATAGGTGATATCGAGATTAAATTGACACAGTTTGCTGATGATACTACCTTGATATTAGATGGAACAACAGTCACTTCAGGCAGCCTTCAATACATTGAAAATCTATGGGTCAATGTCTGGATTGAGAGTCAACAAAGATAAAACTCAAGTTGTGTGGATAGGAAAGAAAAAGAGGTGCAAAGAAAAAGTTAAAATTGGTAACTTCAGTTTGAACACTACTTCAGATTTTAAAATGTTAGGAATTAGATTTAACATTCAATTAGAACAATGTACAAAATTCAATTTAAATGAAAAAATAATAGAGATAAGAGACACGATTAGTAAATGGAACAAGAGGTACTTAACCCCACTGGGCAAAATAACTATTGTTAAGACCTTTCTTTTATCAAAACTTATCCATATATTTACTGCATTACCAGATCCTGACAGCAATGGTATAAAAGAATTGAATGACATGTTTTTTAATTTTATATGGTCTGGAAAACCTGATAAAATAAACAGAAAAGTCCTATTCATGGATAAGACAATCGGTGGCTTAAATATGGTTAAACTAAAACCCTTCATAACATCAATAAAAATTTTTTGGATTAGACGATTGCTGTTTGGTAATCATGAAGCACAGTGGATACCTGTGTTTAATGAGATATTCAACACGAATGCAAGTAAATTTACACTTTATGGGTCCCAATACCCAACATATCTAAAGAATAGGACAAAAAATAAATTTTGGATAAATGTATTAGATGCATGGTCCACCTTGCTCAAAAATCAGATATAGTTGTTATGTCCATAGTTGTTTGCTCACAAACAACTATGGATCTCTTAACAAACCCACTGTGGTACAACCCAAAATTATCAGACAACATGTACTTACCAACTTGGTCAAATAAAGGCATTAACATGGTTTTAGATGTCATAAATGACAAAGGTTTTCCAATGGAAATAACCGAAATAAAACAACTTTATTCTATACAAAATATTAACCCTTTACATTATCTGAGAGTTCAACAAACTGTAAAGCTGTTTCTAAAGAATAAAATGGGCAATATATGTAAAGTAGATCGACCTGTTGTTCCATTTCACACAAAAATACTCTGCGTTAACTCAAAAGGGTGTAAAGGTTTCTATAAGAGCCTAATTGGATTATCCGAAAATGATCATTCTATGAAAAATAAATGGAACAATCAATTTGAAATAAATATTGATAATCAATCTTGGAAAACTATTTTTTCTCATTGTTTCAGAACAGTCAGTGATAATAATCTGAAGTGGTTTCAAATGAAGTTAATTTACAGAATATTAGGTACAAAAACTTATACAACTAAGCTTAACATTACAGTCAATGATAAATGTAATTTTTGTCATGAAGTTGAGACAATAATGCACATGTTTGTTGAGTGCCCCAATGTAAAAGATCTGTGGGCTGAAGCAGCCATATATATTTACAATAAAATCCACCTACACATAGAATTCAGTAATTTCAATATATTGTTTGGTTATATGAACTTTGATCAAAATAGGGTACCAATAAACGTATTGTTATTGGTAACAAAGAAATACATATTTGATTCTTGTAGATTGAACAACTTCTTAAGCTTTCATGTGTTAAAGCACAGATTACAAGACAAATATGAAGAAGAAAAATATGTGGCTCATTTAAATAACAAAGAAAATGCATTCATTAAAGTGTGGAAAAAGTGGGAACCAGTATTTCTTTTGTGAGTCTTAAACATGAATATTCAACTTAAATTATTGTGTCAGGTGTCAGGTGGTTTTTAGAAGTAAAATTTTGTCACACAGTTTGGACAACTATTTGTTATATTGTTATTATATGTCTTTAATGTATGTCTATAATGTTATTTGTTATGTACATGAAACTGATGGTATACAATAATAAAAAATATAAAAACAAAAAACAAAAAAAAAAAACATTTCCTTGATTCCGAAGGGAACACTAGGTATTGAAATGTAATCTATCTAATTTTACATTGCATGCCAAATTATGGGCAATTTCAAAAACTTAACAGATATTTTTGACAGTATACCATATTTATACACAAGTATATTACCACAAGTGTCCTGAAAATTATAAGATCTGCAAACAACTCTGGCACAGATTAAATATGGGTTGGAAGTTTTGAATATTACACAGCAATTCACATTAAACTCTGAACTTTTTGTCCACTTTTTTTTGGAAACTATATCTCAATTTTTTTTTTTTTGGGGGGGGGGAGTTATTAGGGAGGGGCATTTATTAGGGCATTTACGGTATATTGGTATTACAAATGGTATAATTTTCTTCTGAACAATTATAATCCATGCAGAGAAGTTGCACTTGATTAGCTCAATCACACCAGGGGATACAAAATATGGCAAAGGGGATACAGAATATGGCAGGGCATACAGAATATGGCAACCCCCTTGTCACATTCTGTTATCCCAGTATTCCCCACACACTTTGTGGGGGATACATTATTTGGCGCTACACTGGGGCTTTTATTTTAAGGAGCTTTTTTAGGGAAGGGAGGGGGGGGCTGCTATTATTAGCACCCAACATTTCCTTGATTTTGAAGTGAATTACCTAATTATCAATTATATACCAAATTATGGGGCATTTCAATAAATTAACTCAGGTTTTTAGAAAATATACCATATTTATGCACAAGTTCAGTACCACAAGTGTCTCAGATATTATGAGATCTGCATACATGTATCTTGCATGGACTAAATATGGTTTTGTAAGTTTTAAATATTACACACGTAAAATAGCAACAATATGTAAAATATAAGTAACACAAAAATATTGTTTGTTTTTTTTTTGCTCAGAAAAACAGCCCTGAGAGATAAGTGTGATTTTAATCTGAAAGCGTTGACACATTAAAATGTAAGTATAAAGTAAGCTTCATTGTGTTTGTTGTATTTTGTATAATTGTATTTATTTTAAATTAGCATATATTTATAATTTTAAGTAGCAAAAACTTAATTTAGAAAATCTTTATAATACTGACAAGATACGGCATAAGTACAATATTTAGCTAGAAGATTTATCTAAATCTTCATTTCAAATGAATTCACTTTGAATTAGTTATTGTTGAGGAATCATTATTTCTTAACAGACAAATACATATAGTGACAATTTAACAAGAAATAAATTTTCACTATTCAAGTTGATTAGATAAAAGTAATTTCTCGTGTTCCAACCTTGGGTTTCAACTTGCATAGTATATTACAAGCAATTTGATAAAATAATTAACCAGGAGGTGTAAGCCCAAATCCTCCACAATTTTTATGTCAGCTGACTTGTCAGTCAGCTGACATATTGTCATGGGTCTGCGGTGTACGCGTACGCGTGACAATCTTCTCCTCTGAAACTACAAGTCCCACAGACTTCCTGTTTGTTTTAAAAGATAGTATATCTTCCCAGCTTCTTAAATTGTTCAAGGCATCAAGATATCTTTGATAGTCTCTGAGTTATAGGGGTTTAAAGGCAGGTACCCCCCTAAAAATGACCAAAATTTGCATACACTTTCCTCATTTTCTCCCAGCCTATGATGCAGATATTTCTTTTTATTTTACCTACACATAGTACATCTGTAGTACTATAATCTCTGAAAGATTCAGGTCCCTAGCTTTTTTCTTGAATTTTTTATGAACTTTTTTCTTTGAAAATTTTAACAAAAAATCAGTAAATTTTGATTAAAAGTCCAAATATCTCTGTTAATATGGGTTTTAGAGGTTTGGGGTCAATTGTCACCTATTGGTAAACCATAGGTGGGCAATCTAAAAATTAGGTCAGATTTGACCTCTGACCCCTCCTTAGAGGTCAAACAGGGGTCACGAAAGTGCATTTTTGGGAAAGTTTAAATTTAAGAATCTTCTTTTCAAAAACCACACTGAAGGGAGCAACTCTAAAAGTGTTATGACAGAGCATATTAAACTGGCTGTAAGAATTGTAAATTTCATGCAGATCTGACCCATAGTTTTCGAGATATAGGGGTCTAAAGGCAGGTACCCCCCTAAAAATGACCAAAATTGCATACACATTCCTCATTTTCTCCCAGCCTATGATGCAGATATTTTTTTTTATTTTACCTACACATAGTACATCTGTAGTACTATAATCTCTGAAAGATTCAGGTCCCTAGCTTTTTTCTTGAATTTTTATGAATTTTTTTCTTTGAAATTGTTAGAGAAAAGTCCATCCATTTAGATTAAACATCCAAATATCTGTTTTTTGGGTTGTACAGGTTTGGGGTCAATTGTCATCTGTTGGGAAACCATGGATGGGCAATCTGGAAATCTGGTCAGATGGTCAGATTTGACCTCTGACCCCTTCTAATTTAATGATAAAATAGATATGTATATCCATCAGGGAACCACTAATACTTATCTTTCAACTTTTCAGCAGGTGCTGGATCAAACACACTGTCAGCTGACTCAGTGCCCGTTCACGGGCACTCTACTCTTGTTTATATTCCTTTAGCCACTTCCGATGTTAAAATTTTCCAAAATAATATTTTGACTGTTTTGTGTACTTTAATTTCCTTTAATCTCAGTAAGGGTTTCAGCCTTTGGGAGGTAATAATTCATATTAACTATTTTCATATTTTAAAATTTCTTTTTTATTCTTTCATATACATGTATGTAAGTCTTGGCTTGCTATGATTTTTGGTAACACGATTTAGGGTAACATGTAAAAAATGATTTACCTCTTGGCTTCATTTATAAGCAATTACATTTTTCAACAAATCTTGCCACAAATAAAAAATTTTTTTGATAGAGAATATTGAAAATTTATTAACACACTGAAATTAAATATTTATATTGGCGTACATACATGAAAGGTGTTTTTGTAAAATAAATTGTTCAGATATTTTCTCTGTACTAGGCTACAATCATTGTCACCTTAACTCAGTGAGTAATATTGGTCCAAGTTATTGCAGCTAGCCAGAAAGTTAATAGCTATTCGACCACTAGGTCAGCTGACACAGAGCCCGTTCACGGGCACTGATTTCTGAGTTAAACACTGAGTTAAAGGTCACAATAAAGAAAAGCTTTTAGGATATCTTAATATTTGCACTATATTGTCCATATATTGTGGTTTAAGAAACAACAAACATTTTTCCTCCCAAGATTTTTAAGAATATATGCTTCTTATTCATATCTTGATAAACTAAATGTAAACTAAATGTATTTGTAATTTTATGGCTCAAAACTCTGAATAAGCTGACTCAGGGCCCGTTTACAGGCACTGCATTCCTTAAAATATTTATACTTATTATACAGTTTTTACCAGTAACAATGTCAAGACTAGAAAGAAAGAGACTTCTTCTTGCTGACCAGGATGAAATGAAACACCATGTGTCTAATGGGACAAACAGAGATGGATTTGAGCTAAAATACATTGATCCATTCATTGGTTTGTACAAATAATTAAGTTTTATAATAGTGTTTGACAACCATTTTGTTATTAATGGCTACTGCAACAACTTTTTAAAATCATAATTATTTAGTATTCTGCTAAATATTTTGCATAACAGAATCAAACTAACATGAAATTCTCTTATACTATTATGTAAATAACAACTAATTACCAGCTATTTATCTGGTCATGCCAACCTAATGTAATGAAAAACAACCAAGCCATTTCCAAACCTAAAACGCAAGAGAAAAGAAATCTGATTGGCTGTTTAAAGATTACCAATGTCCCCAGCATGACAGGTAACCTGTAATATGACATGACATCCAAAGAATTGTTTCACCTGTTTTACACATTGTTGGGAAAAAACTGCATTCTCTATTAAATGTATAAGATAAATGATTAACTAAATACTTTCAAATAAAGTGTGCTTTCTTGATATAATAATAAATCATTTATCTAAATACTTTCAAATAAAGTGTGCTTTCTTGATATAATAATAAAGGCAGAAACTACAAAATGCAGTACATTGTGCAAAATCTCTAGCTAGTGTAGAAATTTCTTAACGACATTCTTATCACTGAAAGTGACTAATGATACATTGTATTTTGAATGTATATCACAGGGAGGGGTGTGTTCACAACAAGACAATTCATAGAAGGGCAGTTTCTCTTGGAATACAGAGGTAGTCTAATGAGCAAGGCAGATGTCATGGTTTTATATAATGGTGACAGAAGCGCTTCATTCTATTACTTTTTCCAGTACCTTGGAAAACAACTATGGTGAGTAACATTAGTCTTGTACTAATAATAAAAAGTAACTACAATATGTTAGTGCTAGTCTAGAAATTCTACACATTTAGTTTATAAATATGCTTGATAAAACTTGTGTTGATTCAACCACTTTTTGAGCTCCTAAAACTTGTTGATGCACATAATGACAGTGACCTTTTTTGCACCACAACATCAATACTCAAGACACACTGTAAACGCAAAGGACATGTAAACAATAATAAACTAAACACCAGTGGCCATTCATTTCATACATCTTCATTTCATATCATTTGTAAATGCTCACTCTGCAAAAGGACTTGTGCAATTGTTGTCCAATTGTGAATAAAATACGCTTAAATAAAAATTGTAAGCTAGTTGTAATATTCCTACCTCAAGCAATAGTTTTAAAATGACTCAGAAATTTATTTGGCCAATTCAAAATTGCCAGAACTTTTCATCAACTCTCAGCTTCTGAAATGTTCAAATATTTCCTTTGGCTGCTTTGGAAGTGAAGCTCAAGGACATTAGATACAATATACATAGCCTTAGATATTGATTGATTTGATTTATTTCAGTGTAAACGCTACAAATACAGAAGGCTTGGGCAAATACATCAACGATGAGCACAAGCAACCGAATGCAAAGGTGAAGGTCATACTCATTAATGACAAGCCACGACTATGTATATTTGCGAAAAGGGACATCGACAAAAATGAAGAACTCCGATACAGCTATGGTGATTTGTCAAGCACCGAATTCTTTTGGAGAAAGGTATTTCTAACTTATAATTTCCACAAATGTCCAAAGTTGCCATACTAGAGATGATAAAATTTTCAGAGTCAAAGATTTGTGTAAGTAATTACTTCACTAGACAGCATTCTGTGCTTGTATTGAAGATTATTGGTACATTATTTTAAAGGCAGTCTCCTGTGATTGGGCTCTATCCCCACTAGCACATAAAAAACCTCCAAGATGTTGATATTACTTGTTAATTAGTTCTATCCAAGTCACTGTCTCTCTCTCTCAGTTGAACAATTCATGTTTATAAACAGTTGTGTGGACGTTGAACAAATAAATAACTTTTAAGTTTGTATATTAATATTTCTCATACATTTAATTCCACATATATCTACTTCAAAAATGCAAAAGGTACAATAGAATTTCAATTTGTTTCTGCCAAAGAACTACATCATATGTGTTTAACAATTCAAATATTACTTTATTTATACAGACACAAAAGGTGAATGAAGACAAACCAGTCTTTTTTGAACCTTCCGGTAAGTACTTTGGGACCACGACTTGTTTTCTTTTCTATATGAAATATACTCGTCGATACTCCGCTTTTCTTTAAATATTACTTCCAATTATATCTTGTGTAAATTGAATTTCAAGTAATAATATTAATACATGTAAATATATAAAACACTATTTTATCTACACATCAAACTTTTTTTGTGAAATCAACAAAATAGAAACATGGCATTATCTTTACGATAGGTAATCAATCTCTAGGATTTTTTTCGGAATATTAATTAAACCATGGTTGTATGAAGATAGTTGTTGTGAATACTAGCTTCGTCAAGTGTTGTTTCAACTTTAAAAAGGTGTGATCTAATATTTATAACTTGTGTTGTTACAGACTACAGTGATCTACCATTCCATCAGGATCGAGACCATCACAAATGCCTTTCAGCAACTGGATTAGTAGAGAAAACACCATCCATCCAGTGTACCGGTAAAAATACTTTTAGTTATATCTCCATTACATTTATACATATTTCGTATTATTCTAGGTGCTTACACCTAATGTTAAATCTTGTTGTCTGTTATCAATTTGCCTGATAGCTGTGGAAGGAAACCAGAGAACTTGTCAAGAGTAAACCCATGCTAAATTCCAGTAAGGCAATATATAATATAGTTTAATGTTGGAGGAACCACTGTGAATAGGAGAAATATGAAAGAATATAAAGAATGAATACTGAAATAACCTTGTTTATACACTTATCATAGTTATATATATACTTAAATTTATAACTGGTATAGCACTTTGGCATAATTTTATATAATCTAACTTGTTGTCTCTGACATTAGTAATTTCAGGCAATTGTTGTCTCTGGCATCAGGCACGATCATGTAGTTACATTGAATGGTTTATGCATAAATAATACAGTCAATAACCAAAATACAAAGCAAATCATCTCATTGTCATTCTTTACCATTTGACAGCCATTTGTTCAACCTTATTCTTATTTGCTAGTGTTTAGTAAACAATTTATATTGGTATTAATACGAAGCCCACACACTAAGGCATATGTTCAACAATTAACTTTTCAAGTCAAGTTTGAAATACTAGACTGCCACCACTGGTAAGTACATTTACTGATATTAAAATGGTCCTTTGAATATTTCAGACCAGTCTGAACATGATGGGTCTGATATTGTGATGGAAGAAGGCAGCAGTACTCATGAAACAGGTATTAAAGTACAAAGTATTATAAGCTATAGTAACTATGGGAGATACATTGTTACATCCACAATTATTAATTTGTTATCCATTCAACATGAACAATCTGTATGCAGCAGTTTTGAATTACATTGTTAATAGACATATGGAAACTAATCCTGATGATAATATAACCTTAGGCTGGCGCAGGTAATTACAAGACCAGGATAATACATGCTTAAATTATATACTAAATGAAACTGCAAAACAGTGTTTGTCCTCTTTCTTATTATTTGCCATTTTAACAATGGTTCAACTTTACTTTGTTTTAATATTAAGTACATGTGGTAGTATTTAGTCCTTCTAGTCAGAGGTAGCACACAGGCTAAGGCATATTTGCATAATTAACTTAACAAGTCAAGTTTGAAATACTAGAGTGCCACCTGTGGTAAGTACATTTACTGATATTAAAATGGTCCTTTGAATATTTTAGACCAGTCTGAACACGATGGGTCTGATACTATGTTGGAAGAAGGCAGCAGTACTCATGAAACAGGTATTAGCATTGCATTATTATTTTTATTATTATTATTGTTATTATTATTATTATTATTATAATTATTACAGCCCCAAAAATGAAGTTTTAAGTAAGGTATTTTTTTAGCTGCATTTGTTTTCCCCTTTTTTTATCCCACAGCCTTAAAAGGCTTTTGGATATTGTTTTCGCCCATGGCATCCGACTGGGCGAGCGGGCGTTCGGTTGGGCGGTCGGAATATCTTGTTCAGGCTATATCCCAGAAACTATAAGAGGTAGGGTCTTGATAATTGGTAGGGACATTGGTTAGAAGGTGTAAATGTGCAACATTATAGTCTGACCTCGACTTGACATTTGACCTTGGCATAGTGACCTTGACCTTAAAAATCTTGTCCAGGCCATATCTCGGAAACTGTAAGGTGTAGGAAGTTGATATTTGGTACAGACATTAGCTGGGATGTGTAGTTGTGCAATGCCATAGTATGATCTTGATTTGACTTTAGACCTTGCTGTAGTGACCTTGAACTAAAAAACCTTGTCCGTGCCATATCTCAGAAACTGTAAAGCGTAGGAAGTATATATTTGGTAGGCACATTGGTTAGGGGGTGTAGTTATGCATTGTCATAGTTTGACCTTGATATGACCTTTGACCTTGCTGTAGGGACCTTGACCTTAAAAATCTTGTCCAGGCCATATCCCGGAAACCGTAAGGCGTAGGAGGTTGATATTTGGTAGGGACATTGGTAAGGGGGTAGTTTTGCAGCATCATAGTTTCACATTGATTCAACCTTTGACCTTGCTTTAGTGACCTTGACCTTAAAAATCTGGGCCATATCTCAGGTGTGGGATGTGGATATTTGGTAGGGCTTTGGTTAGGGTGTGTATTTGTGAACATCATGCAAAACTGGTTGAACATGAAAATAAATACTGGCAACATTCAGTAAAAATTAATTTACAGTCTTTTTCCTAGTAATAATCTCTTCTTACTTTTAAAAATACACAATTTATATTGGCTTGTTTTCACCACTCCCAAGTATGTATGGCACTTGGCCTAAAATAGCATCAGAGATGCCCAGACCCCACAGCCTTGGTATAAATCAATAAACACCATGACATCAGATGTTGAAATGAACATGTAAATATATTCAAACACATCTACCTGGATATCATAATCGCATCTTACATCACACAATGAAGGTTGTAGGCATATTAATATCAGACTATGAAGTATCAAAATAGAATTTCCACAAACCAATGTCTACTAAGCATAAACTTTCTGAAGATGTTGAAGATTAATGTTGACAACCACTGGTGACATCAGATTATTGCACCCATACACCAAAACATATAGCCTCCCAGAATGTAAACACCCCAAACCTTGAAGTTTCCTTAAAGTTTCTGAGCTTTGAATCTCTATGTTAGCTTAACACAAGATTTTACGTTCAAAGTTATTGCCAAAGGGTCAAAAGTCAAATCAAGGTCACACCTTAATGTTACATACCTACACTCCCTGACTTTCAAATATATCCTACATATTATGGTTTCTGAGATATGGCAGAGACAAGATATGTAAGGTCAGGGTCAAAGGTCAAATCAAGGTCAAACTAAGACGTTTCACACTTACACCCATAACCAATGACCAGACAAAATATCAACAGCCTACACCTTACAGTTTCCGAGATATGACCTTGACTAGATTTTTAAGGTAAGGGTCACTACGGCAAGGTCAAAGGTCAAATCAAGGTCAAACCATGACGTGGCACACCTACATCCCCTAACCAACGTCCCTACCAAATATCAACTTTCTACACCTTACGGTGTCTGTGATATGGCCTGGACAATATTTTTAAGGTGAAGGTCACTATGGCAAGGTCAAATCAAGGTCAAACTATGGCCTTGCACACCTATACCCCCTAACCAATGTCCATACCAAGTATCAACATCCTACCCCTTATAATTTCTGAGATAGAGCCTGGACAAAATATTCCCACCGCCCGCCCGACAGTATGCCCAACCGTCCGCCCGCCCAGCCAGACGCCATGAGTGAAATCAATACCCTAAAGCCTCTTCAGGCTGTGGGGTAAAAATTCTCACTTTTATTCAGTTTATAAACAATGGTACAACTTATATTTCAATACATATATGACTAACATCAACATCGCAAATATCACAAGTGACCAACTATTAAATTAAAATGTTTTGATGCTCTACATGTGTGTGTTTATATGTTTTCTATACTTATTACAGATAAGCCTACACAGACTTTACCTGTGCGCACTGCAGGCTGGCCCAATATAGAGAAAATTCAGCACTGTAGTACTGATATTCCATCGAAGGTTAGTCAAATATGATTAAGTGACCCAAAAGAGTTCCTTTTTACCCCACACCCCCCAAAAATGCTTTGGGGTATTGTTTCCCCATGGCATTTGTGAATTTTAGTTTTAATTAATTAAAACTTTAGTTTTTAATTGAATTTTCAGTTTTAAATATAATCTATATTTTAACTTTTATATAGAACTATTAAATTAAAATGTGTAATAAAACATTAAAAAATTAGAAGCTTTTAAAATGCTAAATAGGTATATTCGGCCGTTTCGAAACAGCCAATCCAATTCAAAACCTGGCTTAACCTGTTTTATGTATCCCCTGACTTAGGTTTTGGGCATCTCTAATGCTGTTGATAAATGTAATGCTTATATAATATTTAAATTACAATTTTGTCAGCCAAAACAGTTGAACTGTGATACCGATAGTGAGAACGAAAGTGAGAATATGCTCGATTCATCTGATGACTGGCAGCCTTCTGGTGGTATCACTGAGCAAGAAGAATCAGGTTAATAGTTTATTCATGTATTCTGTAAATAACATAGTGACACATTCATAATGATACATTTTTGCCTAATTGTCAGTAAACATTGATTTGGAGTCATAGAAATATACTGTATAAATTCTTCAAAATCTTAATATACAATCTTAACAAATAAAGCCCATTACATATCTATGCAGCACAGCAGGGCACAGTGTGGCAAAATAGTTTGCTTATCAAGGGACAGCATTATAAAAACGTCTAGGATTCAGATTAAACTATTCTTATTGCAAGTATATTTCAGCAAAAATAATTCAGGTGCAGTTTACACAAATTCATTAATGCAAATACAACTATATAAATCTCATGATACCTTTGAAAATAGTATTGATTTTTATATATGGTAAACTACTTTATTTCTATATACATCAGACCATCCATTATCTGAATTTTCAATGATCTGACCTCAAATTTAGTAATTTACTCTCCCAACTACAAATGAATCTATTATTTTAGCTTCTCTGTTATCCAGCCTTCTTATTTTGTGACGTAATTATAACTCCCCCAGAGGTCGGATATTAGAGGTTCTACCGTAGTAGCTAATTTATTTAGAATATCTTGTGTATGAAACTAGAAGAAGATTGCGAGGAAAGTGACTATGCTGAGGAGCTGCATCAGCCATCTACTAGCCAGATGCCAAACAATGCAAGTGCAGCCGTAAACAGGGATGTGCTAGAAGAATCTGAAGACAGAACTGCACAAAATGATGAACACAAGATTGATGCAGAATATAAAAAGTATTATGCTGACAGTAAGTATTGCAATGTTTAATATGTTTAAGATACTAAGAATTTATTTACAATATAATTGCAATTAATTACAGAAACTTGTTTTAATTACTTAGTTCTAGCTGTCTCTCTTCTAGACCTTTCTTCCTTTTGATTGTTATCTTGCCCCGTAACTTAAAATACAATACTGATCAGAATTGAACTTCGTAGACAATTGAATTTGGAGATAATTTCATGGAAACATACATTTTTCTTCCAAATATGGTCAGCTTTAAATGTGAGGCAATAAGTAGTAAGTGGACATCATATATTTAAAACTGTATGATCTTATTATTCATTAATTTTGCAAAATCTGTGTTGATTACTATTGAACCGATTATCAAGAGGTCTTGGATCCAAGACCATTTTCTCTAATTATTTACCCCATGTAAAACAATGTTTACAGAATATGTTGCCTTTCAGCAACATAAAAGTTTGTATTTAAAACATAAAAGTAAACTGGAATCTAAATGAGAGTATCTTGAGCATTATCCAATATTATCCAAGAAATATGCAGCTTTTAATTTTAAAGTTTCAAATTTTGAACAAAATTGAACAAACACAATTTGCAAAGAACTTGCCTAAAAATTCTTTGCCTAGATTTATCTTAACATATCTTTCTTACAAGTCACTTTACCACACGGTAAAGTTTTTCCCATTTGACAAAGTAGTTCAGTTGGTAGATATTTTGTCATTAAATCCAAAGAGTTTGGGTTGGAATCCGACTAACCCCATCAAAAATCAACTTTTTGTCAATCAATATGAAAAGGACAAGTTTTGTTATGCACAAACGGGTCTGAAACTAGGCTAGGCTGTTGTTTTCCCTCTTTTTGCATATAGAATAATTTTTTAATAACCTATGGGTAAACAAATTCCTGTAAACGGTTTCAGTTATTACCTCCTCATTACTCAAATGTACTACTGAAAATAGCAAATTAAGAATTGAAAGGGCTAATATTTATATTTACTTAATGGGGCTGTTCCACAGAGCACAAATTATTGGTAACTAGGTATTTTTGGCATTCGATTGTCCAAACAGGCCTTTGCTTGTGGGTTTCCTGATGGTTTGGACATGTTCGGTAAGATTTCATTTTACTGTTTCATTTTCTCCGGCACATTAACAAATTTGGTTCCAGAACATGAAAATCACCCAATGGCAACCAAAGTGTCAGTTACATGACAGACTTGTCTGTTACAATTTCCGACATGTCTGATGCAATTTTAGAACTCTCGGTTAAAAATCAAGGTTAAAAATCCAACCCCGGAGTTCTGTAACATTTTCTGACAATTCAGTTATATGTTCCCGACATGGTTCGGTGAAATTTGGTACTTGGTTACAACTGAAATGTCCGTTTTCTTTACCGAAGGTTCCCAATAAAATTTGGATGTAATATACACAATTCAAAGACATGTCGGATAGAGGAGCAGGTAAGTTCCGAATATGTCGAGATAATTTTAAAGAACTTTATTTACCAGCCCGTTTTTAGTCAATTTTTGCAAATTTATAAACAAACAAATTTGTATGGTCCGTTTGTGTGGAACAGCCCCATAACAGCTATTGGTTCTAAATATATATGGCTAAGTGAGCTATCGGCATAATCTTGTATTAACGGGTGCACTATAACTACAAGTGATAGGCTGCGAGAATTAAAGAGGATTACATTTCAATATTCAAGGTTACACTGTCTTTACTTGCCAAAACATCAATTACATAAAACACCAACTTTGATTTTTACTCTGTGACATTCAATATTGGGAAGTAGGGAAAGTTGTTCTAGTAACAATGGTATTCACAAAGTATCCCAGTGTTACCTTAGTCCTGATTTTTGGCATAAAGTTAGGCACACTAAAAGGCTGTCCTAAATATTTAGGATATGTATTAAAGGTATAGCTGTCAGACAGATTTTTAGCAAATGACAGGCATAATCTTTGTTGAGGCGAACAACCCATTGGATACTTTTATCAGATGAAACTTTACTTGGGGAGGTACAGATTTACAAGGTTGACGATATTATTTTTGTATGAATAAGAATGTAATAGGAAAATTTTCTTAACTAAGAAATGCTTTGTGACTGACAAATTGGGACTTTCTTAACTAAGATAAATATCATAAATTTAAGACTAAGATAGGACTAGGAATGTTAGTGAATACTGCCCCATTACATACTTTCTCTTAAAATAGCAGCGAGTACAACATCGACTATTTTTTTCAGTTTTAGTGAGTGTGTATAAAGCCAATACTCCAAAAATGGACTTCTGCCTCTATTGCAAAAATGGATACAAATCAAAGATCTCAAAGCATTACGAAAGTGTCCACACACTGGAGAATGAGGTTCAGAGTATTCTGAGGCTGCCCCTCAAAAGTAGAGACAGAAAGGTGGCTTGGATGAAGTTGCAAAATGAAGGCAACTACAAACACAATGTAAAGGTAAGACAACTTTTTGTTTGTTGTTGAATATGTAAATTAAAACATATTTCCTCCAAAGTCAAGGAAATACATGCATGTGTATTTGCTAAATTTGTCAACAATATGCTTTTCCCTGAGAATAGCTACTTTTGGTCCACTTGTGTTTGCAGAAATTGTTTACTGGCTCATTGTTCAGAATTTTGTATTAATTAAGAAAACTTGGGTGTGATACATGGTATGCATTATAATATTTGTCTAGCATTTACAATAAACATTAAAATTGAGACAATTTTAGTTATAATCACAAACTTACCGTAAACGCCCCGGGGGCCCTGCATTTTCCCCAAGGGGGGGCTATTATTAGGACCCAACATTTCCTTGATTCAGAAGGGAGCACTGGATATTGAAATGTAATCTAATTATCTAATTTTAGATTACATGCCAAATTATGGGCAATTTCAATCAATTAACACCAATATTTTTTGACAGTTTACCATATTTATACACAAGTATATTACCACAATACCACAAGTATCCTGGAAATTATAAGATCTGCAAACACCTCTGGCACAGAATAAATATGGTTTGGAGGTTTTAAATATACTGGTAACACAGCAATGTACTTTAAACTCTGAACTTTTTGTCCATATTTTTTTGGAAATTATATCTCAACTTTTTTTTTGGGGGGGGGGCGTTTTTTAGGGAGGGGGCGTTTATTAGGGCATTTACGGTATATGCATTTAGTGAGGGACCGAATTTTAACATTTTTGCCACAAGCAAAAACTTCCTTGAGACCAAAAAAATTACAAGCGATTTCTAAATCACAACCATCTAAATATATTTAGGCAACTGTAAAACAGGTTGGACGGTTACTGTCTTTTTTGTACAAACTTTGTGCAATGAACACAAGGGTTGAATATGTGAGAAATGAAATCAAAATATATACTTTTAAACAACAAGTTTTACAAGCATTGTTTCTGAAAACAATGAGAAAAATCTTTACCCTGTAATTCTATAAACTGATGGAATGGATTTCCTTAAACTTTTAACCTTAAATTGCAACTGACTATCAAGTATATTATTCTGGGCTTAAACTGCATTATTTTTCAGAAGCAACATTTTGCTTCTGACAAATTATTTGATGTGCAATATCTAAGAAATAACAAGCAAAATGCTTGTTGCTTCTGGTGAAATTCGAACCCTGTCACTAATGATATTATATTTAAATAAGAAAGTCAAAATCATTAAAATATAGAGCTTCAACACCACCTAAATTTAATGGCAAGTGTTACTCCTGCTGACTGTAGTTTCTAAATATCACTTATATATATAGTTATGAAGCCCTTTGAAAGTTTTAAATGTGTTTTAAAGGGAAAAGAATTAGTAAATCAGTTCTATTTACAGTCTTGTAGTTGATCCAGATCACTCTTATAACTTAATGGCCTTTTTATTGATTTGCTTGACATAAAATTGCTTTCTCCAAAAATTATCATTCAAAACATTTACTTTTTCAATTATAGGTGCTGCAAGAAGGTCATGGGGAATTGGTTGTTCTGAGACGGCCACATGAGTCCTCAGACCACCACCAGCCATGGAAGTTCTTGCCATGCGAGTTCTGTCTGGGGTTTGTGTACAGATGGTACTTGTCTAAACATGCTCAGCAGTGCCCAGCCAACAACACTAATGGATCAGGTGCAGTCAATTATGTGCGCAATGCTAAAGCAATGATTGCCCCATTGTTCTGCAGAGAGGGCAATGCCGACAGAGAGGTCAATTCTCTGATTGATCAAATGAAGGAGACGGGCAGGAATTCAGGTGTGAAGGCATTGTGCATGAACGACATGCTGATCCATGAGTTCGCACAATCTCTGCTAGATAAGCTGGGCACAGAAGCTGAGCAACGGCGCAAAAACAAGGACAATATAAGAACCAAATTAAGAACGGTGGGCCGTCTACTAAAACACCTCAACACAGGAAAACTTCAACATGAGGAGTTGTCAAATTTCATTAATGGACGACGTTTCATGACTGTTGTAGAGGCGGTAAAGGAGTGTTCCTTGCAGGCTGAGTCACCAAGCATAGCACTCACCTTAGGCCACTACCTGAAGCAAATATTTCTTCTCAAACTCAGTCTAGGAATTAGAACGGAAAATGCCACCATGAAGGCAGAGGCAACTGACTTTAAGCAGTTGTTTGAGGCCCACTGGACTGCAAAGGTTTCGTCCGTTGCTAATCACCGAATGAAGCTCAGGGCCATCAACAAGCCAGTAATAACACCAGCAACATCGGACCTGATCACTCTGAAGTCTTTCTTAGAACAAGAGGTTCAGGCAGCCACACAGAACGTCAATCCCTCGTACGAGGAATGGAGAGTCACTGCACAAATGGTCATGGTAAGAGTAGTGCTCTTCAATAAAAGACGAATCTCAGAAGTGGAAGAGCTTCGTCTTCTGGACTTCCACAGCAGGAGTGAATCCAGTGAAAACCAGGAAATTGTGGATTCACTGGATGCCACAGAGCAAGCCCTGGTGAAAAGGTGAAAGTTCTTAGCATATAGTTAAATCATATATTTATTAAGAAAATTTTAGTCTATGAATTTATAAGTTGAATTAATTTTAATATTATGGAAAGTTGGGTAGCAAAAAAGTACACTTTTGTGTAGCTTAGCAAGTATAGAAAATAAACTCCACTTACATATAATCTTAATAATTAAAACCAAGAAAATATGCATACACATTTGGTAATAACCATTCTAAACCAGAAAAATAGCATCGGAGATGCCCAGACCCCACAGCCTTGGGAAACATTAATAAACACCATGAGAAAAGATGATAAAATATACATTTTATACACTCAAAAATATCATCCCAAATAAAAATTCATGTTTGACATGGGATAGTGAAAGTTGAAGGGTTTATTGATATTAGCTTATGACGTAACAAATGCACCTTCCCTAGACCAATATCCATATGAAGTATAAACTTTCAAAGGACTTATGGGAAGTATAGGAAGGCAAAAGGTCAACCAAATATCCCTACCAAGAATCAACATCCATCATCTTAAGGATTTCTACATATGGCCTGTACAGGATTTTAAAGGTCAAATTCACTATGGTCAAATATCAAATCAAGGCCACACTATGATGTTGCGCATTTACTACCCCCAGAACTATAGGCCGGACAAGATTTTAAAGGTCAAGGTCACTACGACAAGGTGAAAGATCAAATCAAGGTCAAACTATAATGTTGCACACTTCCTAACCAATGTTCCTACCAAATATGAACTTACACCTTACGGTTTCCGAGATATGGCCCGGACAAGATTTTTAAGGTCAAGGTCATTACGGCAAGGTCAAAGGTCAAATCAAGGTTAAACTATGACGTTTTATACCTACACCCCCCAACCAATGTCCCCACCAAGTATCAACATCCTACCCCTTATAGTTACTGAGATCTAGCCCGGACAAGATATTTGCCGCCGACTGCCCGCCCGAACGCCCGCCCGCCCAGCTGGACGCCATGGGTGAAAACAATACCCCAAAGCCTTTTAAGGCTGTGGGGTAAAAAGTATAACTTACGGTTTCAAAATTCATTTTCAGTTGTTACATTTTGCACTGTTATTGAGAATTTTTTATTGGCACAGATTAAACACTTTTTTACATTATATTTCATAAAATCACACTAAATTTTATAACCAGAGACTTAAAAATTCATTTGAAGTCACTGTTATCTTGCAATTTAATAAGATTTTGCCCGATGGCAGATATTGAGCTTAATAAAAATTTTAGAGTACATTAGATAGTACTTTATTCATATTCATACTTTATTCATTCATTTATATTCGAGCGCAGACCTCTGCCACACACACACGCAAACAAACGGACGGAGAGGGTAAGTGACTGGAAGTGGTGTCTCCAAAAGTGGAACGGTTGTTACAAACACAAATGCGGACACATCCGCTATTATTTGACTTTAAGGTGGCCTTAAAATTGTCATGGTTGGTGGTGCCAAGTTACATTGCAAAAAGCCATTTTTTGAGTTTAAGGTGGTGGGTAGTGGTGCCACCGGGAAAATTTAATCAATTGTTACTGAGACATATACGGACATTCTCTGAAAATTGGAATGAAATCTATGCATTACTTTTTGAGTAAGCAGCTAAAAAGGTGTTTTTTGAGGTTAGGATGGCCTTAAACTCAGAACTGGTGGAGGCAACATCCAAAATCAAAACATTTGTTACAGACATACACGGTCATTGTGTGAAAATTAGAATGAAATCCGTGCATTACTTTTTTAGAAACCATCCAAAACAGCCATTATTTGAGTTTAAGGTAGCCTTAAAATCGTCATGGTTGGTGGCACTACCTGGAAAATTAAATGAGTTGTTACTTGCAAATATACGATCAGTTCCTGAAAATTTGAACAAAATCTGTGCATTAATTTTTAAGTTACATTGGGAAAAGCCATTTTTTTAGTTTAAGGTGGCCTTAAAATCGTCATGGGTAGTGGTGCCACCTGGAAAATTTAATCAATTGTTACTGAGGCATATACGGACATTGCTTGAATATTTGAATGAAATCCATGCATTAGTTCTAACTAAGCAGTTAAAAAGATGTTTTTTGAGTTTAAGATTGCCTTGAAATGATCAGGGGTGGAGGTAACACTTCCACAATCGAATCACTTGTTACATAGACATATACGGTTATTGTGTTAAAATTTGAACGAAATCTGTGCATTAGTTTTTGAGAACCATTTCAAAACAGCCATTATTTGAGTTTAAGGTGGCCTTAAAATTGTCATGGTTGTTGGCGCCACCTGGAAAATTTAATGAGTTGTTACTTACAAATATACAAACATTCCCCAAAAATTTGAACGAAATCCATGCATTAGTTTTAAGTTACATTGCAAAAAGCCATTTTTTGAGTATAAGGTGGCCTCAACATCATCATGGGTAGTAGTGCCACCGGGAAAATTTAATCCATTGTTACTGAGACATATACAGACATTCCCTGAAAATTGGAATGAAATCCATGCATTAGTTTTTGAGTAAGCACCTAAAAAGGTGTTTTTTGAGGTTAAGATAGCCTTAAACTCAGAACTGGTAGAGGCAACACCTCCAAACTCAAATCATTTGTTACATAGACATATGCGGTCATTGTGTAAAAATTTGAACAAAATCAGTGCATTACTTTTTGAGAAAGCTTCCAAAACAGCCATTATTTGAGTTTAAGGTGGCCTCAATATACGAACATTCCCTGAAAATTTGAACAAAATTCATGCATTAGTTTTAAGTTACATTGCAAAAAGCTATTTTTGAGTTTAAAGTGGCCTTAAAATCGTCATGAGTAGTGGTGCCACCTGGAAAGTTTAATCAATTGCTACCGAGACATATACAGACATTTTCTGAAAATTGGAATAAAATCCATGCATTAGTTTTTGATGAAGGAGCTAAAAAGGTGTTTTTTGGAGTTTAAGATGGCCTTAAAATGAGCACGGGTGGAGGATACTCCTCCAAAATCGAATCATATGTGGTCATAGTGTGAAAATTTGAGCGAAATCTGTGCAGCAGTTTCATGTCAAGAGTGAATTGAAGCTAGGCAGGACGGATGGACAGACGGACAAAAAGAACAGACTATTACTGGATGCCCCTTTACCTTTTATTGACGGGGATAATAAGGCTACTGTTCTATAAATAGAAACCGACATCATTGCAGCAAGTCAGTTACTGTTTTTAAAATAACTCAATAACCAGGCTCCAGAAACTTGTCATTGTGGGAAAAAAGTCAATATTTTGGCACACTGAACTCGCTATAATGGACAAATTATTACATAAACCCAGTAATATATCAATAACATATATTTTCAAGTGCTAAAAATATTTAAAAAAAAATTGTTTAAAAAAAGTGAAGACAGATCCAGAGCTGAAACTCGCAGATAAGTATCTTTGTGCAATGGTGTACATATATGCAAACTTTCAGACAAATCCCATCAATAGTCATTGAGAAAAGTGTGAAAGAACATGGAAATTTTTGTACTTTGGGTGCGGGCAACTCTCTTCTAACGCCTCTGGCAAACAAACGAACAAACGGATCTGCATGCCTTGAACAATTTTTCATGCCAGGTAAATTTGCTATCTTTTAAAACAAGCAGCATGTCTCTAGGCTTTGCAGTTTTGGCGAAGAAGTTGTCTAAACGGACGCGTATGCGTACGCTGACGCCACAGAGTGATCCCATTATGCCATTATAATAAAAGGAAAATATCTCCTTCACCAGAAGTGTTATGTATTTAAAACAGAATGGACCTTGTTGAAGTTCGTGGAAAAAGCACCAGAGGCTTGCGAAAAGTGTTCATCCTACTGACAAAAGACATGACAGCAAATCTCCAGTATCTGGTGAAGGCATTTCCATGCCATGGCGTGCATACTGAATATGTGTTCTCCAGGAAATCAGGGACCAGCCCACTTGATGGTTGTGCAGCGATGAGAGAAATCACTGCACGCTGTCCAAATCTCCAAAACCCTGAAGCTATAAGATCCACGAAACTTCGGAGATACCTGGCCACAACAACACAGGTTAGTTTATTACAGTGTCAATAATAGCAGGGTCAAAGTAACCCTTCTCTTTATGTTTTTTTTTTCTTTTTATAAAAATGTCATGATAGAAAGTCTAATCTGGTAGAATTTCAGTAAAATTGGAGTTTCTACCGGTAGAAGTCCAATTGGATTTTCTACCAAGTTTAAGCTGGTAGAACATCCAATTGGGTTTTCTAGCGGTAGAATTTCAAATTCTACCATATTGGACTTTCTACTACAGGTCAGGCCGTAAACGTAAATTTAGAATGGTTTAAAACAGTGGAAGCTTTCACACTAGGGCAGAAACGGAAACGGAAACGTAAATTTACGTTTACGGCGGCCGTTTTACTGGGAAATACAGGTATACCAAAAACGTGTAGTGTGAAATAGACGACGGAAACGTAAATATACGTTTCCGTTTCCGGCCTAGTGTGAATTGACCTTAACTGATAGAAAGTCCAATCTAATTGAATAGGATTTGAAATATGAATTTGTTTAAATTTTATACTCAACTATACCTCAACTGTAGTCAAAATGTCATAGACCACACAAATTAACATTGAAACTAGAAATAGCCTGTACCTGTGGCCAGATGCAATTTGTATCCGCTGGAGCTAAAGGCGCAACCAAAAATTATATCTGACCAAATAAAAAGAGGAAGGTTAAGGTGACTGGAGCTTAGATACCCTGTTGCTCAAAACTTTTGCCAAAATCACTCTATCTTGCACCCTAAAAATGCATTTTTGGTTTGCTTGCAAGTCCAAATTCGCTTGAAATTGCTCTATCTCTTACAGTTTCAGAGAAAGTTGTAAAAATAGATTTTTTTCATGTTGAAACTAAATACTCGAAATCTCTTGCGGTTTCAGAGATATTTGCGATTTTTCATTTTGCGCAAAAATTCAAGATTGCTTGTCGACTTGGATGTTGCGCCTTAGAGTCTGTCATATGATGGAGCTTAAGCGCTATTAAAGTTGAATTGGAATTGGAATAACTTGATAGACTCATAGATTACCAAAGCATTCAGTATGGAAAACATTTAGGGCAGATAACTCAGTTATTTAATATCACAGCAAAGAAGCACCTTTTCTAAACTTGTGAATTGATGAATGTATTTTCATTATCTTAAAAGATTCTCAACATGACAGAAGGAGAATTGAAAATGGTGGCTGATCACATGGGCCATAACCTGGATATTCATACGAATATTTACAAAATGCAGTCCTCAGTCATTGAGAAGTCAAAGGTTGCAAGAGTTCTCATTGCTCTTGAAAATGGTATGGTCAACAGATGGAAAGGACAGAGACTTGATGATATCAATATTGCAGGTATGACAATAAAACCCCTACTTTAATGATAATTATATAAGTGGTGCTGAAATTCAAATTTTTATTATAAGGGCAATTTCTTCAAAAACATCACAACGATTTCTAAACAGTTATAAGCATTAGAAGTTTTAGTTCATAATAAACTTTGAATTTGGGAATTTTGCAGGTCAATATTATTGGAATAAAACTAAATAGCTATGGAATTCACCATTACCGTATTGATTCTATTAATGACGTCTTTTAGGTGGTCCTATTATTTTATATAATTATATATACCACCCCGAATTGGTAGTTCCGAAAATGTTTGTGTAATATTACCCCAAGCAATCTAACCTTCATACACAAATATCTGTATCCAAAAAATTGCAGTATTTTTTCATAGAAATCGCAATAAATGGATAGAAAATTATTAATAAAAATTATATAAGTAAAATATGAGAAAGTATATTTAATAATGTTACGAAGTAATTATAAGTTTTAAGACAGTATAGCATTAAATAAATTTTAAATGCTACCAACAAACCAAAATATAATATTTTTGTACCATACCCATTTTCTTGTACTCAACAAGCTCAATGTAACCCTATCAAAACATCACATTTTTCTTGCTTCAATAGGCAAGTAAAATCATGTATATATTCTACAGATCTTCCAGTCCCTGTAAAGTATGCAGATGCTTGGGATGCTGATCAAGGGGTAAGTACTTGTCATCCTAAATAGGACCTTATCTTGAATCCATGTTATTTTTTGCAAGGTGTTCTATTATTTGGTGTATCAGTTTACATACGACAATGTGTTGTAATAGTTTAAATGATCTGAAGCGCGTATATAACAACAATGTGTCGTCATACATTTACGTCACGTGAAACCGATCTATGTGTTATAATCTCTTTATTTTAATCTATACTCATGGGAATGACATCTATAGTGTATCATGTAGTAGTTCTGTGATGTATAATTGATTCCCTTCTGTCACAGTTTCAGTTTTGGCTGTATATTGACCAGACTTTTAAACGAAGTAATAGAAAAGTAATAATTTGGAGTCAAATCCAATGTAATAGTAATAGATTTAAATTTTTGAAATTTAATGGTAATAGTAATAGATTGAAATTTCATCTATTACATCTACTACTTTTCTATTACTTTTCTTTTACATGTCAACTTTTATTATTAGCCTGATCTTTTTATAAAATGGCTATAGGAATATTCTATTATCACTTTTTCATTATGAACCTCAATTAATTAATATAATGAATTATATGAAGTACAATGAATTAAATGAAATATAATACTTAGAGTTACACCTAAAATGAAAGCTTCTTAAGTAAATGATTAACTAATTAATGCTTAATTAATAAAATGATTGTTTAAACTCTTATTTCATAATTTATGCAAATAATGTAATGCTGAAACAAGTAACATCCTAGATTAAAGAGGCCTTTGTGTGTTTTGGATAAAGTGTTTGGTGTAGAATAATGCAAGGCTAGAAGACAGCTTTTATTCCACTAAGGAAACTAAAACAGAAAATACAACCAATTAAGAGGCCACTAAACTAACATACCACTAAACTGAAGGATACTACAAACCTATAAAATAGAGACCAAAATTATGAAATTGTAGGCCAAGATGGTTATCGATTAACAATTCCTTGGTTATATTGAGTTAACCTTTCTGTACATTTTCAAACACATATCAACACACAAATAATTATATTCCCTATATCAATATAATCCAATTGGTGTGTAGAAAATGTTCTTTTGGAATGCTGGAGTTATTCTATAAGTTGCATGTGCAGGGAAACAAATTCAGTCATGCATAAGTTTGATTTAGAGATCAGCCCATTTCAAGAAGATTCCATGGGTGGTCTCTTAATATAAATTTCAATGTATTCAACAATACCCCAAAAAAATCATATTGATTTTCTTTCATTTACAAATTCATTTTAGATTTTACTCACATGCTTCAATATACAGAATTGTTAATTGTACTTCTATTTTTAAGCTTGCAAATAATTGACCAGTAGAAGGATGTCAATTCTGAAGATTTTATTTCCTACTTCTCTGATAGACATATCTCAGTAAAACATTGATTCTTAACTTTTGAAAATCAAGATGTATATTAGATATAGCTTCATCTATAAACTATCTCAAATAATATGAATTTGTTTTGATTTGTGAATGCTCTCTATCACCACAGGGCTTGACCCAAGAACAAGAATCAACAGATGATGAACCACATGACATACCACTACACCCAAGCCCATTGCATGGAGAGAGTACCCATGAAGATACACCCCAAAATATGTCAGAATCAGGTAAGATGCCGAAAATGTAACTTTGATCATATTTGGTAATTTTAGTTTGACCTCTATATCCCCAAGGGCAGGGGCCCACTGCATTAATCAAAATGCACCATTCAGATAGATTCATTTAATTCAAAGTTGGGATTTGTACATACCCTTTGACATCTGGTGTATAAGTCCTTCAGCTTTTTTCACTTCAGTTGTGGCAACCAAGGGAAGACCAAATGCTAACCAAATACACCACTGAGAACCATCAGATCTGCAATAACCAAAGACACATATTAGTATGGATCACTTGGCTACAAAAATTGATGGGTTCTCCAATATACTTTTATAAGCATATATTATTTGCGAAAGAATACGTGATAATATGTCCATAAAAATTGGGGGCAAGGCACATCATTAATTTAAACAACCTACCCTAGGAGGAATATCAAGATAGCAGCAATATTGTTGGTCCAAATGACACAGATTTGAAAGTAATGAGTGTGTATGGTGTATATCTTTTTTACATGACACCAAATTCAAAATCATCCTAGCCAAAGTGGTGTCCTATCACCCTGGTATGTTTAAAATTGATTGGCAACGTGTATTTAAGTAAGAGACTAAAAAGTTGGGCAGATGGACATTAGACAAATCAATCTAAGAGGCAAGTTTGAAACATGCAACCTGCTCAAGACTTTTAACAGAACTGACATTTGAAAGCTCTGTAAATAATACATTTCTGACAAAAAATAGAACTGTAGCAATATCTTCCAAGGATGGGGTCTATTACAGGGAATCTAGTACTATTACAATTACATTGCCATCTATTACGTCTATTACTTTCTATTACTTTCTATTACATTTATACCGCGACCATCAAAATATTGTATAGGATGTATTAAACATTTAGTTATTGTTCAATTAAGCACTAAAAGCAATAAACACAATGTTACAAGTATAGAAAATCCAATGCTCTAGTAAAGAAAAGAAAAAAAAGACAATAAAAATTCATTAAAGTTACATATGTAATGAAATATTGGAGCAAAAGTCGACTAAAAATGAGGACGTTTGAGACTGGCATACTTTGCAATCTATTACATTTCTATTACTTTCACTTTTCAATCTATTACTCTTACTATTACATGTACGTTGCAATCTATTACATTTCTAATACATTTTATCGCATCTATTACATTGGCCCCATCCATGATATCTTCACATATTTTTTTTTGCATAAAAGTGTAAAGAACAAAATGGTCAAAAATATTGTTTTACCATAATGTAGAATTTCTTGCATTGATGACAATAGGAAAACCAATTACTACATATATGCTACATATATGTAAAATTGAAGACAAATGCATCCAAAAGTCATTGGGAGAAATATGAAATAGTGTCAAAATCTTAACACTTTAGGTGAATAACATGACTTCCAATAGTTGGGAGAATAACTGACCATGGACTACTTGCCTTGGAACATTTATAATATGATCTGCCATATTAAAGCTCTCTTTGAAAACAGACATCAAGTTTCTAAACTTGATTGTCACACATGCATACACTACAGAGCCATGTTTATATACAGCTCAGCTGACTGACAATTCAACACATATAATATGTACGAGTTTCTCAGAATTTGCTTCAGCATTAATTTCATATCAAATATAAAAACTGTTTCTTAAACTTTATTTACAGAAACAAGACAGAATGATCAGCTTCAAGATGACAACATTCCTGCCCTTGCAGGGCCCAGCATGGAAAGATTCAATAGAAAGTCTACATCCTCTGGTAAAGAAATGTCTTCAATGTGCAGAAAGTTGTTATTACAAATCCTAACTTCTGTTACTATATACCACAAATGACTTTCGAATTCTGTCTTAACCATTGTTAACTAATAATGTGATAGTCATCACACAGAGTGTGTCTTCAATGTTTATGTGAACTGATACTTTAAAACAGCATTGAGAATAGGGGGAAAATACTTCCCTATTAAATATTGTGACAAATCTCTGAAGAAAAAGTATATAGTCGCATAATGAAAGATAATAATTTTATAAAATTGTTACAGAAACAGTGATTTTTATTTCCTTTAAACAAAACACAATGTCTTTTTATGAATAATAAACAGCAGGTGACAAATATATTCTAATATGAAAATATTTGAACAAGATAATAATGTCAAGTTATTGTAAATAAATATCAAATTATTGATACAACAATGACATGTCATTTTGTAAAATATTTGATAATTTACAGAAGCAACAAAAAGTTCATCAAACCATAAATGTTGAACACAACTTTACTTACCAGAAGGGAATCATCACATTACAGCAATGTCATAACATTATCCATTAGTTTTAGAAAATATTTTAGTCTATTCTATAAAATGTGAAGTGCATGCAAAAATAACTTTACTGAAAACTACTAACAAAAGGCTATCATGCTATTTCATCTGTGGAAGGTCCAGAGAGTTTAGATGAAGGCCCTTAATCTGAAGAGACTATTAACCTCAACTACACTTTGATCGAGACAGTCACCATAATTTAACTGTTAACCCACAACTATTCAGGTTACTTTGGTAACCAATGATGACACTTATATACGCCTTCTTGGATATAAAGATAATGACTTATGACAAACACTTCAGAAGGAGAAAAATGAGCAATACCTATAATTCAAAACAAATTGGCCATTTTATAAATAATATTTTTGTAGGTTACAAACAAATTATCGGGTTCACATATGCCTTACATTAAAGCGTCATTGTGTGCTTTATTTATCTGCAGAAAAACAAAAGGCCCAAAGAACGTTTTGGACAACTGAGGAAAATAAAGCCCTGGAAGAGGCCTTCAAATTCAAAATTCAAGAAAAAAGAAACATATCCAAACAGGATATAGCTGCTGCAAAGGAGAGATATGCATGTCTTGCAAGGCGGTCAGAAGCAGTGATGCGGGCCAAAGTCAACAATATAATCAAAGGGAAAGACAAGAAATTTGTACGGACAAATAGGAAGTAATTGTCAGCTATATTGATTTTGTATATTGGATGAAGTTAAATGTAACAGTCTTAAATTTTAGGTTTTGAAAATTTTTTGGGGGGGTACATCCAATTTACATTGGTACATACTTATGAGAGCCTCTTTGCACAACTTGTAAACACATACCTCGTGCGCTATTTTCATTTATAATTATGTGACATTTATGTACTGATACATACATGTATTATAATCTTTAGAGTATTGTTAGGAGAGCATGATGCAATTTCTACTTGAAAATGTGCCATAATTTGGCCCAAATTATGTACAGGATGAACCAAACTTTTTTTGTTACCTCCACATAGCGGAGGTTATGTAATCTGGGGTTTGTCTATCTGCTTGTCTGTGATCATGGTTACTGTCACTAATGAATGGATTTCATTCAAATGTTCAAAAACTGTCTGCACATTGTGTTATGCCCCAGTAACACTAGAGTCAGTATATCCGTGGTACAGAATCGCTCCCAAATCGTGATTTTTTTACCCGCAGTTTGGGTTTCCATTGTATTGCTGTGGTTGTCGGTGATATAACGTTTATATAACGGCTTCCATAGGAAGTATTGCTACCGTATATCACGGTATAGTCCACTGTAAGACACTGAGGTTTTATCGTTGTGGTATGCTCTTGATTTGGTTATTGGAGGGTGATTGATGGTGACCGACGGAGAGTTCTTAGGCAGTCAGATGTAGAAAGTTATAACATTTTAAAGTTTCCGAGAGACGCCTACTAAAACCGACTGAATCACTCTGTATAGCGCAGAAGTGGGACGATATGAGGCAGAATGACATAGAAAATGATAGAAATGTCACATTGGCCAATACCGCGTGTAGTGTGACTGGGGTATAAGCAACAATTGATTAAATTTTTGAGGTGCCACTGTCAGGTGGCTTTGCCCTCATTGTCCATCTGTTCAATAATCGCTTCTCACTGCAGTTTTTGCAGCATTGGGCAGAGGTTTGCACTCTCAGAATACCTTTTTCTAGTTTGGTTCCATAGACTACTTGATTTCATTATTGGGTATACAAATTTTGTTGTGCAAAATTTGGTGATTGGGAAATAAATGTAAATGTGTCTCGTTTTTGGTAAAGCTAATGCCCCAGTATATCCGTGGTATCTGACTACCTGGTGTTCAGTGGCGGCGGAACTGCTTCCCAAGTCATGGCATTTTTTACCCTTGGTTTGGATTTGTAGTGAATAAGTACTGTAATGCCGCAGTCGTCTGACAGTGACATAACATTTGGGTCTGAGGAAATTGCTACTATATATATACCATGGTAGTCCACTGTAGGTACTAAAGTTCTACTGTTATTGGACTGTCATGATTCAGTTACTTGCAGTATTGTCACAGTTAAAATAAAGGCAAAGAAACCCACGGTTTGAGGCAGTTGTACCTATGTTTATGTTATTGTTATGGGACGGTGATTGACAGTAACTGAAGGAAAGTATCTTGAGGCAGTCAGAAATTTTGAACATTTTTAACTTCCATTGGCCACCTATTCAAACAAACGGTTCCCCACTGTATAACAAAGAAGTGGTATGGTATTCGGTGGTATAAGGCAGTTACACAACTGTGAGTGATACTGCATGTAATGTGACTGGAGTATAAAGACTATGAAACAGACTATTTTCCCCATAACTTTTTTATTATTGTTCTTACAAGTTTACATAGAATTAGAAAACTATACAGCTATCATAATGGTGACATTGCTTAATAAATGTTTATTTCATAGTCAAAATTTTATGTATATTGTGTAAACATTTGAAATAATCCTGAAATCTGAAAATGTTTTTAACATTTATCTTGTGATTTGTAGACACTAATGAATTTTGAATGAAATTGGTTTCATTTCACTTTCACACAGGTTAATATCCTGTAGCAAATAGAGAAACACTAAAACCAGACACTTTAAATTCTGGCTTTTTAATGAACAAATTGATTGTGTTATTTTTGGTTTAAATAATGATACATATACATGTACAATTATTAACTGTATCCACATACTGCCATATAACTACAGTCAATTACTGAAAATAAGAACGTGCCCCCCAACCCCAAATAGGCTTAAGTAATGCTGGGTCGAATTTCACAAAACTTGGATATGTTTGCTCTTTAACTGCCTTGGTTCGAACATCTAAAAAATTGGAACCTCACAAAACATTTAGAAACACCATTAGCCAAAAAGAATTATATTTTCCCCCATCAATAAAACCTTGCATTTATTGGTTATTTAAAATGTATAACAAATATCTCATATTTTTAAAATATTTTGAATGAGGTGAGAAGTGATTTTGTAAGATTTCTATATTTTTTTTAACAAATTGCTTCTATTGGCATAATTGCTAATGTTCAAACTTAGTTTACCTGTCACCTAGCCAAGGTTCAGCAGCTAATTTTCTAGCGATCTCTCAGCATTAGGCCTTACCATAAATTTCACCAAAATAAAATTGTCCCGTTTATAAACTTTACGCCAAACATTATACATTCCTCAGAGATCCTAGACACACCTCAGATGGCCTCAGCAAGAATCATTTCCTGTTTCCTTTATAAAGGTGTTCAATGAGGTTTTATAAAAAAGTGAATATATTGTTTCTCCTAATGTTATTATGGTTTCATAATTTGCACTTATTTGTTCAAATATTTGTTCACATAAATATAAGATCAGTATAGTTTAAATGCATCTGCATGTCAACTATCAACTAGTCATGATTTCCTTACCCTGGGGGGGGGCTGAAAATGTTTGCACATTCTTATTTATGGTGACTGACAATTGTTGCAATTGTTATTGTCAGCAATGGTTTCCAATTATACTATTATAATAAGATTGAGATAATACTTTGTTCAAATTTTGTGAATAAACATGTTCTGCTTAACTTACCTTTAGCATATATATGGACATTTAATCCCATAAAATCAAACAACTGAAAATGTACCAAAATAGGAAATAAGTGAATGTGAACAGGTTCTATGTCATATGACGTAATGCTTGAATATCTAGTAGTTGTTTACTGGTAGCAATTGCTTAGACTTTTTGAGATATTGGGTTTCTGCAATACTTTGAATATGTAGGCCCTTTGCTTATGAAAACTGCTGATAAATAAGATATTTATCAAGACAAAAAATAGCAGAGATGCCCAGACCCCACAGCCATGGGAAACATTAATAAACACTATTAAATCAGATGACAAAATGTACAATTCATGCACCCATGAAATACCTACCTAGCTACAAGATTCATGTTGAACATCATAGAGTAAACATTGCAGGGCATATTGATATAAGGCTATGTTGTTACAAAATACCACAAAATACAACCCAACTGATATCCATATAAAGTATCAACTTCTTGAAGATATTGAAGTTCAAAGTTGCAGGTGACATAATATTGAACAAATACACCATAAACAAATATCCTACAAAATTTCAACATCCTACACCTGGGAAGTTTCATGAGGTTTACAAGCCTTGAATCTGAAATCAGACAACAAACGATTTTAAAGGTCAAGGGCAGTATAACAAGGTCAAAGGTCAAATCAAGGTCACCATTTGGAGGCACACCTACACCTTCTAAGTAGTGGTGGCATCGTTTGTAAAAGTCGAAACTGGTTTTCATTGTTTTGAAACAAACGAAAATCCCTTGTTTTTTTCAGTTACTAGTATTTACCACTGTAAATTTTACATGTGCCTGTACATGCCTGAGACAAAACTCGTAACTAGATTTGTATTTCACGATATAATTCAAGGTAAATATTCATTGATTTTGTCCAGAATACAGGGTTCGAAATGGCCACTGGCCTGGGGGCCCGAGGCCATCAACTATCAACCCGGGCCAACAACTTTGAAAGCTTCCTGGCCTGGCTGGCCAGTAAGAATATATAATTTAAAAGACATCTTACCTTTAATTTTAAAGATAATTCAACAAAAATTAAGGCATTTTGTGTAGATTTTGACATATTTTATTATCTTCCATTATCGTCCATTCAAAACGTTTCCAATGTACATAAAGCATTCGAAACAATCTTCCGGTCGAAACTCACGTTCAACAGGGGGTTCAGTGAAAAAGAAGAGACAACCTCGCATGTCCTTGTATTATGACCCCATCCGCTTTGCAGACGTCCCCAGTCAGCCTTACTTTTTAATCTAACAGTGAGCATTAGTTATTTCATAGAAAAATAGGTACAAAAGACCAAAAAACTGGCTTGTCAAGATACCCAGTGAGCATATTTTCTGTCATAGGGAAAAGACACAATCAGTCTCAAAACATTTACGATGATCCAGTGACCATATAGCCTTTTTCAGGGAAGATACCCAACCAGCCACACTTTACTCAGGATCACACACTAAGCTCATATAAACTATTTCAGGGAAGATACCCAACCAGTCTCATTTCATTTAGGATCACGCACTAACAACATAGACTATTTCAGGGAAGATACCCAGCCAGTCTCACTTCATACATGCATTTCCCCACATTTTCCCCACATTCTTAAGTTTAAAAACTGGGCCAGTAACTTTTCCACTGGGCCATTAACCTTTCGGAGTTATTGGCCTGGTTGGCCAGCAACTATTTTGTAAGAGTCGTGAAAACTGCCAGAATATAGTAAAAATGGAGGATATTTGCTAAAATAGGGACGTTTTCTGTTGTTTTTACAAATTGTCAGCCATTTTATGGCTAAAAATAAGACGTTTTCAATTACCAGTTCCCAACTTTTGTAAACAGATTTTGTTTGTTTCGACCCCAATGAAACAGATAGCTGTATACCGGTATTTTGTTAACACTACTTCAAACCTTTGGCCGTACCAAATAACATCCTACATCAGTAACAGAGAAATGGACCAGACAATATTTTTAAGGTCACGGTCACTACAGTAAGGTTAAAGGTTAAATCAAGGTCACTCTATGACAGTGCAGACCTATACCTTAACTAACCCTTTCTCTGCGTCATACTGACGTATTTACTGTGCTAAAATACCAAAATAAAGGAGAGCTTTATGACGTCCAATGCACGTCATAACGCATTTCAGAATTACGCAACTTGACATACGCGGTACATCACAAAGCAGTGAAAATGCTAATGTCCCTACCAAATATCAATATCCTACACATTAGGTTTCCGAGATATGGCCTGGTGAGATTTTTAAGGTCAAGGTCACTACACCAAGGTCAAAGGTCCAATCCAGGTCACACTATGACATTGCACACCTACACCCCCTATCCAATGTCCCTACCAAGTATCAATACCATGCCCCTTATAGTTTCTGAGATACAGCCCGGACAAGATATTCCTGCCGCCAGACTGACCAACCGAATGCCCGACCGACCAAACGCCCGCCCAGCCGGACACCACGGGTGAAAACAATACCCCAAAGACTTTTCAGGCTGTGGGATAAACATAACCTACTCTTATTTGCCAGACAAGTTACTGAATAATTGTCAATAGAAATTGCTAATCTCAGCACAAATGGTTTTGCATACTTGCGAATAATAGATTATCCTTATTTGATAAAGCATTCATCGACAGAAAAACTTGTATCATACAATATAATCATGTAAATTTCCGTGCACTCAAAATATTTTTGCAAAATGTTCAAATAACGCAATAATAATACAGAGCTCAACTTGCACACTAGTGGATGCATCGTTTGTCAATATCGCCAATATTTATTGTTATTGTAGGGAGCTGACAATACTGCCGTGTGAAGATGTATTTCAATATTGCAATATTGCCATTTCATATAATTCAGGTCATATTTAAAACCCTATATCTTTTATCTTGAGTTTTTGTTGGGTTTTAATGAGTTTTTGGACAAAACTTTCATGTGCATTTTTCGAATGCCTTCATTTAAGTTGTAAGAAGGCGAATGCTAAAATTCAGACACCCAAATTTGGACTTTTTAATGAACATATTTATTGTCCCCATATCACCAATATTGGCTTAATTTGGGGTTTCAATATTGCGATGTCCACAGAAAAATGATGTACTGGGCGGGATTCACAAAATTAGTTAAGTCTAAATTTGCACTTAAGTACAGAAACTTAAGTACGGAAACTTTAGTGTGGCAGATTTGGAATTCAGTCTGCACTTAAGTCTAGGACAGCATACTACCACACTTAAGTGCACTCTTAATTCCTGTGATGTGATTGGCTGAGAGTTAAGATTTCATGCCTAACTTTATTTTCTTTGTGAATACACTTAGCTAAGCAACTTTATTTTCTTTGTGAATACACTTAGCTAAGCACATAATCAAAACTTAGGTCTGCACTTAAGTGTGGACTAAAGTTTTGTTAGTGAGTCCCACCCCTGGTGATAGTGATGAAGACGGCAAGCCAGATAATAGTTTTAATTTTGATTCACATATAGGCAAACAAAATCCGGTGACAAATATCAAAGTACCGGTTCACAATAAGATATATACTTAAGAGCAAAAATATTGCACAGAAGCGCTAACACTGAAAGAGTCCTGAAAACATCTATATAAATCCCATATAAACCCAACATCACACTATTTATTCGTGTTATGGGTCATGTAAACCCACATGCAAACTTAAAGTTTGGTGTATACTAATTCGTATGAAACAGAATCAGGGTTAGCGCTGGGGATTTTAAAAAGCGAGTCCCTTGGGACTCAGTCCCGTCAAAAATCTGAGTCCCATTTGTGATTTATGAGTCCTAAGCCCAGATGAAATATAACGTACTATTATTATGCCTAACTTTCATGGAGAAATAACTAAGTATATTATTAGTTATAAATGTCTCTCTGTTTGCAATTGCATTTTGTATTGTTTGTCTTTTGTATGATTATGATTGTAAATAAAATGTGAATAAAAATATGGATATTTTTTTATAATTTACCCCTATGATCCAGTGCCTTGACAGGATTCTCACTTAAATTGAAGTAAAATAATCCCCTGACATTTTCTAAAAAAAATAAAAATTCCCTGACCTTAAATGTCTTTGTCTTGACAGACTTCAAATTCAAATTGATATAACCAATCCCCTGACTGTTCAAAAACTTTAAAAAATTCCCTGACCTTTCCCCGACAATCCTAACTTTCCCTAGCCAGGAGGAACCCCTCTTGAAATAAAGTATTTCCACTTTCATTCAACTGGCATTGAAATCTCGGGAGACATCCCCGAGTGGAAGAATATGTAAAAAAAACTGTTCTTGTCCCTGGCATCTAGACCATTTCTCGTGATAAAGTATATACACCCAGCACTACTTCCGATAGAAATCAAATATCTTCCATTAGTTGTTGTTTTGACTGGACGTTACGACAGCATACCTTTACAAAATAGTTAAATGGCATCTATTTCTACTGAAAGAGTGTGACAGCGCTGCTTCCGTTAGAAATCCAATTTCTTCCATGAGTTGTTGTTTTGACTGGACGTTTTGAGTGCATACTTGGTACAAAATAGTCTCGTCGTATATATTTCTATTCAAAACGTGCTTAACGTGCTTCCGATAGAACTCGAATTTCTTTCATAAGTTGTTGTTTTGATTGGAGTAGTTTCGTTTCCTGTGTACATTCGCCTCCATGGAGAAACGCCGATATATTGGTTTGTAATGCTCACGTTTCAAAGTGGATATATAAATTAAAAATTCACAGAATATATCACAAAATACCTTACTTTAACTGTTTAAAATAGAAATAAAAACTTGCGTCCCCTAGGACGCATTGTCCACCGAATTTTGCGTCCGAACCCGAAATTCCGCGTAAAAAACATACTCGGACGGCGTAAGCGCGAACCCTGAGAATTCTGCCAATTTTGTTTTTGGTTTTCCGGATTTCAAATATTGTTTTGATCGTAACACTACCCATCATTGCATACAGGTGGTCTTGCACATATATGTGTCATGACAGTACAAAAATTTGTATTCTTATTAATTACTAGGATTTTATGTACTGTCGACAGAATTTAAATTTTTGGCCGACAGGATTTTAAAGTCTGTCGACAGAACTTAAAATCCTCGGAATCAGAATATGGGTAGTGCTCTGAAGTACCAAATTTTGAGTGATTTAAGTTCTGTCAACAGAATTTAAAATCCTGTTGACGGAACTTGAAATTCTGTCGACAGAACTTGAAATCCTGAAAATGAAGATATTGCTCTGATGTACAGCTTTTAGGCCATCTTGAAGACATACAGTATTCATTGATTTATTTACTACCCTACAAATGCTTAGTTATACTCTGGTGAGACAGTAAACTTACTTTTGAAAGCCATTTTGATAAAGTATGCCATCTTAGCTTAATCATGTTAATGTTTTATTCTTTATAGTCCAGCTTTCCTTGATCAACCTTTCATTTAAGGTATCTTTTTGCAAATTTTGATAATATATCTTCACAAGATTACATCATAGTATATAGGTGTCATTGTTTGAAATAACAAAAAAAATAATCAATCAACAATTCAGGCAATACAAAATTAGCATAAAAATTGTCGTTTATATATAAATTCTGTCCAAATATCTTGACAGAACTGAAGTTCTATCGACATAATTTAAAATTCTGCTAAATTTTAGGTTCTGTCTTGACAAATGTAATATTTTAGAGGGATCCCTTCAATGGTCACTGAAAAAAGTATGAAAAAGTGTTGACTCTGTCTCACCTGAAGACCCAAGATTGGGCGGATCCAGCGGTGTTAACGGGTGTAATAAAGAATTTCAGGAACCAGAAATTTGTTGTGTCACAAAACTAGTAATCACTAGAGCCTCACTTTTGAATCCTATCTTTTATTTTGTGTCCACATGTAAACAAACTTTATATTAAAAGAAAATGGACATATTTATGGATAATTATTGAGGGTATGTTGGATAACTTGGGTTATTTTGAGAGGTTTAATGAAATTTTCCTGACTTTTTAGGTGTTGCGGTAGCAGATTTTTCATTCCGGGATCCCACCAAAGCAATTTCTTACCGATTCCGGGATGCCGAAGTCAGGTTGAATTCTAGTATTTTCCTAGTCGTAACGTACGAAAGAGGAAATAGTTTTCCGTGAAGAAAAGTACCAATCAAACAAGCCTGGGCAAAAAGTATTCGTATTCATAAGTATTTGAATATATTTTTCAAAGTATTCGTATTCAAATACTTTTGTAAAAAATGCAAAGTATTCGTATTCGAATACATTTCAAAAGTATTTGTATTCATGAATACTTTTACAAATACTTTCAGAAATTTACTTTAAATATTCAATCTGAATCATATAATTATATCATTGATATATAAATTTATTGCATTTGTGCAAAAAATTATCTTTATTTTCCAGATACCTACACTTTAAAAACAGTATTGGAAAATGTCTCAATTATAATAGTAATAGATGTAACAGATACAATATAATATAGAACTAAACAGAACTATATTGGATTATTTGTAAATTTCAAAACTCATCAATTAAAAATCCTTTCAATAGGTTCCAAATCTCATATCAGTGAGCCATCAAAAGTTATAATACAACAATAGTGAAGGCTGAGTGGGGGGCTTGTTTAATGACGGATTTGTGCTAGCTATTGTCTGAGGGTACTATTGTCTTAGAAAAGGGGATTAAGTGTTCAGTACAATTACTTGATTGGGTGACTGGGCGTTGGGATTATAAAGAATATGTATAACTAGATGACACATTGGCACATGTCATACACAAGAGTAGTATGGGATATAGTACCTATTGTGTCTCATCTTAGTGTTGCTATTTATCCTTTGACAAATATTTGCAAGAAATAAAGAAATAAGGACTTGTTTTAAACAATAGTGTGATGTTTGTGAACACATTAAAGTGTTACAAGACAAATATGGGGAATATAGATTCTTAGGAGACTCGTTGACGGATCGAGAAACTTTGCGAACCGGCAACGAAATAAGTTACCGGCGAATCGTATTTCTATTTTAAACAGTTAAAGTATTTTGTGACATATTGTGTGAATTGCTATTTTATACGTCCATTTTGAAAGAAGAGCATTGCAAACTACTATATCAGAGTTTCTCCATAGTGGTGAATTTACACCAAAAAACGAAACTACTCCAATCAAAACAGCCACTTATGAAAGAAATTCCACTTCTATCGGAAGCACCAGTGCACATTCTTTTTCAATAGAAATAAATACCACAACACGATTTTGTACCAAGCATGTTCTCGAAACGTCCATTCAAAACAACAACACGTGGAAGAAATTCAATTTCTATCGAAAGCTTTCTATCCATACTTTTTCAATAGAAATAGATGCCACTAGGCACCGGTAACGAAACGAATCACTAGAAACGAAGAATCGAGGCACGTTTGCCACTTCGCTTGCAGTCCTACCTCAAGATAAATCTCTCTGTATAAAGTATTCATTATGTTCATTGTAACTATTTACTTTAGTTGATATTTTTGTGTGTCCACCTTTCTAACTAATGAGTTCAACATTGTTAGTAAGTAAACCAATTATTAATTTGTACTTTTATTTTCATGTGTGATTGATTTCAAATGTATAGATTTACTTTATTTAATTTTGAAAATTTTAAATAAATTTGAATTAATTTAAGTTTTTCAAAAGTATTCATAATGTATTCGTAAATGTATTCGAAGATTTTTCAAAAAATATTTGTATTCGTATTCGATTACTTTCTAAAATGGTGTATTCTTATTCATATTTGTATCCATGAAAATAAAAAGTATTCATATTCGTATACTTTTTGAAGCATTCGCCCCAGGCCTGCAATGAAAACATGTCAGAGAAATTGTTTTAAAAGTGTCGAAATATCCAAAATATTACAAAAAAATTAATAAATTCGGCAGATTTAGGTAGGCTTTTTGATATATTATGTTACGCAATAATGCAATTAGCTGACATTCGACGTTCCAGTTGTTGGAAGCGATCACGGTTTTTCAGCAAAATGGTGTTGATACCGGATGTACTGTCACACCCCTACTTGCATGTATATTGTGGGTACCCGAACTTTGGCCGGATTTCATGTCACTGACTGCCAGGCCAATATTTCTGGTCCTGTCTCATTCCTAAAATTTTTACACTTTAGGTACCAGCACCAGTCTTCAAATTGGCTTTGGAGAACCAATGAACACAGAGATCCCTATCCCTTAAAAAATTTATTATTATTGAAGGTTAGACATTGTTTTAAGTTAAATCTGATGAGCTCTTATACAAAATCCATCCTATTGACATCCGACAGTGTTGACATTAATAATACCCATCAAAAATCTTGAAATATTGATTAAACTTCTTTTAAATTTCAAGTTTTGTCACGACCTTTGTAAAATTATGTATAGAACAAGTAAAAATTAACATGCATAAGTATGAAATAAAGGCACACAAAAATGCAATCACCACAAATTTACGTTCTGTGAATAGAATCTAAAATTCTGTCAAATTTTAAGTTATGGTACAGCATATACATGGAAAAAGCAAGTTATCAACATGCAAACGGTTATGAAATAAAGGCAAACAAAATACCATCACCACAAATTTAATAATTAGGAATAGATGATTTTCCAGCATGTATGCTCTTCCAATGAGCTTTAAGGACTTTTCATATCCCAGTAGGAATTGAACCTACAACCACACAACTGAAAAGGTTATGTTGTATAGGGGTTCAAGGATAACCTATAGCTATTGGGTAGAGGCATCTATAATGTAGAGCAATTTTCTAATAGAGGGCACTGTAACATGCAAAATTAGTAAGGTATTGACATTCCAGGAAGTAGTAGACAGGAAACTGGTTTTTGTTAATACTCCCTTTTAGTTTGGAGATGTAAAATCCTTAAGCAGAAAAACAGACTGAGACAACAGATTATCACTAAATAATCACTTAGTCACCTTAGTTGTTGTAGATTTCTTACACAGTATCCAGAATTCAGTATAAAATTAAAGTATTTTCCTCGGATCTTCAATCCCAGGGACCAGGATATTCCACCAACAGATATGCATGAAATGCAATTAAACCACAATATTAAATACTTAAGTTTAAAACCAAAATTAAAATACTCGGGTAGAAGTATAGAGCAGTAGAGGTATTTCAATTATAGAAATTTGTATAGATAGCATTGACACATTTTCAGATATGGGGGCCCTTGTTGTCTATAGAATATAAATCTGTGTAGTTACCAGGCAGAGATAAACATAATGTTAAGGAATGTTCAGATATAGGGCATTCGAACATTAGCCAAATAATAGTGTAACAATAGCATCAGAGAAACCCAGAAACCAATGTCTTGAAAAACAATAATTGTCACCATAAATTACATGTACACTTCATACTAGGGATGTTAAAGGTCACTGAATATATCCTGGCAATGAAAATCATAGTAAAAACCAAGTGGTAGAATTTAATTTGATTGATTTTGAAAATAAGCAACTTATTAATACACTTCAAATTATGAAACTAAGGAGTTTCACTTGTGCAATTCAATCATTCACAGCCCACCAAGTTATAAATTTAGCTATGATTACAACAAAATTCAAAACTATTTTTTACCAAAAATAAATTACTCAAAACAACACATTTTCTTTTCTAAAAATGACACCTTACTTCCTTGTATGGTGTATACATCTGCCTTAATTTAATCTTGACAAGATTGTTAATTTCAAAGGCCAAATCAAGGTAACACCATGAGGTTGCACACCCACATCTGCTACTCAATGCCCTACCAAGTATCAACAACCTTGCCCGTATAGTTTCTGAAATACAACCCAAATGAGATATTCCCACCGCATGACTTACCACCTGCCTAGTCGTACAACATGGGTGAAACAATACCTAAGTGCTTGAACAGGTAAAAGTGGTAGAATTATAGTATAGACAATAACTCGTATATAATTTATGTGTAAAGATAACCCAAGATTAGAGTTTCTTTATGCTTTTACCGATTCAAAGTTTCACCACTAATTCTGTAGCTTTTTGCAAGCACTACCTCTTACCTCCAGTCTTCCATCCATCACTTCCTGGCTTGCACCCTGTTTCTCTGTATGCAGTGTGTATCGCACTATTAAAATTCATATTCTCTCTCTCCATTCTTTCTCTAACCATGACCTCTGCAGCTCTGCTTTGACCTCTTTGACGATAAGCTTCCTGCTGGCTGGGGGTGTCCTGAATGAAAGAGTACTGGTTGATGACCTTGGCCAGATTGTCCAACCTGGCATTTTCTTTTCGACTGGGCATGGGATCCCTGTGAGGCAGCATGGTTGGGATGAAGGTGTGCTCACTACTAGGGCATTGATATATATAAAATGTTGAGAAATCTTCAGATATGGGGCATTGCAACATTGACAATCCAAAAAAAAAGATTGTAATGACCCTGTGTTGGCAATAGGAAACTCAATTTTGGTACAAAGGTTTGGTTTGAGGATAGAGATACTTTAACCAGATACATAGATCAGCTTAGATGTCAGATTATCACTTAATAATCACTTAATTGCCTTTGTTCCTGATAAATTTCAACACAGTATTCAGAATAAAGCATGAAATTCAAATACATATTGTTGGACCATCAACCCCAGGGACAATTGTATTTTTAAAACACTGGGAAAATGGTATATAGAAGTACATAGAAATCTATGCATTTATGGGGCATTGATATATAAAATATTGATAAATCTTCAGATATGGGGCATTGCAACATTGACAATCCAAAAAATAGATTGGGCCAACTCGGGCGCCAACATATCCCCAGACACACCATCACCCACCCCACGTGCTTCAATTCAGTACATTTGATTAATTCCAGTTTTTTTAGGGGGGCCAGCAAGTTATGGAGAAAATTATGAGACATCAAAGGCTTTAGGACTGGACATCATTTTTGTTTTGCATAGCAAAACTATATCCCCAGACGGCGGGAGTATTGGAATCACACAGTAAAAACCCCAAATTAGTCACTTAGGACCCCAGTTTGAGCCTTAAGGGGGGGTCGGGGGGGAAATCTGACCGGGTATTTTAACTCTCCACATATGGTTTCCCAATACCTCCCAATACATTTCGTAGCTCTAAATCCAATAATAAAGGAGATATTAAGCAAAAACCCCAAATTAGCCACTTATGACCCCAGTTTGAGCCGTATGGGGGGTCGGGGGGGAAATCTGATTGGCTATTTAGACTTTCCACATATGGTTTCCCAATACCTCCCAATACATTTCGTAGCTCTAAATCCAATAATAAAGGAGATATTAATCAAAAACCCCAAATTAGTCACTTATGACCCCAGTTTGAGCCCTAAGAGGGGGTCGGGGGGGGAAATCTGACCGGCTATTTAGACTCTCCACATATGGTTTCCCAATACCTCTCAATACATTTCGTAGCTCTAAATCCAATAATAAAGGAGATATTAAGCAGAAACCCCAAATTAGCCACTTATGACCCCAGTTTGAGCCCTAAGGGGGGGTCGGGGGGGAAATCTGACCGGCTATTTAGACTCTCTACATATGGTTTCCCAATATCTCCCAATATATTTCGTAGCTCTAAATCCAATAATAAAGGAGATATTAAGCAAAAACCCCAAATTAGCCACTTATGACCCCAGTTTGAGCCTTAAGGGGGGGTCGGAGGGGAAATCTGACCGGCTATTTAGACTCTCCACATATGGTTTCCCAATACCTCCCAATATATTTCGTAACTCTAAATCCAATAATAAAGGAGATATTATGCAAAAACCCCAAATTAGCCACTTAGGACCCCAGTTTGAGCCTTAAGGGGGGGTCGGGGGAAATCTGACCGGCTATTTAGACTCTCCATATATGGTTTCCAAATACCTCCCAATACATTTTGTAGCTCTAAATCCAATAATAAAGGAGATATTAATTAAAAACCCCAAATTAGCCACTTATGACCCCAGTTTGAGCCCTAAGAGGGGGTCGGGGGGGAAATCTGACCGGCTATTTAGACTCTCTACATATGGTTTCCCAATACCTCTCAATACATTTCGTAGCTCTAAATCCAATAATAAAGGAGATATTAAGCAAAAACCCCAAATTAGCCACTTATGACCCCAGTTTGAGCCCTAAAGGGGGGTCGGGGGGGAAATCTGACCGGCTATTTAGACTCTCCACATATGGTTTCCCAATACCTCCCAATATATTTCGTAGCTCTAAATCCAATAATAAAGGAGATATTAAGCAAAAACCCCAAATTAGCCACTTATGACCCCAGTTTGAGCCTTAAGGGGGGTCGGGGGGGAAATCTGACCGGCTATTTAGACTCTCCACATATGGTTTCCCAATACCTCCCAATATATTTCGTAGCTCTAAATCCAATAATAAAGGAGATATTAAGCAAAAACCCCAAATTAGCCACTTAGGACCCCAGTTTGAGCCTTAAGGGGGGGTCGGGGGGGAATCTGACCGGCTATTTAGACTCTCCACATATGGTTTCCCAATACCTCCCAATATATTTCGTAGCTCTAAATCCAATAATAAAGGAGATATTAAGCAAAAACCCCAAATTAGCCACTTAGGACCCCAGTTTGAGCCTTAAGGGGGGGGTCGGGGGGGAAATCTGACCGGCTATTTAGACTCTCCACATATGGTTTCCCAATACCTCCCAATATATTTCGTAGCTCTAAATCCAATAATAAAGGAGATATTAAGCAAAAACCCAAAATTAGCCACTTAGGACCCCAGTTTGAGCCTTAAGGGGGGGTCGGGGGGGAAATCTGACCTGCTATTTAGACTCTCCACATATGGTTTCCCAATACCTCCCAATACATTTCATAGCTCTAAATCCAATAATAAATGAGATATTAATCAAAAACCCCAAATTAGCCACTTATGACCCCAGTTTGAGCCCTTAGGGGGGGTTCGGGGGAGAAATCTGACCGGCTATTTTGACTCTCCACATATGGTTTCCCAATACCTCCCAATACATTTCGTAGCTCTAAATCCAACTAGACCAAGACCGCATCTGTGGCCAGATGCAAATTGTATCCACCGAGCAAACAGGTGAGAAATAAAAATTTGATATCCACAATACTTTTAGAGATAATTAGCATTTACTCATTTTGAGTAGATGAATGATTAGCTATGGGTCTAAAACTTGTCCATGTGAAAGCTTTCCCAAAAGTAGATGCAGAAATTTGATAAAAATTATGTAGGACAAAGTAGGTGAACAACATATTTTATGAAAACACTGTAACTGCAATATTTTTTAGTTACAATGGATTTACTCAACAGTCAGAATTTCAAAGTAGCTTTTACTCAGCTATCCAAGGTGCAACAGGTCTGAAAGTTTACAATGTCATAGCTTAAGAAAAAGTAGATGGATAACATATTTGAAAAGAATTCTCTAACTGTAATACTTTTGAACATATTTCACATTCACTTCTGTTATTTAGTTACAAATGAAAAAAATAGCTATTACTCGCTTCTGGCAAGCAATAGAAACCGAAACTATGTACCATCTTATAGCTAATAACAAAGTAGCTGAACAACATATTTTAGGAAAACACTGTAATTGCAATAGTTTTTGAGTAACATTGGCTTTACTCAACAGTCAGAATTTCAAAGTAGCTATTACTTGGCTATCCAAGGTGCAACAAGTTTGAAATTTTACTAGGTTATAGCTTACCAAAAAGTATATGGACAACATATTTGAAAAGATTTCCCTAAGTTCAATACCTTTGAAGATATTTGACATTTACTTCTGCTGTTGTTTAGCTAAAAATGAGAAACTAGCTATTACTCAGTTATGGCATGCAACAGAACCTCAAACTATGTACCATCTTATAGCTAAGGACAAAGTAGCTGAACAACATATTTTATGAAAATACTCTAACTGCAATAGTTTTGGAGTTACATTGGCTTTACTCAATAGTCAGTATTTCAAAGTAGCTATTGCTCGGCTACCCAAGGTGCAACAGGTCTGAAAGTTTACTATGTCATAGCTTAGCAAAAAGTAGACAACATATTTGAAAAGATGTCCCTAACTTTAATACTTTTGAAGATATTTGACATTTACTTCTTCTGGTATTTAGCTACAAATGAGGAAATAGCTATTACTCACTTATGACAAGCAATAGAAACCGAAACTATGTACCATGTTAAAGCTAATGACAAAGTAGCTGAACATCATATTGTAGGAAAATACTCTAACCGCAATAGTTTTGGAGTTACATTAGCTTTACTCAACAGTCAGAATTTCAAAGTAGCTATTACTCAGCTATCCAAGATGCAACAGGCCTGAAACTTCAGTATATGATAGCTTACCAAAAAGTAGATGGACAACATATTTGAAAAGAATTCCCTAACTTTAATACTTTTGAAGATATTTAACATTTACTTCTGCTGTTATTTAGCTACAAATGAAAAGAATAGCTATTACTCACTTATGGCATGCAATGGGACCCCAAACTATGTACCATCTTATAGCTAAGGACAAAGTAGCTGAACAAAATATTTAAAGAGAAAGTTGTTACTGCAATAGTTTTTGAGTTATGAGCCCTTTACTCAAAGCAGCTAAGACTGCTGTTACTCATTTATCTTTAGGCCTAAGTCAACAAGACCACTGCCGTGGCATGATCTCCCACCACACTACATCAAAAAGTAGGTGAACAACATATTTGTAAAAAAACCTTTAAATTCAATAGTTTTGCTGTTATAAGTGATTTACTCAATGGAATACCACGAAAGTAGCTATTACTCAGTTAGTTATGGACCTACAGCTGTGAAACTTTGCCATGACACAGAACATTAAAAAGTAGCTCAACAACATATTTGACAACAAGATGGCCGCCAAAAGTGACGAAAATTGAAATTTTTCCCCTTTGCATAGGTGAATGAGTTATTTGAGAAATACTGGCTATCTGCAAAACTTCTAGAGATAATTCGCATTTACTCATTTTGCGTAGGTGAATAATTAGGTACGGGTCTGAAACTTCACCAAGTGAAGGCTCTCCCAAAAGTAGATGAATGAGTTATTTGAGAAAAATTGGCTATCCACAATACTTTTACAGATAATTCGCATTTACTCATTTTAAGTGGGTGAGTAATTATCTACTGGTCTAAAACTTCAGCAAGTGAAAACTCTTCCAAAAGTAGATTAGTGAGTTATTTGATAAAAATTGGGTGTCCGCAATAGTTTTCGAGATAATTCGCATTTACTCATTTTGAGTAAGTGAGTAATTATGTACAGGTCTGAAACTCCACCATGTGAAAGCTCTCCCAAAAGTAGATGAATGAGTTATTTGAGAAAAAATTGGCTATCTACAATACTTTTAAGAGATAATTCGCATTTACTCATTTTGAGTAGGTGAGTAATTATCTACGGGTCTGAAACTTCACCATGTAAAAGCTCTTCAAAAAGTAGGTGAATGACTTATTTCAGAAAAATTGGCTATCTGCAAAGACTGCAATACTTTTAGCGATAATTTACATTTACTCATTTTCAGTAGGTGAGTAATTAGCTATGGGTCTAAAACTTCACCATGTGAAAGCTCTCCCAAAAGTAGATGAATGAGTTATTTGAGAAAAATTGGCTATCTGCAATACTTTTAAGAGATAATTCGCATTTACTCATTTTGAGTAGGTGAGTAATTATCTTTGGGTCTGAAACTTCACCATGTGAAAGCTCTCTCAAAAGTAGATGAATGAGTTATATGACAAAAATTGGCTATCTGCAATACTTTTAGAGATAATCCGCATTTACTCATTTTGAGTAGGTGAGTAATTAGCTATGGGTCTGAAACTTCACCATGTGAAAGCTCTTCCAAATGTAGGTGAATGACTTATTTCAGAAAAATTGGCTATCTGAAATACTTTTAGCGTTAATTCGCATTTACTCATTTTCAGTAGGCGAGTAATTAGCTATGGGTCTAAAACTTCACCAAGTGAAAGCTCTCCCAAAAGTAGATGAATGAGTTATTTGATAAAAATTGGCTATCTGCAATACTTTTAGAGATAATTTGCATTTACTCATTTTGAGTAGGTGAGTAATTAGCTATGGGTCTGAAACTTCACCAAGTGAAAGCTCTCCCAAAGGTAGGTGAACGAGTTATTTGAGAAAAATTGGCTATCTGCAATACTTTTAGAGATAATTCACATTTACTCATTTTGAATAGGTGAGTAATTAGCTATGGGTCTGAAACTTCACCAAGTGAAAGCTCTCCCAAAAGTAGATGAACGAGTTATTTGAGAAAAATTGGCTATCTGCAATACTTTTAGAGATAATTCGCATTTACTCATTTTGAGTAGGTGAGTAATTAGCTATGGGTCTGAAACTTCACCAAGTGAAAGCTCTCCCAAAAGTAGATGAATGAGTGATTTGAGAAAAATTGGCTATCTGCAATACTTTTAGAGATAATTGGCATTTACTCATTTTGAGTAGGTGAGTAATTAGCTATGGGTCTGAAACTTCACCAAGTGAAAGCTCTCCCAAAAGTAGATGAACGAGTTATTTGAGAAAAATTGGCTATCTGCAATACTTTTAGAGATAATTCGCATTTACTCATTTTGAGTAGGTGAGTAATTAGCTATGGGTCTGAAACTTCACCAAGTGAAAGCTCTCCCAAAAGTAGATGAATGAGTTATTTGAGAAAAATTGGCTATCTGCAATACTTTTAGAGATAATTCGCATTTACTCATTTTAAGTAGGTGAGTAATTAGCTGTGGGTCTGAAACTTCACCAAGGGAAATGGGCGCCATATTTGGAAAGAGTAAAATTTTTTCAAAATTGGACAGAGTACTATGCAGACATACCCTGCGGGTCAAAAATTTCGACAAAATCGCTCTATCTCGCACGGTTAAGGAGATATAAGCATTTTTAAGTTTTACCATTTTTGTCAAAAATTCGAAAATTCAAAATGGCGGCCATTTTTGGAAAAAGTAAAAATTTCTCAAAATTGGGCAGAGTTGAACGCTTACATACCCTGTGGGTCAAAAAAAATCAACGAAATCGCTCTATCTCTTACGGTTAAAGAGATACAAGCCATTTTCAGTTTTACCATTTTTGTCAAAAATTCGAAAATTCAATATGGCCGCCATTTTTGGAAAAAGTGAAAATTTTTAAAAATTGGGCCGAGTACTTAGCACAGTTACCCTGAGGGTCAAAAATTTCGCCGAAATCGCTCTATCTCGCACGGTTAAGGAGATATAAGTGGTTTTGTGTTTTACTGGTGTATTTTGTAAAAGGCCCACACAGAAACGTCCATGGCGGCCATCTTGTTTTTTTGTAAGATATTCAGAATCATTCCCAAGAAAGCTTTCACCATGATGAACATATCCTATAGATTTGGAAAGTGTACATTTTATGCCCATTGATATACTGGGACAGCAAAAGACCCTAAAAATTACGATAAAAATGCCCGTGGCGGCCATCTTGTTTTTTGAAATGTGTCGAAAAATATTCCCAGAGAAGTTTAAGTGATGATGAAGCTATCCTGATAATTTGAAAAGTCTAGCTACAATATTGCTCTTGCTAGAGCGGTAACGTCGAAATTTCACACTGCGGCGGCGTGAGCGTGGGCGGCGGCGTAGTGCAGTCAAATCCATAGTATCCACCGGCTTTCCGGTGGATACAATAATAAAGGAGATATTAAGCAAAAACCCAAAATTAGCCACTTATGACCCCAGTTTGAGCCCTAAGGGGGGAAATCTGACCGGCTATTTTAACTCTCCACATATGGTTTCCCAATACCTCCCAATACATTTCGTAGCTCTAAATCCAATAATAAAGGAGATAATAGGGGGGTTAGGGGCACAGGGTCCCTAGGGTCTGTTATTGGCCATAACGTTTTTATTATTTTGAGTTTAAGGTCACCAAACAATAGGGATCTTCCCCTGGCCAACCTTAACATGTGTACCAAGTTCGAAAAAAAAATCTTCATCTGTTTTCCCTGTAGAGCGTCCACAAGGAAATTTCTACGGCGGCGGCGGCGCGACGGAGCTAAAACCAATATATCCCCCGACTTTCGTCTGGGGATATAATGATTCCAGTGTCTTTGTGTTGGCAATAGGAAACTCAATTTTGGTACAAGGGTTTCATTTCAAAATAAAAAGACTTTAACGACAGACATAGATCAGCTTAGATGTCAGGTTATCACTTAATAATTGCTTTATTGCCTTTGTGCCTGATAATTTCCACTACAGTATTCAGAATAAAGCATGAAATTCAAATATGTATTGTTGGACCATCAACCCCAGGGACAATTGTATTTTTAAAGATTGGAAACATGGTATATAGAGACATAGAAATCTATGTGTTTATGGGGCATGAATATATAAAATGTAGATAAATCTTCAGATATGGGGCATTGCAACATTGAAGATACAAAGTAAGTTCCCATCTCCTTATGTTAATTGCAGGAAACTCATTTTTATCACAAAGGTTTGATTTGGGGATGCAATAACTTGAGGAGAAAAATATATGCTTAGATAGCAGATTATCACTAAAAATGATTAAGTTGGCTTTGCTCTGAAACTTTCCAACACAGTATTTAGAATTCAGCATGAAATTCAAGTATGTATTGCTAGAACATCAACCCAAGGGACAATTATATTTTTAAAACACTAGGAACATGGTATATAGTGGTACATAGAAATCTATGCATTTATGGGGCATTGATATATATAATGTTGAGAAATCTTCAGATATGGGGCATTGTAACATTGACAATCCAAAAAAGATTCCAATGATGTTGTATTTGCAATAGGAAAATCAGTTTGGGTACAAAGCTTTGATTTGGGGATAGAAAGACTTTAACCTGAGACATAGATCAGATTAGATGTCAGATTTATGTCCAACACAGTACATTTATGGGGCATTGATATATAAAATATTGAGAAATCTTAAGATATGGGGCATTGTCACATTGACAATCCAAAAAAGATTCCAATGATTTTATGTTGGCAATAGTACCAGTTTTGGTACAAAGGTTTGATTTGAGGATAGAAAGACTTTAACCTGAGACATAGATCAGATAAGATGTCAGATTAATATCCAACACAGTATTCAGAATAAAGCATAATTTTCAAATATGTATTGTTGGACCATCAACACCCTTGACAATTATATTTTTAAAACACTCTGAACATGCTATACAGAGCTACATAGAAATCTCAGTAATTACTGCAGATTTTCGTACCAAATTTGGTAGGTGTTAGAAGCAGAAGCTTCCTCTGTGTAAGTACATCTATCACTTGAAGAGACTAGTGTATGGGTCTCCCCGCTAGAGATGCAATGTAGTACTACAGCCAATGTACTTGTAATTTATAATTAACTGGGGTGGATTCGCCGTGAATGGACACTCTCTCAGCCGACTTGGCCAGTACTATTGTCACTGCTCTTACATTCGTCCATTGCGGAGACGGCCACCCCAACATACATACAGTGTAGCAGTACCGTCATACACACAGCTAGGAAACCCTGAAGAAATTAGAACAGTGTAGCACAGCATGCATCTCCCAATACAGCCTTACACTAGCATAGTACTTAAGGTCTGAAGCAGTAAAATATGATAAAAATCCCCATCTGTCCAGTTGTTCTCAACAAAAAGCTACCTCTGTGTAAGTAGATCTATCAATTGATGAGACTTGTGTATAGGTCTCTCTGCTAGAGATGCAATGTAGTACTACAACCAATCCACTGGTACTTTATAATAAACAAGATTAGACCTTTCTGAGGCTACACAGCCTAGTCATTGGACCTTGAGATCTGATTCTGGGAAGATTAAGTTCTATAAAAGTTTAAAGTATTGAACCTCTCCTGTTTATGTTCTCTATAGTTGCCTACCGGCGTCGGCGGCTCAACAGCTTGTGTTGACTTGTGTTTATCGTCCACCTGGCTCATGCTCTGAAAGTTTCCTGGACCAATTTCTCAATCTTTTAGAATATTTATCCTCTGTTTCTCCCTCTTTCCTAATTTGTGGGGATTTCAATATTCATGTGGATACTTCTTCTAATGATAGTATCAAATTCCAGAACTGTTTAGAATCATGCAATATAACACAAAATGTTCAAACGGCTACCCATCTACATGGTCATATCCTAGACCTTGTTCTTACTCCTACTGATGCCAGTGTCATCTCTAATGTACGAGTTGCTGAATTTATTTCTGATCATGCTCTTGTCCTTGTTCAGCTTGACTCAGTTAATCCTCCTTCACATAAGGCAAAAGTTGTCACTTTCAGGAGGTATCATAAAATTGACATGGACAGGTTCCGTAAGGATTTGGGAAATAGCGCATTCGTAAAATGCCCTGGTGATACAGTCAGTGGTTTGTGTGAACAATACTTAGATGATTTGAGCAAATTGCTCAACAAGCATGCACCATTGGTTACTCGCACTTTTACTAAGCAAGCTACTGGTTGGCTATCTGACACCTACAGGCTGGCAAAAACCATCAGGCGACAGCTGGAACGAATCTGGCGTAAAGATAAATCTGCCTATAATCGAGCTAGACTTCGAAGACAGATTGGTCGCTGCAATTCACTGGTCAACAAAGATAAGGCAAATTACTTCAGAAACCTGGTCAAAGAAAATACCAATGACTCCAAGAAGCTATGGCAGGTCTTGCGTTCCGCACTGCACTCTAGTCCTGAAGCAGTACTCCCTTCTCATGAATCTAAGAAAGGTCTTGCTGACCGGTTTGTCACTTTCTTCAGTGACAAAATAGATAAAATCTGAAACTCATTTTCCTCTAGTGACTCATTCACTCTGCCTCCTCCACCTGATGTACCCAATTTCAGCTGCTTTAAACAAGTTTCTCAAGAGGAAATTAGAAAAATTATCATGAAGTCACCCACTAAATCTTGTTTGTTAGACCCATGGCCTACATTTCTTGTTAAGGAATGTATTGATATTTTACTGCCCTCTATCACCAGGCTTGTTAACAGCTCGTTGTCAGAAGGTGTTGTACCTGATGAATTCAAGAAGGCTATTGTAACCCCATTGATTAAAAAGTCATCACTACCACCCAATGACTTAAAAAACTACAGACCTGTTTCTGGGTTGGGCTTCATATCCAAACTGGTTGAACGTGTTGTTGCTTCTCAGTTGAATGACCATGTTAGTTTGAACGGACTGGAGAATGTCAGGCAATCTGCCTACAAACTAGGTCACTCAACTGAATCTGCATTGCTTTCAATTAAGAATGATGTTCATTTGGCTTTTGCTAAAGGTGAGGCTACTGCTGTCGTTCTCTTGGATCAATCAGCAGCGTTTGATACTATTGATCATGATACGCTACTTAATTCTCTTAGCTCCTGGTTTGGTGTGAGCGGGGTTGTCCTCGATTGGTTTAAGTCTTATCTCTCAGACCGTGTTCAGTGCATTAAGATTGGGTCAATTTTATCTGATGCCAAAAAGTTATTGTATGGTGTGCCTCAAGGCTCTGTCCTGGGGCCAATCCTTTTTTCACTCTATACTACTCCACTGAGTAAAGTCATACAGAATCATCCTGGTATTAGTTTCCAGTTCTACGCTGATGACACACAATTGTATGTACACCTCACACATAAAAATGTTGCCTCGGCCCTTGATAAGCTGTCACACTGCCTTGAAGACGTAAAGAGATGGCTCTCTACAAATAAGCTCAAGCTAAATCCAGATAAGACCGAATTCATTGTGTTTGGCTCAAAGTCTCAGCGCGAAAAACTTAATCAGTCCTTCCCGGTCAACATACTTGGTAATCTCATATCACCAACAGATGCAGTTAGGAACCTTGGTGTCTGGTTTGATTCTGATTTCTCATTCTCTTGCCAGGTTAGGAAGGTCTGCAAGGCTTGTTTTGCTCATGTCCGGGATCTTAAGCGACTCCGAGGACATCTGACACATGAAGCTACTCTTATGGCTGCCAATGCTCTGGTCGGAAGTCGACTAGATTACTGTAACTCTCTGTTCAGAGGTCTCTCAGCTCTAGATCTGCGCAAACTTCAATGTGTTCAAAATAGCCTGGCCAGAATTGTTGCCAACACCACCAAGTACTCACACATCACTCCAGTTAGAAAAGCACTACATTGGTTGCCAATTAAGTACCGTTCCATCTTTAAGACTGCCATGTTGGTATATAAGTTCCTACACAGTGGTAACCCCAAATACTTTGAACCCTTCCTCATTCCCAGACATAGTGCATATAACACTCGTCGAAGTCAATCTGATGGCATATTTCTTGAGGTTCCTCACTTTGGTTCAATTTTCAAGTCTCGAAAACATTTTGGACTCAGTTTTGCGTATGACGCACCTATGATTTGGAATGACCTTCCTGATGAGGTCCGCTCTGTAAACTCACTTGCCTCTTTCAGGTCAAAGTTGAAGTCATACCTCTTTGGAAAAGCATACCCACCCTAAATTTCCAATCTCCTTTCTGCTTTCTCCGCGGTGCTGACCCCTGCAATGTCTCTGGTTTTTGAATATTGAACAATGTTTTTGTGTGATGCGCCTTAGAGTCTGTCTTTTGACAGAGATTAAGCGCTATAAAAGTGCTATTAGAATTAGAATTAGAATTCCACAGCCCAGTTTGAATAGAATTGAAGGTTAAAAGTACTTTTGGAGAGTACTCAGCTCAGAGTTTTTTCCTTAGAAACATCACATTGGGAGATCAAGTACTATAACACCGGTCACCGATCCACGTACTAACCATGCTCGATGCTGCTTCATTGTAAAAAATGTGACAATAAGCAAAAGTCAGACAAATGAAACTGTAGATACTAAACCTCTCCTCTTTAAGTACTCTATGGTTGTCTTCCACAGCCCAGTTTGAATAGCATTGAAGGTTAAAAGTACTTTTGGAGAGTACTCAGGAAACATTGCATTGGGAGATCAAGTACTATAACACCGGTCACCGATCCACGTACCAACCATGCTCGATGCTGCTTCATTTAAAAATTGTGACTATCAGCAAGAGTCAGACAAATGAAACTGTAGATACTGAACCTCTCCTGTTTATGTACTCTATAGTTGCCTTCCACAGCCCAGTTTGAATAGAATTGAAGGTTAAAAGTACTTTTGGAGAGTACTCGGCTCATCTCATACATGTCAAGAACCCTCGCTATGGCGTCCATTTTGGATTTCATCCTAAATGCACACAGTCACGCACACATTCCGACAGAATAAGAGCAAGGTTCTATTTCCCTACCTTCGAAGATTCTATCCATTGAGCATATCCATAGAGTGTAAAAAGTGTAGTAGTCTAATCATACAACAGCCAGACGACACTGATTCAGTCATTAACTCCAGCACAACCGTTCTAACACCCATCTTTTTCTCTAGGACAGTACTTCAGACCTGAAAAAAAGAACAAATGAAAAAAATATCTGAAGGCTCATATGGATGTAATAAACTACATTACAGTAATATACTCTAGCAGATCGCATCCCTTCAGCTGTGAATACACACTCATACAGGCTGACTCTACACATTTCAGCCAACGGGGAAACCCCACAGACTGGAGTGTTTTAGTGGTGCTGATGCCTGCTAGAGTATATTACAATTACACCTTTCTGAGGCTACACAGACCAGTCATTGTTCCTCTACATTTAATTCTTGGAAGATTAAGTTCTATAAAAGTTAAAAGGAAAATTGAACCTCTACCGTTCTGGTACTCTATAGCTGCCATCCACAGCTCAGTTTGAATAGAAATAAAGGTTAAAAGTACTTTTGGAGAGTACTCAGCTCATCTCGCACAAGTTCAGAACCCTGACTACGGCAGCCATTTTGGATATAAAACCCGATAAAACAGTGTAGTACTCCCATCGTAAGACAGCTACAAGACGGTGAAGCAACCCTTACACTAGTATAGTACTTAAGGTCTGTAACAGTAAAATATGATAGAAATCCCCACTTGTCCAGTTGTTCTCAACAAGAAGCTGCCTCTGTGTAAGTACATCTATCATTTGAAGAGACTAGTGTATGGGGTCTCTCTGCTAGAGATGGACTATAGTACTACAGCCAATGTACTTGTAATTTATAATTAACTACCGCAGAAACGCCGTGAATGGGCACTCTTTCAGCCGACTTGGCCGCTACTATTGTCACTACTCTTACGTACATCCAGGGCGGAGACGGCCACCCCAGCATACATGCAGTGTAGCAGTACTGTCATTCATAATGCTAGAAAACACACGATCTCACAACACTACACCCTAACACTAGTATAGTACTTAAGGTCTGTAACAGTAAAATATGATAGAAATCCCCACTTGTCCAGTTGTTCTCAACAAGAAGATTCCTCTGTGTAAGTACATCTATCATTTGAAGGGACTAGTGTATGGGGTCTCTCTGCTACAGATGGACTATAGTAATACAGCCAATATACTTGTAATTTATAATTAACTACCGTAGATTCGCCGTGACTGGACACTCTTTCAGCCGACTCGGCCACTACTACTGTCACTACTCTAACATACATCCAGGGCAGAGACGGCCACCCCAGCATACATGCAGTGTAGCAGTTACATCATCATACACAGAGCTACAGAAAAGTGAAGCATTGTCTGAAAGATTTAAATATGTTATAAATCCCTATTTGTTAAGTTCTTCTAAACAACTACCTGGCTGTGTGTTTGTACATGCATTGGTGGAAAATAGTGTATGGGTTTCTCAGCTGGAGATGGAGTAGAGTACTACAGGGAATATACTGGTGCTCCATAAAAATAACTAGATAACACAGTCGTGACTTCCAGTTGTAAGTCAAAGCCAGCCTCCATCATACTTGGCGACCATTTTGGATTTCAGAGCCACGTTACAGATCACCAGAAGCTGAGTTTAACCAGTCTGCACCTACATAAAAAATATGATTGCAGAATATAAAAACAATTTATAGAAATAAAATTATTTAAAAATCACCTGTGGCTTCTCATTAAATCCGATTTGGCGCCCATTTTTGATTTCTGAGCAACGTCATAAAACACCGGAAGCTGTGTTAAACCAGGCCGCACTTACCTAAAAATATGAATGCACAGTTTAAACACAATTTATATAAATAAAATTATTTGAAAATCACCTGCGGCCTCTCATTAAATCCAATTTGGCGGCCATTTTGAATTTCTGAGCAACGTCATAGATCACTGGAAGCTGCATTTAACCAGGCCGCACCTACCTAAAAAATATGACTGCACAATCTAAACACAATTTATAGAAATAAAATTATTTAAAAATCACCTGCGGCCTCTCATTAAATCCGATTTGGCGGCCATATTGGATTTCTGAGCAACGTCATAAATCACCGGAAGCTATGTTTAACCAGGCCGCACCTACCTAAAAATATGACTGCACAATCTAAACACAGTTTATAGAAATAAAATTATTTGAAAATCACCTGCGGCCTCTCATTAAATCTGATTTGGCAGCCATATTGGATTTCTGAGCAACGTCATAGATCACCAGAAGCTGTGTTTAACCAGGCCGCACCTACATAAACAAGCAATCAGTGACCGAATGAATCGGTCACATATCTAGGGTTTGGCAGAGTGGAATGGCTTAATGTGTGTTTCATGTGTGAAAGGTTTACAGACAGTGGTTGTGCATAAAACCAATGTTCCTACCAAGTATAAACTTCCTACATCTTACGGTTTCTGAGATATAGCTCGGACAAGATTTTATAGGTGAAGGTCACTACAGAAAGGTCAAATCAAGGTCAGACCATGACATTGCATTCCTACACACCCGAAGCAATCTCCCTACCAAGTATCAACTTCCTAAACCTTACAGTTTCCGAGATATAGTCCGGACAAGATTTTATAGGTTAAGGTCACTACAGAAGGTCAAATTAAGACCACACCATGACGTTGCACACCTACACCCCCTAACCAATGCCCCTACAAAGTATCAACTTCCTACACCTTACGTTTCCAAGATATAGCCCGAACAAGATTTCGAAACTCAAGGTCACTATGGCAAGGTCAAAGGAAGGTCAGGCCATGATGTTGCACACTTACAAGTGTCCCTACCAAGTATCAACTTCCTACACCTGGCGGTTTCTGAGATACAGCCCAGACAAACTTTCTTCCGCCACCCGCCCTCCCATCTGGACACTATGGGTGAAAACAATACCCTGACAGCCCAAAAGTAGCAATTGCTCACCTATGCCATGAGCTATAGGTCTGTAACTTCAGTATGTTATAGTTAACCCAAAAGTAGGTGTACAACATATTTAAACAAATACTGTAAACCAATAAATTTCAAGTTACAACTGATTTACTCAATAATGAGAACCTCAAAATAGCTATTGCTCAGCTATGAAATAAGCCACAGATTTGGTATTTTTCTATGTTGTAGCTTACTCAAAAGTAGGGGAATAACTTACTTAAACAAAATATTCTAAATGTAATAGTTTTCAAGTTATAACTGATTTACTCGACAGGTTTATCAAAGTAGCTATTACTCAGTGATGCAATGAGGCACAAGTCAAAGTAGCTTTTGCTCAGCTAAGCAATCAGTAATAGGGCTGCAATTTTAATACGATATAGCTCACGCAAAAGAAGATGCATAACATATTTAAAGAAATACTGTAAATGAAAGAGTTTTCAAGTGAACAACTGATTTAGTCAACAGTAAGAACCTTAAAGTAGCTATTGCTCAGCTATGCAATGAGCTACAGGTGTACAATTTCTCTGTGTTATAGCTGACCCAAAGGTAGGGGAATAACATATTTAGACAAAATACTCTGAATTCCATAGTTTTGAAGTTACAACTGATTTATTTGACAGTGAGAACCTGAAAGTAGTTTTGCTTAGCTATGCAATGAGCTACAGGTCTATTATTGTAATTGTAATTATATTTATACTCAGCGCAATATCTCCATATACTACAGCACTCAAAGCGCTATTTAACCCATGCAACTGCACAGGTACAGTCCCAACTCACAAGGAACTGATATTCCCCTAACTGGAAGATAGAGGCTCAAGGATGACCATTTATCAACGTCTTTGAGGTTCTTTAGCCTGCCACTGGGGATAGGATCCAATGGCAGAGGACTGCTATTTTAAGTGGTCATCCAAGCCACTATGTATCTGCCTGTACCTGGGTTTGAACACACGTCCTCTGAGTTCCTAGACAAGTGTGTTACCCGCTAGGCCACAGTGGCAGATAAGGTCTGCAATTTCATTATGTTATAGCTGACCCATAAGTTAGCGAATAATACATTTAAATAAATTTTCCAAATGCGATAGCTTTGAAGGCCCAAGGACATAGTGGTTCACTTGTAACTTGAAAACTATTACATTCAGAAAATGTTGTATATGTTATTCAGCTACTTTTGGGTCAGCTATAACATAGCAATTACTGGCGGCTATTGGTTGCATGTTCACCAGTTTCCTACGGTTGGACCAACGGTGGCTTTCCAAGCAGTCTTCAGACTCTAGAATTTCCCAACAGAGGGCCACCCTTGGGCCAACAGTGGATTTTTGTTCAAGATGTCAGTGAGCAGTAATAAGGGATTTTGGGAAACTTTGTCAAAATTTAATCATCATTATATATTTTCAGTGAGCTCTAAATTTTTAACTCACTTTTTAACCATTTTAGAAAATATTTTTATTATAAATAAATAAGAATTTTAACCAGTGTATTTCCAACAGTGGACCAATATTGAAAATGTTTTGAAGGTCAAAGCATATGGATACCGATAAACAAAACTCTTGGCATGAAGTTACAGCACAGCAGTAAGCCCCCATCCAAGAAATTCAACTAAGTCATATTTCCTTATTAATATTAATGAGGCAGGTCCATAGACAGGAAGTTCACTGGTATTTAATCATAATCCAGCCTTTTATTTATTGATCCAAGAAATTCTGTGACCTCATATTTCCTCTTTAATATAAATGAGGCAGGCCCGTGGACAGGAAGTGCACTGGTATTTAATCTTAAACCAGCTTTTCTTTAAAATCTATGAAATACTGCTGGATTATGATAAACAAATCTCTTACAGTACAGTAGTAAACGCCCATCCAAGAAATTCGATTGAGTAATATTTCCTCATTAATATTAATGAGGCAGGTCCGTGCACTGTAAGTTCACTGGTATTTAATCATAAACCAGCCTTTTTTTCTATTTATTCGAGAAATTCTATGATCTCATATTTCCTCATTAATGTTAATGAGGCAGATCCACGGACAGGAAGTTTACTGGTATTTAATGTTACACCAGCTTTTCTTTGAAATTTATCAAATACTTCTGTATACTGATAAACAAAACTCTTGACGTGAACTTACAGTACAGTACTAAACCCTCGTCCAAGAAATTTGATCAGGTCATATTTCCTTATTAATATTAATGAGGCAGGTCCGTGGACAGGAAGTTCACTGGTATTTAATCATAAACCAGCCCTTTTTTTTCTATTTATTTGAGAAATTCTGGACCTCATATTTCGTCATTAATATTAATGAGGCAAGTCTGTGGACAGGAAGTTCACTGATATTTAATCTTATATCATAAGTTGGCCACCATCACCGAAACTTAAAATTGCTACAAATTTAAAAGTTGATTGCAATCGTAAATGGTCCATTATTATTAGATTTATACTTTTTGTTCATTTTAAACACTGTACAAAGACTTATTTGTGTGTTTGGCCCAATTAAATTAGTGGTGGCCAACTTATGACCGCGGCCAACTTATGCCTAGAAGCAGTAGTACTGGGTATCTGGAATATACACGGTCAGGAAGATATGCGGTCAATATTGGAAGATTCGCAGTAAATATTTGGAAGATTCGCGGTAAATATATTATAGATTCGTGGTTAATAATACTTCAGTTTTACAAGGCTGGTTTAAAATGAAAACGACCAGCATATTTGCTGTCCACGGACTTGCCTCATTAATATTAATGACCAAACATGCAGTGATTCTGCTACATGAAAAGTCCGGCCGGACATTCTGTCCTAAGACTAGGAAAACGTTTAGGACATTTTCGGAGAATTTAGGACAGAATTCTTTATCAATCAAATGTTCATTCTACAGGTTGCTAAAATTAAGTCATTAAAGTCAATGACCCTATATGAATGGGATATAAAGTAAAATATACTGAATCATAATAAAAATCTCATTTTAGTTAAAATGTCAAAAAGTCTTTATGATGTTCAATGATCATGTATTACTAAAACGAGAACTCATGGCCACAGATCCTAAGTATGGTGAATCGGTGATCCATGAGATTTTCATGCTATTAAAATGTCCACTGGCAGTAAACATTACAGCTAGCAAATAAACTTTCAATCTGATTTTTTTTCAGTGCTATTATTAATAAAAAGAAATATTAATCAAAGCAAAAATTCACAATATTACAGTAAAATTTATGTGGAACCCTACAGAAAACAAAATCTACAATTACACGAAAATACCAGATGACCATAATTAATATTCATGAGAAGATATGAGGACACAGATTTTCCCAGGGATTTCCTTGCAATATTTTATAAAATGGAAGCATAGACGAAAATCAAATACTTTAAACTCGAGAACTCGTGGCCATAGCACCCAAGTCATTAATATTCATGAGAAGATATGAGGACACAGATTTTCCATTTGATTTCCTTGCAATATTTTTTTAAATGGAAGCATAGACGAAAATCAAATAATTTAAACTCGAGAACTCATGGCCATAGCACCCAAGTCATTAATATTCATGGCAAGATACGAGGACACAGATTTCCCCTGGGATTTCCTTGCGTTATTTTTATAAAATGGAAGTATAGGCGAAGATCAAATACTTTAAACTTGAGAACTCACGGCCACAGCACCCACGTCATTAATATTTATGAGAAGATATGAGGACACGGATTTCCCCTGGGATTTCCTTGCAGATCACGTGGCTTGTCACGAGATTTCATAAAAGATGTCTAGACCTTGCTACAATAAAAAAATTTAAAATCACGTAGATCTCGCGAGATTTTAGGGTTGTAACGTGACTTCATATTTTGTAAATAAAAAGACGTCTAGATCTTCTATTATCGCCCACGGATACGACTCGGACAATATGTCCTAATATTCTATTTAAAATTCGGGGTTTTGTTGCAAAATTCGGTCAATGACCGATGGCCGACGCGAATCTGAAACCCTGAACATGTGCACTGAAGGCATGCAGTTCATTGAGGGGCTGGTTTAAGACGAAAACTACCAGCATATTTCCTGTTCACGGACTTACCTCATTAATATTAATGAGCAAATATGAGCAGTCACCGCAGTTTTTTGAGGGGTTTTCGTGACAATATTTTACAATGCTGGTTTAAGATGAAAACTGCCAGCATATTTCCTGTTCACGGACTTGCCTCATTATCCTCGCATACGGTGGATTCGACGATCTTACATTTAAATTAAGAAATATATTATACCGCATATAATTTGTGCTAAGAAAATCATATAATTACTCAGAAAAAATCCAGCATATTTCCTGTTCACGGACCTGCCTCATTAATATTAATGAGCAAATATGCGCGGTATCAAGATGTTTCGACCCTCCAGACGTTTCGACCATTTTTTTCCCAGACGTTTCGACCTACTTTTATCAGACAGTTTCTAGTGGGATTTCCTTGCAATATTTTATAAAATAAAAGCATAGACGAAGATCAAATACTTCAAACTCTAGAACTCACGGCCATAGCTCCCAAGTCATTAATATTCATGAGAAGATATGAGGTCACGGAATTCCCCTAGAATTTTCTTGCAATATTTTATAAAATAGCAGCATGGACAATAATCAAATATTTTAAACTACAGAACTCACGGCCATAGCACCCAAGTCATTAATATTCATGAGAAGATATGAGGTCACGGATTTCCCCTGGCATTTCCTTATAATATTTTTAAAGTCCATGAAGACTTGGATCCTATGGCTGTTAGTTCTAAAGTTTGACGTATTTTAACTCTAAGCTTTCAGATTGGGTCGAATTTGCAAAAGTAGGTCGAAACGTCTGGAAATCATATGCGCGGTCACGGCATGGCGGTTATTTAAGGGGGTTTCCTGATAATATTACAGAGTGTCTTCGGAACCGACAAGGACGGGTCACAATTCTTTTCACAATTTTTAATTTTTTTCCGACCCGTCAGTGACTGTTCTGAAGCCACAGTGATAATATTATACAAATAGAAAGGCTGGTTTAAGATGAAAACCACCAGCATATTCCCTGTCAGCGGACCTACCTCATTAATATTAATTAGCAAATATGCGCAGACACGGCAGTTCTTTAAGGGGGTTTATTGACAATATTTTACAAATAGAAAGGCTGGTTTAAGATGAAAACTACCAGCATATTTCTTGTTCATCGCTTCAGCCGTGGGCGATAATAGAAGATTTTACCCAAATATGCAGATTTCGACAATTTTGGGAAATATTTCTTCTTACACATCAATAAGCCACATATTTTATATTTATTTTATTATTTCTTTCATATTTAACCCTTTTCTTACGTCTTCTGGCAATATTTGAAGTTTTGAAGGAAAGAAAAATAGAGGAATGCGCATGCGTGGATGGTGGGCTTGAACAAGCTTATCAGACTGGTACCCTGAATAATATTTTACAATGAAAATGACTCCCCGAGAAGTGGGTATGAAACCTGGTCATAAAAATCGAATTGAAATTTTAACAAGCATTTTAGACATGTACCCTAAGTTATATTCCCTTGATTTTAAAAAGTTTGGCAATATATTGGCCAAGATACCACTTTTAAAAGTTAGTATGTACAGCAATGAACAGGAAATGCAAAATATAATATTCAATGAAAACAATTTTCCTCTGTGAATTGTGTATGGATCTTTATGAAATACAAATGATATAGGACACTAAATAGGTGTGATAAACTGATATGAAAGGCACACTTTATCACTCGTGCTACCTTTATTGGGGAATATCAGAAGGCACTTTTGGATTGACCTGAACAGTTATTCAGCTTTGTCACAGCTATGTGGTGGAATCAGTTGTTTTCATATCACACATAGAGAACTTAGACCACAGTGCTTCAGATATTTCTTATGCTTGACAAAATAGAAAGGCCTTGTGGGTTAGCAGGTTTGACATCTAATGATAGGCTGTCACCTCTGTGTAGGTATGACTCTCCGAAATAATAATGCAGAGTACCTGTCATAAAATGACCCTGGCTGTTGCTGTTGCATGAGACATAAAAATCACAACTTTTTTGACAAATTAAATCCACATAATAAAGAAGTCTGTATTTAAATATCCCTAACTCTATATCATTTTATTGTGTTATAGTATATTTATTATATCATATTTATTACAATAACTGGTGTGACTTTTTAAAAAATATTTGAAGAACATGAACACCTGTTGCGATCCACAATGTTGCTGGAACTCGGTTTAAAATAATTTTTGTGATTGTTTCATTGAAGCTAGCAATATAATATCTATACCAATTTAAAGGCAAATTTCTAGAGGTTATGTTCCTTTTGATTTGAGGAAAATTGGTCCAATATTAAGATAATTGTTTTAAAAATTAGTATGCACAGCAAATAATAATAAACAATATTCTTCTCTGTGACTTGTGTATGGAATTTAATGCAATAAAAATGACATCAAACACTAAACATGTGTGATTATATGAGAGAAAAGGCATGCTTTATCACTTGTGCTACCTTTAGTGGGAATAGTTTAGTGCTTCAGATATGATTTCTTATGCTTGACAAAATAGAATGTCCTTGTGGGTTAGCAGGTTTAACATCTAATCATAGGCTGTCACCTCTGTGTAGGTATGACTCCCCCAAATGACAATGCATATTATGACCCTGGCTGTTGCATGAGACATAAAAATCACAACTTTTACCTTTGACAGAATTAAATCCAATTCATAAAGAAGTCCATATTTAAATATCCCTTACCCTATATGTTTTTATTGTTAAGTATATTAATTGTATCATATTTATTGCAATAACTGGTGTGACTCTTTCAAAAATATTTGAAGAACACAAATGCCTGTTGAGATCCACAGTCTTCCTGGAACTCTGTTTAAAATAATTTTTTGTGATAGTTTTATTGAAGCTAGCAATATAATATTAATTCCAAATTAAAGGCAAATTTCTAGAGGTTATGTTCTTTTTGATTTGAGGAAAATAGGTCCAATATTGTCTAAGAAACTTGTTTTAAAACTTACTATGTACAGCAAATAACAATATTCTTCTCTGTGACTTGTGTATGGAATTTAATGCAAAAATAATGATATCAAACACTAAATATGTGTGATTAACTGAGAGGAAAGGAAGGCTTTATCACTTGTGCTACCTTTAGTGGGAATAGTTTAGTGCTTCAGATATTTCTTATGATTGAAAAAAGAGAATGTCCTTGTGGGTTAGCAGGTTTGACATCTAATGATAGGCTGTCACCTCTGTGTAGGTATGACTCTCCCAAATGACAATGCAGAGTACCTGTCTTAATATGACCCTGGCTGTTGCTGTTGCATGAGACATAAAAATCACAACTTTGACCTTTGACAAAATTAAATCCACATAATAAAGAAGTTCATATTTAAATATCCCTTACTCTATATGTTTTTATTGTGTTATAGTATATTAATTGTATCATATTTATTGCAATAACTGGTGTGACTCTTTCAAAAATATTTGAAGAACACGAACACCTGTTGCGATGCACAATCTTGCTGGAACTCTGTTTAAAATAATTTTTTTGTGATTGTTTTATTGAAGCTAGCAATATAATATTAATACCAATTTAAAGGCAAATTTCTAGAGGTCATGTTCTTTTTGAGTTGAGGAAAATGGATCCAATATTGTCCAAGACACTTGTTTTAAAAATTACTATGCACAGCAAATAATAATCTTCTTCTCTGTGACTTGTGTATGGAGCTTAATGCAATAAAAATGACATCAAACACTAAATATGTGTGATTAACTGAGAGGAAACGTAGGGTTTATCACTTGTGCTACCTTTAGTGGGAATAGTTTAGTGCTTCAGATATTTCTTATGCTTGACAAAATAGAATGTCCTTGTGGGTTAGCAGGTTTGACATCTAATGATAGGCTGTCACCTCTGTGTAGGTATGACTCCCCAAAGTGACAATGCAGAGTACCTGTCTTAATATGACCCTGGCTGTTGCTGTTGCATGAGACATAAAAATCACAACTTTGACCTTTGACAAAATTAAATTCACATCATAAAGAAGTCCAAATTTAAATATCCCTAACTCTATATCATTTTATTATGTTATAGTACATTAATTATATCATATTTATTGCAATAACTGGTGTGACTCTTAAAAATATCTGAAGGACACAAACACCTGTTGTGAGCCACAATCTTGCTGGAACTCTATTTAAAATATTTTTGGTGATTGTTTTATTGAAGCTAGCAATATAATGTCTATACCAATTTAAAGGCAAATTTCTAGAGGTTATGTTCTTTTTGATTTGAGGAAAATTGGTCTAATATTGTCCAAGACACTTGCTTTAAAAATTACTAAGCACAGCAAACAATAATATTCTTCTGTGACTTGTGTATGGAATTTAATGCAACAAAAATGACATACAACACTGTATATGTGTGATTAACTGAGAGGGAAGGTAGGCTTTATCACTCGTGCTACCTTCACTGGGGAATATCAGAAGGCACTTCTGGATTGACATGAACAGTTATTCAGCTTTGTCACAATTCTGGAATGGAATCAGTTGTTTTCATATCACACATAGAGAATTTAGACCACAGTGCTTCAGATATTTCTTATGCTTGACAAAATAGAAAGGCCTTGTGGGTTAGCAGGTTTGACATCTAATGATAGGCTGTCACCTCTGTGTAGGTATGACTCCCCCAAATGCCAATGCAGAGTACCTGTCATAATACGACCCTGGCTGTTGCTGTTGCATAAGCAATAACAATCACAGCTTTGACCTTTGACAAAATTAACCCTTTCGCTACTGAAGGATCGTTATTCTGGGGGACTGTAGCCATATGATGTCATATCACGTCAGAAACGCCAATGAAGTAAAACATTAACTCCCTACCTTATACACTTCATTTGCGGTATTTTTCGGCATATTTCATTAGGAATTGATGAAAGTCAAATGGGGAAATTCGTGGGAATTCCCCAAATAAATATAACCACAAGTAAACAATATGCAGTTATATGCGGTAAGTACGGCAATATTTACAGAAACCAGTTAAAATAGCTAAAAATGGCGGTTTTTGTTTAAAATATGGCATAACATACATATATTTTACTTAAGCTATCATTTTAATACTGATAAACCAAATAAAACGTATTGCAGTATACTGAAGGGAAAGAAGAAATCAATATTATTGCCGTCGACCCTGTGTCGACAGACATGGTACCTGGTAATACACATAAGCATCGACTACTAGACGTCATAGATGGTAGCGAAAGGGTTAAATCCACATAATAAAGAAGTCCATATTTAAATATCCCTTACTCTGTATGTTTTTATTGTGTTACAGTACATTAATTATATCATATTTATTGCAATAACTTGTGAGTTTTTTTAAAATATTTGAAGAACACAAACACTTGTTGTGTTCCACAATCTTGCTGGAACTCTGTTTAAAATAATTTTTGTGTGATTGTTTTATTTAAGCTAGCAATATAATATCTATACCAATTTAAAGGCAAATTTCTAGAGGTTATGGTACTTTTGATTTGAGGAAAATTGGTCCAATATTAAGATAATTGTTTTAAAAATTACTATCCACAGCAAAAAATAATAAACAATATTCTTCTCTGTGACGTGTATGGAATTTAATGCAATAAAAATGACATGAAACACTAAATATGTGTGATTAACTGAGAGGTAAGGCAGGCTTTATCACTTGTGCTACCTTTAGTAGGAATAGTTTAGTGCTTCAGATATGATTTCTTATGCTTGAGAAAATAGAATGTCCTTGTGGGTCAGCAGGTTTGACATCTAATGATAGGCTGTCACCTCTGTGTAGTTATGACTCCCCCAATTGACAATGCAGAGTACCTGTCATAATATGACCCTGGCTGTTGCTGTTGCATGAGACATAAAAATCACAACTTTTTCCTTGACAAAATTAAATCCAATTCATAAAGAAGTCCACATTTAAATATCCCTTACGCTATATGTTTTTATTGTTATAGTATATTAATTGTATCACATTTATTACAGTAACTGGTGTGACTCTTTCAAAAATATTTGAAGAACACAAACGCCTGTTGCGATCCACAATCTTGCTGGAACTTTGTTTAAAATAATTTTTTGTGATAGTTTTATTGAAGCTAGAAATATAATATTAATATCAATTTAAAGGCAAATTTCTAGAGGCTATGTTCTTTTTGATTTGAGGAAAATTGGTCCAATATTGTCTAAGACGCTTGTTTTAAAAAGTGCTATGCACAGCAAATAATAATATTCTTCTCTGTGACTTGTGTATGGAATTTAATGCAATAAAAATGACATCAAACACTAAATATGTGTGATTAACTGAGAGGAAAGGCAGACTTTATCACTTGTGCTACCTTTAGTGGGAATAGTTTAGTGCTTCAGATATTTCTTATGCTTGACAAAATAGAATGTCCTCGTGGGTTAGCAGGTCTGACATCTAATGATAGGCTGTTCACCTCTGTGTAGGTATGACTCCCCCAAATGACAATGCACAGTGCTGTCATATTATGACCCTGGCTGTTGCTGTTGCATAAGACATAAAAATCACAACTTTGACAAAATTAAATCCACATCATAAAGCAGTCCATATTTAAATATCCCTAACTCTATATCATTTTATTGTGTTATAGTACATTAATTATATCATATTTATTGCAATAACTGGTGTGACTCTTAAAAATATTTGAAGAACACAAACACCTGTTGCGATGCACAATCTTGCTGGAACTCCATTTATAATATTTTTTGTGATTGTTTTATTGCAGCTAGCAATATAATATCTATACCAATTTGAAGGCAAATTTCTAGAGGTTATGTTGTTTTTGATTTGAGGAAAATTGGTCTAATATTGTGCAAGACACTTGTTTTAAAAATTACTAAGCACAGCAAACAATAATATTCTTCTGTGACTTGTGTATGGAATTTAATGCAATAAAAATGACATACAACACTATATATGTGTGATTAACTGAGAGGAAAGGTACGCTTTATCACTCGTGCTACCTTCACTGGGGAATATCAAAGGCACTTCTGGATTGACCTGAACAGTTATTCAGCTTTGTCACAATTCTGAAATGGAATCAGTTGTTTTCATATCACACATAGAGAACTTAGACCACAGTGCTTCAGATATTTCTTATGCTTGACAAAATAGAAAGGCCTTGTGGGTTAGCAGGTTTGACATCTAATGATAGGCTGTCACCTCTGTGTAGGTATGACTCCCCCAAATGACAATGCAGAGTACCTGTCATAATATGACCCTGGCTGTTGCTGTTGCATGAGACATAAAAATCACAACTTTGACCTTTGACAAAATTAAATCCACATAATAAAGAAGTCCATATTTAAATATCCCCAATGTATAAAATATCATTTTATTGTGTTATATCATTTATATCATCTATTAACAAATAAATATTGACAGAATATCAGGGGCTGTAGTAATAAAAGGGATCAAGATGAAGTTGAACCAAAAAGTGTTTATAATAGGCTTGAGCTGATTTTGGCTCAATCTGAGCTTGATCCCTTTTGTGAATATAGCCCCAGAAGTCAAAGGCATGTGGTTATTATGAATGTGTTGTCTCCTGAGAACATTTTCGGTTGACACAGCTTGCAATTTCCAGGGGGGTCACAAAATAAAAATTGACAGGGTACCAGACTATTTCAAATATATTCTGTACCACTGGTATGATATCAAATCAATTGCCATTAATCAAACGTCAGTATATGTCATGTATTACTTCAAAACAGAAATAAACGATATGCAAATGACATATTTGACATTTGTGACAAGTGAAAGGGGTAGTTATTTTGCTTTTATTATTTCTTTCATATTTTTCTTCAATGGAACGCCGGGATGAAACCCCGGGATGAAACCGTTAAAAAAAAAAAAATTTACCACCAACCGGCCTATATAGATCTCTATCTCAGTTGAACTTGTCTTTACAATATATAGGTCACCAAGGTCAAATATAAAATTCCTAAAACACTTAAATGTAAGAAAACATTGAATTTCCATAAAAAGACAGCCCCTAGGGATGACTAATATGTATCCAGTCACGGTAACACGACGCACGAAAAATTTCCAAGTATCGGTAAATTTGACGGTAAATGCGAGGAAAATCCCATAACAGTATCTAGGGTTGGCCCGAGATGGCCAACCCTAGATAAAAATATGACTGCACAATCTAAACACAATTTATAGAAGTAAAATTATTTAAAAATCACCTGTGGCCTCTCATTAAATCCGATTTGGCGGCCATTTTGAATTTCTGAGCAACGTCATAGATCATTATAATTTGTGTCTCACTAGTCCGCACTTATATGCCATATATGACAGCACCAAATATCACTATTTTGTAGAAAAAAAATATAAAAAAATCACATGTGGCCACCATTAAATCTGACTTGGCGGCCATTTTGGATTATGCAGCGAGGTGATATACCACCAAAGGAAGTGTTTTAACAGTCCGCACCTGCACCAAAGAAATAATGGGACAATATACGATAAATTTGCAGTAATAATTTTTTTTCATATTTGGCCGGATCCCCCCGTGGCGGCCATTTTGTTTTGCACAACATGCTCATTTTTACGAGAAATGCTTATTGTATTGTACCCATAACACCTACCAAATTTGGTACGAAAATCTGCAGTAATTACTGAGATACAGGTGGGGGTGGTGCCTTCAGTGGTCGAAAATAGGCGATTTTTGCTTTAAACTCAATATACAGATTGACACTGTCAATCATTGATGTGACAATTGAAACCCAAAATATTTCATTGATTTATGCTAAATACAGGGCAATACAGACAATACATGTACATAAATCACTGAATTTTATCATTTGCCATGTGGTGGTGAGTGGGTGATAATATAAGATTTTGCAGCAAAAGCACCAAAATTTGCAGTAAACAGTGCTTAATTAATGCGAAATTCTATTGCTTCAATGATTACATATTGTACAACAAACTCACCTATTACCGCCTTACATCAATCCCTCAATAGATGTAATTTAATAAATTTTTAAAATATATCCATTGAAAACTTCAGAGGTGGAGTTTCCATTGCTTGGTAACTACTAAAAGTACGAAATTCAGCCCGAAAATGGAGCAGAACAGGAACAAGAAAAGTCTTTAATTCCAGGAATTGTAAAAATTTGTGTTTTGGCTATAACTTTCTTAATATTGAAGCCACAATAATAAATGAAGCATCTACGGAAAGGTCTAAACGTTTTGCAACTGATTATCAATAAATAACAGCCAAAATATAATTAATAAAAAAATTATTAAAAAATAAGAAAAAAAATATGAACATTTTTACCTTCTGCAATTGACAAAATGAAATGTTAGTGGCTTTGGACCTATAAACCCATACCTTGTCATATACCATTGTTTTCAGCATTAAAATATGAATCCATTGGTACCAAGATTGCGATTATGGGACAAAAATTGGCAGAGATATTAAAAAAATACGAATAATTCAAACCAGAAATTTTATAATTTTAGTCAAATTCGACTCATATTTCAATTTTTTGGTTACTTTTGGCTATGTAAACTATAGCTTGCCATATACCATTGTTTTCAGCATCAAAACACGAATGCAATGGTACCAAGATTGTGAGAATGTGATCAAAATTGGCGGATATATTTAAAAAATACGAAGAAATAATGTCATAAATTCTATAATTTTTGTCATATTAAAATCATATTACCAAGTTTTCATGGCATTTGGCTTCAAAAATCATAGCTTTAACATATACCATTGTCTTCAGCATAGAGAGAAAAATTCATTTGTGCCAGATGACCAATTTTGGATGAGATATTTAAGGAAAATGAATACAAAATGTATTAAATTATTCAATTATTAATAAGCCCTATTGGGACTTTTTAAAGTTAAGGTTGCCTTAAATAATCAAATCAGTGATTCCAACATATTATAAAGTAGAGCATGAAAACAGAAATTAATAGATACCAAAATTCCAATCATGTGACTAATATTTCCCCCAAAACCCTAAAAAACTACATATTCACCTCAAATGTAACTTTCTCTACAAAACCCAGATGACTATCTAGGTGAACCAAAATATTGCAAGTGCAGTGTTTTTCTGTGGATTAACCAATAATGAAACATTAACAAAACTGTTTGTAGCAGAAAATATGGCATGTGCCTAGATGCATTTTTAGCACAGATGTAACCAGTCCAACTGATGAGAGCCAATAATAGTTACACAAAACCGACTCACAGTACATAGAGTTGTTCAGAAATCTATCCATTTATGGGGCATTGATATATAAAATATTGAGAAATCTTCAGATATGGGGCATTGGAACACTGACAATCCAAAAAAATAGATTGTAATGACCCTGTGTTGGCAATAGGAAACTCAATTTTGGTACAAGGGTTTCATTTCAAAATAGAAAGACTTTAACGACAGACATAGATCAGCTTAGATGTCAGATTATCACTTAATAATCGCTGAATTACCTTTGTTCCTGATAATTTCCAACACAGTATTCAGAATAAAGCATGAAATTCAAATATGTATTGTTGGACCATCAACCCCAGGGACAATTGTATTTTTAAAAGATTGGAAACATGATATACACTGTAAAATTTATTTGCTGCATTTACTAAACTTTTGTTGGTATCTGTAACTAAAATTCTGTTTCATAAAATATCAAATACTGTGAATTAACTTTTTTGGGTAATCCATATCATTTTCATAAATAGTTGTTTTAACCCCAAAATGACTGTAGATGGAGAATTTTTCCTCAGGTAACATGATTGTGATGTCACAGGAAATAGAATAATATGGATGCATGCCTGATGAGAGAAGTGATTTGGAGTAAGTAATCCAAAAATATCTCACCAATGATGACCCATCAGATTCAGAGTACTGTGGTTTTTGTATTTATAATGTGCAATGGTATATTATTTCAGTGGATGAATTGATATTTGGATATATTTAGTGAAAAAAGTGACATGTAACAGCCGAGATACTGTAATGAACATTTATTGGCAAATTTTGTCACCCAAATTATTTGGTTAGTTGTATTTTACCCAAAAAGGTGATATCAACTAAATCTTTTAAGATGAGCGAATAAAACATTTTGTTTGTTAGAACTAAACTTTTTTATGATCAACAGACAGTTTTACTTAAAAATTTACATTTCCATGACACAAGTTATTAAGTACAAATAGTATACTACACCAGCAATGTTAGATAGTCAATACCAAACTTATATTGGTGGCTATTAAATAATAAGTTAGTTTCTGGGAACACATCCAAGCTCACCTATTTTTTTTAGTTGCCATTGCTCTGGAAGTTTTACAGTGTATATAGAGACATAGAAATCTATGTGTTTATGGGGCATGCATATATAAAATGTAGAAAATCTTCAGATATGGAGCATTGCAACATTGAAGATACAAAGTAGGTTCCCATCTCCTTGTGTTAGTCGCAGGAAACTCATTTTTATCACAAAGGGTTGATTTGGGGATGCAATAACTTGAACAGGAGAAAAATATATGCTATATAGTTGGCAGATTATCAATAAAAATGATTAAGTTGGCTTTGTTCTGAAACTTTCCTACACAGTATTTAGAATTCAGCATGAACTTCAAGTATGTATTGCTAGAACATCAACCCCAGGGACAATTATATTTTTAAAACACTAGGAACATGGTATATAGTGGTACATAGAAATCTATCCATTTATGGGGCATTGATATATAAAATGTTGAGAAATCTTCAGATATGGGGCATTGTAACATTGACAATCCAAAAAAGATTGCAGTTTTTGTCATAAAATTAAGTTAGGAAAGTTTTCCTAGTGAATTGGTATTTACAAAGCATCCTAGTCTTATGTTAGTCTTAACTTTTGTCATAACAAAACATAACATCATTGGAATCTTTTGTGGATTGTCAATGTGACAATGCCCCATATCTGAAAATTTGTCAACATTTTACATATCATATTTCATGCTGAATTCTAAATACTGTATAGGAAAGTTTTACGAACAATGCCAACTCAGTCATTTAAGTGATAATCTGCCATCTAAGCATATATTTTTCTCTTGTTCAAGTCATTGCATCCCCAAATCAAACAAATGTGATAAAAATGAGTTTCCTGCGACTAACACAAGGAGATGGGAACCTATGTTGTATCTTCAATGTTGCAATGCCCCATTTCTGAAGAATTATAAACATTTTATATATGCATGCCCCATAAACACATAGATTTCTATGTCTCTATATACCATGTTTCCAATCTTTTAAAAATACAATTGTCTCTGGGGTTGATTGTCCAACAATACATATTTGAATTCGATGCTTTATTCTGAATACTGTGTTGGAAATTATCAGGAACAAAGGTAATAAAGTGATTATTAAGTGATAAGCTGACATCTACGCTGATCTATGTCTCAGGTTAAAGTATTTCTATTTTGATACCAAACCTTTGTACCAAAATTGACTTTGCTATTGCCAACACAAGGACACTGGAATCTTTTTTGGATTATCAATGTTGCAATGCCCCACACCTGAAGATTTCTCAATATTTTATATATCAATGCCCCATAAATGCATAGATATCTATGTACCTCTATATACCATGTTCCCAGTGTTTTAAAAAAACAACAGTCCTGGGGTTGATGGTCCAACAATACATATTTGAATTCCATGCTTTATTCTGAATACTGTGTTGTAAATTATCAGGAACAAAGGCAATTAAGCCATTATTTAGTGATAATCTGACATCTATCTATGTATCTGGTTAAAATATCTCTATCCTCAAACCAAACCTTTGTACCAAAATTGAGTTTAGTATTGCCAACACATCATTGGAATCTTTTTAATATTGTCAATGTTGCAAAGCCCCATATCTGAAGATTTTTCAACATTTTGTATATCAATGCCCCATTAATGCACAGATTTCTATATACCTCTATATACCATGTTCCCAGTGTTTTAAAAATATAATTGTCCCTGGTGTTGATGGTCCAACAATACATATTTGAATTTTATGGTTTATTCTGAATACTGTGTTGGACATTAATCTGGGGTGGTTTTCACAAAACTTCCTATCTTAGTCTTAGTCCCAACTTTAGGATTTTTGTCATGAAATTAAGTTAGGAAAGTTTTCCTAGTGAATTGGTATTTACAAAGCATCCTAGACTTATGTTAGTCTTAACTTTTGTCATTAATTAAGAAATGCTAGGAGGCTGTCTCAAGTTTTTAAGTAGATTTTTGTGGCATTGATATATAAAATATTGAGAAATCTTCAGATATGGGGCATTGCAACATTGATAATCCAAAAAATATTCCAGTGTCCTTGTGTTGGCAATAGCAAAGTCAATTTTGGTACAAAGGTTTGGTATCAAAATGGAAATACTTTATCCTGAGACATAGATCAGGGTAGATGTCAGATTATCACTTAATAATCACTTTATTACCTTTGCTCCTGATAATTTCCAACACAGTATTCAGAATAAGGCATAAAATTCAAATATGTACTGTTGGATGATCAACACCCTTGACAATTATATTTTTAAAACACTCTGACCATGCTGTATAGAGATACAAAGAAATCTGTGCATTTATGGGGCATTGATATATAAAATATTGAGAAATCTTCAGATATGGGGCATTGCAACATTGACAATCCAAAAATGAACCAGTGTCCTTGTGTTGGCAATAGGAAATTCAATTTTGGTACAAGGGTTTGATTTCAAAATAGAAAGACTTTAATGACATAGATTAGTTTAGATGTAAGATAATCACATAATAATTGCTTAATTGTCTTTGTTGCTGATAATTTCCAACACAGTATTCAGAATAAAGCATGGAATTCAAATACATATTGTTGGACCATCAACCCCAGAGACAATTGTATTTTTAAAACATTGGAAACATGGTATATAGAGACATAGAAATCTATGTGTTTGTGGGGCATGCATATTAAAATGTTTAGAAATCTTCAGAAATGGGGCATTGCAACATTGAAGATACAAAATAGGTTCCCATCTCCTTATGTTAATTTCAGGAAACTCATTTTTATCACAAAGGTTTGATTTGGGGATGCAATGACTTGAACAGGAGAAAAATATATGCTTAGATAGCAGATTATCACTAAAAATGATTAAGTTGGCTTTGCTCTGAAACTTTCATACACAGTATTTAGAATTCAGCATGAACTTCAAGTATGTATTGCTATAACATCAACCCCAGGGACAATTATATTTTTAAAACACTAGGAACATGGTATATAGTGGTACATAGAAATCTATCCATTTATGGGGCATTGATATATAAAATGTTGAGAAATCTTCAGATATGGGGCATTGTAACATTGACAATCTAAAAAAGATTCCAATGATGTTGTGTTTGCAATAGGAAAATCATTTTTGGTACAAAGGTTTGATTTGGGGATAGAAAGACTTTAACCTGAGACATAGATCATATTAGATTTCAGATTAATATCCAACACAGTGTTCAGAATAAGGCATAAAATTCAAATATGTATTGTTGGATGATCAACATCCTTGACAATTATATTTTTAGAACACTCTGAACATGCTGTAAAGAGATACATAGAAATCTGTGCATTTATGGGGCATTGATATATAAAATATTGAGAAATCTTCAGATATGGGGCATTGCAACACTGAAGATACAAAGTAGGTTCCCATCTCCTGATGTTTATTGCAGGAAACTCATTTTTATCACAAAGGTTTGATTTGGGGATGCAATAACTTCAACAGGGAAAGATATATGCTTAGATAGCAGATTATCACCAAATATGATTAAGTTGGCTTTGTTCTGAAACTTTCCAACACAGTATTTAGAATTCAGCATGAACTTCAAGTATGTATTGCTATAACATCAACCCCAGGGACAATTATATTTTTAAAACACTAGGAACATGGTATATAGTGGTACATAGAAATCTATCCATTTATGGGGCATTGATATATAAAATCTTGAGAAATCTTGAGATATGGGGCATTGTAACATTGACAATCCAAAAAAGATTCCAATGATGTTGTGTTTGCAATAGGAAAATCATTTTGGGTACAAAGCTTTGATTTGGGGATAGAAAGACTTTAACCTGAGACATAGATCATATTAGATTTCAGATTAATATCCAACACAGCGTTCAGAATAATGCATAAAATTCAAATATGTATTGTTTGATGATCAACATCCTTGACAATTATATTTTTAAAACACTCTGAACATGCTATATAGAGATACATAGAAATCTGTGCATTTTTTGGGCATTGATATATAAAATGTTGAGAAATCTTCAGATATAGGGCATGGCAACATTGACAATCCCCAAAAAAAGATTCCAATGTCCTTGTGTTGGCAATAGGAAACCCAATTTTGGTACAAGGGTTTGGTTTCAAAATAGAAAGAGTTTAACAACAGACACAGATCAGCTTAGATGTCAGATTATCACTTAATAATTGCTTAATTGCCTTTGTTCCTGATAATTTCCAACACAGTATTCAGAATAAAGCATGGAATTCAAATATGTATTGTTGGACCATCAACCCCAGGGACTATTGTATTTTTAAAACACTGGGTATATCGTACATAGAGGTACATAGAAATCTATGCATTTATGGTTCATTGATATATAAAATATTGAGAAATCTTCAGATATGGGGCATTGCAACATTGATAATCCAAAAAAGATTCCAGTGTCCTTGTGTTGGCAATAGCAAAGTCAATTTTGGTACAAAACTCCATTATTGGCTTAGCAACTTCTAAATATTACTTTAACTGAAATAGCTTTGATACCAAAATATTATTACAAGTGTATTACTAACCCAATCTAGGTTGATGCGTTGTAGATAAACGATCAAGACAATCTTGCATGTGGTTGTAAAAAAAAGACAATGTTCAAAACGCTTTTGCGCAACTCTTTAACATGGGTTTCCTTAGGGTATGAAGGTTTTTGTCTCCCGTAACTATCAAGCAAATGGTAAATGGACTACACGATTACTGCCAGGATTAAGCACCTTCTTACTCCCCTGCATACATTGACCGCTCACTGCATAAACTGACCACTCATTCAAATAGGTCAAACAGACATACATGTGACTGTACAGTCTTAAAATTGGTACAATTACTTAATTGTATCAAAACTGACCAGTTAAAAATGTAATCAGCTTTGAAAATATATAGCAATTTCAAAACATGTTGATAGGGGCCAATTTATATCTGTAGCAAATTGATGCCTACAAGCAGTAAAGTCTCTCCTGAGGCAGAGATTAAGCACTATATAAAAGATTAAATTCCATTATATTTCTGCATATTTTTTAAAGTTCCATCATGCAGATTTCCGGTGAGTCTACGCTTAAGAGGAACTTTCAGCAGATCCAAGGGGACGTTAGAAGTAGGACCCCTAACCCAGCGGCCAATCACTACGATCCTCCAGCCCCACCACCTGGAGTTCAGCGTAACAACCACAATAGGGGGCACCACTCGCCACACAATAACCACCACCATCACCACCACCCACCGCCCCAACAACAACTGCCACAGCAAAGCAACAACCAGCATCAACATGGAAGGAATCACCACCACCAACCACCCCAACAACAACCGCCACAGCAAAGCAACAACCATCATCAACATGGAAGGAATCACCACCACCAACCGCCCCAACAACAACCGCCACAGCAAAGCAACAACCATCATCAACATGGAAGGAATCACCACCACCAACCGCCAGCTCCACATCTTAGACATCAGAATAACCAGCATCAGCATGTAAGTGCATATCAGAATAACCAACATCAACATGTAAGTGAATAATTGCCCATCTTTTATTGTGTTGTTGCGCCTTAGAGTCTGCTTTCTGGTGGAGATTAAGTCCTATAAAAGCCAAACTAGAATTATACATTGATGCATCAGTTGAAATAGCTTATTATTCCAATCATCGATTTTGTGACTTACTTTATAGATTAATCGAACATTTGAGAAAATTTCTATATAGTTATAGGTTTTTGACTTAAAATCTTCTATATGTCAATTTTTAGGCGGGTTGCATGTAACCAATCCGCCTATTGGATTGGTGTGTCCGACGTCCGTCTGTCCGTCCACATTTGTCGTTTCTCGAAAACCGTTTGTCCGATTGAAGTCAAACTTGGTAGGGAGATAGATCACCACTATATTTAGGTTCCTTTCGAATTTGGTGTTATTCCGTTTGTTCGTCCGTTTCTAAGCATTTTTGTTTGTTCGTCAAAATTTTTTGTTTCCGGACTCTAACTAAAAAAAATGTTTGTCTGATCGATGTCAAACTTAACAGGGAGATAGGTCACCACTATAGCTAGGTTCCTGTCGAATTTGGTGTTATTCCGTGTGTTCATTTGTCCGTTTCTTAGCATTTTGTTCGTTCGTCAACATAGTCACATTTGTCGTTTCCGGACTCTAACTAGAAAACAGCTTGGCCGATCAAAATAAAACTTCATAGGGAGATAGATCACCATCATAGCTAGGTTCCTTTTGATTTTGGTGTTATTCTGTTTGTTTGTTCGTCCGTTTCATAGCATTTTGTTCATTTGTCAACATAGTCAGAAATATTTGTCGTTTCCAGACTCTTACTAGAAAACGGTTTGTCTGATCAAAGTCAAACTTGGTAGGGAAATGGATCACTACCATAGCAAAGTTCCTTTCGAATTTGGTGTTATTCTGTTGGTTTGTTTGTCTGTTTCATAGCATTTTGTTTGTTATTCCGTAAGTTCATTCGTCCGTCCGTGTAACCAATCGTTAGTCAACATTGTTCATTTCCGGACTCTAACTCAAAAACTGTTTGTCAGATCGAAGTCAAACTTAATAGGGAGATAGATCACCACCATAGCTAGGATCCTTTCGAATTTGGTGTTATTTTGTGCGTTCGTTTGTCCGTTTCATAGCATTTTGTTCGTTTGTCAACATAGTCACAAACATTTGTCGTTTCTGGACTCTAACTAGAAAACAGTTTGTCCGATCAAAATAAAACTTCATAGGGAGATAGATCCACACCATAGCTAGGTTCCTATTGAATTTGGTGTTATTCTGTTTGTTCGTTCGTCCGTTTCTTAGCATTTTGTTCGTTCGTCAACATTGTTCTCTCCTGGACTCTAACTCAAAAGCCGTTTGTCCGATCAAAGTCAAACTTGATAGGGAGGTAGATCACCACCATAGCTAGGTTCCATTCGAATTTTGTGTTATTCTGTATGTTCATTTCTTAGTATTTTGTTCGTTTGTCAACATCACTATTCGTCCTACATATAGAGAGTGAATTAATATTCTGAGTTTTGAATTCATGTTTTACATTATGTTAGAAAGGAAGTCTTTTATTAAACACACACTTGTGTTCCTATATACTTCTTAGACTTTCCAACATATATGTTTGCCAGTGAAAACAAATATGTGATAGAAAGGCACTCTCATTGCACTTTCTGATGCCTGAAGTGCACGTTATCTTTTAAAATTTTCTTTTTTTTTCGGTATTTTTCCGTCCGTTCGTCCGTTTCTTGGCGTTTTGTTCAGTTGACAACATTAATTGTTGGTTTCTGGACTCTAACTTAAAAGGGTTTGTTCGATCGAAGTCAAACTTAATGGGGAGATAGATCACCATCATACCTAGGTTCCTCTCAAAATTCGTCTAATTCTGTTTGTTTATTTTTCCGTTTCTTAGCTGTCTCTCTGTGGAACTTTTTGTTTCTGGACTTCAAATTCAAAGCCTTCTTGATACTAATGCAAGACGCCTTTTCGGGCATCCTTGCCCTCTTGTTAAGTACATTTTAATGTTGAATAGTATTTTTCATTTCAATCTTTATTTTTGGTCACTTCCCTTTGTCAGTACTAAATCTTTTTTTTAAATTTTTGTACATTTTGAACCATTGTCTGAAAATATACGAAAATTCTTTGCTGTTGATGGTGATGCCTTAGATTCAATTTTTTTTCAGTGATCGGTCATGGTGAACAAGCAGACGGTTTATGACGCTGATGTGGCCATAGATTACTTCATTACAACCAGGAACGGATATCCTTGTGAGGTCGTACCAAATTTTGTGATCGGTAAGTCAGGCTATGACAACTGGCTTCTACAGAAAGCCGTGGAATGGGATCTGTTCAGCTTGGATACCTCATTAACTTATCGGCCCACCACTTTGGGTGGTATCGACAAAAAGTAGCTGTCAAAGGATGTCAAAGGACACAAAGTGGCAGCCTCAAATACTCGAGTAGTATAATTACTACTTGTGGCAGCCTTAGATAACTGTGGCAACATTTTGTTCAAATGTAACTATCTAGAAATGTTTGGTCTCCATGGGCCAGTGATTAAGGTGCTGGATTTTCATTTGGATTCAAATCCCAGCCAGGACATGGATCTAGGTACTCAACACAAATGTGTCCCTCTCTACCCAGGAGTAATAAATGGGTACTAGCAATAGTTGGGGAGGTAAGCCTGCAACTGACTGATATCCCGTTCAGGGAAGTAGAAATACTTCAAGTCACTCTTCATGCCAAGAACAAAAACAGAAATGAGCACCGGCCAGATGGGCCACTAGGCCTGATAATGACTTGACCATGTTTACAAAGCATCTTTAAATTGTTTTAATTTTTTGCTTGTATTTTTACTTAAAACAGATGGTGTCACATGCTATGTCACATGACCAACAAAAAGATGAGAATGTAGTCAACAAAAATCAAATACTGCTGCTGATCATGGATATAAAGAGACATTGGTGGATTTAATAGGTAGGGTAGAAGAAGAAAATTGCCTCCTGGATTCTGAAAAGGCATTTGACAGCCACCATCCTACAACGTTTAGCCTTGGTCAGTCAAAACGACCAAATCTAGATGACCATTCAAATCCTTGCAAAACGTCCAGCCGGAACAATTATAATCCCCAAAAAAGACTTAAGTTGTCCTAAGGACCCTGCTACTGGTCCAGAGTCAATAGAAGAGGTGAGACTGGTAAGGCCAGTTCCAGACCAAGAGACCAATGAGGTCCAAGAAATTGATGATGATGCAGAACTACACAAGGATAAATCAACTAAAACAAAAGGAACCGACCCTAAAATAGTCTGAGTTAATAAAAGTAGCAGCGGTAGTAGGAATTCTACACCTTCTACCAGTATCAGTGGAGAAACTAACAGCACCACTGCGAGTGATACCTCTGGTGCGAAATCCATGGTCACCCCGGACCATATTTATACAAACGATGGTTGCAGGGCAACTCTGGCAAGTCCTGGTAACCTAGGCAACGCTTGCCATCAGCATCTGGCATCGGAATCTAAGCAGGAAGATGTACAAGGAGACGTTGGTTGCCATGTCAACAGTGGCGAGGATATTGATGCTTCACAGATGATGCAGCAAACGCAGCAAAGTCCATTATTGAAATGCGGGACCAGTAGTAGTCTGAAAATACCCACAATTATATGCAAAGCGGAAGAAGTTAGCGTTGGAGGAGAATCTCAGTGAACCAAACAGGTATTCTATGGTTTTTTATTTGTTCTTACCCCACAGCCTGAAAAGACTTTGGGGTATTGTTTTCACCCATGACGTTCAGCTGTGTGGGCGGTCGGTCGGTCGACGGCAATATCTTGTCCGGGCTAGATCTCAGTAACTATAAGGGGTAAGGTGTTGATACTTTGTAGGGACATTGGGTAGGCCGTGTAGGTGTGCAACTTCATAGTTTGACCTTTGAACTTGCTGTAGTTATGTTGATCTTAAAAATCTTTTCCGGGTCTTATCTCGGAAACCATAAGGTGCTAGGAAGTCGACATTGGTCAGGGAGTGTAGTTGTGCAATGTTATAGTTTGACCTTAATTTGACCTTGCCGTAATGACCTTAACCTTGAAAAATCTTGCCCAAGCCAGGGAGTGAGCTTATGAGGATATATGTCATTGCATATTTTTTGAGCTTCTCTCTGAAAAAGGCAATGAAAATTATATTTCTATTTAGGTTGTGTATTTATGGTGTTTCAGTGTCTGCCACCTCCTCAGAAATCGCCCATGAAATTGTTACAGTGAAGACGGACCAAGTACAAAGTGTCTTTAGTCAGCCAGACAGGGATGGTAACAGGTAGGAATTGATAATTAACTACTGTAGAACAGGGATGGGGATGATATAATATATGCGATAAAATGTAATAGAAATGTAAAATTTTAAAATTTCTGTTGGTAGTAAACAAAAAACCAAAATTTGTTGTTTGAAACGTCTCGAAACCTGGTTTTGAGTTTTCAAAATTGGTCCAACCACTAGTTATCAACAACCTTGATGGTTACAAGTGTCCCATCTCCCAGGCTGTTACCTTTGTCTGGGTTCAACTCCAGTAAGTGTCAAACCTTAGGATCGGTCCCAATATGACCCAGGCTGTTAAGCAATTGTGGTTAATTGTGTCTTGGCACCTGCCAATTGATGTAGATTTAGTGTTTTGTTTGATACTTTATAGTTAAAAAAATTGGAGTTGGGAGGGTTTAGTCGATGTCTGTTAATCATCAATCAATCAGTTATCCAAGTGCTTAATCTCCATATTTATGGATTCTAAGGCACACCATTCAGTTCTTAAAGCAAAAATTGTCAAGACGTTAGACATATTCCAAGTCATACCCAGGGAGGCAATCCAGTGGGAGGCATTATCAACAAATGTACACTAAATATTACATAAATAAGATGTTTTAACATGGATAAATAATGCAGATGGCGACATTAGGTAGGTGGCGAAATTGGGTGGCTGAGCAGTACTGGCAAGCCTCGCAATTTCACCACCTGCTATAAAAAGCTCACAAAGCGTACATGAATTTCCACTTACAGTTAATTCTATTTAATTGGCTTGTTCATTGTGCTTCATACCATGATAAACAAATGTACACTAAATATTATCAAAATAAGATGCCTGAACATGGTGAAATAATGCGGATACTGAAATTGGGTTGGTGGTGAAATTGGGTGGCTGACCAGTAGGTATTTACCCCATATTCCATTACACATTGTCAAAGGCAAATCCCCCAAACAGATTTATCAATTATTTCAACCACTGGGCATATTATTTATAATGAAATCAAATATCTTTGGATTGTATATTTTCCAATATTTTATTGTGTATTCAACAAATGAGCTACACGTCTTCATTTCACTGAGTTCAAATGTCAACCAAAGTTTTTTCGTTCAATCAAGGTGAAGTTTGAAGCAACTTCATTGACAACCTAGGAGAAATACACAGCACACTGACCACATAGCCATGATTTATTTCTATTGTAATTATCTGTAAACTGTGGATCCTTTATTATATTTCAGGTAGTGCAGCTCACATGAGGGATGGCGTGTAGCTGACTATGGAAGTGGACCGCTTTCTTTCAGACTCTATGAGATTCACTGAGTCTGCTCCATGTTCGCCTGTTCCTGGTGAGGAGAACGAGCTCCAATCAAATGGCGGCATCTCCACAAAATGCAGCGACTCTCACATTGTTGAAGTAGTCTTTCAGTAGATCCCTCTGTCTTTTTGCCACCCTGGATGGATTTCTTTGCCTGTCGTTGTTGCCTCCATTGTCAGCCTGCCCTGCCCCAAGTATGTCATCTGCTGGTGTTGGTGGTCTGTCTGCTCCAGCCTGCACCTCCTGTCTTAGCATGTTATGCAGTACCACACATGTCAGTACAATGTCTCTCACCACCTCTGGTCGTTGTTCCATGGTCGTCAGTAGTACCCTGAAACTGCTGACCAGAATGCCAAATGCGTTCTCTACCACCCTCCTGCCCCTGGAGATTCTGTAGTTGGCTATTCTTTCTTCCCTTGTAAGATTTCTTCTGCTGTAGGGTTTGACCAGCCATATCTGTACTGCAAAGGCATCATCCCCCAGGATGAAGTACTGGATGTTTTGACCTCCTGGCCCTAGGGGTTGAGCAGGAGGCAGGCCCAGGCTGTTGTCCTCTATCCTCTCCCTCAGGTCACTTCTGTTGAAGATCTGTTCATCAGAACAGGAGCCATTGGAGCCAACATCCACCCACAGAAACTGCCTGATTTCTTTGGCTTCTTCATGGCTATGTGTTTTCCATCCAGGGCTCCAATGGCATGTGGCACATTCCATGTGGTTTCAAATCTGTGTGCAATTTTCTTCCAATCATCTTCTTCTGTGGGGCAGCAGAGGTACTCTTCATGGAACTCAGGAAGTATGGCTGTACAGACTTCTGGTACAAACTTGACCATGGTGGTACGCCCCACTCTCCACTGGTAGTGTAGGGCGGTGTAGCTTTCGCCTGTGGATAGATGCCTGGGTGTGGCAGCCAGCTTGAGCCCGACTTCCAGTGGCTTCCTCCAGTTGGTTTCTTCTTTTCTGAGTCTGTGGGTGATTCTCTCCTGGATCATGTCAAAGACTGCTGGTGGCATGCTGACAAAGTTTCTGTACCCTGGAATGTCTGTTGTTATAAGCCCATCCAGGAGAGTCCTATAGCATCGCCTGTCCTCTCTCTGTAGTATCCAAGACATGACCCATCAGTTCTGTGATCTTCTTCTCCTTCAGGGTGGTGCTGGTGGTGGTGCTTGGTCTTGACCCTGGGGCTGGGCAGGCTGGGCTTGACCCTGGGGCTGGGCAGGCTGGTCTACCTCTTGACGAGCTCCAATTCTTCTGGAAAGCATGATACATGTATAAAGAACCATGTTTAACTGAATAAAAAACAAAAGGACCCTAAGTTCATCATAATTCTATTCCTTCATGCTTGCTGTACCTCTGGATATGATATGAAGTGATAAGAGATGGCCTAGGGGTTTTTTATAGGTATTCTGTACTTCCGAATCTGGATCAGGAATGCAGGAACTTAATTGCAATTTCCAGAAAGGTTCCTATATGAAACAGAATCTTCGGTTTGCTTGTAGGATGGTTCTGTTGTACAACCGAATTGTCGGTTGGGGGTTCCCGACAATTCCGTTAGTGTAACCGATGGTTCCTATACAAGTTCGGTTATCATTCGGCAAATTTGAGACAAAATGCAGTAAGGTTCGGTTAAGTTGACAGGAAGGTTTTGTTTCATGTAGGATGATTTGGTTTCATTTAACTGATTGTCGGTTACAGTTAACCCGAACTTTGATTTTCCCGCCTTTCTAGGTAAATTCCTACGAACTAGAAGATAGGTTTGTAGGGTCGGTTACAGGTTTCGGCTTGTGTGGAACACCCCCATTACTTGAACATTGTAATCCTCATATATAAGGTGGAAACTTTAGTTGTGTTCCGACACACAGTATAGTCCCTTAAAATTATTACTTAATTTGTATTCAATTCATACACAAACTCCCTCATATACATGTAGTTATCTCAGTCTTGTATTTGTACTTATGCCATTGTTAATCTACTAAAAAATAGAACCAGTTAATGAAGTTTTAATTGCAGTGATGCTCAAGAATATGTCCTTACAGTAACAAGTTTATAAGAGCCACAAATGTGTGCAAAATTTTAGTCACTTTACCGATTTTCAATATTTATCTGTGTCCAAGCCTCAGTATAGCTAAACCAAGTTATTACCGCCTGAAAGCTTCGTTTTTCGGAAGGTATTAATTTTGGCAGCATCTGTTTTTACCTTTTTTGTGTTTGTGTGCGCAATAACTTGAGAACCGCTTAACAGATCGTTTTCAAATATTTGCACAAGGTCCGAAGATAAAATGCTTGGACGCTTTAGAAGATGACAGCATGGCCCATGCATCAGCTGCCTATCAGCGGAAAACATACTTTTTTCACTAAAATAATCCTTGATAAATACATATCACTCTATCTCCAGGCATTAATGATTCATTAATTAGATGCTTGGAACTGAAGGTCTGCATGAATGAACACTTCTCCAAAACCCAGACTAATTAATTGCTGTCTGTGAACAATATTTTTCTAGTCTTTCTCAGGGCCCAGGCCAATTAATTGCTGTGACCAGAAAGGTGTACAATTTTCACATTACAGCGCATAATGAGTACACATTTGTTAATAAAGGCATTGTCCTACGCAATACACACATTTCTGGGCAAATTAATTCTGACAAGCTCTAGTCTTCTTTTTTTCCTTTTTAAAGGAACGAAGGAATTCCCTGTGGTACGTGCAGAATTCGGGCTCCCTAGAATGCATGGAACTGTTGCGCAATAGCGGTTGTCCCGACGTGACTTTAACGCGACAATGACCGAGTTCCCAAGGCAACCAAACTGTAGGTGGTGGCTGTGTAAGGGGAAACAACACTGAAGCACTGGACAAAATGCAAGCTAGTGTGATTTGATGATAAAAAGAAGGAAAGAAGAAGGACGAAAAATTCCTTCGTTCCTTTTTTGTAACTTGAGAACCGCTTAACGGATCGCATTCAAATTTTCACACAAGGACCGTGGGTAGAATAGCTCGGACGCTGTCGAAGATGGGCATCATTGGGTCATGTGTCAGCTGCCTATCAGTGAAAAATACATACTTTTTTCCACTAAAAAGCCCACTCCACAGAATGCACTCAATGCCTCAGTGCACCAATAATGACATTGATTAATTATGTCTCCCCCCATTCAATGTCCAAGCAGACATTTGTACTCGTGAACTTTTCCCCCTAATAATATTAGTTAATTACTTGTGTCTGCATGTCAAACTATTACTAGTCTTTCCTAGGGCCCAGCCCAATTAATTGTTGTGTTAATAAACACAATGTCCTGTCAAAATATGCAATATGTGCATTTTCGGGCGGTTAATTCTGACAAGCTTTAGTTGTTTTTATTTATATTATTATAGTATATGATATGCTATTATTGCCCACTGCTTACCATTTTGCATTGGCAAGTCATACCACAGTAATATTCCATTCATAATAAGGGGAAGGTCACTTGTGTTTTCACATCATGGCTTTATGTGTATGTACCAATTGATGGATATTTTATATGATATATTTTCACGCTTTAGCAATTATCTCTTCTTAGCTGGTTTGATTCCTATTTTGAAGTCTACAAGTACGTATGCCTATCCAATTCATACCTTATTTTACTATTTCTCTCTGATTAAAATAATAAGGTCACATTCAAAATATCACTGAAATCAATGGTAGTTTAATGTCTATCTATAGCCATAATTACCTATTGTTATTATCTAGACATAAGATTTTTTAATTTTTTACATAAAATAAAACTTAAAATTCTTTAATAAGCCAAAATGCAATCCCCATAATTTATGCATTAAACTAATCAATGATTTATAGCTTAATTCACTTCCTGTTTATATTAATTCACGGCGCATATTAAACTACCATCCAGTTAGACAATAATTTTACTTTTTTTTACCTTTTACATTTATTCATTTATTTACTTACCTTACAACGCTCTTCATGATTAAATTCAGTTGATTGCTGATTCAGTCAGATTTAAAACAGAACATTTCTGTTGTAGAGACGACCAGTGTTGGGTTTTTTGTCAAATCTGTCGATAAAAAGGCTTTACAATGACCAGAAAAGATCACTTTAAACCCCTCGGAGTTTCAATGTATCATTTACTACGTTTTTTTTTTCAAGAGAACTTTTTTCCTGACTAAATATATGATAACCCTTGGCCATTATAGTGGTTGGCTTCATTATTTCTGATTTCACGAAAAGAAAACAATTTTTTTCAGAGAAAAAGATCAAGCACAAAAAAACATTTCTTGTTGAAGAATGATATCATTATCACACTAATATTATCACAAATTATGAATATTTATTGTTTTCACATTTTTGATCAAAGATAAAAGTTTGGTTGAATCCAGAGTCAGACTATGATGCTATTTACAGCAAAACCAACCACCCGACAAAACAAAACAACTTAATATCAACCTGATTTAGATGTCTAAAAGTTTGGTTGAATCCAGGGTCAGACTATGACATTGAATACAGGTTGAAATTCTAATTCTAATTCTAATATGACTTTTATAGCGCTCATTTTCCACCTAATGGCAGACTTCTGAGGCGCAACTAAACAAAGACAGTATTCAGAAGCATAGATCCAGGGGCAGAAAGGAGGTCGGCACCACGAAATCGGCCCGATGGGATAGAATTATGGTGGATAGGCCTTGTTGAATAGGTAAGCTTTAAGCTTCCTTCTGAATGAATTCACTGAGGGGGATGCACAAACTTCATCTGGCAGAGCATTCCAAACTGTAGGAGCATTGAAAGAGAAACTATGACCAAATTGTTTAGCAGACTTATGAATGGATGGTAAAAACCTTGGAACAACTAGGAAATTTCCATCACCACAACTACTCCTAGTGTTATAACCACTGTGATATGGAACTAGATATGGACTGAAGTATTTAGGAAAGCCAGTGTTAAGGAACTTATACACAAGTGTTGATGTTTTAAAAACAGAGCGATGTTCCACAGGCAACCAATGCAATGTTTTGAGAACAGGAGACATGCTGCTAAACCTACTGGTATTAGTCACAATTCTGGCAGCACTATTTTGTATACACTGTAGCTTATGTATATTAAACTTAGATAGGCTCCTGAAGAGTGAGTTGCAATAGTCTAACCTACTACTCACTAGAGCATTGGCAACCAGAGTAGAAGCCTCGGTGGTAAGGTACCTTCTGACACACCTGAAATCCCTGAGCTGTGCAAAACAGCCTTTACAGATACTTTGTACATGCTTAGACAGGGAGAAATCAGAGTCAAACCACACACCCAAATTTCTGACATAGTCAGTTGGCTGAAGAAGATTTCCAAGAATATCAACAGGGAGATGTGATTTTAACAATTCCCTTTGTCTCTTTGAGCCGAAGATGATAAATTCAGTTTTGTCTGGATTCAATTTTAACTTATTGCTGGATATCCAGTTCTTGACATCAAGAAGACATCTATTCAATTTATCAAAGGCAACCGAGGCATTCTTATGAGTAAGTTGTACATAAAGCTGGGTGTCATCAGCATAGAAATGGTACCCAATACCTTGATGTCTACTAAAAATGACACTAAGGGGAGTGGTAAAGAGTGAGAAGAGGAGGGGACCCAAAACAGAGCCCTGAGGAACGCCAAACACCAATTAACGTGCATCCGAGAGTGTGGAGCCAATTTTTATGGACTGATAATGTTCCTTGAGATAGGAAGTGAACCACTTTAATACAGAGCCACCTACACCGAACCATGACTGGAGACAATCCAGAAGGGTAGAGTGGTCAATAGTGTTGAACGCAGCAGACAGATCCAGGAGTACCAAAGCAGTAGCCTCACCTCGTGAAAGCGATAAGTGTACCTCATTCTTGATAGACAGCAGAGCCGTTTCAGTAGAATGTCCTGTGTTGTAAGCAGACTGGAACCTATTATCTAGGTTATGATCATGAATATGGTCATTCAGTTGCTTAGCTACTACTCGTTTGACCAACTTTGACATAAAACTTAGTCCAGATACGGGACGGTAACTCTTGAGGTCTTCAGCAGGAAGAGAAGTTTTTTTAATGAGTGGGGTAACCACTGCCTGTTTAAACCTAGTAGGAATAATACCCTCAGCAAGGGAACAATTGACCAACTTGGTAATGGATGGTAACAGAATATCTATACAATCTTTCATCAGAAAAGTAGGCCAACTTCCAGTTTACAATTGCCCATTACTTACTGTTCTCAAACAAACTTATTAACATAATTGTCAGTCTCTTTCAGTGGATACCATGGCATGACAGTGAATACCTGGAATATTGTTGTAAGTTTGTTGTTGTGTACAGTTATATCATACTTCTATAGAATTGCTATAAAACCAGAATTATGTAGGAAGTTATGAACAATTAAAGCACATAAAACTTTTTAACAAGTTTAATACGATAATGGCCACCAGTAATATGGCACTTATACATCAAATGGTTTGAGATTGTTGCAAACTGTTAGCCATGTGTGTGTGACCACTTACAGTTGAAAAGTGTCCCATTAACTTAATTTTACAATGAATATGCAATAAATGTGATGGCAGTTACATTAAAAAGTAGGGTCACAAATATTATTGTAGAGAGGATTCAGTCACCTTGGTGGAACAGGGGGGGTATATGGTAAAGGAGCTGTAGCATCGGCAAGGATAATAATAATAACAGAAGATTTTATATAGCACAAAATCGATAATAATCTACTAATGTGCTTGAATCTAAGAAGGGATAATCCAGTGATAGAAATGGTCGACATCCAAATAGCACCAGCTGGGGGTATGACCATTGTGGGGGATAAGCCAGTCTGAATGTATGTTTTGATTTGTTGTTTTTGTTTACAGGATGTTTGAACCTTTTGAGAATATGTACACTGTGGACCAGTATCTGTACAGTCCAGGCAATCCAGTATGTGGACCCAGTCCCGGACCATACAGTCCTGGACCAACTGAATGCAGCAGCACCATTAACAGCGAGGACATGTATGACCTGGCACATGCATTGCTGGAAACTAATGCCATGGGTAACAGGAGTGCAGTGGTGAAGGAGGAGATAAGACCCCTGATAAAAAAGAAGAGGAGAATTTCAGGGTACCAGGAGGAAAGTGGGACAAATCTCCAGCATCTTAGCCTAACAAGGTAAGAATAGGCTGTCAAAAGTGCTGAAACGAATTGAAAGTTTTTCTATTCAATTCATATAGTGGAGCGGTCAAGGAAAGATTCGTGCACTTTGGGTTAAAAGCATGAAATTTGGTATAGATATTCTTTGGCACATACTTATTGATTCTGGATATGGAACCAAGCCAACAGCTCACCCTGGTGGCCTCAATTTGAGTTTTTTTTTCAAAATGGCCACCAAGAGCATAATCTAGAATATTTTGACACTTCTTGCAAACCTAGTATAGATTATTAAGAGCTTTAAACAAATATTTCTAACTAAAAGTACAGGGAGATATAAACTTTGTCAAATGACAGAATTATCTGAGATTCTGGCATCTTTGAATGTGTTGCTTATACTCCAGATATGACATAAAGTATACATATATTCTCTTTTGAAAGATTAATATCTGTAGAGTATAGTGATATAGAACAAAATATATTCCCCTTTAAACAATGAATCCCCCAAAGAACACTAAACACTTCATAGTTTGTATTCTAAGCATATTAAAAATTATAACGTCCATTATCCAACACCTTTTTTCAGAATTTTCTTATTATCCGACCTCAAATTCACTCTCACAACACTAATTGAACCTGTTATTCTTAACCTCTTTATCATGTTCTTCTGTATTAGTCACATTTCAGTGATAATTTTAAAATATGTATTGTATTGTGATGTTATAAAATTCAAGAGTTCAATTTTGTCATAAAGTCTCAATTTTCCAAGGACGTAGATTATAGTGACATGAATATTAGGTAGTTACACACCTAATCCCTCATATAAAGCTGTGAAATTAAATTGACAAGATACTACCTAAAGAGGGGATATCCATTCCAAAGGCTCAAAAACCATTACTACAGAGCTAAAAAATTCACACAAGATGAAATACTAGAAACAGTCTCAAAAATAGCATCAGAGATGCCCAGACCCCACTGCCTGTGTGAACATCAATAAACGACAAGAAATCAGTTAACAAGATACACTGTTCTTGTACTCAAAAACTATCTTCCTTTCTATTGTATTCCTGTTTAACAAATCTCTAATACAATAAAAGTCAGTGAGTCTAGTTGGTTAATGTCTGCATCAACAGCCAGAGCCATGCTGGGAATATCATATTTACAACTAGATAGAGACAGAGGCTTTGAGATAACTAATTATCAAGATCTTCAAGGTTATTTTATGTGCCACTCGGGATAGGGCTCAATAACATGGGAATGCTGTTGAAGTGATCATCCCCTTACCAATATCCCTACCAAATATCCATTGCCTAAACCTTACGGTTTCTGAGATATGGCCCGGCAAGATTTTTTCAAGGTCAAGGTCATTACCGCAAGGTCAAATCAAGGTCAAACTATAGCGAGGCACAACTACACCCCCTATCCAATGTTCCTACCAAATATGAACTTCCTACACCTTACAGTGTCCGAGATATGGCCCGGACAAGATTTTTCAAGGTTAAGGTCATTACGGCAAGGTCAAAGGGTCAAATCAAGGTCAAACTATGACGAGGCACAACTACACTTCCTAACCAATGTTCCTACCAAATATGAACTTCCTACACATTACATTTTCCGAGATATGGCCCGGACAAGATTTTTAAGGTCAAGGTCACTACGGCAAGGTCAAAAGTCAAATCAAGGTTAAACTATGACATTGCACACCTACACCCCCCAACCAATGTCCCTAGCAAGTATCAACACCCTACCCCTTATTGTTACTGAAATCTAGTCCGTACAAGATATTTGCCGCCGCCTGACCGCTCGCCCGCCCGACCGCCGGACCGCCCGCCCAGCCAGATTCCATGGGTGAAAACAAAGCCTTTTAAGGCTGTGGGGTAATAACTAAAAAGGATGCACCGGTAATGGTTAATCAATACAATCCAAGAAACCCACAAATAGGGGCTCTGATTGAAAATAATTGGAATAATATCTAAAACACTGAGGAACTGAGCCAAATCTTAAAGGACAAACCCTTAATGGGCTTCAGAAGACTGCCCAATCTCAGATATCTACTGACCAGTAGTACCATGACATACCTGCCAAAACCTTCTAGCACCAACCCTAGAGCACATATCCCAGTCTGCACAAACAAGACATACTGCCCCAAAATCAAGAAAGTTGAACAGATCACCAGCTTTCAAAATAATCAAATATTCAAGTGTAAGTCATTACCACCAAAACACAAACTTACCTGTGAATTGAACAATGCCATTTACATCATCAGATGTAACAAATGTGGCCTCCAATACATTGGAGAAACCAAAAGGCCCTTCAGGAACAGGATGTATGAACATCAAACCAGTGTTCAGAAATTCCAACCTGAAAAATCCACTCCAGTTTCTAGACATTTTTGAAAAAACAGCCATTCAGTGAAAAATATGGAGTTCAGCAATTTACATTGGATGAGGGATCCACTAAACTCAAATGCCACCAATAAGCACAGAAGCCGAGAATTATACTATATTTGGGCATTCCCTACACTCCATCCAGCAGGCATCAATATGTTTGTCTGAAGATATGCCCTCTCAGGGAACCCTCTACCCAGGTGCCACTTAATTCCCAAAAGCTGTGAAAAAAGTTTGACAACAAAAATGTAACAAACCTATTGAATATTTTATCAGCATTCAAACACTAACAAAACTATATAATCAAAAATTGGTATTTTTGTTAGGCGTGATTAAACGATTAGCCATATTGCAAACATTTATGATATCTGTGTCCATTAGCAAAGCATAGTCATATCAAAGGAGACACCGAGATTACAGTGAGGCTATGGCGGGTAGGCTTTCGTGAATAGGTAAGTCTTGAGCTTCCTCCTTAAAATAGCAACAGAAGAGGTGCCACAAACCTCATCTGGAAGATCATTCCAAACCTCTGGGGCATCAAATGTAAAACTATGTCCAAATTGTTTTGATGATGTATAGAGAGAAGGACGAAAAGGAGGAACTTGAAGATAATGATAAAGATTACGATATACAAATATTTGAATCATATTGAGTTTCAATTGTGTACACATATAACTTCAGACTGCAGGGCCCATTCATTGACATCCCCACCAGTATGATGATTGACCCGAGCAAGCGTTTTCACTGTGAGCAGATTAAGCTGGCCATGTGTTCCCTCATTCAGTGCATCAAGCACAGGTCCTCATTTGTTAGTCCCTGGGAGATCGTGGAGAGCATTGAGTCTGATATCAGGTAAAATTGTCAACATAATCAGTAGTGGTCATTGATTGTTGTAATAATAAAGGATGAGGTTTTGTATTGGAAAATAAATCATAAACTCACAGTACTACTCAGGTAGTTCTAATTATACTTTTAATGTGTGTAATCTCCCATTCAAGAGGCACAGCAAAACAAAAAACAATAGACCAAAACTCAAAGTTCAGGGACAGAAGAGGGACCAAGCACCATGGAGAACAGCAACCAAATGTCGAAGACTAAGTTGGGAAAGCTTTGGTGTATAGGTGGGTTTGAATCTGCTTTGTAAAAGAGGCCAAGGATGGAGAGCTATGAATCTCATCAGGAAGAGCACTCCACATGGTGAGAGCATCAAAAGCAAAACTAGATCCAAACTTTGTGATTCATAAAGAGAAAGATAAAACTTGGAATAACAAGGAAAATGCATCCAGTTTGGCTGCATCTGGTTCTATAAGAACTTGTGCAGGAACAAAGATATTAAGCAAAATAAGGTATAGAGCAAAATAATATCATTACAGGTACTAAGTCTTATAGCTAAATCTTTTATTAGTTTGTTGATGGGTGAAATAGATGAAGTACAGACCATCTGATTCTCTCAATCAAGAGAGACTGCCCAATCTCAGAGATCTTCTGACCAGTAGTACCATCACATACCCGCCAAAACCTTCTAGCACCAACCCTAGAGTACATATCCCAGTCTGAACAAACAAGACTAGGCAAATGCACATACTGCTCCAAAATCAAGAAAGTTGAACAGATCACCAGCTTTAAAACTAATCAATTATTCAAGTGTAAGTCATTAACACCAAAACACAAACTTACCTGTGAATTGAACAATGCCATTTACATCATCAGATGTAACAAATGTGGCCTCCAATACATTGGAGAAACCAAAAGGCCCTTCAGGAACAGGATGTATGAACATCAAACCAGTGTTCAGAAATTCCAACCTGAAAAATCCACTCCAGTTTCTAGACATTTTTGAAAAAACAGCCATTCAGTGAAAAATATGGAGTTCAGCAATTTACATTGGATGAGGGATCCACTAAACTCAAATGCCACCAATAAGCACAGAAGCCGAGAATTATACTATATTTGGGCATTCCCTACACTCCATCCAGCAGGCATCAATATGTTTGTCTGAAGATATGCCCTCTCAGGGAACCCTCTACCCAGGTGCCACTTAATTCCCAAAAGCTGTGAAAAAAGTTTGACAACAAAAATGTAACAAACCTATTGAATATTTTATCAGCATTCAAACACTAACAAAACTATATAATCAAAAATTGGTATTTTTGTTAGGCGTGATTAAACGATTAGCCATATTGCAAACATTTATGATATCTGTGTCCATTAGCAAAGCATAGTCATATCAAAGGAGACACCGAGATTACAGTGAGGCTATGGCGGGTAGGCTTTCGTGAATAGGTAAGTCTTGAGCTTCCTCCTTAAAATAGCAACAGAAGAGGTGCCACAAACCTCATCTGGAAGATCATTCCAAACCTCTGGGGCATCAAATGTAAAACTATGTCCAAATTGTTTTGATGATGTATAGAGAGAAGGACGAAAAGGAGGAACTTGAAGATAATGATAAAGATTACGATATACAAATATTTGAATCATATTGAGTTTCAATTGTGTACACATATAACTTCAGACTGCAGGGCCCATTCATTGACATCCCCACCAGTATGATGATTGACCCGAGCAAGCGTTTTCACTGTGAGCAGATTAAGCTGGCCATGTGTTCCCTCATTCAGTGCATCAAGCACAGGTCCTCATTTGTTAGTCCCTGGGAGATCGTGGAGAGCATTGAGTCTGATATCAGGTAAAATTGTCAACATAATCAGTAGTGGTCATTGATTGTTGTAATAATAAAGGATGAGGTTTTGTATTGGAAAATAAATCATAAACTCACAGTACTACTCAGGTAGTTCTAATTATACTTTTAATGTGTGTAATCTCCCATTCAAGAGGCACAGCAAAACAAAAAACAATAGACCAAAACTCAAAGTTCAGGGACAGAAGAGGGACCAAGCACCATGGAGAACAGCAACCAAATGTCGAAGACTAAGTTGGGAAAGCTTTGGTGTATAGGTGGGTTTGAATCTGCTTTGTAAAAGAGGCCAAGGATGGAGAGCTATGAATCTCATCAGGAAGAGCACTCCACATGGTGAGAGCATCAAAAGCAAAACTAGATCCAAACTTTGTGATTCATAAAGAGAAAGATAAAACTTGGAATAACAAGGAAAATGCATCCAGTTTGGCTGCATCTGGTTCTATAAGAACTTGTGCAGGAACAAAGATATTAAGCAAAATAAGGTATAGAGCAAAATAATATCATTACAGGTACTAAGTCTTATAGCTAAATCTTTTATTAGTTTGTTGATGGGTGAAATAGATGAAGTACAGACCATCTGATTCTCTCAATCAAGAGAGACTGCCCAATCTCAGAGATCTTCTGACCAGTAGTACCATCACATACCCGCCAAAACCTTCTAGCACCAACCCTAGAGTACATATCCCAGTCTGAACAAACAAGACTAGGCAAATGCACATACTGCTCCAAAATCAAGAAAGTTGAACAGATCACCAGCTTTAAAACTAATCAATTATTCAAGTGTAAGTCATTAACACCAAAACACAAACTTACCTGTGAATTGAACAATGCCATTTACATCATCAGATGTAACAAATGTGGCCTCCAATACATTGGAGAAACCAAAAGGCCCTTCAGGAACAGGATGTATGAACATCAAACCAGTGTTCAGAAATTCCAACCTGAAAAATCCATTCCAGTTTCTAGACATTTTTCACATAACAGCCATTCAGTGAAAAATATGGACTTCAGCATGTTATATTGGATGGCGGATCCACTAAACTCAAATGCCACCAATAAGCACAGAAGCCAAGAATCAACTATGTTTAGACATTCCCTATACTCCATCCAGCAGGCATCAATATGTTTGTCTGAAGATATGCCCTCTCAGGGCACCCCCTACCCAGGTGCCACTTAATTCCCAAAAGCTGTGAAATTAGTTTGAAAACAAAAATGTGACAAACCTATTGAATATTTTATCATCATTCAAACACTAACAAAACTATATATTCAAAAATTAGTATTTTTGTTAAGCGTGATTAAACGATTAGCCATATTGCAAACATCTTCGATATCTGTGTCCATTAGCAAAGCATAGTTATACCAAAGGAGACACCGAGATTACAGTGAGGCTATGTCGGGTAGGCTTTTGTGAATAGGTAAGTCTTGAGCTTCCTCCTTAAAATAGCAACAGAAGAGGTGCCACGAGTCTCATCTGGAAGATCATTCCAAACCTCTGGGGCATCAAATGTAAAACTATGTCCAAATTGTTTTGATGATGTATAGAGCGAAGGACGAAAAGGAGGAACTTGAAGATAATGATAAAGATAACGATATACAAATGTTTGAATCATATTGAGTTTCAATTGTGTACACATATAACTTCAGACTGCAGTGCCCATTCATTGACATCCCCACCAGTATGATGATTGACCCGAGCAAGCGTTTTCACTGTGAGCAGATTAAGCTGGCCATGTGTTCCCTCATTCAGTGCATCAAGCACAGGTCCTCATTTGTTAGTCCCTGGGAGATCGTGGAAAGCATTGAGCCTGATATCAGGTAAAATTGTCAACATAATCAGTAGTGGTCATTGATTGTTGTAATAATAAAGGATGAGGTTTTTCATTCAAATTTTTCAGAGAATGTCAAAACACGTGCACCTAACCTACAAATAAATGTTGGAGGTGTGACTTCCCCTTTTCCTGCATTGTCTGCCTGTTTAACACAGGTCATTGTTGCAAGTTTCAAAATGTTAAGTGGGAGGTTTTCGCTTGCCTGTTTGCTTGTTAAATGTTTCTTCATTCAGACATTGTGTTGTTTTGATGTTTCTATGGAAATATGTGTAACATTTTTCTTATTTCTACAAAAAAATTGTCAGGTGATTTGTGATTTCTTTAGAGATGTACATATAGTGAATGAAAATGGCCTCATACTATACATGCAGTTAGCTCATCGTTTCTTGCTATTATATTTTTGTTCATGTAATTTTGTTGTAACCAAATTGCCATTTTCAATTCAGTAATTCAAATGATTACTACAGGCACCATATATATGTACAGGATTATCTAGTCTTGGTTTCAAACCAATTAGAGAATTGTTATCAATTTTGCGCTATACAAATCCTTATCCTCTTATTTTTATATTATTATTGTTATTAAGTAAAATATTTACATTCAGTGTTTCAGGAGCAGCTGATGTTGTTGCGGAAGAACCTGAAGAAACATGTGGAAATCATGAGGCATCAACAGCCAGCAAGGGGCAGGTTTCCTTATCAGTAGATGTACTGGCATTGAGCCTGATATCAGGTAAAATTGTCAACATAATCAGTAGTGGTCATTGATTGTTGTAATAATAAAGGATGAGGTTTTGTATTGGCGAATAAATCATAAACTCACAGTACTACTCAGGTAGTTCTAATTGTACTTTAAATGTGTGTAATCTCCCATTCAAGAGGCACAGCAAAACAAAAAAACAGTAGACCAAAACTCAGAGTTCAGGGACAGAAGAGGGACCAAGCACCATGGAGAACAGCAACCAAATGTTGAAGACTAAGTTGGGAAAGCTTTGGTGTATTGGTCGTTTGAATCTGCTTTCTAAAAGAGGCCAAGGATGGAGAGCTATGAATCTCATCAGGAAGAGCACTCCACATGGTGAGAGCATCCAAAGCAAAACTAGATCCAAACTTTGTGATTTATAAAGAGAAAGATAAAACTTGGAATAACAAGGAAAATGCATCCAGTTTGGCTGCATCTGGTTCTATAAGAACTTCTGCAGGGACAAAGATATTAAGCAAAATAAGGTATAGAGCAAAATAATATCATTACAGGTACTAAGTCTTATAGCTAAATCTTTTATTAGTTTGTTGATAGGTGAAATAGATGAAGTACAGAGCATCTGATTCTCTCAATCAAGCTCTTTTGTGAGCTTTGAAAACAAGATTCAATGAAAATAGTGAGCTAGGTTTTCATACAAAACAAGGTCAACATGAACTTATTGTTCAATGTCACAATTGTGGGATGTCATCTGGAAGAATTGTCATTATAGGTATGCTGGTGTTTCTCAGTTGAGTCTCTGAAGTCACTGGTTTATACCCATATGCATCAAGTATTGGACCACATTCTTCTTCAATGATCTTGACCAGGTGATATGGCAATATAGTTCTACACTTACCAGCTGTTTGATTCGATTCTCTTTCAATGCTATAAACAAGCTTGGACTGCTTGTGGGTTATCTCATTCAACCATGAATATAAATTATCTTTAAGTTTGGTCTGTGTAAAGTTCAGAAGATTTCAAACCATGCTGTCAGGATGATGAGCAAAGTCTTCGTATGAGCACATAATTATTCCAGTTAAGATTTGAGTTTGCCTATCTTGTTACATTAAGAAAGTAGTCTCTGTTTGTCTTTAGTTTTTTTACAATACTTGTGTGCATTCCCTTTGAAATAAGAAATCCTCTTAGCTCTTAGCTTCAATTTATATCTTCTAAGGTTTGGCTCACCCATGGTTAATAGCCTAGAAGTCAATATCCCCCTTAGATCCCTAATAAGATGCACTATTTTAATTCCCTCTTCTAAGAGTGGCAGTATATCAGCCAGGTATTTCACTCTGATGATTTTAGTCACTATATTGGCAGATTCCTGGCATACTTTTTCTGCTTGCAGAAATGTTTTAAGCCCCATGAAGCAACGGGATACCCAGTCTCTACGATTCTGACTTTTCATTGTGGCATACACTGGAACACATCATGTCGGTACCGAAATGCATTTTTGCTGAGAAATGTTTCCGTTATAAAAGTTGTTGCATTATTAGCCAATGAGCAGAAACCTAAAGGCTGGAATGCATAGAAGGTGTTTACCTGATGCTGCAATATTTCTCCAATGAAGGATGATCCTGACCTATAAGAAGAAAACAGCAATATTCTTTGTTTTGCTGGCACTGTTGATTTTCTGGAAGTATTGCATGATGACTGGTCACTTGATAGGGAGAGTATGCTACATTATTCACAATTGAAATGACTAATTTGTGCAAGGTTTTGTTCATGGGGCTCACTTAGCACTTTTCTAGATGGGGACTGTTGTGTAAGTGTTTGGATGTCCTAAATATCTTTGTCATAGTGTTGACAAGAGGACACATTCAAGGCTATATGCAAACCCTTGTTATTCAGCGTTTGACTTGACTTTTAACTTATAAGGAGACTAATTAAGTCTATGTGTAGGTCTGTAAAGTGTGTGTGTGTGTGTTTACTTTCGTGTTTAAAAATTTCCACATACTAAAATCGATATCGGTAAAGTAAAAATTCAAATATATAGTTTTTGTAGTACATGGGCCAGATTCACGAAAGGTCTCAAGTCTTAGCTGAGATTTGGCTCAAATCTGAGATTTTGGTCTCAGCTGAGATTTTGCTCAAGTTGAGATTCACAAAGCAAATCTCAGCTGAGACCAAAATCTCAGGCATGTCTCAAATATCAGTTTAGATCTGTGGAAAGCTGTACCACTTATATTTAAATTTTATTATATTTTTATTCATTAAAATATTATTGTTTTACTATAATTTGTACATACATACAAAAGGAATTGATTCAAACAACAAACCCAATTATGCATGTAAATTTGTAATGTAATTTTTTATTGTTGTTTTAATACAATTTGATAACATATACATGGATTTATACTTTTTAATATTAAAAATATAATAATATATAATACTTTTATTTTTTTTGCTTGTATTGTGTCTTTTAAGTACAAATAGTCTACTTGAGCAAGACTTATAGCTAGCATACTATATACAGGGATGAAACACGATTCGGCCAGGGTATGCGTTTCAACCGTCTGTACAAATTGGTCACACGATCATGACAGAGACTGTAAAATACTCGTGATTTTTGTGATATGTTTTGTGAAGATTGGTTTTGATTGCTTTATATTACAGTACGGAAAGTTCCAAAAGCTCCAGATGAGAAGAAATTTGAGGCTAAAAATGAAGAAATCAACAGAGCTATAAAAGAGAAGGAACATCATCTGGTTTGTTCTAATTCATGCCATTCTCTTGCAAGACTTCTTTTCTAGAGAAAACTATCTCTCTGTGTTGTCTACTGCCCCGTACTTTCTTCTGCTGATAATTAACCCCCTAAGTTTTATTGCAGATACCACTGGTTATGTTTGATCAGATATACATAATAAATTCCATGAAAGATTCTAAAGAGTTTTCTTAAAAAAATATGACCTGTAAATATATGTTTTTGATTTGTATCAAGAACCTACATTTTGAGATTACCCACAATCCTGTGCGGTATCTGTGAGGGATTGTTTTCGCAGAAAAGAAATCCCATGTGACGTTGAATTCATACTTACAAGCTGTTTAAACAATCAATATATGTGCACATATTTATATTGAATTGGACAGTAGTGTTAAACTATCTGAATAGCTCTATCAAAGTAAAGGGGTGTCCCAGTGGCGGAGTGGTTAGTAAGTCTTGTTCCTAATTCATTAATTCACCCCCAAGGCAGTCTTAGACTTGAGACCTAATCTCGGCCAAATCTCAGCTTGAGACCTTTTGTGAATCTCAGCTGAGCAAGGGGTCTCAAATCTGATTTGAGACCAAAATCGTAGATTTGAGACTTGAGACATTTCGTGAATATGGCCCCAGATGTACAATTCTGTATTTTGGGCCATCAATATACATAGATTAATAGAATTATATTCTCGGTTAGGACAGTTAATCTTAAATGTCAGCTTAAATTTAAATATGAATAAGAACATGATATAATATATGGTATAAGAAAGCTTGAAAGAGAATCTATTTGCATTAAGAGTTTTAAAATAATTGAATGCATCGTTTTAAAAATGTGTTAATGATCATGTGTAACTTGAGACATAAAAATGTTACACAAGGGCAAAAAAGGTCCATTTCTTAAATACAGTAACTTGTCACTTGGGATTTCACTAATATGGCTTATATAAAGTCAAAAATTAAGTGTGTTTGTCATGTGAACATTATTCAAATGCAATGAAATACGATCTACATGTACAATTGTTTGGTATATGAATGAAACACTGTTCATAGACATACCGATAAGGTGTTGAAAATGTAGCAGAAAAAGCTGAAAAAGGAAATCAGGCATATACATTGTGACTTACATGTGTATTTTTATTTATCTAGTAAATTGAACATCATTTTTGGCAGGCCCTGGGGTGAAAATCTGTCTGAAAACACTGTTAAATCTTGTAAAAGAATTCTGGGAACTTTTGCAGAAATTCCTTGATATTGGCTCTGTTAGAATATGCTCCATCTTTTCTACAATAACAGTGGCTTCTGATGCCCAATGTACTGGTAACAGGTATTAGGTAACAGGTAACAGGTATTAGGTAACAATGTTTGGTGTTATATCTGCATTTTAAGCTGTGGATGACCACTTATCATCATGTGGTCGCATTTTGCACTCTCTTTGTGGGGGTTGTTATATCTGTATGGGTTCTATGGATTTGCTCAGAGCCTATACCAATAATACCAATATGACCGTTTCTATAATGCTAGCTGTAAGAGCAAAAGTGAATTTTGTCCCCATAAATTTTTTTTTTCATTTTATCACAATTTTTACTAAAAATGAATATATCACTTGAAATATTAATTTTTCATACACAAACATGTAGAAGTTAAAGGTAATATAAAAGTCCCTTGCCTAGTGTTCAGTAATTTTGACTTAAATAAGAGACTGTCATGTCAGTTCAATGTGCCATCAACTCCACAAATGAAAAGATCTCTCTGTCCTTTGCTATATGTGTAAGGGTATCTTGTCTGCTCATGCAATCTTTATTGTACTCCAGAACCATGGCTGTTGATTGAAACATAAAACACAAATTTAGATTTTTTTTACTTTATAGAATTTGTATTCATTATGTTCATTTTGTATTCCATTCTGTATAAGTTTGTCGTGTACATTGAGATCTGTTTTTATCGTTGACAGGATGGGTGATAATGAAGACGTGGACACTTATGATTAAATCAGGAAATGGAATGGTCAAGTGATATGCATGCCATTAAAGGCATGTTTACTTGTGGATTTTGGGTCATTCAAGAGCAAATTAGGTAACAGTTGTTTCATTCATTCTGTGTTCAGCTGGTCTTTCAGACGTGTTGTAATGACCCGGAAGATCAAGAGCACGTAGCGGACAACTGGTCACTTTCTGAACTGATGCATGCTATTGTAATTATCGCTCACTTCAACGCTCTCTCCTTCGTATACGGCTGCGGCATCAGCGCTGAGATCGACAGGAAGACGGACACATAGTCCAGTCCACTATGTCTTAAAATAAAAATTCCTTCAAAATCTTTGGAGATTAGCAAACCTATAGATTTTTGGAATCCTCAGGCCCTAAGGCATCCAAAAATCAATGTTGGCATTTGCGCAGACATCGCTAAGGCCACCATCTTGGATTTTCAAAATGGCCGTCACAAAATTTTTTTTTCCAATATCTCGACTTCTCGTCAGCTTAAAACTTGTATAAATATGCTAACCATATGTTTTCTAGGTCAAGGAATCTAATGATGATACCTAAATAGTGCTCAAAATCATGAAAAAAGCAAAAAAGGGTTATTTGAAATAAATGTATTAAAAAAACAGCATTGTAAAAAACTGCTCGACATATTAGTACCTGCTGCAAGAATCTATTGATGTTTATAGTAGTTGCTACGAAAAAGAAGAAAACTAATATGACTCATGATATTATTGTGAGTTATACACATAGTACGTACATAGATCATTTAGGAGGAATGTATCTACAGATCTTGATCACTGATGCATCATTCAGGAGGAACGTTTCTACAGATCTTCATCACTGTCCTGAGTGTCAAATTCAGCATTACAACCGCGTCATTTTCACAGTCACTTCCACACAAACAAAGATCTGGGCAAGCCAGGTTGTGTTTCAGACATGAACATCTTTGGGTTGTGCAATTAGCTTGACATTGACATCTAACTAGCTCTACAATGGCCTGTGGTGGGGTGGAACCTTTGTGGTGGTTGGCAGTATATTGCCGTTGTCATCCTGGAAATATCCATGTGTCAGTGGGTCCAAATGATGCTGCCACAATTCTGTGGCTTGGGACTAAACCCTAGCCTGGCCAACATCTTTGACTGTGTTGATTGTGCCTGACTTCTTGGCGATATTTTGGACAAGCACCATTCCATCCACAATAGCAATTTTTGGACTCGCAGAAGGAACTGAATTTGTTTCTGGTTCACCAACACTTTTGGCATGGTATTCAAATGATTGTACTTGTGAACTTTGATCTTTTTCACAGTCTTTCTTTAGGTTCTCCAGGCAGTGAATGAGCTTTAGTTTATCAAAACATGGTAGAATAGATCCATCTGGAACCATCACTTCAGCCAGCCATTTATAAACATTTTCCACATTTAGGGAATTGTTGGTGGCAGTGGGTCTTCATTTTTAACAGCTGCAGTAGAGGTAGGGAGCGGGGGCATTAAATTGGACCAGGCGTTTATATATTTCACAAGGCAGTAGAGGGGGGAATAAATTCTGACCAGGTGTTAATTCAGACCCGGGTGATATTTTGGAAAATAAGGTATTTAAATCTTGTTAATAGGTGTAAGGTAGACATGTTTATTTTGTAAATAATTTCTCTTGTATTTTACACTATTTTATAAACCTTTTATTTTTATATGGACCATATAACGTGTATTACTAGTATTCACAGATAGAGATTAGCAAGTAGAGTATTAAGTGGTTATTAAGTATAATTTTCTCTACTTGTGACAGCCCTAGCCCTATTAAAAATCATTTGACGCCAAATTAGTCACCTTTATAGGTTGCTGGTGTTTGACCCAGTGTGTAGGACCTGGTTTGCATGGAATTAAAAACAACACCACAATTGCATTGATCACAAAGATGTTACCGGTTTTGATTAACACCACTTAATGGTTCTTTGGAATTTTCATGGAAAACTGGAAAGGTTAAAAAGTAAAAGATGGCACAATAGATGCCAAGACCCGACAGCATACATCAGTAAACACCATGAAATCAGATGATAGAATGCACATTACTCATACACCTTTAAATGATACATTAAATTTTGATATCAAATCTGTGACATTAAACAGTTTTTTTCCTTGACCAATTACATTGCCCATATGGTATGCTTTTAATCCAGATTCAATAAACATGTTTTTACATAGCATGCCTGCTACCTTGCCTCTGGTGACAGATTCAAAAGGCAGGAATTGAGATTTGCAACATTAAATTTAATTGAATAGTCATCTGAAAACTCATCTGCCACTTCTTACATACATCTTAATGCTGTCATTCTTGGGGCGAGCAGTACAACATCATCCACAGAGCTGAAATATCCCATAAAATCATCACCAATATGACAGCCATATCTAAACTATCTGACCTCAATAGTAACTTATCAATGTATGACACAAATAAAATAAGAGAAGAAATTCCCCTATTTAACACCATTTGATATATTTATTTCTCTAGAAAAATATGTACCCCATTTAATTTTAGCTAATTGTTTCATATAGAAGGGATGCAAGAATTCTAACAACCAAACTGCATAAACCTTTTTGAAAAGCAATTAAAACTTCGTAAGAATTCTAATTCTAATATGACTTTTATAGCGCTCATTTTCCACCTAATGGCAGACTTCTGAGGCACAACTAAACAAAGACAGTATTCAGATACATAGATCCAGGGGTGAAAAGGAGGTCGGCACCGCAGAATCAGCCAGATGGGATAGAACTATGGTGGATAGGCCTTGTTGAATAGATAAGCTTTAAGCTTCCTTCTGAATGAATTGACCTAGGGGGATGCACGAACTACATCTGGCAGAGCATTCCAAACTGTAGGAGCATCAAAAGAGAAACTATGACCAAATTGTTTAGCAGACTTATGAATGGATGGTAGAAACCTTGGAACAACTAGGAGATTTCCATCACCACAACTACTCCTAGTGTTATAACCACTGTAGTATGGAACCAGATATCGACTGAAGTATTTAGGAAAGCCAGTGTTAAGGAACTTATACACAAGTGTTGCTGTTTTAAAAACAGAGCGATGTTCCACAGGCAACCAATGTAATGTTTTGAGAACAGGAGACATGCTGCTAAACCTACTGGTATTAGTCACAATTCTGACAGCACTATTTTGTATACAGTGTAGTTTATGTATATTAAACTTAGATAGGCTCCTGAAGAGTGAGTTGCAATAGTCTAACCTACTACTCACTAGAGCATTGGCAACCAGAATAGAAGCCTTGGTAGTAAGGTATCTTCTGACACGCCTGAAATCCCTGAGCTGTGCAAAACAGCCTTTACAGATACTTTGTACATGTTTACACAGGGAGAAATCACAGTCAAATCCAAATTTCTGACATAGTCCGCTGTCTGAAGAAGGTTTCCAAGAATATCAACAGGGAGATGTGATTTTAACAATTCCCTCTGTCTCTTTGAGCCGAAGATGATAAATTCAGTTTTGTCTGGATTCAATTTTAACTTATTACTTGACATCCAGTTCTTGACATCAAGAAGACATCTATTCAATTTATCAAAGGCAACCAAGGCATTCTTATGAGTAAGTTGTACATAAAGTTGTACATAAACTTAATACCTTGATGTCTACTAATTATGACACTAAGGGGAGTGGTATAGAGTGAGAAAAGGAGGGGACCTAAAACAGAGCCCTGAGGAACGCCAAACACCAATTTACATGCATCAGAGAGTGTGGAGCCAATTTTTATGGACTGATAACGTTCCCTGAGATAGAAAGTGAACCACTTTAATACAGAGCCACCTACATCGAACCATGACTGGAGACAATCCAGGAGGATAGAGTGGTCAATAGTGTCAAACGCAGCAGACAGATCCAGAAGTACCAGCGCAGTAGCCTCACCTCGTGAAAGCGATAAGTGTACCTCATTCTTGATAGACAGCAGAGCGTTTCAGTAGAATGTCCTGTCTTGTAGGCAGACTGGAACCTATTATCTAGGTTATGATCATGAATATGGTCATTCAATTGCTTAGCTACTATTTGTTCGACCAACTTTGACATGAAACTAAGTCCAGATACGGGACGGTAACTCTTGAGGTCTTCAGCAGGAAGAGAAGTTTTTTAATGTGTGGGGTAACCACTGCCTGTTTAAACCTGGTAGGAACAATGCCCTCAGCAAGGGAACAATTGACCAACTTGGTAATGTATGGTAACAGAATATCTATGCAATCTTTGATCAGAAAAGTAGGCCATGGATCTAAAAGACATGACTTGGTTGGTGAGCTAGATATTATTTTACGAACTTCATCTTCAGAAACCTGTGTAAATGTGGTGATCTTTGGAGGATTTTTATCAGGATGAACAGTGTTTTCCAGATCTTATGACACAAAACTATCTTGAATTTTACTAATTTTATCTCTAAAGAAGGTAGCAAACTGGTTAGCCAAGGATTTTTCTGATTCATAGGTGGGAAGTGTGATTGAATGTGTTCTATTTATTACCTTATTGAGCTCCTGCCAGAGCTTTCTAGAATTGTGACTGTTGTCGCTTATAACATTTCTCTAGTGGGCAGCTTTGTCACTATTTGCCAATTTATTACAGCAAACAACTTGACGACGTAGACGACTTCGATTTTTTGGGGTCTTCATCTTACGCCAAGTGCGCTTAAACTGCCGCCGAAGCGATTTGGCAAGCTTGAAAGCCTCAGACATCCATTTGTCAGATGCCTTAGTAGGAAGTCTGGAAACTAGAGGGGCATGCCTCTCCAAAATAGTGGTAAGGTCCTTGACATACTGCTCATAGAGTTCAGTAGCTGAATGTGCAGGACTTTCAACAAAAGAGACATTTTGAAGGTCAGACCTGAGAGCCGTCATGTCGATACAATGATACCTTCTGAAAGATATCCGTTTTTGACACACAACCGGGCAGGACATATCAATTTTGCATTTCACCAAAGCGTGGTCTGATATAAACTGGCATACTTGCACCTGATATTTGTTGGCCTGACCATTTGGACACAGAACGAGGTCTAGTATGTGACCATGTAGGTGAGTTGGTCGATCAACAAACTGCATGAGATTACAAGTTTCCAGAAGAGACAAGAATTTTGCTCCATCGCCGCCAGGTACGTACGTCAATGTGTATGTTAAAATCACCACAAATGAAGAAGTTGTGATCTATAGCCGACAAGAAGCCAACATAAGATTTGAACTCATTCAGAAATGCAGCAGTGAAAAACCTGGGGGGCGGTAAACGCATGCAAGTAGGAGTGTTTTACCAGGGGCTTTAACAGAAACAACAACATTCTCAAATGAATGGTATGTAGGAGAATCGATAGCCTTTGACCTAAAACATGCCTTTATAAAAAATCCAACACCACCACCACGACCAGATTGACCAGGTCTGTGCAAAAAACATATTCTGGTGGTGTGATTGAATGAAGTAAACCAGCAGTGTCAGAAGGCCGAATATGAGTTTCTGTAAGGCTGACAAAATCAAAATCATGTGTGGTGACGGTATCGGCAATCAAAGCACATTTATTTCTCACTGATCTGGCATTTAATAGCCCAAAAACAGGCCCTGGATTGACCGATACATCACCAGCTAGCAACAGCAGCAACACAAGCCCACGGGCATTGACCCTACATGGAAAGCTCTTTGAGAAGCAACAGTATGAATATGCATGGGGAACTTTTACAGGGGTTGAAGCAGAACCAACAGAATGGAATACATCCCAGTGGGACACTGCCACATAAAGCAGTGCTGTGAAAAAAGGCCTCATAGGACCAACATGACTATATATATATATCTGCCACAGAATGGTTAAATTGATCACAAAATCAGAAAAACCAGAAAAGTATTTACCACAAAATTTTTAAAAGCCACAAGACTATGAAAAGACCAAAATATACAACCTTGTCACTATTTCAACCACAAGAACATAAAAAATTATAAACACTAGAAGAAAAAATATTTCACCACAGAAATTCAACTGCAAGATGGAATAAATCAACCACAACAACCAAGACACAAATGAAAAAATATAACCACAAGATTTACGATAATTCCCGACTGTGGGCGATAATACCTACAGAAACAAAAGTGACAATAAAACAGAACTAAAAGTTGATTTATTTATTTATTTGGTGTTTTACGTAGCGTTCAACAGCTTAGGTCATATTGCGACGGGTAGTTTACAGGTGGAGGAAACCAGTGCGTAGTGCACTGTAAACCACCGGGCATCGGCAAGTAACTACCAACTTTCCAACATGAAGCGCCCGGCCCGAGATTCGAACCAGCGGTGTCAGAGGTTGGAGGCGTGTACTCTACCACTACACCACCGAGCCCCCCGAACTAAAAGTTGAAGTAAGGCACAAAAAAGAACAGTTACACCATTCTGTGATATATGGAGGTAATAAATTGTGAGGCAAGTTGATGAATAATGACAGTATAGTTTGATATTTATGTTATTTTTTTCTGTAGATATTTTTAAAACGTCCGTCTGCGGTTCATATTAACTCACTTTTTTATGGTATGCCACCTCCTTTGCAGCAAACTCAGGATGATTCTTGTTTTTTCTTGTTACTTTCCATATATGGAATTCTTGTCTATTCGTTTCATAGTTCTTACAGTTTAGCAATTTGTACTTTTCTAGGAATAGATTGCCATGCATGCTTATAATTTGCATACACATTACAGTTTGCTAAGATTCGACATGTCCTTAAGTTTCGAAGTGACTTGTAGTACAAAATATAAACTTTGCAGTAAGTTTGTACACATTTAATTGTACACTGATTTTTTTGGGGTGAAGAACAATTGAATTTTGCATATAACTAAAAGATTATTAATTTTTGTTTATTAGAAAGAATTATTTTTACTCCATCAGGGTTAGCTTGGTCAAGCTTCATCATCGTCTACCCCTATAACAAACAGAGTTCATTAAAAAATCTACCAATCAATGATCACAGTGTTAAAGAATCTCAAAAGACAGAAGTATAATCTCAGAAGACTGAGGTAGTCTTTGTAAAAAGCGGTATACCTAAAATGACGATGCCCACATGCGGTACACCTATCTTAATTTCTCCAGAGATCAATCAGGAAGAAAGAATTCAGGGCCATGGTGGTCCACATAGATGGTCATATACTCCAGTGATGAAGATGATGATGCTGAAGAAAACAATAATGACAGAAAATGTAGTGGTACTTTCAATATGGGTTCAACCTTACTAGTTCAAAGCTCACTTCAAAGTGATGATGAAGGAGGTATGTTAATCAATCAATCAGTTGTCCAAGTGCTTAATCCCCGGTCTACAGATTCTAAGGCACACCATCCAGTTCATAAGGTAAAAATCATGAAAACATTAGACATATTCAAATTGTTACCCAGGGAGGCAATCCAGTATTCAGCAGTAGAAAACTAAGGTGGATAAGATTTGTTGAATAGTTAGGTTTTAGCTGTTTTTTCAAACATGAGATTTGGAGCACTGCGTAAATCTTGTGGAAGATCATTCCATAACTTTGGAGCATCATGTGAGAAACTGTTGTTGAAGTGGACCTTGGGATTTATGGATGGTAGAACAATAAGGAGGAACCTGAAGGAACAATTTTTGGGGTTAGAGCGCTTTGTGTTAACAACTGATTTGTACAAAGAGAGATGTGGTGTAAAATAGTTAGGATGACCAGAAGTGAGGTAATTGTACACATGGACCAGGGTTTTAAAGATAATTCATTGTCTGATGGGTAGCCAGTAAAGTATCTTTACCCTCTAGCGACCAAGCCATTTTAGCGACTAATATGACCAAATGAGGTCATTTTGACCCCATTCATATTATATGAGAATATTTATATTTACATTATTATTTTTGAGTTTTTTAGGTGTGCTTATCTTTATATATCTGGTCATCACATTATCTGATAAAGAAACTAATTTTAATATATATTTTTACATGAAAAAACAATTTAATAACATGTTGCGTTTATTCTGAAACAATAAAACAACTATTTAGACCTTAGGTCTTGTCTGTTACATCTTGCAATGAGTTTGTAACCTTAGTTAGTATAGTATTATTCTAACAGGGCCCCATAGAAATGTTACTCTCAGACAGATGTTAAAACATGCTCTCCAAAGTAGCGCATGATATTTGCTAGTATTTCAGAAGAAGTATATGAGTATTAAGAGTTAAATACCATGTCCTGTCACCCCAGACATATAGTATGATTGAGTTACTCAACAAAACATTAGTACCATGACTATCAAAAATTAAAAGCAAAGCTCAAAGTTGTAACACCTTCACTAAAATTTAGTTAATTTAATAGGCATATTAATGAGTTAATAAATAACCTCATAGTTTAGAGATTAGCTGGAAATGGAACAAAATGAAAATACGTTCACATGTTAAATTATGAAAATTCCATGTCCATGGCTTGATTATGTAAATCAAGTAAAGTATTAATGTAAAGTAAGTATTGAAAAAAATGAGAATTCGTGTAACTTAAATGTTATAATAAATAATGCAGCAAATTTCTACTTTATTTACTTAAAATAGATTTCTATTTTATTTAGTGTTTTTTCCATGGTATTAAACAGTCAGGGTCATACTGTGATGGATAGTTAAAGATGGAAAGACCAGTGCATACTGTTCTGTAAACCACCGGATGTCCGCAAGTAACTACTAACTTTTCAATATCAAGCACCTTGCCCAAGATTCCAACCGGCGGCCTCAGAGGTTGGAGGCGAGAACTATACAACTACACCACTGAGCCCCCTATATATATTCACTTAGATTATAAATATAATTATAGTAGTGTCAAAACTTATTCTCATACACCAATATTTGTATCACTGGAAGGCGGGTGGATACTATGGATTTGACTGCATTACGCCACCGTCCATGCTGCCGCAGTGTGCAGAGAGATATCTGCGTTATATCAAATATGATATCCAATGATATCCACTTTTGAAATACATTTTAACACTAATATGGTCAGTAAGGTCTGTTGGAAGAGCTTTTATATTCTTGGTAATCTAAAGTTCTTGCCATCGACATCCATCTTTTTGATATTGTACTTTATCGGTATTAAAAATCTGCCCTTAATTGATCAATATTTTGATACACTATACAATACCAACACTACCTAGAGGTATGAATGTCAGCCCATGTGATTGCTTGTTTTCTTTTATAGGGAGTATATGCGGTGAAAATAATGGCCATGGCAAGGCTAAAGCCACCAGAAGGCCTCAAAAATTGCCAATCATGGAAAAAGTTCAGACAGTGGGCAGTGCTAGTGCTAAACCACAGAAAAGCGCCACAAGGGCATATGTGGGTCAGAATGAAGAGGAAAGAAGGATGTATGTGGACAATGATCCAAAAGAGCTTCAAGGTATTCAGTATATGCACATCCATATGCAAGTCAAACAAGCATGGAAAGTCATGACCATTTCAGGTGCCAAAATTGGAAAATCATCCACCTTTATACTCTATCTGTATCTCAGTATTATCGTTATAATAGTTTAAATATTGTGCATGCATACATCAATAGAATTTTAAATGCAATTAATGCATACAGAAGAGACACACATGAAATGGTAATACTTTCAAAAGGGTTTTGTGTTGTGATTTAGATTTATTTGGTGTTTTACGTCGCGTTCAACAGCTTAGGTCATATTGCGACGGGTAGTTTACAGGTGGAGGAAACCAGTGCATACTGCACTGTAAACCACCGGGCATCGGCAAGTAACTATCAACTTTCCAACATGAAGCGCCCGGCCCGAGATTCGAACCAGCGGCCTCAGAGGTTGGAGGCGGGTTTTGTGTTGTGATCTATTCTGTAATTTTATAGCACCTAATATCTGCTAAACAGACTCTGAGGTGCAACAACAAAATTCTCCTTTGATAATTATGTGACTATAGCTAATAAGCAGTCACCTTGGTCATTTTTTTTATAAAATCAATATATGTCTCCAGTCACCTTCACCTTCCTGTTTGGGATGCTTTAGTTTTACCCTGCAAAAAATAATCCTGTCCTATTCTTTAATTTTAATTTTGGAGCCCACAACCTTTAGATTATGAGCATAACACACTACCAACTGAGCCAATGAGATCCAGTCTAGCACCTTGGAGTTGATTAACGGCCTTGTCTCTTTAGTACACCAGCAGACCATGCCTGATGTGGAACAAGTGTCCATGGAGGCCCTGCTCTGTCTCAACCAGGCAGAAATCATGGAGATCTGGAACCTAGAGGTGCCCATCAATGCATTCTGGGACATAAGTTCACAAATGTTATTCTCTATCTCTCAGAAGTTGATTCAGTGACAGATAAACTACACAGAAATCCACAAATGGCTGCAAGATATCCCCATCTATAGGCATTCTTTCTTGCAGAAATACAAGGAACTAGTTTTTTACCTGAGGAATGCTACTGTTTCACAAACAAGACAAACAACATCACACTCACGACTTAGGTACAAGCTATGGCACAAACAAATGCAGTCATATGAACCTGTTGAAATCCAAACAGAAAAAGATTGTATTTTTTCTTTGGCTTGTTTTATTCACCCTTTTTTACATGAGTGCAAAGAATCTGGGAGGGCAAGGCTGGCCCCCAACAGATAAACTGTACAGGTGCAATACAACATAGCTATTATAAATACATTATTAAAATAAAAGTTCTCATTATGAGTTAAAAGCTACAAAGTTGCAAACTACAAAGTTGCAAAACATCAAAGTTGTAAAAACACACAAAGGGTGGATACTGTTATACAATTTCAAATTTTCTGCCGATAGATGAATCACTGAACTACAAGTGGCAACCACTTGTCCCAAATTTTATTGAAATTTTCGATTTCATTGCATAGTTTGCTCAATAATTGTTGATGTTTCAAATATATATATTTTTTGTTACCAGAAGGACTGTGTTAATAGGCGGTTGATTGACTTCTGTCCAAGTGTAGCCAAATATTACAAAGAAGATTGCATTATGATAAAAATTGGAAACAAAAGCTATGAAACGCTAATTGACACTAGTGTAACAACTCGGCCACTGGGAGACCTAATGTCATGCTATGAGTCTCTATCTGATGTTGATAATATTTTTGACCATCTTCCTGTAAGCTTAGGTTTAGACTTAAATGTAACTACTGTAAACAATGACATTCGAAAAAAAATGTTTCATTGATTGGAATAAAGTACATGAGCAAGTTATAAAAAAGTACCAACATAAACTAGTTATTTTGTTAAAAGATTTATTTTTGGAAGAGATGTTCTTAATTGTTCAGACTTTGATTGTAAAAATAAAAACCACAGATCAGATATACAAAATTATTTTGTTGGACTCATTAATGCATGTATTTCAGCAGGTGGTGTTTTTTTTCAAACAAAGTTAACAAATCAAAAAGAAACATAATTCCTGGTTGGTCTGAAGTTGTGAGTGAGTCTAAAGAAAAGGCTCTGCTGTGGCATTCTATTTGGATATCAAGTGGTTCTCCCAGACAGGGTATTGTTGCCAGTATTTGGCGTAAAACTAGGGCAGAGTATCATAAAGCTGTTAAGTTTGTGAAAGCAAATAGAGATATGTTTATTGCCAATAAAATGGCTTCAGGTTTTAGTAATAGTAATACTAGTAATTTCTGGGATACAGTGAAATAGGTTACAAAAAGTAAATATACTAGTGAATAATGTTGACAATTGTTCCAGTGAGGAAACTATAAGTAATTTATTTGCTGATAACTGTAAGAATTTATACAATAGTGTTTTATATAATATTGAAGAATGTAACTTGAAAGTCATGATTAGTGAGAACATAAATGAAAAATGTACTAAAAATAAGTGCTTTAGTTGTCACAAATTTACTATTACTGATCTGATAGATGCCATCTTTAGTATGAAAAGAAAAAAAGATTGATTCTGATGGTGAATATAATTCAAATCATTTCATATACGGTAGTCATAGACTCAAGCTGTGCTTAATGTTAATGTTTAACAGTATGATCTTGCATGGTTTTTGTCCTAGTTAATTTTCTAGAAATCTGTTGAAATTCCTATTCCAAAGAATAAAACGAAAAGTCTTAATAGCTCTGAAAACTATCGTGGGATTGCCCTGGGCAGTATTACTGGTAAGATTATGGATATAATGATCTTAAAGAGTAGTAAAAATATTTTTAAAACTTTTGATTTTTTGTTTGGGTTTAAACAAGAGCACTCCACTATGCAATGTACATTTGTTGTGAATGAAATTATTCAGCATTATAGAAACAGAAGCAGTGATGTATATGTAATGTTTTTAGATGCCAGTAAAGCTTTTGATAAAGTGCACTATTTGAAATTATTTAAACTTTTATGTGATCGGGAATTTTGTCCCATGTTGTGTCATTTACTGTTGTATATTTATACCAGTCAATTTATAAGTGTTAAATGGGGAAGTAAGCATTCTTGTGATGTGCCTGTCTCTAATGGTGTTAAACAAGGAGGGATATTATCTCCTGTCTTGTTTACAATATACATAGATGTATTGTTTGATATGTTGAGAGCAAGTGGTCTTGGGTGCAATTTTAGAGAATCAACATACACCTCTATATTGGTACTAAATTTATGGGTGCTGTTGGATATGCTGATGACATTACTCTCCTAGCTCCCTCAGTCATGCATTAAAGAAAATGTTACAAATATGTGATATATTTGGTGCTTCTTACAATGTCACTTTTAATGTTTCTAAATATCAACTTGTTCATTTTAGCAATAACACGGATGAAAAATTCAATGGCATTAAGCACTGTAGTAATTTCATTCAGAAATCTGACTTTTCCTGTCATTTGGGAAACATTATTCATTTGGTCCTAATTCAAATAAACTGGATGATGTTGTCATTTATAAATTTGTCACATGTTTTAATGGATTGAATATAATGTTCAGAAAAGCTTCATTGAATGTGAAATATCCCTTATTTAAAACTTTTTGTATGAACCTATACAACAGTCTATTTTGGGATTTAAGTAGTGAGAAAGTAACTTTGTTTGATACACTGGCGTAAATGTCTGAGGAAGCTTCTAGATCTTCCATATTGTACTCATTCTAGATTTCTACATCTAATTGTTGATGATTTCCCTGTTCAAGTACAGTTGTTTAAAAGAGTCAATAACTTTATTTGTAAACTAATGTCTAGCTCTAATTCCACTGTTCAACTGTGCTCTAATCTAGTTACCAAATGTAGTTGTTCTAATGTATGCAAAACTTTAAATTATATTGCTTTTCATACCAAAGTGTCCTTGAAAATTTTATGTAATTCAAAATGTCAGTTCAAGAATGCCCTGAGAGATGTAAATATAAGTAGTGAAGAAGATTTTAAAAGGTTGTGAATATTAAAGATCTGTTGACCATGAGGTTTAAAAAAATAGGTTTTTCTTGCATGAGATTAATGACATTTTAAATTGTGTGTGTACAGAATGAGTGGAATGTTCCACTGGTTTTTCTTTTTGTGTAGTTGTGAATTTATTTTTTTAGTTGTGTATTTATTTTTTAATTTTTGTGTGTTTTACTGTGTTTTTTTTCTGTTGTTTATTGTAACATTGTACATGACTGAATATACCTTGTATCCTTGTATTTACGAGAAATAAAATAAAATAAAAAATAAAGTAAAAAAGATATCACGTTTGCTGTTGTTGATAAATAAATAAAATTTGCTTGATAAAAATTATTGGAATGAATTCTCCCAAGTTGGGCTATAGCCCCATCTTAAGAAGGACTGACTCCTAAGTTGGGCTCCAACAGTTATACTATGTATGTGCTATGTCAATAAATGAATACTTGTCAACCACACTATGACACTAATGTGAAAAGATTAATTACTTGATAGTTGTCAATTTGAGTTTTAATTCTCACTATCACATTTGGATGAACAATAAAATGCCTGTAACCCAGCCATTTACCAAGTGGCTTCTATATGTTCTCTGTCTATAGAACCCCCTAGTCAGTCGGCCATGCAGACATTGAAGATGGTGGCGAACGCACTGATCAAGCTGGCCAACCTGACGGAGACCAAGGAACAGTATATTGGGAAATCTACCAACAAATCACATGACCAGTGACCATACATATTATTTTAGTCTGAAATTTAGTGTTTCTGACTCTGATTTAAAGTCAACAAAACCACCAACCAAAAAATCCAACATAATATCACCCTGTTTTAGACATCTAAAAGTTTGGTTGAATCGGGGGTCAGACTATGACACTCTTTACAGCAAAACCAACAATCCAACAAAACAAAGAAACTTAATATCAACCTGATTTAGACGTCTAAAAGTGTGGATAAATCCAGAGTCATACAACTTAATCTCAACCTGATTTAGACGTCTAAAAGTTTGGTTGAATCCATGGTCAGACTATGACGCTATTTAGAGCAAAAACAAACAACCAACAAAACAAACAGCTTAATATCAACCTGATTTAGACATCTAAAAGTTTGGATAAATCCAGAGTCATACAACTTATTATCAACCTGATTTTGACGTCTAAAAGTTTGGTTGAATCCAGGGTCACAAAGGACATTTCATACTCAGACACTTAGTACTGTGACATTTCGTACTTGGACACTTCGTACTCATTCTAGGACATTTCGTACCCAAGTTTAAAAACATAACAATTTTTAATTTTATTTCCAAATTAAATTCAAAATAAGTTGTTTCATTAAAATATGAAGAATTCAACCTTATTGAAACATAAGTTTTTAAATTTTACTGGGTGATTAATAGGGGTTGAATCACCTGATTTTGTTATTGTTCAATAATATTTTATTGGATATTTCATTATTTCTGATGTTAGATATTAATATTTATTGCTTCTCATTTTGCAAAGATTACTCCTTAATTTTTGTATTTCATGTAATATTATAATTTACCCATTATGACAGTATTTTCTGAAATGAGATATACTGTTCTGCTGAAACATTTGGCAAACATTTTCACTGAAAACCCTGCCAGGCATTAGCAATTAAGCCCCTCTCAAATACATGAAAAGGAATCCTTTCTGTGGTTTTACAGTTAATCCCTGCATTGGGGTTAGCTAAAAAGACTCCTATGACACTTCTCCCACTTAACTTAGGAAAGGCATTTTGTTTATGTGCCATTGTAACCGGTTGTTTGTCTATCAAACTATTGTTTCAGCCTGACAGTTAAGGGCTAGTGATGGGTTTGTGACATATTTATCTATTTGAGTTTATGTTAAACACAGATCTGTTTATTTGGGGATTATAATTGTCCGGCTCCAGCGCTACAAGGCTTAAGGACAGGACATCATTTTTATTTTGCAGAGCAAAATTATATCCCCAGATGGCACGTGTAAAAATAAAAGTAACAACAAAGGAGATTTATGAGATATTTGCGATTATTTACTGTCCTCAAAAATCCAAGATGGTCGCCAAAAATTGTTGAAATTGAAATTTTTCATATTGTATATTTACATTCCTTAATTTATTTTATTTGGTGTTTTACATCGCGTTCAACAGCTTAGGTCATATTGCGACGGGTAGTTTTACAGGTGGAGGAAACCAGTGCATACTGCACTGTAAACCACCGGGCATGGGCAAGTCACTACCAACTTTCCAACATGAAGCGCCTGGCCCGAGATTCGAACCAGCGGCCTCAGAGGTTGGAAAGTAAAGTAAGTTGTTGCTTTACGCCCCTTTCAACAGCCAGGGTCATATCAGGGCAGGTTCCCAGCATCTGACACTTATGGGATTCGAACCCACATTGGTGACAGCCTATTGATTAGGAGCCAAACTTGCTAACCACTCGGCCACTGGGAGACCCCTCAGATGTTGGAGGCGAGAACTCTACCAATACACCACCGAGCCCCCTACATTCCTTTAATAACCTGAGGTTCAAAAATTCGATCGAAATTACTCTATCTCTAACAGTTTATTTGCGATTTTCTGTTTCCGTAAAATTTCAAGATGGCCACCAAAAAATGAAAAAATTGAAAATTTTGATATCCAATAAGAAGCATCTTCTACTACCCTTTCGCTCAGTGAAGCGACTGCTGGGTTAGAAGCAAGAAGACGAGGAGGAGAAATGGGCTGAAAAGGCTGTGGACTCACTAGTGAAGAAACTCAAGAAAAAGAAAGGTGCCTTGGAAGAGCTTGAGAAGGCTCTGAGTAATGTGTCACAATTCCACGGTCCCTGGATGGCCGACTACAAGTATCACACAGAAAGGGCTTGCACCATGTCATATACTGTAGAGTTTTAAGATGGCCAGACCTACAGAGCCACCATGAACTGAAACCATTAGATCACTGTGAATATCCCTTCTCAGCCAAACAGAATATAAACAATATATAAAATATTGCAAAAAAGATAGTTTTTCAAAGTGATATTTTACTGCAAATATCATTTTCATGTCTTAAAATATAAGATACTTTGTTAAAATCCCCTATTATTGCTAAGCCGCCATCTTGGAAGAAAAAATGGCCGTCGCTACATCATATTTAGATCTGATTATATCTCATTTAGACCTATCTAAATTTAGACCTATTTAGATATCTAAATTTAGATCTATTTAGATATCTAAATTCAATCTATTTTACGTCTAGATTTTTATACGTCAAAATGACGTCAAATTGCCATCAGAACCTAATATAGACAAATTTTAGATATCTAAATGACATCCTTTGCCCACTGGATGTAGTACATACTTAAACTGTAATTGCAGTGATATTGCTTGTTTTTAGAGTTTAAAATGGAGGTGACGAACTTGGGTAGGTGACGAACTTGGGTAGCTGACCAGTATGAATATTGTCATTTGATACGAACACAACTACTGCTTGTGGGCATAAGTTCGCCACAGGGGGCATAAGTTCGCCACAGACGAAAGTCACCATATCTTCAAAAATGAATGGCTTCAACACTCTGAAATTGAGTATTACTGTTAAGTTTTGGGTATGTTGTAGTTTTCAATATTATAGAATAATTAATTTATCTGTCCTTTTGAAGCATTTACATAAGCAGCGGGGAACTTATGCCTCCGGCGAATTTATGCCTATGAGCAGTACTGTTTCCAGGCATAAATTGGCCGCAATCACCTTATTTTGAACTTTCAATATTTTTCAAAGCTGGTAACATTCTTAATTGATCCAAAAATTAATGAATAGTATCAATTTCAAGACTACAAACACAAATATGACTTTTTGAAGCGTTTGAATGAGTGGCCAATTTATACCTGGTGCAGCCAATTTATGCCTGCTTCAGTAAAAAAATAAAAAAATTTTGATATCCATTAAGAAGCAACTATTACTACCCTGTGGGTCAAAAATTCAATCAAAATCGCTCTGACTCTCACGGTTTTTCGAGATATTTGCGATTTTCTGTTTTCCGCAAAAATTCAAGATGGCCGCCAAAAATTGAAAAAAAATCTAAAATTTTTATATTTACTAAGACGCATCTTCTACTACCCTGTGGGTCAAAAATTCTATCAAAATTGCTCTGACTCTTACTGTTTTCGAGATATTTGCAATTTTCTGTTTTCTGCAAAAATTCAAGATGGCCGCCAAAAAATGAGAAAAAAAGAAAATTTTCATATTGATTAAGAAGCATCTCCTGCTACCCTGTGGGTCGAAAATTCGATTGAAATCGCTCTATCTCTTACTGTTTTCGAGATATTTGACTTTCTGTTTTCCGCAAAAATTCAAGATGGCCGCTAAAGTTTTAAAAATCAAAAATTTTTATATCCACTAAGAAGCACTATCCACTGTCCTGCGGGTCAAAAATTCGATCGAAATCGCTCTAGCTCTTACTGTTTTTGAGAAATTTGCGATTTGCTGTTTTACTGCAAAAATTCAAGATGGCCGCCAAAAATTAAAAAAATCTAAAATTTTGATATCCGCTAAGAAGCACCTTCTATTACCCTGTGGGTCGAAAATTCAATTGCAATTGCTCTCTCTCTTACGGTTTTCAAGATATTTGAGATTTTCTGTTTTCCAGAAAAATTCAAGATGGCCGCCAAAAATTGAAAAAAATCGAAAAATTTTTTATTCACTAAGAAGCATCTTCTACCATGCGGGTCAAAAATTCGATCGAAATCGCTTAAGCTCTTATCGGTTTTTCGAGATATTTGCGATTTTCTGTTCCGCACAAATTCAAGATGGCCGCCAAAAATTGAAAAAATCAAAAAAATTTTTATTCAATAAGAAGCATCGAAATTGCTCTAGCTCTTACGGTTTTCGAGATATTTGGGATTTTCTGTTTTCCGCAAAAATTCAAGATGCCACCAAAAATTGAAAAAAATGTACCAAGAAGCATCTTCTACTACCTTGCGGGTCAAAAATTCGATCGAAATCTCTCTAGCTCTTACAGTTTTCGAGAGATTTGCGATTTTCTGTTTTCCACAAAAATTCAAGATGACCGCCAAAAATTGAAAAAAATTGAAAATTTTTATATGTACCAAGAAGCATCTTCTACTACCCTGTGGGTCAAAAATTCCATCGAAATCGCTCTAGCTCTTACGGTTTTCGAGATATTTGCGATTTTCTGTTTTTCGCAAAAATTCAAGATGGCTGCCAAAAATTGAAAAAAAATCGAAAATTTTGATATGAAGTAAGTATCATCTCGTACTGCCCTGCGGGTCAAAAATTCGATCAAAATCGCTCTATCTCTTACGGTTTTCACGATATTTGCGATTTTCAAAATAGGCTATTTTATTACCCCAGTTTGACCCAGAAGGAGGGGTCGGGGGGGGGGCAAAACTGACCGGCTATTTAGACTCTCCATATATGGTTTCCCAATACCTCCCAATACATTTTATAGCTCTAAATGCAATAGTTAATGAGATAATAAGGGGGTAGATGCCTAGGGTCCCTAGGGTCCTTAAGTGGCTATAACTCCTTTATTATTTTGAGTTTAAGGTCACCAAACAATAGGGGTCTTCCTCTGGCCAAGGTTAATATGTGAACCAAGTTTGAAAAAGAACTGTTAATGCTTTTTCCCTGTAGACAAGGAAATTTCTACGGCGGCAGCGGCAGCGCCACGGAGATAAAACTTTCGTCTGGGGATATAATGATTTAAATGTATGTGTTGAGTTGGGAATTATAACAAAAGAATGGGCTTGTTATTTGAAATTACATTTTAAAGGAGAGAATTGTAAATAGCTTTTCCTGTTTTTACCTAAACCAAAGAGTAGTTCTACAAACCCTAATTAATCCATTATATATCCCAGTGGAATTGTTTAACCCTCAAGCAACCGGGTAGGGTCATTTATGACCCCGGGCATATATATTTGTGCACCATTTTTTACATTTTAATCGCAACAGTGTTTCCTTTCATGCATTTGTCAACCTACATTTCCTTTATATGTCACTCAAATTTCGTAAGCATCGGCCAATCCATATGGCTCATATAATCAAAACTTGTGCGGGGTCACTTATGACCCCCAAGAGTATCTGGGAGATATTTTGACATGATAACTTCAGAGAGTATTGTAGTTTGTCAAGTATGAGCAATATATTGCAGTAATTTGCATGAAAGCATCACCAAGAAATTTAACAAGCAAGATATAAAGACATAAAAGCACTGAGACAAATTTTTAATAGCACAAATAAGGATAAAACTAGTACCTGTCCATGGATCAATATAATCCAGCACCAGACAGTAATTATAGCATCTCTAACAGTTCAAACTATTTCAATGTGCAGTTTTAAATACAGAAACCACACAATACCCACATATGAAGCAATCTGTGTGTCAAAATGCAGAAATAGAAACCAGGAATAGGCACAAGGTCGAGTTGGAGCCCCTGGACAAGTATGTCGGGTGCCACTGGACAGGTAACGGATTGGGTTCAAGCATAGGTCTGTGGTTAAAATCCATGCATGATTGAAAATAAAATTTCCTTCACTTAGAACATAATGATGAACATGACCAACAAACACTACACATGTATAAAACTGAAACAATTGGTTGAGAAATCCTCCTAAAGATAGCTTTTAGGACACACTGTGAACTGGTTTTCGCCAAGGATAACAGGAAAGGGGCATCATATAACCAGTGTTTCATTTTCTTATTACACCAGATATAATAGATATTACTCATCTAAACTACAGAAATCAACTTAGACAGAAGAGAATCAAATGAGAATCAAAAATGACCAAGTGTAACCAAATGTAACTGCAGCATTAGTCCATTTATTAGGTCTAACATTGTTATGCGGTTGTACAGAAGCAAACATGGCCAAGAAACCTTTGTGTGATTACAAACAAATTTTACGTAAATGTGCATAACTAGGTTCAGAGATAAAATAGTGCAGTGAAATAAAAGATTACAAACTCATTGCAAGATGTAACAGACAAAACTGGTCTAAATAGTTGTTATATTGTTTCAAAATGAACGTAATATGTAATTAAATTGTTGTTTTCATCTAAAATATACATAAGAATTAGTGTTTTATCAGGTAATGTGATGGCCAGATATGTCATAAAGATACACCAAACTGAAAAACTCAAAAATAACTAGACCAAGACCGCATCTGTGGCCAGATGCAAATTGTATCCACTGAGCAAACAAGTCAAGAGAAATTTTTCATTTTTCATTTTCCGCAAAAATTCAAGATGGCCACCCAAAATTGTTAAAATTCTACCCTGTGGGTACAAGATTCGCTCGAAATTGCTCTATCTCTTACGGTTTTCGAGATATTTGCGATTTTTCATTTTCCGCAAAAATTCAAGATGGCCGCTCAAATTTGTAAAATTTGAAAATTTTGATATTTCAGCAGAAGACTCTTGTTCCACCTTGCGGGTCGAAAATTTGCTCGAAATCGCTCTCTTACGGTTTTCGAGATATTTGCGATTTTTCATTTTCCGCAAAAGTTCAAGATGGCCGCCCAAAATTGTAAAATTTGAAAATTTTGATATTTCACCTGAAGACTCTTGCTCCACCCTGCGGGTCGAAAATTTGCTCGAAATCACTCTATCTCTTACTCTTTTAGAGATATTTGCGATTTTTCATTTTCCGCAAAAATGTCGCAAAGAAACATCCATGGCGGCCATCTTGTATTTTGTAAGACATTCAGAATCATTCCCAAGAAAGCTTTCACCATGATGAACATATCCTACAAATTTGGAAAGTGTACATTTTATGGCCATTGATATACTGGGACAGAAAAAGACCCTGAAAATTCTGATAAAAATGCCCGTGGCAGCCATCTTATTTTTCGAAATGTGCCGAAAAATATTCCCAGAGAAGTTCAAGTGATGATAAAGCTATCCTGAAAATTTGAAAAGTCTAGCTACAATATTGCTGTTGCTAGAGCGGTAACGTCGATTTCTCTCTACACACTGCGGCGGCGGTGGCGGCGTAGTGCAGTCAAATCCATAGTATCCACCGGTGTTAAAATTTTAAAATTTGAAAATTTTGATATTTCAGCAGATGACTCTTGTTCCACCCTGCGGGTCGAAAATTTGCTCGAAATCGCTCTATCTCTTACGGTTTTCGAGATATTGCGATTTTTCATTTTCCGCAAAAATTCAAGATGGCTGCCCAAAATTATAAAATTAGAAAATTTTGATATTTCAGCAGAACACCCTTCTTCCACCCTGCGGGTCGAAAATTTGCTCGAAATCGCTCTATCTCTTACTGTATTAGAGATATTTGCGATTTTTCATTTTCCGCAAAAATGCCGCAAAGAAACGTCCATGGCGGCCATCTTGTATTTTGTAAGACATTCAGAATCATTCACAAGAAAGCTTTCACCATGATGAACATATCCTACAAATTTGGAAAGTGTACATTGTATGGCCATTGATATACTGGCACAGAAAAAGACCCTGAAAATTCTGATAAAAATGCCCGTGGCGGCCATCTTGTTTTTCGAAATGTGCTGAAAAATATTCCCAGAGAAGTTCAAGTGATGATAAAGCTATCCTGAAAAGTTGAAAAGTCTAGCTACAATATTGCTCTTGCTAGAGCGGTAACGTCGATTTCTCTCTACACACTGTGGCGGCGACGGCGTATTGCAGTCAAATCCATAGTATCCACCCGTGTTCCGGTGGATACAATAAGGTATATATAAATATTCGCATATAAAATGAATGGGGTCAAAAATGACCCCACCCAGTCATATTAGTCGCTAAAATGGCTTGGTCGTTTGAGGGTTAATGAAGTTAGTTAATTTAAGATATTTAAGATAGTACAAATATGTATTTTTAAGTTTATTTTTACCATTGGTGTAAGTGCATTTTACTCACCAAGACACATAAATTGTGTATTAAATTTTTCCTAGTGTTTTATGCAACTTATACAAACTTAAAAGTGCTGAATGTCTTAAAATGTCCTTCCAGAAATTCCAATGTGAATGAAATGTGAATGTAATAAATAATGACAAGTTTTTAATTTTGAGTACGAAATGTCCGAGTACGAAATGTCCGAGTACGAAATGTCCGAGTACGAAGTGTCCAAGTACGAAGTGTCCAAGTACGAAGTGTCCAAGTACGAAATGTCCGTACTCCTATGACGCTATTTACAGCAAAACCAACAAACCAAAAAAACAAAACAACTTAATATCAACCCGATTTAGACATCTAAAAGTTGGGATAAGTCCAGAGTCATCCAGGCTGAAATTAGGTTGTCATCATCAACCAAATATCAACCTGAAATCAACGTTGAATTAAAAGACAAATTAAGGGGCTATACTGTTAACCATCGGGTGTCGGCTAGTCACTACCGACTTTCGGACATGAACTACCCGACTTGAGCCAAGACATATTTATATACAGTCTAGCCTCGTTATCTCGAATTTCAAGGGACCACATCAACCACCTCAACTTATCCAGATATCAAAATATCTGGCCCCGATCCTTGTCACTTTCCATATTTGGCAAGTGACAAGGATGCGTCCCGAATTGACTGTACAGTGGGTGGTAAACCACAAAAAAGAGAGTGAATTGCGGAGTTGACAAGGAGTGCTCCCAGAGTGTCACCGGAGCTATTAGGGAGTGTTAATGAGCCTACGGAATGTACCAAATTGGTCCCGAAGACCATCTGCTGTGTACGTGACACGCTCCCTGAGTGTAACGGACAGGCCAGGAGGATCCCCGGAGAGATTACGGAGCATACGGAGCCCCCCGGAGACTCCTGAATTGATTCCCGGTGTAAATGAAAAAATGACATGGATATTCTGTTGAGATAAGGATCTAGGCACCCCCCTGGGGACCTTTAGGGCCACTGGTCACCTGGATAGGGATTTGGGGTATATAAAGGGGCAAAGTTCATGACTCTGGCATTACATTTGTTTCTTCCATGAGACAACATAGAATACAAAAGATGGATGGCTTCTTTGATGCAGAAATGGCAAGGATACAGATGCTTGTTTTGATCAGTGCGCGGACAAAACGCCGGCAGACAAAATGCCGGTCAAATTTGCAAGGACAGACAAAATGCTGGTCGGTTTTGTGGCCGGGTGGACAAAATGCTGGTCTCTTCCAAACACTAGACGCATTTCATAAAAAGATTTTTATACCTTTATTTCCCCATTATATGACATGAACATGAACTTTCACGCCATTCATTGTACCAATTAACCTATGTCACAACCAACAAGTAATCATATTAAATCTATGGATACATGGGCGTATTTTGCAATAGAAATGGTGTAAAAATGTTATTTTGATAAAGATATTGCATTTTCAAAGAAAAAGCCATGTTTCAATGGTACTGCCTCGCTCCTTATCTTTGCACTGCCCTAACTTTGCACTAGCTGGGATTTTATGGCTATCAACTACTACACGGGTGGACACGAAGATGAAGGTCCATTCACACTAGCCCGTAAACGGAAACGTAAATTTACGTTTCCGGTTATGTTTCCGTCAGGTATTTCACACTACAACGTTTTTGGTATACACTCCTACACACAAGTGCCAGAAAGGACTCAATTTTGAGGAGCAGTCCAGATTTTCTTATCTCTTGCCAGTGCTGCTAAACAGCAGGGGAGCTGTGGTCTGTGTAAACACTGCCTCAGTATCTGATGGTCAGAGTGTAACCTGAACCCTAGTTAAATAGGTGTACTGATATATACTCATTCTTGTTGAAAGTTTTACTTCATTTCAGGGCAGATAGTCAACTTGCTTATTAGATTGTTGTCTGATGTTTGTCTGTCTGTCCATCAACATTTTTTTTCTGGACTCCAATTCAAAAACGCTTTGTTTAATGGAAGTTAAACTTGACAAAGAGAAAGATCATCATCAAAGCTGGGTTCCTTTCAAAGTTGGTATAATTCTTTTGTCTGTTTATGAATATTTTTATTTCCAGACTCTAAACTCAAAAAACGCTTTATCTTATCTAATTTAAGTTTGACAGGAAAATAGATTACTATCATAGCTAGGTTCCTTTCAAAATGGTTGTAATTCCATCTGTTTGCTTGTATGTTTGTATGTTTCTAGCCATTTGACTGTCAACATTTTTATTTCCTCATCCCGACCTCATTCTGTTATTATTTTGTTTTAATTTCCTTAAAGTCAATGTTCCACTAGCAAAATTTAAGTTTGGTGTTTATTTAATATCTCTCACCAGCCAATAGGCCCAGCACAGGAGATTATTAAAACACCCTCCATCTGTGCATCTGTTCAGCATGTTTTAAAAAAGCCTTTCTATCTGTTGAAATATTATATCTGTCAAATTTGCTGGATATATTTATCATTAGAAAACCTTGCCTTGGAATCTTTTTGGGCTGATTCTAAAAAAACAAGATGGCCTCCAAAGGTGTTTCTTTTTTGTTTTTTATTTTTTCTCTTCACAAAGGAACAGTAAGAATAACACTGATTTCGACAGCAACCTAGCTATTATGGTGACATATCTCCCTGTGAAGTTTGACTTCCATCAAACAAAGCATTTTCGAGTTAGAGTCCTTAAATGAACAATGTTGACGAACGAACAAACATTTATGAAGCAGCAATACATTAATTTCAAAAGGAACCTAGTTAAGATGGTGATCTGTCTTCCTATAAGGTTTGAGTTCCATCGGACAAAGCATTTGTCAAGTTAGAGTTTGGAAAAGAAAAATGTTGATGGACAGACAGACAGACTCCAGACACATGAATCTAATAGACGTTTTGGTTTCTTATAACAGGCATATAATCTATTTACATACATAATTTTCTTTTTTATTTTGCCTTATTGCACAATATTGTTTATGAAAAATTCCTGTGTTTTAATAGGACTATATTAGAATGTGCATTGGTAAATTCATGAATGTAGATGTTATACATATATTTACAGCTGAAAAAGTCACAGTAAATTCTCTCTACAAAAAACATTGCTAAAAAGTGTGTTTAGTACACTACCTGGGTTTAGTATCTAATATATAAGATAAACAATTCTGGGTTTTTGAGTGAGGCTGTGGTGCATCAATTCTCATACCCCACTGTGCAACTAATTTGGAAGAGATAAGGGTGTAGGGCAGGGGTTCCTTTAAATTGGTACTTGTGTGTAGGAGTGTATACCTGTATTTCCCAGCAAAAACGGCCGTCATAAACGCAAATTTAAGTTTCTGGTTATATTTTTGCCCTAGTGTGAAAGCTTCCACTGATTTAAACCATTCTAAATTTATGTTACGGATCCGTTTATGTTTACGGCCTAGTGTGAATTGACCTTAAACGGTGGACATGAAGATAAACAATTTTTGAAACATCAATTAAGTTTATGTAAACAGCAAAATCACAAAGACTAAGGAACAAAATACATTGTGTAAAAGATTTTTTTTGTGATTTCTTGCTTAATTGGCGCAATTTGGTTGTTCATATGACTAAAATCGGTCAATTTCCAAAAATCGTTTATCTTCGTGTCCGTTTATCTTTGTGTCCACCCGTGTGCCAGGTTAAAGCCCCATTTCCATATATGCGGATCCGGCGTCCGGTTTGTAGATACGGCGTCCGGATCCGGATAAAGTGTTTCCGTATGTGCTGACATAATTAACTTCTGCTTTTCTGAAAATCTAGGTTTTATCTTCCACAGTTTACAAATTATTTTACAGAATATTATTTTATTTATTTCCTTTACAGTTTAAATTTCTTATTTTTATTTGTTTTTAAATCATACATTGTATGTCTTCTCAACATATTGATAAACAAGAACTCTTTTGTTTTCATATTTTGAGAATTGTAAGCACATTATTACATATTTTTACCAAATGTTATATATAATAGCAGGATTTCATTATCACATTAATAACAGTTAGAACATAAATAGTTTTGACATCATTTGTTGTATTACATGTGTGGATTGTGGGGCAAGTTTTATTCTTGGTAGTTTAAATATATTTTAAATTTGACATGTTTTGGGAAGTCTTTGGATAAAAACGATTGCATTACAAAACAATTTATTGTATAATAGTACTGTATCTAATTTATCTTTATCTTTAGTCACTATCCGTGCATCTTTTTTAAGATAAAAAAGAAAATTAGATGGGACAAGTATAGGCCATTCACAACTTAAATATTTCATTTGGGATTTACACAACAAAATGTTTTAACCAAATTTTTCAGTGTATATTGTGGCAAATATTGACAAATGTACCCGACAGTCGTTTTCCATGGGTTATAAGCTTTAAAATGATATATTATATGTCAAAATCGGTCAAGAAATAACATTTCTATGGTATTTCAACCATTTCTATCTCTGACAGAACTGGCAGTTCTCTATAGATAACGGAGCTGCGCATGCGCACTGGTAAATTATAAAAGTCGGAACCGGATTTGGAACCGGATTTTTTCCCGGATCGCACCTCTATCGCACCTCTTTATCGCACCACTAGATCTACATCGGCACATATCTCCCCTGTAGTTTCCTAACAATATTTTATAAAAATGGACGTCTCGATGAAGATGAAATACTTTAAACTACAGACCTCACGGCCATAGCAACCAAGTCATTAATATTCATGAGGTGATACGAGGACACAGATCTCCTCTGTAGTTTCCTAACAATATTTTATAAAAATGGACGTCTCGATGAAGATGAAATACTTTAAACTACAGACCTCACGGCCATAGCATCCAAGTCATTAATATTCATGAGGTGATACGAGGACACAGATCTCCTCTGTAGTTTCCTAACAATATTTTATAAAATGGACGTCCCCACGAAGATAAAATACTTTAAACTACAGAACTCACGGCCATAGCATCCAAGTCATTAATATTCATGAGGTGATACGAGGACACAGATCTCCTCTGTAGTTTCCTAACAATATTTTATAAAATGGACGTCCCCACGAAGATAAAATACTTTAAACTACAGACCTCACGGCCATAGCATCCAAGTCATTAATATTCATGAGGTGATACGAGGAGACAGATCTCCTCTGTAGTTTCCTAACAATATTTTATAAAAATGGACGTCTCGATGAAGATGAAATATTTTAAACTACAGACCTCACGGCCATAGCATCCAAGTCATTAATATTCATGAGGTGATACGAGGACACAGATCTCCTCTGTAGTTTCCTAACAATATTTTATAAAATGGACGTCCCCACGAAGATAAAATACTTTAAACTACAGAACTCATGGCCATAGCATCCAAGTCATTAATATTCATGAGGTGATACGAGGACACAGATCTCCTCTGTAGTTTCCTAACAATATTTTATAAAATGGACGTCTCCACGAAGATAAAATACTTTAAACTACAGAACTCATGGCCATAGCACCCAAGTCATTAATATTCATGCGAAAATATGAGGACACAGATTTCCACTGGGATTTCCACTGGGATACCCAAGTCATTTATAGTGTCATTATGCACTCATCCAAGTCCCGGATCCAAGCTTTCTATAGTTACACTACAGTAAATCTGTACAGATACAGTTAAGCTGTTAGTTGTGATAATTTTCTTTTAATGAATTGACTGTTGAGCTCAAGGGCTATAGCAGCCAAGTCATTTATAGAGTCATTATGCGCTCATCCAAGTCCCGGATCACTTGTGGTGCTACAGAAGCACTGGTGCTACAGAGGTCTAGGTGAATCTTATTTATTAGGACATATTAAATATGTTCTAGCTTTCTATAGTTACACTACAGTAAACCTATACAGATACATTAAACTGTTAGTTGTGATAATTTTTTTAAATGAATTGACTGTTGAGCTCTAGGGCTATAGCACCCAAGTCATTCATAGAGTTATTATGCACTCATCCAAGTCCCAGATCACTTGTGGTGCTACAGAACCACTGGTGCTACAGAGGGTCGGACGTCCATATTGTTAGGAAACTACAGGGGAGATCTGTGTCCTCATATCTTCTCATGAATATTAATGACTTGGGTGCTATGATCCTGAGTTCTGTAGTTTAAAGTATTTGATCTTCGTGGAAACATGCATTTTATAAAATATTGTTAGGAAACTACAGGGGAGATCTGTGTCCTCATATCTTCTCATGAATATTAATGACTTGGGTGCTATGGTCGTGAGTTCTATAGTTTAAAGTATTTGATCTTCGTGGAGACATGCATTTTATAAAATATTGTTAGGAAACTACAGGGGAGATCTGTGTCCTCATATCTTCTCATGAATATTAATGACTTGGGTGCTATGGCTGTTCATCGCACCCCATCGCACCTCATCGCACCCATTGCACCCCTCCGATAGCACCTCCGGTAGTCCGGGTTTTATAAGGCACCATGCGCACTTGAGATAACCGCATACGGCACACGGCAAAGTCCTTGAAGCCTGATGGCCACCGGATCACGCGCATATGGAAATGGGGCTTTAAACAACTGGATATGATATGATTTAGGGCGTTTTCCTTAATGTATTTGTTCGTAATTTTACAGCCACCCATTTGCGATTTTAATAAAATCACGGTAATTAAGTGCAAAGATAAGGAGTGAGGCACCCCCCCCCTCCCCGTGCAGATAAATAAAAAAATAAAGACTAACCTTTAACTTATCTAATTTCTTCAACAATAATCACCAATTAATTTATAAATACATCATATTGCAAGACTCTCGAGAGTCGAGCATTTCAAATAATCTACTGATGGGTGTATTGCACATGTTTTGTTATACAGACACATTATAACGATGTTATCAGCTGTATCTGGAGAGTAATGATGGTATTGTGTGAAAATATATCAAGCGGACCAAAAACAGAATCAATAAACACTGAGACTTTATTTGACATTTATTTCAATAGGCCCATTTGTTTGGGGCATTCTGATTCCGGAATTGGAAGACAATTCCGAAAAAAGAACTGGTACAAACAAATGCATATCACGTGACCTATGTGTTCTATTAGTTCTATTATTAATGATTGAATGCATTGGAATGCTTCCAAAAAAAAGAACCTGTTGAAACAAATGAGTTAGAACACTTCCGGAATACTTAGAATGCGCCAAACAAATGCAGCTAATTTCTCTCTTAAGAAGTAGTTACATACGGAGGCCTATAAGTACGGAAGCCTATAAGGGTCATGTATGCTAAAATATTTTTTTGAAATTTCGACTTTTAAACTCAAAATTTCGACTTTAAAACTCGACATTTTGACTTTGTAAGTTGAAAATTCAACTTTTAAACTCGAAATTTTGACTTACAATCTCGAAATTTCGACTTTAAAACTGGAAATTTTGACTTTGTAACTTACAAAGTCGAAATTTCGAGTTACAAAGTCGAAATTTTGACTTTGTTAATGGATATTTCGACTTTTAAACTCGAAATTTCGACTTTGTAACTCGAAATTTTGACTTACAAACTCGAAATTTCGAGTTACAAAGTCGAAATTTTGACTTTAGAACTCAATATGCAGATTGTATTTACTTGGGAACTGTCTTTTATTGAAGGATGATGTTCTTTGTGTTTCTCTCCTCCAACTACTTAATGACACTTAACTGTTGTTTCAAAGTGCAGGTTATATATTGGTGTGGTATTTGTGAATGTCTTAATATCTATATGGCTGGACAGTGAACGTTTTAGAGTTACAAAGTCGAAATTTCGAGTTTGTAAGTCCAAATTTCGAGTTTAAAAGTCGAAATTTCAAAAAAATATTTTAGCATACATGACCCTTATAGGCTTCTGTACCTACCAAATATGAACTTCCTACACCTGACGGTTTGCAAAATATGGCCCGGACATGATGTTAAGGTCAAGGTCATTACGGGAAGGTTCTAGGTCAGACTATGACGAGGCACAACTACATCCCCTAACCAATATTCCTATTAAATATGAACTTCATACACCTTACGGTTTGCAAGATATGGCCCGGATAAGATTTTTAAGTTCAAGGTCATTACAGCAAGGTCGAAGGTCAAATCAAGGTCAAATTTTGACAAGGCACAACTGCATCCCCTAACCAATGTTGCTACCAAATATAAACTTCCTACACCTTACTGTTTCCGACATATGGCCCGGACAAGAAATTTTAAGGTCAAGGTCATTACGGCAAGGTTAAAGGTTAAATCAAGGTCAAACTATGACGTTGCACAACTACATTCCCTAACTAATGTTCCTACCAAATATTAACTTCCTACACTTTACAGTTTCCAAGATATAGCCCGTACAAAATCTTTAAGGTCAAGGTCACTATGGTAAGGTGAAATGTCAAATCAAGGTCAAACTATGATGTTGCACACCTACACACCCTAGCCAATGTCCCTACTAAGTATCAACTCCCTACCCCATATAGTTACAAAGAGTTACAAAGCCTTTTCAGGCTGTGGGGTAAAAATCACATATATGACCCTTGTAGGCTTTCATAAGATAAACAGATACAAGAATGAAAACAAATACTCTGCATCCCCTCCCCAAATTAATCTTCTTTGAGAAAAAGTTTTGGAAGCATTTGATGTGCCTGTGGTTGGATGTATGGCTGCATGTTAGGTTCTGTTTGGAACAAAAAATATCTACTTGATAACTTTCTGTTTAACTTCTCATCTGGTGAATATATATACACCCAGTGAATTTTGCCACCTGTCGTAAAACTATTATAACCTGCAATCGTTGGTATGCTTAATATCATATGGTTTAGTGCTTTTTACCATGAACAACACATGCAGATAAATAATGTACAATATTACTAGAGAAGGTACTTTAATATTGTAACATAACAGGGATGGCGAAAATTCACTGGGTGGCAAAATTCAATGGTTGGTCAATGTGTCATCACGAGATTTTCCAAATTGATTATCTATATATATGATGTGAATTGATGTGGTCGTCCCATGTGTGTATTATATTGAAACAATAGTAAACTTAAACTAGACATGTACATTTAATAAAAGCCTGGGAACACTTTCACCCATGAAAAATGCTTACTTTTGGAAAAGAATTTTAAATGTCCAGATGTGTACCAATGGTCTACAGTGTTTATATACATTACATTTACATTTTTGGTAATTTTTTAATTATGTTTCATGCAAACAAGTTATACAGTAAGTATTAAATAATAAACGATTTGATGCTTTTTTAGGCGGGATTACGTATACAGTAACCAATCCGCCTATTGGATTGATGTGTCCTTCTGTCCGTCCACATTTGTGGTTTCCGGACTCTAACTCTAAAACCGTTTGTCCAATCGAAGTCAAACCTGGTAGGGAGATAGATCACCACAAAATCTAGGTTCCTTTCGAATTTGGTGTTGTTCCGTTCGTTTGTTCGTCCGTTTCTTAGCATTTTTGTTTGTTCATCAACATTGTTCGTTTCCGGACTCTAACTCAAAAACCGTTTGTCTGATCCAAGTCACATTTAATAGGGAGACAGATCACCACCATAGCTAAGTTCCTTTCGAATTTGGTGTTGTTCCGTGTGTTCGTTTGTCCGTTTCTTAGCATTTTGTTCGTTCGTCAACATAGTCACAAACATTTGTTGTTACCGGACTCTAACTAGAAAACAGTTTGTCCAATCAAAATAAAACTTCATAGGGAGATAGATCACCATCATAGCTAGGTTCCTTTTGATTTTGGTGTTATTCCCCAGTGGCAGGTAAAACAACCTTGTAGATGTTGATAATTAGTTATCTCAAATCCTCTATCTTTATCTAGTTGTAAATAGTCCCAGTATGACTTTGGCTGTTAATGCAGACATTAATCAACCAGTCTAAGTAACTTTTATTGTACCAGAGTTTGTTAAACAGGAATATAATAGAAAGGAAGATAGTTTTGAGAACATGAAAAGTGTATCTTGTTAACTGATTTCATGATGTTTATTGATTTTCACACAGGCTGTGGGGTCTGGGCATCTCTGATGCTATTGTTTAGTACATGAACAGTGTATCTTGTTAACTGATTTCATGTCGTTTATTGATGTTCACACAGGCTGTGGGGTCTGGGCATTTCTGATGCTATTTTTTAGTTTACAACCAGTCAGATAAAGATCAATTAAAATAAAGTGACATTTAAATGTTAAACATGACATTTAAGGTACAATTTGTTTTAAAAAATTACTTTTCACTGTTTTTAACAAAAAAAATAATCCGTGTCACTTGGGTTTGTTTACATTCTTCTGACCTTGGCAACCGCTGTTCTATCAATTGCCCTTACAGGACTGTTTTATTTTATTCTTGGATGATTCTAATTTATGTCCTTATTTAGTTTATTTTCGTGAAATATCCCATTGATCGTTGATCTTTTATATGTTTTACTATTTATTCTGTGTTTGCAATGTAGAATAACTAAAAATGGAAAAAATTGTGAATATTACCGGAAACATGCGAAAAAATACGTAAACTTGATGTAATGTCCATGGTTAAACGTCTCGGATAATTGTGTGCGCAGAGAGAGAAAACTAGTTTCTGCGCAACTTGTCATGTTAGAATTTATTTTCATTTGTCCTGGGTTTATTTACAGTCAAGTAAAAATTAAAATTTTGATTTGGTCTGGTTTATAATGTGTCTGCATGAATTTTAATTCAATCTAATTGGATAGTAAATATGCCTAAGCAGGATTGGAATGTTTTTTTTTTGTATTTTCTCTTCACAGACAAAGGAACAGTAAGAATTACACTGATTTCGAAAGAAAATTAGCTAGCTATTATGGTGACATATATCTCTCTGTGAAGTTTGAGTTTAATCAGACGAAGCATTTTTGGGTTAGCGTCCAGAAACAAAGAATGTTGTAAAATAGACAAATGGCTAAAAAACAAACAAACAGACAGAATTACAACCATTTTGAAAGGAACCTAGTTATCTTGGTGATCTATCTTCCTGTTAAGTTTGACTTCGATCAAACAAAACATTTTCGAGTGAGAGTCCTTAAATGAACAATGTTGACAAACGAACAAGCCATTATGAAGCAGACAAACGGAAATACACTACTTTCAAAAGGAACCTAGTTAAGATGGTGATCTATCCTCCTATAAGGTTTGAGTTCAATCAGACAAAGCATTTGTCAAGTTTATTGTTAGAGTTTCAAAGTGAAAAATGCTGAAGGACAGACAGACGGATAGATGCCAGACACAGTGGTTTATTATAACAGCTTTTAATCTTTATAACAGATTATAAATAATCTTTTTTATTTTGCCCTATTGCAGAATATTGTTTATGAAATTTCCTTGGTTTGATGGGACTATATAAGAATGTGCATTGGTAAATTCATGAATATAGATGTTATACATTACATATATTCACAGCTTAAAAAGTCACAGTAAATTCTCTCTTGAAAAAACATTGCTAAAAATGTGTTTAGAACACTACCTGGGTTCAGTATCTGGTATATAAGATAAACAATTCTGGGTTTTGACTGAGGCTGTGGTGCATCAATTCTCACACCCCACTGTGAAACTAATTTGGAAGAGATAAGGGTGCAGGGCAAGGGTTCCTTTAATTTGGTACTTGTGGGTAGGAGTGAGGTAGGTATACAAGCTTTTGAACTATTAATGAAAAATTAAAAAAAAACAAATTCTGAAGAAGAAATCACAGCCTTTGGATCATCAGCTTGGGGGAAAGTCCGACTCTATAGGCCCGTGTCCACAGATGGTGCATGGTGATTATTCGACGTCCTATGGCGATCGAGGCACATGTTTTGTGTGTGGATATTTCTCTGTTTCAAAGCTCATTATTGTAAAAGGACAAATATTTTATACATATTTAAATATATATAACCAAACAATGGTCAAATATCAGGCTGAGTGCTTCATATGTTAGAAAGTTAGAAGTTACTTGCCGATGCCGATTAGACTTTTCAGTTGGACTTGCTGAATTTTCATTAGTCAGATACAATTGCTAAATTACTGCAAAAATAAAGATATTTATCAGGGGAAAGAATCTGTACACAAATAGAAACAACATGTACCATTTCATCAATTTCATCAAATTCATCAAATCTTTATTATATCCCCAGACGAAAGTCAGGATATATATTGGTTTTAGCTCCGTCTGGGGTCTTAAAATAGCCAATTTTGAAAATCGCATATATCTCTAAAACCGTAAGAGATACAGCAGTTTGATCAAATTTTGGACCCCCCAGGGTGGTACACGATGCTCCTTAGCAGATATCAAAATTTTTGATTTTTTCAATTTTTGGCGGCCATCTTAAATTTTTGCGGAAAACAGAAAATTACAAATATTTAGAAAATCGCAAGAGACAGGGCGATTTTGATTGGATTTTTGACCCACAGGGCAGTACAAGATGCTTCTTATCAAATATCAAAATTTTCCATTTTTTCAATTTTTGGTGGCCATCTTGATTTTTTGCGGAAAATAAAAAATCGCAGTTATCTCAAAAACCGTAAGAGATAAATCGATTTCGATCGAACTTTTGACCCACAGAGTGATAGAACATGCTTTTTAACAATAATCACAATTTTCGATTTTTTAATTTTTGGCGGCCATCTTGATTTTTGGCGGAAAACAGAAAATTGTAAATATCTCGAAAACCGTAAGAGTTAGAGCAATTTCGATCGAATTTTTGACCCACAGGGCATATGGACATGCTTTTAAGTACATGTCCAAATTTTTTATTTTTTCAATTTTTGGTGGCCATCTTGGATTTTTGCGGAAAAAAAAGAATCACAAATATCTCGTAAACCCTAAAAGATAGATTGATTTTGAGCAAATTTTGAACCCGCAGGGTAGCAGAAGAATCTTTTGTTATAACATGGCCGGCCATCTTGATTTTTTGTGGAAAATGAAAAATGCTTAAGATCTCAGAAACTGTAAGAGATAGAGCGATTTAGAGACAATTTTGGGATTGTATCCTTCATAGGCCAGTGGAAAAGTACTCTCTGATGAAAGATTGCAAGTTTCAAAACTTTAGGCGGCCATCTTGGATTTTTGCAGGAAATATAAAATTGCATATATTTTTGCTTTGCAAAAAAGGCCATTTTGGGTTTTTGGCATATATCTCCTTTATTGTTGCTTTTATTTTTACACCTGCCGTCTGGGGATATAATTTTGCTCTGCAAAATAAAAATGATGTCCAGTCCTTAAGACTTTCATGTCTCATAGTTTTCTCCATAACTTGATGACTCTAAAAAAGATATATCTGCTTTTATTTCTGAAAAATTTTTATCGACAGCAAATGAACCGATAAGCCCATTTTGAGTTTTGGCTTATATCTCCTTTATTGTTGCTTTTATTTTTGCACCTGACGTCTCGGGATATAATTTTGCTTTGCAAAATAAAAATGATGTCCAGTCGTTAAGACTTTCTTATGTAAGAATGGTCACTGGTATTTAGTTGATAAATTAATTGCTATGCAATTGTGAGACACCTGCCGTCTGGGGATATAATTTTGTTCCGCTAAATAAAAATGATGTCCGGTCCATAAGACTTTCATATCTCATAGTTTTCTCCATAACCTGATGACTCCAAAAAAGATGTCCCTGCTGCAAAAACAATTCTTTTCTTTTCCAGATTCTCGTGGATACACTGCCGGCTTGATTACTGCAAGCGGCCTCTAGGTCTAGTTTTCTGTTCGAATTAAACAAATAATACATCATTTTAAAGCTTAAAACCCATAGAAAACAACCATAAAGATGACAGCAAGAAGGGCGGCGACAAAATTTTGTCTGAAATAGATCCTAGGAACTAAAATGAGAAGGATGGAGATACTTTGTAAGAATATTCGTTATGGTGTCTAGTTGTGTAAAATTATAGTTTGACCTTGGTTTGACATTTAGCTTGCCATAGTGACCTTGACCATAGTAACATATCTTTACTATGATTCACAAAATTCATTGTTTCTATTTAGGGTAAAATAAGCATAAAAATAACCATTTTATACACCACCCTTGTGACTCTTCTCTTGGAAATTGGAAGCAATCAACAAAACCTCCCAACAAATGTAAAGCCAAAAAAACTGCATATTAGATTTAAGGGGTCAAAAAACATGGTGCGCAACCTCTCTATTAATACTCATACTCACTGATGATTGGAAATGTTGAATGTGCATGTGCAGTAATGTATACCAATGCATTTAGACTTGCTGTCGATATTATTGTGAATTTAATAGCATTTAGAACCACATAAACATTGTCTTTAAAATCATGATCTTCAACTTGCTCTTTGAAAACAGCAATAGCATCAGCCAAGGCAATGCTGTATACCTGTCAATCATGCGCAGACACCTCTGTTTGTGTTTTCTGAGCATTTGTTTGTTTTGAAGTACCAAAAATGTGCAAGTTTTGGTATAAACTACTATTCGAATGTGTGACCTTCAACTAAAATGTAAACATTCACAACAAAATAAATGGCAGACATATAAAATTGCTACAAATGTGATAGAAATCTGAAAAATTATGAATTAAAATTGACAATTTTCGAAAATAAGGTGTGATATTTAAAGTTATGCGTTTGAAAACAAGGAAAAAAGCCTTTAGTCAAAAATCCATAGCAGAAATTGGTCCCAGTATTTTTACTAATATTGTCTCAATGCTGGTTAACTGCCACTACCGACCCAGCCCAAATATATATTAAGATTTAAGTAAAGCATATTGAATTTTACTTCCTATAAGTATTTCATTGTTGCAGGGACGAAATACAGGAAATTAGATAGTTTATCATTTACTGCTCGGAATTCAAATTTTAACACAAAATGACTAAAATTTGGATTATGAAAAATGTTACCTTGTGTACTCTGACAAGCCTTCAGATGGCACCTACTTTTTGTTTAAAATTATTGTTCTTTGATACTTGTGTACATTGTAATATATCCTGTCATTGTGTTCTTTGATGTTACCCAAGGCTGTTGGGGATTAGATATCTCTCTGAAGCTATTTCAGTGTTTTTTTTTCTCACTTGATCCCCAAGGTAATCTGTGTGTACATGCACTGTGTTAACCTCGAGAACCCTGAGCTGTTTGACTGCACCTACCTTAGGGACAGATGTAAGAAGGACATACCAGATATGGATGAGAAGGATGCAAGGCAATGCAATAGAGGGCCTGTGTCAGAGCAGGACAGATTTCTTGTCATGTGAGTCGTTTGACTAGTTAATCCAGGGGAAATTTCTTAGCAGGTGAGCTATTTTGTTCAGTTTGTACCCCACAGCCTTAAAAGTCTTTGGGGTATTGTTTTCACCCATGGCGTCCCGCTGAGCGGGCAGGTGGGCTTGGGGGCGGTTGGGCGGGCGGCAGCAAATGCCTTGATTTGGTCTCCTATCTAAAAATACTAAATTTTACACTGTGATAATATTTAAAAGGTAACATTTCATTACATTTTGCAGGTGGTGCTGTTGTCGATACCTATTGAGGTCACCTCAAACTGCAAAAACAGCTTTTTGGCAATTTTTCTCAGAACGTAATGCATGGATATTGTTGAAATATTTAGAAATGTCTAGACTGATTGAAAAGTAGCAATTGTTTAAATTTAGTGGGTGCTGCTACTATCGATGCCCATTTTGAAGTCACCTTAAAGTGCAAATAGGGGCAAGATTTCTCAAAACCTAATGTCTGATGTTGTTGGCATATTTAGAAAATGTCTACATATTTAGAGGCAATAATTAATTTAATTTTGTGGGTGGTGCTGCTGTCTTTTTGGCAATTTGTCTAAGAAACTTATATATTGATGTTGTTGAAATATTTACAAAATGTCTACATATTAAAAGGTTACAATTGTTTACATTTTGATCGAAATGGAATTAGATAAATGGATAATCAGAAAGGCAAAGGTAGACACTGACTCCAATAACAACCCTCATGACCCTCAATCATGTTGTAAGTTGAGTAATTGCAACCAGCCTGAAACTTAATAGCTACTCGAACACTAAGTCAGCTGACACAGAGCCTGTTCACGGGCACTGATTTCTTGTTCATGTTTAAAGCTTTTTTGGGAATTATTCTGGATATGTGTACAAAATCAAGATGGCGGCACTTGGTGTTTCTTTGACGGCCTTTTTACAAAATACAAAAAGTGCAAATATCTGGAAATCAGAAGAGATAGATCACTTTTCGAGCGAATTTTGAACGCACAGGGTGGAAGAATAGTTTTTTGTTAAAACATAAAAATTTAGAAATTGGTGAGAATACCGCGGAATACCCAAGTGTTCACTTAAGTATGTTTCATTTTCGTACATGCTTTATGCAAATATTCAATTTTAGACTTCTGTATTTTGTTGCTTTTTTCAACAGTGTGCTTATGTTGTGGATCATATTATGGTCAATTTGTGCAATTCTGATATCCTTCAGCGACTAGCTTAGATGCTTAAAACAGTTTTAAGTTGGTGGATTTGAGTTTTATTGGATGCATATTTACAAATCACATTCAAATACAAACTTTCAACTGATTCAACGATACTATGGATTCAGTTAGGATTGTTAGGGGATAGCTTTAAAGAATTCTCACCATCTTACAAGGTTGAATTGGAAAATTTCATAGTAATTTAAATTTTTATTAGAAATACCTACCATTTCCTAATAAGTCAGAGTCCCTTCTACCTTCCTGCAGATCATTCTCTGCTAGCAACTAAATATGAATGTAAACATAGAGGTCGTTTGATCTAGTGATGGGAGGAAGTACTACTATGTAGACCTTCGGTCATTTAAGGTTATTCTATACAATACCTTAAAAATGCTTTTCGGCATTGGCCATTGGGTTGGATGGCTCCAAAATGATAGCTATTATTAGAAAACGGTAGACATTTCTAATAATTATACCATGTACCCACATGAAACAAAAAGAAAAACATTTCAAAAATGTACAAGGCACTATAAATCAAAGGTATTAAAGGAGGTGGATGGCATTGTATCCAATTATTCTTGCAAAATGGCTGAATTTGTAACATGCTCACATCTATGCTGTGGAAAATGAAAACTTACCACTGCTTGTTTGGTTTAAGGTAATAGTCAGGTCTCATGGAAAAGCAGATAAACCATCTTGGCTTGAAGCAAATGTAAATTTCTCACAATCATGAACAAAAATACAGCAAGTTTCTGTGGCAGTTGAATTTATTAAAATATGAAAGATGTACTTTTACAAATAGAAAAAACAATATAGTTATTGTTAATTGTAAATTCTGGACAGTAAAGTACCTAATTGATATTTGATGAGTTATTTACAGTTTTAAACTTGCAAAGTTACTTAACTTATAATCTTACAACAGGATATTCAAAACACCATTACAAAATGGGATCGATAATAAACCTTCTTATTATTAATGAAAATTCACTTTTCATACATGGCTAAACCATTAAATGAAATGAAATGATTAGCATGATTATTAAATTATCAATTTCTTCTAATAGACAGTTTAATTAGCCATTTCACAATACACATATCTAACAGTATATTAAAAGACACCTTTGGTAATATATTGTCTATATATTAGACCTGCCACAATCAAAACAGTAATAATCTCAGTTTAAAGTACAAAATTAGTACTTGCCTAAACACAACATGACATTTTATGCAAAGGATACCACATTTTTATATTTATAGAACAAATTTCACGACATGGCACGGGATTTCTTTTCTACGAAAACTATCCCTCAAAAATAATGTACAGGATTGCGGGTAATTCCAAAACGTAGGTGCTTGATACAAATCAGTTAAATATATTTAATGGCCATATTTTAGAAAGCTCTTGAAAACCTTGCAGGGAATTTATTATCATGTATATTATACTATATAATACCAGCGGTATGTACGATAAAACTTATAGCTTAATGGGCGGCAGATGAACAAACAGGTCTGTAGACACCACAGTATCTGAGACAGATAGTTTTCTCTAGAAAAGAATTCTCGTGAGAGTATACAAATTTCCTACCCAATTGAATGAAATTGTATGATAAGACACCTCATTTACAGGGTAATACAGAAAAATACTTTACAACAATTCAACATAAAGGAGAGGAGTTGTAATCTTTTAAAAGATTATTTTTGTTTGTTCAAGCACAAGTTAAGAAAAATAACATCAACACAAAAACCTTTTTAAACTGACACTAATAATACTCACAAGTGAAGGTTAAACATAAGTATTAAGTGGCAAGTCCACAAGTACAAATTTCTCCATTCGGACAGCCAAAGTATAAAAATGATACAGTTTACAATGTTTTACTTCATTGACATTGCCCATCATTTGACATGGACTCAATTATAACATGTATTACTTCATTGAAATCAACCATAATTTGACATGGACTCAATTATTAAAATATATTGCATTTCAATACTAGGCACGCCAGTAAATATTTTAATCAGTTAGTCCCCCTTTGGGAAAAATGTAAGGCCGCCAGGATGTTAGAGAGAATTGACAGATAGTACTTGTAAGTACTTTTTGATAATAATTGTAAATTTACAAGTTAATAACATAATATCCATGTTTGTAAATGTTTAAATTGTCCTAACTTACCTAAACTTAAGTCTTTTCATTTCTCAGTGCATTGAAATTCAATTTAGGTAACAAATGAGTATTGATGTATTTTTCTTGTTTAACAATATTTTGAATGACACAACTATACACCAACAATTATTTAAATCAAATACTAAATGTTTACTAAAATAATATGTACAACATCCCTACTTTTACACCACATGCTTGATGTACAGTACAACTATGACAGCAGAATGTAGGTTATCAAACCTTGATTACCAAAAATTGTTTTCAAGACTCAATCATGAATTGTTATCTGGTGAACATGTACAAGAACGGTAACCCATTCTCATCAATATAAGCAATATTAGGGGATTTAATAAGTTGACAAGAAAGTAAAGTTCACAAATATTTCAGGACATTACACACAACTATCTGAATGGATGTTAAGTCAGCCCAACGTTGGCACATTAACAGAACTTAAACCCCAAATGACAGATGCCTATATTTCTATGGAGTAAATATATAAATTATTGCAAATATACGTTTTGAAAGGTTGCTGGAAATAGCTCATTAATGTCTAAGAATGTATACTTTGATAAAGGCAAGATAAAACCTCTATTATTGCTCAGCTGCTACCTAAGAACAACAATAAGTATTTTGTCTACATTCGCTCCATGTTGGCCCAACATGGGCGCCTGAGAAAAGCCTGAACTATGAGAGCAAGTTCATGTCGACTTGACGTAGGCAAATCTCTACCGACAGATGCGATGTTGACGATTAAATTGATTATTATCACACCAGAAATTTTGTTGATGTTTTATGTGTGATTTAATTTATACTAAAAGGTCTATTTTTTAATTAGCTAACTGAAAGTCCTTTTTATTCTTTTCTATATAATTTCTTATTTCTTTTTGGGGATGTAGCTCAAATCAATATAAAATACATTATTACAAAATCACCTTCATACAAATACAGAAACTCCAATAAACCCATTTATAATGACACCCTGCAACTACAATATAACTTCTATAACATCTGGACACATCTTCAAGATAGCAGATAACAAGGGAACAAATCAAAGGAGCATACAGGACTTAATTACAGATGTTTGACAGTGGACATTATATCTATACATTATCACTAGAAACAGAGAACATTAAAAATATATAAACATTGACATACAAGTATCATTACATCACAAAGGTACAAGTAACATAAAATAGAAATTTTAACTACAAATAACATTACATAATTCACAAACCTACATTATAAAATACAATATTTATTTGGTAAACTAAGGGGTAGCCTTGATTTGGTCTCTTATCTAAAAATACTAAATTTTGCACTGTGACAATATCGATATTTGTTGTAAAATGTGGTTGTATACCAGAGCAAGAAAGATTAATGCTGAAGACTAAATATGAAGAAATAATATTCAAAACTGAGTGAATAACATATTTCGACAAAATTAATGAAATCCTTCGTCTATTTTAGATAGCCAAATGTTCACTTGAAAGCATCACTGTCATTCAAAGGAACTTACAACCCTTCAAACTTAACTTGGGCCCTGTAAGCTTTTTTTTAATTTTTATTCTTTTTTTGGATACATAAACATATACACAATGTACAAAATAGAAAAGACAATAAAAATATTACAAGAAAAACAAGATAGGTACAATGTTAAAGTATGAAGTCACAGGAATAGACAAAAAAAAAAAAAATCTTGTCCGGGCCATATCTCAGAAACCGTAAGGTTTAGGCAGTTGATATTTCGTAGGGATATTGGTTAGGGAATGATCACTTCAACAGCATTCCCATGTTATTGAGCCCTATCCCGAGTGGCACATAAAATAACCTTGAAGATCTTCATAATTAGTTATCTCAAAGCCTCTGTCTCTATCTAGTTGTAAATATGATAGTCCCAGCATGGCTCTGGCTCTTGATGCAGACATTAACCAACTAGACTCACTACACTAGAGATTTGTTAAACAGGAATACAATAGAAAGGAAGACAGCTTTTACTTCAGCTGACTTGTCAGTCAGCTGACATAATGTCGTCACTGTGTGGCGTGGTCGTACGCGCGCGGGTCTGCGTACGCGTCCACGTACGCGTGAACGACTTCTTCTCCAAAACTACAAGTGCTAGAGACGTGCAGTTTTTTTAAATGAAAGCTTACCTATTGAGGATGAAAAGTTGTTCAAGGCATGCAGATCTGTCTGTTCGTCTGTTCTCCAGAGTCAAGAATGTATCAATTTTCACACTCTTTTGCACTTTTCTCAGGGACTATTAAAGGGATCAGTCTGAAAGTTTGCATGTATGTAAAGGACCACTAGTAGAATGTTGTGTGCGAATTTGAGATCTGTATGTTTCTTAACTTTTTTTTAAAAATTTTTTAAAGAATTTTTTTGAGTGCTTTACAGTGTATATCACTTGCATGTTATAGGGAGTTGTTCTGTTTGAACAATAGTAGACTACTGTATATTTATGTGCACTGTGTAGTGGATGCATTATTACTTGTCCAGATGATACGCCTGTTGAATTCTGCTCCATTTGGGAAGGTGGCTGTAATTCAACAGCAGTGGAAAATTTCTAAGTTTAAGTGTGTGTGCTGTGTCCAAATTGGGAGAACAAGTATGAAAGAATGGATTTCATCATTATTTCTCAACTGCTATGGTCTCAAAAACAAAGTTAAGCAGCGATGGGCTCGGTTAGTACTTGGATGGGTGATCAGTGTATTATTACTATAAGGCCACCCAAAGTTTTAAAATGTTTTTGCAAGGTTCTCCAAAGCTAATGCACTAATGTCATTTAAACTTTGAGAGAATGTGTACATATATGTAACAACTAATAATATTTTCCAGGTTGCCCTACTACCGATGCCACCTTAAAGTGAAAAATAATATTTTCTGTGGTTACTCAAAAACTAAAGTATGGATTTCATTTGAAATTTCAGACAATATTTGCATTTATATCACTTAAGATTGATTAAACTTTGAAGGTAGTACCACAGAGATTTTAAGGCCACCTTATTGTGCAAAAAGGGCTTTTTGGCAATTTTTCTCAAAACCTAATGTCTGGATTTTGTTGGAATATTTAGAAAATGTCTACATTTTTAAAAGTAACAATTGATTAAATTTTGTGGGTGGTGCTGCCACTGATGTCCATTTTGAGGTCACCTTAAAGTATAAAAAAGGTTTTTTATCAATTTTTCTAACAAATTAATACATTGATGTTGTTGAAATATTTACAAAAAGACTACATTTTTAAAAGTAACAATTGATTAAATTTTGTGGGTGGTACCACTATCGATGCCCATTTTGAGGTCAGCTTAAAGTGCCAAGAGGGCTTTTTAGTTAGATTTCTCAAACCCTAATGCATGGATGTTGTTTAAATATTTAGAAAATATCTACATATTTAAAAAAGACAATTGATTTAATTTTGTAGGTGATGCTGCCATCAATCGCCATTTTGAGGTCACCTTAAAGTGCAAAAACAACTTTTTGCCAATATTTCTCAAAACATAATGCATGGATGTTGTTGGAATATTTAGAAAATATCAACATTTTTAAAAGTTGATTAAATGTTGTGGGTGGTTCACTGGTGCTGCCATTGATGCCCATTTTGGAGTCACCTTAAAGTTTAAAAAAGGATTTTTGGCAATATTTCTCAAAAACTAATATATTGATGTTGTTAAAATATTTACAAAATGTCTACATTTGAAAAAAGTAACAAATCATGATTACATTTTGCAGGTGGAACTGCCGTCGATGCCCATTTTGAGGCCAGCTTAAAGGGCCTGCTTAAAGTACATGATCTGCCAACTGTTTATGTACAGAACATTTTTTATCAGGAAAACATTGGGAGTGTCAGAGACAGTATCTGAAAATGTAATTTACTAAAAAAAACTTAAGCATTGATTTACTTACGTGTTGACAGATAACAATTGTTAGTTATGCAGCAAAAATAAATGGATGAAGGTTAACAGTTAGTTATTTTTTTTGTAATAATCAGGAGCCACAAGATATATATCCTTCATTCACAAAGTATATAGGACTGGCCCCCCTAATTTGATCGAGCCCTCTGCCCCTTTTTTTCAGGAAAGGGGGAGGGGGGGATTGAATATTGTGAATTTTTGTTTTTGTAAAATAAATTGTTCACATATTTTCCTTTTACTAAGATTTAACCATTGTCACCTTAGCTCAGTGAATAATAGTGGCCTAAGTAATTGCAACTAGCCTGAAACTTAATAGCTACTTGAACACTAAGTCAGCTGACACAGAGCCCGTTCACGGGCACTGACTTCTTGTTAGTACATGAAAAGTGTATCTTGTTAACTGATTTTATTTTAGCCCTGTAAGCTAATATATATAACTATTTGTGTATTAAACTACTTACCTGATCAAAACATAAACTAATCTGCTAACTTACAAAGAAAAAAATGGGTTTTTACCATTAACACTAAGCCTGTTTAACATTTACAGAAACCCTTCTATATATGACCCAGGAATCTTCATGTGTTCATGGAAAGTAATTTGTTGCATAATTTTAATACCTTTTTAGTGATGTATTATACATATCTGTACCTTAAAGAGATTTTGAATTATTAATAAAAACCGACCCTTGATTACAAACTTTGTTATTTACTACATCACGGCAAAGATGGTTGACTAACATGCTTCAGAGTAAAGTTGACAAAAGACTACTCCCACAGTTTAATTGCACTTTTCTGTATAAAACTTGCACTGAAAGAATTAAGCTTGCCCTCCTTTTAACACATGGTGTTAAAGCACTATCACATTGGTTTATCAGTTCATGTGTCGACCATTTTTTGCTTACCTCAGTAATCAATAGTGATAACCCTTGGATAATTTTGATTCTGTGTCATAGATGGGGGCAGTCCAGTTTACTGGGTAAAATATTAATGCTTAAAATTTCAACTTAATTTTCAATTTTCAATTTTATTATGTTTTAATCAATCTAACTCGGATATCACACAGAATAACTAACATTTTAATATTGGAGATTTCTATGGGACTTAAACAGACCTCAAGAAACATCATATTGTCCAATGTGGTCTAGAAGAAGTAGGCACTAATAATGTAATGCTGAATTAGCAGTCAAATTATATATCTATAGGACTACAACAAAATTTATATTGACTATCTTGGAAACTGAAAGGAATTATCAATGAAATTTAGAGATGATTTTAATGTATTTTGCAACAAATTCTGGTACAATGCAGGTTTTATTGATGGCCAAAAATACAAGCACCTGTCCAAGTGATTTTTAATTTAAATGTTTTGAGGTTTTGCGTTTTCAAATTGTGACCTCGGGGCTGTAAATTATCAAAATGATATTAAATTTTGACAAGTTTGTCCCAGCATCGCCACTTGGGCTTGTTATAATCATCCGTTTGTCTGCCCTCTCTGTTTATTTTTCTCTGCCTTTCAAAAAAAAGAGAAGCTTAGATCTTTCCCTGGAAATCCTTCCTTGAAAAGAAAAAATATCCAACAGCTGGTAACACTTGACAAGGTATTAACTATATTGAAATATAGTCCGGGCTGTTAGGCCTCAAAATGGGGTGAATCATGCAAAATAGTCAAAAAGTGTGAAATTTGGCACATACGTAGCTTAAGATATACTGATACAATTTTTTGAGGGCGCCGAAGCCAATGGTCATTTGTAAAGGCATACTGGTCAGTTCAAAATGGACACTGGTCAATATTCAGAATGGTACAGTGAAGGACAGTAAAAAATGGTCTACAGACATGAAATTTGGCACAGATGTGGATAAGGATGTCCTGATTCTATTTCTGAAGAGCGCCAAAGCCAATGGTCATTCATATTAATACACCGGTCAGTTAACATGGATACTGTCATGAAACTGGTCAGCACAATAAATTACATACAAAGGATTGAACAAATTCAACTACAGGTGTGTTATTTGGCACAGTTGTAGATTAGGACAAAGTGATTTGATTATTTGAGGGCGACAAAGCCAATGGTCATTTGTAATGAAATAGCGGTCAGATCAAAATGGACGCTGGCCAATACTGCAAATGGTAGCGCAAAGTACTTTTTAGAAATTTGTCTACACATTAAGCTTGACACAGATGTGGACTATGATATAAACATTCCTTTTCGTATTTGTGCCAAAGACAATGGTCATTTGTAATGAACTAGCGGTCAGATCAAAATAGACACTGGTCAATATTGAGTATGACAAAGAAAAAGATTTGGTAACTGGTCTACAGACAGTACATTTGGCAAATAAACTGTTCTACAGACACGACATTTGGCAAATATCTGGATAAGGATGTTATGATTCTGTTTCTGAAGGGCAATAAAGGCTATGGACATTGTAATGCTGCACTGGTCAGTCTACATTGAAAACTGGTCAGCAAAATACAATGCACACACACAGTTGAACAAATCAAACTAGACTACTAGACGTATAAAATTTATCACAGATGTGGCTGAAGACATACAGATTCCATTTTTAGGGTGGTCAACTCAATGGTCACTTCAAAATAAACACTGGTCACACTGAATACATTCTGATATGCATCTATCACAATTTAATATTTAATAATCAATTTAATGATCTGGTCACTTCAAAATAAACACTGGTCAGTACTGAAATTGTAGCAAAGTGTAGAGACAAGTTGTTTTTTTCATTATTGTACAGGCATGAAACTTGACATGATTGTATGTCAGAGACAATGATTCAATTTTTTATTGAGTACAAAACCTAAAGGGCTTTGATGAGGACATGTCTAATATGGCCAAAGGGTCAGATTGGTGGGCGAAATAAGTTGAACTGACAAAGGCATCCTGTCACTTTGTCTGAAGACATGAAATTTTGCACAGCTGAAGATCAGGATAATGTGGATCATATTTTAATGGTGCTGAAGGTATTTTGTCATGGTATTTCGGTCAGTTCAAAATAAACAATTGTTAGCATTAAATGGTATAAAGAAGATTTTTCAAATTTGCATAGTCATGATATTTGTGAAATATGTAGATTATGGTATAGTGATTCTAACTTGGAGCGCACCAAATCTAGTAGTCACTTTCATAATATGCTGGTCAGTTCATTGTGGTTACCAGTACGCATTAAACATATTTCGGAGATGGGATTAAACAAATTAATTAAGGTATAAAATTTTGCACAAATGTAGATCAGGATATAGTGATCCATTTTAAGGGTACCAAAACCAGTGATCATTTATAATAGAATACTGGTGAGTTCATAATGGATACTGAGCAGCATGGTACAGGGAAGAATATATTGGTTGGTCAAATTGGAGAAATTACCATATGTTTGATACCAGGATTAAACTTCTTGATGACTTTATTTACACAACATTAAATTGTGATAGATGCATATCAGAATGTATTCATCCCATTTATGAAAGGTACAGAATCCAAAGTGTTTTTTTGATAACAGAATTTTATTAAAAACTTGATGTCCTCATTAAATTAGAGTTTGAATTTATGGATACTGCGTACACATAGATGTACTTACCATGTCTAATACTAAAATTTTGAACATTCTACAGGTTTAATTTACCATCATTAACAAACAGTGGCTTTGATCCACTGAAAATATTATATTAGATCATTTATAATATAAGACCTTCAAATGGAATTATTATATCTTACATATCCTACATCTATGCCAAAGTTTAAATTTTACACATGTTGTTTAATTGTTCAATCCTGTGTATGCTTTTGATGCCCCAAGGGTTTGGAATAGTCTTCCCAATGAAGTTTGTGATGCCTCTTCTGTGGCCATGTTTAGGAGGAAGCTCAAGACTTACCTATTCACAAAAGCTTACCCGCCATAGCCTCACTGTCACTCCTGTGTTTCCTTGGGTACGACTATCGCTTTGTAATGGACTCTGATTTCTTAGAATACCCCTTTGTTTTGTTGCGCCTTAGAGTCTGTCAATTGATGGAGATTAAGCGCTATAAAAGTTTATATTGGATTGGATGGATTGGATATGTAATATATTGTGGCGATCAGTATCCACAATAAACTGACCGGTGTGCTATAATAAATGACCACTGGCTTTGGCACATGTTAGAAAAAGAATTATATCCTAATCTACATTTGGGGTCTCCCTGTGGCCGAGTGGTTAGCAAGTTTGGCAACTAATCAATAGGCTGTCACCAATGTGGGTTCGAATCCCATATGTGTCAGATGCTGGGGACCTGCCCTGATATGACCCTGGCTGTTGATAGGGGCGTAAAGCAACAACTTACTAATCTACATTTGTGCCTAGTTTCATGACTGGGCTAATTTGCACAATCCTTCAAGCTACCATGCTCAATATTATATTATGCTCATAAGAAATGAGCATTGGCTTTGGTGCTCTTAAAATACCAATTCATTGTGACCGAGTCTACATCTGTGCCAAATATCACAACTGAAGTTTAATTGTTCAATCCTGTGTGTGCAATATAATGTGCTGACCAGTATCCACAATAAACTGACCGGTATGCCATTGCAAATGACCACTGGCTTTGACACATGTAAGAAAAGGAATTATTACATCCTCATCCACAACTGTATCAATTTTCATGACTCTAGGCCAATTTGCACAGTCCTTCACTCTACAATGACCAATATTGACCACTGTCCATTTTTATCTGACCGGTACTTCATTACAAATGACCATTGGCTTTGGCGCCCTCAAAATATCATATTAGAATGTCCTAATCTACATATGTGCTAAATTTCACACCTGTAGTTTAATTTGTTCAATCCTCTGTGTGTAATATATTAGGCTGACCACTATGTTGCACTTTTCTTGAGTAAACTGACCAATGTAGTACTATGACTGACCATTGGCTTTGGTGCCCTTCTTAAATAGAATCATGAGTCAGACATCCTTTTCAACATCTGTGCCAAATTTCATGTCTGTAGAGCAATTTTTACAATCCTTCACTGTTCCATTCTCAATATTGACTAGCGTCCATAATTGATTGACCGCTATACCTTTACAAATGACCGTTGACTTCGGCGCCCTCAAAATATAAAATCAGTATGTCTAACCTTCATCTGTGCCGAATTTCACGCTTTTAGAAAATTTTGCATGTTCAATCTCCAAAAGCCCAGAGTAATAGGGAATTGCTGAAACTTGCACATTTCCATAATTTTAAAATCTGGACAAAATTACTTTTTGGAAATCTCAAACTCTGATACCATCACACCATTTGAAAAAAAAACAATTTCTATAATATCATTTTGAACTACTGGAATATTCAATGTCAGCTTGTGTTATTATAAGCAAATGTAAAATATCAAAATTCCTACCTGATTCTGTTAAATTGTTTAAATTTCATGTAATATTTTTGTATATTCAGACAGTTCTAAATACATTTTTACCACAAGAAACTGATGATTATAACTTTTCACAGAAAATCAGTACATTATCACATTTGTTTGGGAAAAACAAACTCAGTCTATTCGTCTTCTAAACTTTTGAGCAATTTTAAAATGGTGGGATCTTCAACATAACACATGTGAAACCGACCCATCCCTAATGATATGTAACTGTATACTTAGCTTTCCTGGGATTTGACAAGATATTGAATTTTACTCTTGATCTGTGAGTATGATCTGTGTTGGAAATGACTTCTCATAGAGTCTATATCTTTGTGCCTTGGAATCAATCCCTTCTTGATAAAGGAGGAGAAATGTTTTGGACAGCTTCATTTTCTGAAGATGTCCATTTCTCCCTCTTAGCCGTTTTGAAAGACACCCGAGTTTTCTTTGTTGACTTTTCTGAACATTCAAGATCATCTTCACTTTCACCTTCCAGATCACTGAAGCTTGAATCCAGATCAGAGGATAGAGTTCGTCTAGTTCTTTTAACTCTGGGTTTCGATGTATCTTTATGTGGGTCTAAAAGAAACATCATATTACTTATTTGAAAAAAGAATTTAAGTGTCCATTATTTTTCCGGCAGATGATTAAGACCATGTTTAGAAAACCACTTTTGTACCCCCAAAAGACATTTATGAAAACATATCCTGAGGTAATGTTTGAGTATTACATGTAATTTGTATGTGTAAATGTTACAGTCAATCGGTGTAACCATTCACTAGACGTAATGACTGAAATTTCCAGTCATTTTGCGTAATGGCTGAAATCTAAGGTTCATTTTTGCACAGATTGACTGATTGAATTTCAGTCAATCTGTGTGATTAATTTTGTTTACTTTTATTGAGATTATTTAGTTTTAATTAAGCATAGAAATGTCATTTGCTTTCTAAATTATGTTATGGGCTATAAATTTGTCTGGTATCATTTCTGCATCAAGGTAAAATTATTACTATAATGAATGTAAGTAATTTTATGGTTTGGTATTAGAGTTAAATGTAAAAATATGCCATTTATGAAATAAACTATGCAGCTACTATTACATTATGCATTCTGATATTCGGATTAACTTTCAGCTGTTTTAAACACAACACACATGTAAAACTTTTAATAATTTCATATAATGACTGAAATTTGTGGTTCCTTTTTTCATTTCATCACATTTCAGCCAATCTGTGTAATTCTTGCACATTTGTTTGGCCATCAAAATCTTATCTTAAATTATGTCTGTTATTGTACTATGATTTACTCTGAAAATTGCTTGTGTTGTTTCCGCCCCAAAACTTTGTTTTTCAGAAGGTATTAATTTTGGCTGTCTGTTTTGACCGCCCGAAAACTGCGGCTTTTTTGGAAGGTATTAATTTTGGCTGCATATTTGGGCATTACAACTTGCATTATGATCACACATTTGTTTATAAATGCATTGTCCTGTCGAAATATGCAAGACACGCATTTTTGGGCGGTTTAATTCTGACAAGCTCAAGGTTTTTTTCCTTTTTTTATGTTTGTGTACGCAATAACTTGAGAACCGCTTAACGGATTGCGTTCAAATTTTCACATAAGGTCTGTGGGTGAAATAGCACAGACCCTTTCGACGATTAGCATCATTGGGCCATGTGTCAGCTGACTATCGGCAAAAAACATACTTTTTTCCACTAAACAGCCCCCTCCACAGAATGCACTGAATGGCATAGTGGACCAATAATGATATTGATCAATTGCTTCTCCCCCATTCAAGTAGCAAGTATTACTAGCCTTTCTCAGGGCCCAGGCCAATTAATTTCTGTGACCATACAGGTGTACAATATGGGCATTAGAGTGCATAATGATTACACATTCGTTAATTAACATGTTGTCCTGTCGAAATACGCAATACGCACATTTTTGGGCGGTTTAATTCTGACAAGCTCTAGTTAATTTATATTTTTTGATTGTTAAACCTTGTTATCTTCAATAAAATTAAGTGAATCTTGTCCACCGCTACTTGTTTTGATTGCAATTCAGCACTTTTAATGTAATGCCCTTAACAATGGGGAAAAGTATTCTTCATGTTCTGTATTGAAAGAAACCGTTTAATCCATATGCATCAGTACAATTAAAACCAAAGTTAGTTCAATTCTTGGTACTTTATGGGTTAAAGTACCCAAAAGATGCATGATGCATATTATATTATGCAGTTGCATATACATGTATTTGATTCATAAAAGATTCAATGTTAATGATATATTATTGTATGAGTAACAATTTAAAGCAGACAATATGAAGTATGTACAACAATTCCTTAAACTGGATTTAAGTAAATTAAACATCTATATACACTTCAAATTTGTTTCAATTAGAAATTTACAAGCAGCAAAAACAGCTTACCATGCACAATATAAAAAAGTAAAACTTGTAGAATTATGGAATATTTGTCCTTACATTGACAATATTTCACGTTTTTAAACTCTAAAATTTAAGAATAGCACATCAGGTATAGATACACGCTTAATTATATATACCTGTGTCAGTATTTTGTGGATTTAATTAGCTATTTATGGTTAGTTGAATGTACAGGAATACAATTCCTTACCATCCATCTCAATTCAGTCATTACCCATAATGACTGGACCTTATTTTCAGTCATTACGTGAAATGACTAAAAAAATTAGCCATTACGCGTAATGACTGGTTACACAGATTGACTGTAACATATATAATTAACACATTTTGTTACTTTAAGCCTCTTTTACCTTGAAGAGACTTGCACATCTTTTGGTATTTTAATCTTAGTTTCAAATGTAAGTTTTTTGGTGCAGTCCTAATATAAAATTTCAAATTCTGTACAAAACATAGATCAAGTGATCCTAAAGGTGCCATTCGCACGTACCAGAGTTATACATTTCTTAATGTTGAGGAAATCAAGGTGTACAATTCTTCATAAACAGCAAAACAGATATTGCCTCAATCTGATATAACATTTGCTAATAGCACTCCATATGTCGGGCTTGGAGCTCACAAATGTACATAAAAATGAAAAATATGCACTATAGAGAATATCAGTAATATTTTCAAACTTTTGAAACCATAATTTATCCTGTTATTCATCCTGAATTAAAAGACTGCCTTATAGAAGGATTTAGTAATACATTAAATTGAGTAATGCTGGTTAGAATGTTTTTGTGCTCAGAAACTTATTTTAATTAACTAATAGCAACACGGAAGGCATTAATCGAGGTCAAAATAGGATGTTACACAACAACTGCCCTGAAACAATGTCCATACCAAATATTACCATCTGACACCTGACTTCTTACCAGATAAGGCCCATACAAAACTTTTATAGTTAAAGTCACAATGGTAACGTCAGAGGTTAAATCAAGTTCAAAATATGAACTACCTTACTAAGTTGTAACACTAAGCCTCATTATGAAAATTTGAATGTACAACTATGAAATTTACAAATTATGATTTTCATAATTATTAAAATTAACTCACCACTGATTTCTTCATCCAGACTGTCTTCAGATAAAACATCTTCATCGACCTCTAGCAAATCCTCGTCCATAGGCACCGACACGTCTGAGAGATAAATTAATATTCAGTGCCAAACAATGCAGTGTTAAGGTTAATTCATGCTTGGCCATAAATGTAAATGCAAACAGGACATTAAAAAACAGGACATTTAAAAAGGTTTCATAGGGCAAGCTTTCACATTAGGACAGAAACGCAACCACAAATGGAAAGTTACATATAGGTGGCAGTTTTTTTCCACGAAATAGGGGTAGAGTAAAAATGTTGTAGTCTGGAACAGTCAACAGAAACATAAATTTACGTTTCCATTTCTGTTTAGTGTGAATTGACCCTTACTTTCAGCAAATTGTACTATGTTACTGTAACATAAGTGTTGTGCAGACTTGCAATTTTTTCAGGCAGTCAATTACTGTTACATTTTGTAATTTAATTCTGTTTCTAAAATTATTGCATCTTCCAAATTGAAATCTATTACTATTACATTTGATTCTATTACTTGTGTAAAAAGTATTATTTTTTACATTAAGACAATAATAATTTTTTTTTGTTTTAGTTGATTAACTATGCAAGCACAATTCACCAGCATACTTGAGCTTTGCTTATTTACACACTATTTTGCAACTGTGCAAAATAAGTGTTTATGCACTTACTGTGCAAAAGAAGTGTCCACTGTTTAAGTGCATTCTACCATTTTATTATAGGCATTAAAACAAGAAATAAATATGCTTAATGTGCATAAAGAAAACTTACCTGAAACATCTATTTCACTAAGCTTCATCCCAGCGAATTTATTCATTTCACCTGCATCTGCAGCCATGATTAACCTGCCAACTTTGGCAATTTCGATGGCTGCATCATGCTGCTGGTAAAATTCATGGTGTGTGTTGATGTTGTGGGCCAGATGCTTTGATAGCCATGTCGGTTCCTGTGATTTGAGGTGGATCACCTGTACAAAGTACATTTAATGTTGTTGTCACCAGAATTTTAACATACAAGTCTTTACCATGAATTGTAACACTGTGCTTTGTTTGATATGCAATATAAAAATACAATAAAACTAGAATTATTAAAGTCACAAAATTAATAACAATCCGCTAATGTTCTTGAATCTAAAAAGTGATAATCCAGGGAAAGATATGGTCAATATAAAAAAGCACCTGCTGAGGATATTACAATGGTTGAGGATATGTTAGCCTGAACAAGTGTTTTGAGCTGGCTTCATAAACTAATAATTGTCTCTGCACCATTGAGCCCTTATAGCTCAAAAACTGTTGCATCAATCAAGCTCAAATTTGGTGAGCATTTATTTCATAGGGTACAGATTGAAGTTGTTGTAAATTAGAGACCGAAAGAAGTTTTTTCAATTGAATTGGGAAAATCCAGTGTAATTTGGTGGGTCCTTTCCTGAGGTACGAAATTACGCTCCCATTTGATTTATGCTTTATTCACATTGCACCGAATCCGTAAATTCGGCCGAATTTGTAAGATTTTCCGAACCGAATGTTTTTATTTTTTAATTCACATTGCAACGAAATATGTGGAAATATCTTTTATTTTAATTTAATATTTCATTTTCTGACTGTTTTCTTGAATACCAAACACTTTTCCTTTGATTTGATTGCAGTTATAGTACAAAATATCTGAACTGAATTTAATTCCTCCATTGTTAAATCCCACTGCCTTGTCACATTGGTTAATCCCTGAGTTCTACTTGAAGCACATGCTGATTACTAATTGCAGTTATAGTCATTTAAGATTACAATTGCAATTTGTAATCAGCATGGGCTTCAACCAGACCAGATGTTTTGTTCCTGATCCAGATTCGGTGAAATATGAACCCTCCTTTTGATTTATACCAACCAACGAAATCAAGATTCGGTCAAATATATGGATTCAGTGCAAGGGGAATTGGCTATAACACTAGAAAACTGAAAAATCTGGTTGGGTCCTTCCCTTAGGTCCAAATTATGCTATTTTCAACATTAAAAATGTACAATTCTGGTATACAAGAAGTTGTGGCAAAGTTCTGTACAGATTTTTTAAACTTTATAAGAGGACTTCAATACTGAATTAAAATATAATTGAACTAGACAATATTTAACACACAATTGGCTAAACTTCCTTATAGAAGTATTGCATTAAATTAAGTTATTCTGATTAGTTTGATCTTGTGATCACACAACAAACTTATTTTAATTAACAAAAACAACATAGAAATAAATTTTATGTGATCTCTCTTTTTGTTGGACAAAAAATGGGACCAACTAGAGCTTGTCAGAATTAATCCGCCCGAAAATGTGTGTATTGCGTATTTTGTCAGGACAATGCCTTAATTAAGAAATGTGTAATCATTATGCGCTGTAATGCGGAAATTGTATGCCCGTATGGTAACAGCAATTAATTGGCCTGGACCCTGAGAAAAATACTTTCACAGACGTCAATTAATTGGTCTGGGTCTTGGAGAAGTGTTCATTCATGCAGACCTTCAGTTCCAAGAATCTAATTAATGAATATCAATAGTGCCTGGGGATAGATTGACATGTAATTGAGTGCATTTATCTAGGCTTGTTTTAGTGAAAAAAGTATGTTTTTCGCTGATTGTCAGCTGATGCATGGGCCAATGATGCTCATCTTCGAAAGCGTCTGAGCTATTCTAACCACGGACCTTGTGCAAACATTTGAACATGATCCGTTCTCAAGTTATTGCTCACACAAACACAAAATACAGATGCAGCCAAAATTAATACCTTCTGAAAAATGAAGTTTTCGGGCGATAATTATGTATAGAATAGTTTGAATATAGCTGACACTCTCCAAATTTTATAGTTATATCTGTATTTACGCTCGTTAATGAGCTCCCAGTCTGGCATATAATATCAAAAGTAGCAGACTTAACACAGAAATTTTGTGTGGCATATAAGATTGGGATATGTTTGTTTTTTATTAAAAACAATAACACCTCATTTTTATCAGCAGAATAATGTAGTAATCTGGAATATGAGAATGACACCTATAGATTCACTTGACCCATGGTGTGTACAAATCTTCAAATTTGAAAGAAGACTTTAATTGAAGGTGAAAACTGGGATACAAAGTAAAAAGAGACTAAGCAAGTAAACCAACTATTTTGACTGACCACCTATTGATAAAATCTTTTTTTTTATATAATTCATATAATCATGGTATGACAGACTTACTCTGAAAAAATGCGAACAATGTGTGACCTATATAATAGTACAGGTTACATGTATAATAATACTAATACTGACAATAATTTAGTGGAAACTAGAACTAAAAATCTCGAATGAAATTAACGATTTTTGCAAGCTATATGAAAATGTATATTACAAGTCGAGTGTTTCACCCCCGCCGAGTGCATCTTGGTTGAAAATGGAATACATATTGGATATATTCTCATTCACTTAGCAAAAAAGTTGTTTATTTGCACGTCTTGAGATTATGTATATTATACATCTTATAGAACTTTCCAAATATGGCCCTGGATGTTGAAGCTGAAGGTAAAGAAAATATAAAGATGTTTATTACTACCCTTTTAACTTTTTAAGAAGTATAGTTTTAACCGATTATTTATCTACATTTGAAAAGAAATGGAGCAATCAACAGAGATCATTATGTATTTGACACAGCAAATGACAAAATATCTTATGAATGATTTTAAAAAGGAAACAACTTACCTGACAAACAGTTGCCAGGTACTTTCTAAGTTTGTTTGACGAAATTAAGCTTGGGTTTTTGCAACCCGCTGCCCTTGCCACATTTTGTAAAACCTGCCAACTGTCAAGAGCATTCAACTCCGTGTTCGGGAACAAGAAAGGGTTTTCTTCTTTTATCCCACACTCTCCTCTGTATTTCACAAGTTTCTCCAGTGCAGAGACAACCTCTTCTATAAGAAGTATGGGAACCCTTTTGTTCTGCTTGCCTTGGGTCCTCACAAGCTGTAGTCTGAAGCAGATAAAATAAAAAGAAGATATGTCTGAACCTTGCTTTCAATATCTCTGAATTTTAGTTTTACATTCCAAAGATCCAAAATGGAAAATCTACCCCATTCCTTAACTCATTGAAAAACATGTCTGTACCTTTGCAAGTATTGAGGTGCAATTTTAAAGACAAAATAAATTGTTACAGAATGTAGATTTAGGTAGAATTTAAATTTGTCAAAGCAGATTTTTACAAGTCCAAATATCTCTGTTTATTTATATCTTTACAGCTTTGGGGTATATTGTAACCTATTGGGAAACCATGGATGGACAATCTTATAATCAGGATAGAGGTCAAACAGGGGTCATGAAAGTGCATTTGGGAGAATTTACACTCAAGAATCTACATCTCAAAAACCGCATTAAAGGGAGCAACTCTGAAAGTATGACAGAGCTTTTGAAACTGGCTCCCAGAAACATAAATTTTATGCAGATGTGACCCAAAGTTTCCGAGATATATGGGTCAAAAGGCATATATACCTCTTAAAAATGACAAAATTTTGGAAACATTGTCCTCATTTTCCCCCAGCCTTTTATGTTGATCTTTTTTATTTCAACCTACACATAGTATATCTTTATTAATATAGTCTATGAAAGATTTAGACCAGTCTCTTTTATCAAAATTTTTGTGATTTTTTTTCTTTGAAATTTTAACGAAAAATCAGTCAATTGTTACCTCTTGGGAAACCATGGGTGCATATATATACAAAGTAACATACCAGTATATCATCTTGTATGACCTCAGGGTTGTAAATATACAGTGATCTAGTGATTCAGTGCAATAATTGTTTATACTTCAATAGAATTGTGCTATATAAATGCAGTTAAAACTAGACCAAGACCGCATCTGTGGCCAGATGCAAATTGTATCCACTGGGAATCCCTGAAAAATGGCCATCAGGAAAGAAGGCTCAATTTCATTTTCCGCAAAAATGCCGCAAAGAAACGTCCATGGCCATTTTGTAAGACATTCAGAATCATTCACAACAAAGCTTTCACCATGATGAACATATCCTACAAATTTGGAAAGTGTACATTTTATGGCCATTGATATACTGGGACAGAAAAAGACCCTCAAAATTCCGATAAAAATGGCCGTGGTGGCCATCTTGTTTTTCGAAATGTGCCGAAAAATATTCCCAGAGAAGTTCAAATGATGATAAAGCTATCCTGAAAATTTGAAAAGTCTAGCTACAATATTGCTCTTGCTAGAGCGGTAACGTCGATTTCTCTCTACATACTGGCGGCGGCGGCAGCGGCGTAATGCAGTCAAATCCATAGTATCCACTGGAAGGTGGATTAACGAATGTGTCATCATTATGCATTCTAATACCCAGATTGTACACCTATATGGTCACAGCACAGGCCCTGATAAAGGCTAGTAAATAGTTGGACATTGAACGGGGGAGACCCAATTAATAATGTCCTTATTGGTGCATTGTGGCATTGAGTGCATTCTGTGGAGGGGGCTTTTTTGTTGAAAAAAGTATGTTTTTTGCTGATAGTCAGAGGACACATGGGTCAATGATGCCCATCTCACAAAGCGTCCAAGCTATTTCACCCACAGACCTTGTGTGAAAATTTGAATGCAATCCGTTAGGCGGTTTTCAAGTTATTGTGCACACAAACATAAAAAAAGAAAAAAAAAACAGATCCAGCTAAAAATTAAAACTTTCCGAATAACAAAATTTTCAGGCGGTAATAAATCAAAGCATCCTTTGAGTTTTGGACAACAAACTCTTAACCAAAATCAAGTTTTGATTCATAGGTCCAAGATCCATATCTGTTAAAGTTAATTTTTAACAAATTTTTAAAATAATTTTTTTTGGCCATAAAGTTCATCAAATTGTACAGGTATTTTCTCAGTGGCTATTATGATTTTGTGTGTAATCTTTGCATATACAGTACACCACCAATAGTTTTGTCTTAATGTATTTCAGTATTTCCTTACTGAATATACCTTCCCTTCACCAAGACCTTTACTTACAATTTCAGAACTCCAAACATTCAGTCATCTGACACAGTACCGGTTCATTGGCACTCTACTCTTGTTTTGTGTTTCCATGCACGATTACTTGATAACTGCTCAATGGATTGTGTTCAAATTTTCACAGAAGATCCTTGGATAAATTAGCTAGGACACTTTTAAAGATGGACATTATTGGGCTATGTTTCATCTGACTATCAGCAAAAAACATCCTTTTTTCGTGATAACTAAAAAACGTTATGGAATGCAACCAAATTTTCACATGCGGTGTAATGGGAAAACAGTGCAAGCTTTCAATGATATCCATCAATAGGCACTATCACCCAACAAACTTGACAGCATACATATATTTGTTGGTTAATTCTTACAAGGTCTAGTTATATTCTCTATTTACCATACCTTTCCAGGATCTTTTTCTCTACAGGGGATAAACTCCGTAAAATTTCATCATTCACCATTTTTCCTCCAGTCTGGCCGCTTCAAGAATGTTTGGAGCCTCACCTTCTTTTATTGAAGATGATGATTCTTGCCATGACCACCTCTTCTAGTGTTCTGTAAATGTGGCCTCTTTTCTGTTCTTCTAATTTTGATGATAGTTCGTTCAATTGAGCATCTAGGTAGTGTTTTAATGTGACCAGGTCTTCTGTTAGTGGCAAAATTGTTGGAGTGTTAAATTTGCTGGTTCGCAGAGATGCATGTGCAATTGAAGATACTTTATCAGCCCATTCTGCACGATGGAGTTGGATGAAGTTTTTTACACTTCGTTGTGTTTCATTGTCCACACTCCTTATGGCAATTCCTTGTTTGATCTCTGCACATTTCAACAAATTATGCCCAAGCCGATGGGCAAGTGAAGGGGTTTGAAAAATTTTTATCCCTTCTGAACTAGTTTGGAGCTTTGCTAGCTCTTGCACTGATTTCATGACTTTGTCAAAATGGTTGGGTATAATGTAATGTGTCAAGTCATTATGTTCTCCACATGATTCATTCAGGGCAATTTTCAGTCGCCCCAACTGCCTCATTCTTAGAGCTGCATCATGGTTTCTTCTTGGTCCAAGTTTGTCGGACAATATTTGTCCAAACTGCTTGATGAGCCCGTCGTCTTTTACTTGATCATATACGTCGTCTTGCCTCATTTGAATGTCAAGCCTTATCTGAGATATCTGGTTATTTTCTTCAGTGACGGTTGCCAGATTTTCAGACAGTATCCCTCCTTGCAGCAAAAGTTTTGCTCTTGCAATGGTCCCTGATTGCTTTTGACCATGTGTAGATGTATTGAAGGGACACTTTTGACAATGACGCCACAGTTCTATTGACCTATAAAAGCCAAAACAATGAATACATGGCAGATACTCAGAGGTAAGGGTTTTGCCTGGACGTCTGCATACAATCATTTCTCCTTCCCCAGAGGCCACCACTTTGACATTGTGGTTGAATTTGCCCATGTTTTTGATTCTGGCAAAGAGGTTTTTTCCTTTTCTCACCAGCTGCTGCTGATGCTTCTGCAACATCTTCCTCTTCCTCATGACATGTAATTAAATGTCTGTATTCTGTGGTGCATTTTTTTCACAGAAGAGACATGAAAGTGGTTTGTCATAAATCCTTCGGCCCTGCTGCTTCTCAGATTTACCAGTTCTTATATCTAAAATAAAAGAAAATGAAAAACATTTATTTTAATTCAAAGGTAATTAATTCAAATGTTATAGATAGCTTTCTAAATTGACACATTTGATGGAAATTTTTAACATTGACACACAGAGGAGACACATACGATTGGGAATGAATTTCTATATGTAAACAATATCAGGTAATAAAATTGTTACTTTATTATCTAGGTTTCGTTCCTCATGAACCTTTTATTGTGGCATATTGATAGCAGATTATCACTAAAAATGATTAAGTTGGCTTTGTTCTGAAACTTTCCTACACAGTATTTAGAATTCAGCATGAACTTCAAGTATGTATTGCTAGAACATCAACCCCAGGGACAATTATATTTTTAAAACACTAGAAACATGGTATATAGTGGTACATAGAAATCTATCCATTTATGGGGCATTGATATATAAAATGTTGAGAAATCTTGAGATATGGGGCATTGTAACATTGAAGATCCAAAAAAGATTCCAATAATGTTATGTTGGCAATAGCAAACTCAGTTTTGGTACAAAGGTTTGATTTGAGGATGGAAAGACTTTATAGGGCATGCATATATAAAATGTAGATAAATCTTCAGATATGGGGCATTGCAACATTGAAGATACAAAATAGGTTCCCATCTCCTTATGTTAATTGCAGGAAACTCATTTTTATCACAAAGGTTTGATTTGGGGATGCAATAACTTGAACAGGAGAAAAAATATATGCTTAGATAGCAGATTATCACTAAAATGATTAAGTTGGCTTTGTTCTGAAACTTTCCTACACAGTATTTAGAATTCAGCATGAACTTCAAGTATGTATTGCTAGAACATCAACCCCAGGGACAATTATATTTTTAAAACACTAGGAACATGGTATATAGTGGTACATAGAAATCTATCCATTTATGGGGCATTGATATATAAAATTTTGAGAAATCTTCAGATATTTGGCATTGTAACATTGACAATCCAAAAAAGATTCCAATGATGTTGTGTTTGCAATAGGAAAATCATTTTTTGGTTCAAAGGTTTGATTTGGGGATAGAAAGACTTTAACCTGAGACATAGATCATATTAGATGTCAGATTAATATCCAACACAGTGTTCAGAATAAAGCATAAAATTCAAATATGTATTGTTTGATGATCAACATCCTTGACAATTACATTTTTAAAACACTCTGAACATGCTGTATAGAGATACATAGAAATCTGTGCATTTATGGGGCATTGATATATAAAATGTTGAAAAATCTTCAGATATGGGGCATTGCAACATTGACAATCCAAAAAAAAGATTCTAGTGTCCTTGTGTTGGCAATAGGAAACTCAATTTTGGTACAAGGGTTTGGTTTCAAAATAGAAAGAGTTTAACAACAGACATAGATCAGCTTAGATGCTAGATTATCACTTAACTAGAAGTAGGCCGCCCTGTTAACAGTAGCTGCAACATATGAAAAGAAGTAGAAATAGGAAGCACTATAAAAAGAGTAATAAAATATTGAATAGGTGAATTGCATACAGAAAACACATTATCATGTGTAATGTCCACCCATGAGACTTTTGAAAGCCTTTGGGAGAAGAGCCCTCAAATTTGTCAAAAATTCAAGATGGCCGCAAAAGTGGCGAAAATTGGAATTTTTCAAATGCACATAGAATACACTACCATGCGAGTCAAAATTTCTGTGGAAATGGCTCTATCTCTTACGGTTTCCGAGATATTAACATTTTTTGTTTTTCTGCAAAAATTCAAGATGGCCGCCAAAAGTGGCGAAAATTGAAATTTTTCAATTTTGTATAGAAAAATATATCAATGATGCTTAAATATTTTTTGTTGAAAGTAGACAGCGACGTATGAATAGAAACAGGATAGCATAGAAGAACACATATTATCATGTGTAATGTCCACCCCATGAACCTTTTGCCAAATTTTACAGTAGTCTTACAAGACCCTGTTTCATTTGTAAAATATATCAATGATGCTTAAATATTTATTGTTATATATGTAAATTATTTCAGCTTCATGCCTTTTCGCATTAGTTGGACTGAAAATTTCAACAAAATCAATCTATTTTGTACGGTTAAGGAGACAGAAGCAATTTTGTGCTTTGCCATTTTGGGCAAAAATTCGAAAATTCAAAATGGCCGCCATTTTTGGAGAGAGTAAATTTTTTTGAAAATTGCAGAGTACCTTCCTTAGATACCCTGTGGGTCGAAAGTTTCAACGAAATCGCTCTATCTCGCACAGTTAAGGAGATAAAAGCAAATTTGTGTTTTGCCATTTTTGGCCAAAATCCGAAAATTCAAAATGGCCGCCCTTTTTGGGGAGGGTAAAATTCTTTGAAAATCGCAAAGAGTACGTTAGTTAGATACCCTGTGGGCAGAAAATTTCAACGAAATCGCTCTATCTCGCACGATCAAGGAGATAGAAGCAATTTTGTGTTTTGCCATTTTTGGAAAAAATTCGAAAATTCAAAATGACCGCCATTTTTGGGGAGGGAAAATTTTTTGATAATTGAAAAGAATACATTCCTAAGACACCCTGTGGGTCGAAAATTTCGACGAAATAGCTCTATCTCGCACGGTTAAAGAGATAAAACCAAATTTGTGTTTTGCCATTTTTGGCAAAAATCCGAAAATTCAAAATGGCCGCCAATTTTGGGGAGGGGAAACTTTTTTGAAAATTGCCAAGAGCACCTTCCGTAGATACCCTGTAGGTCGAAAATTTCGACGAAATCGCTCTATCTCGCACGGTTTAGGAGATAAAAGCCAATTTGTGTTTTGCCATTTTTGGCAAAAATCCGAAAATTAAAAATGGCCGCCATTTTTGGGGAGGGTAAATTTTTTTGAAAATTGCAAAGAGCACCTTTCTTAGATACCCTGGGGGTCGAAAATTTCGACGAAATCACTCTATCTCGCACGGTTAAGGAGATAAGAAGCAATTTTGTGTTTTGCCATTTTTGGCAAAAATCCGAAAATTCAAAATGGCCGCCATTTTTGGGGAGGGGAAATTTTTTTGACAATTGCAAAGAGCACCTTCCTTAGATACCCTGTGGGTCGAAAATTTCGACGAAATCGCTCTATCTCGCACGGTTAAGGAGATAGAAGCCAATTTGTGTTTTGCCATTTTTGGCAAAAATCCGAAAATTCAAAATGGCCGCCATTTTTGGGGAGGGGAAATTTTTTGAAAATTGCAAAGAGCACCTTAGATACCCTGTGGGTCGAAAATTTTAACGAAATCGCTCTATCTCGCACGGTTAAGGAGATAGAAGTAATTTTGTGTTTTGCCATTTTTGGCAAAAATTCGAAAATTCAAAATGGCCGCCATTTTTGGGGAGGGCAAATTTTTTTGAAAATTGCAAAGAGCACCTGCCTTAGATAAACTGTGGGTCGAAAATTTCGACGAAATTGCTCTATCTCGCATGGTTAAAGAGATAAAAGCCAATTTGTGTTTTGCCATTTTTGGCAAAAATCCGAACATTCAAAATGGCCGCCATTTTTGGGGAGGGGAAATTTTTTGAAAATTGCAAAGAGTACCTTATTCAGATACCCTGTGGGTCGAAAATTTCGACGAAATCGCTCTATCTCGCACGGTTAAGGAGATATTAGCAAATTACTCAAAAGTAGTACTGAAAATACACAATGAAGTACCTAAATGGCTATTACTCATGTACTGACAAAACTATCAGTCCCAAATGCAATACCAAGCGAGCTATGGACATAACAATCTTGTATTGAAAATTGTAGTAAAATATCTTTTATTATTTTGGCTTAAATGCACGGAAACCAATGGGTACTGAAAATAGCTGTACTTAAGTATTACTCAGTAAGCAAAAGAGGTACAACAGCCAAAAGCAATCCCAAGCAAGCTACTGACCCAATAAGCCTGCATACCAAATTTGGTGACAATAGCTCTAATACTTTTCCTTTAAATGAGCGGAAACCATGTGTGACGCCGGACATCGGACGCCGGACGCCGGACATCGGACATCGGACGGAAGAAAAAGCAAAAATAATATATCCACCCCCAGGGGGGTGGACATAATAATCACTTAATTGCCTTTGTTCCTGATAATTTCCAACACTGTATTCAGAATAAAGCATGGAATTCAAATATGTATTGTTGAACCATCAACCCCAGGGACTATTACATTTTTAAAACACTGGGTACATGGTATATAGAGGTACATAGAAATCTATGCATTTATGGTTCATTGATGTATAAAATATTGAGAAATCTTCAGATATGGGGCATTGCAATATTGATAATCTAAAAAAGATTCCAGTGTCCTTGTGTTGGCAATAGTAAAGTCAATTTTGGTACAAAGGTTTGATATCAAAATAGAAATACTTTAACCTGATACATAGATCAGCTTAGATGTCAGATTATCACTTAATAATCACTTTATTACCTTTGTTCCTGATAATTTCCAACACTGTATTCAGAATAAAACATCGAATTCAAATATGTATTGTTGGACCATCAACCCCAGAGACAAATGTATTTTTAAAAGATTGGAAACATGGTATATAGAGACATAGAAATCTATGTGTTTATGGGGCATTGATATATAAAATGTTGATAAATCTTCAGATATGGGGCATTGCAACATTGAAGATACAAAGTAGTTTCCCATCTCCTTGTGTTAGTCGTAGGAAACTCATTTTTATCACAAAGGTTTGATTTGGGGATGCAATGACTTGAACAAGAGAAAAATATATGCTTAGATGGCAGATTATCACTTAAATGACTGAGTTGGCTTTGTTCCTGAAACTTTCCTACACAGTATTTAGAATTCAGCATGACATTTAATTATGTATTGTTAGAACATCATCCCCAGAGACAATTATATTTTTAAAATACTAGGAACATGGTATATAGAAATCTATGCATTTATGGGGCATTGGTATATAAAATGTAGAGTAATCTTGAGATATGGTGCATTGTAACATTGATAATCCAAAAAAAAGATTCCAATGATGTGTTGGCAATAGGAAACTCAGTTTTGGTACAAAGGTTTGATTTGAGGATAGAAAGACTTTAACCTGAGACATAGATCAGATTAGATGTCAGATTAATGTCCAACACAGCTTCCAGAATACAAAGCATAAAATTCAAATATGTATTGTTGGACCATCAACACCAGGGGCTATTAAATTTTCAAAACACTAGGAAAATGGTATATAGCGGTGCATATAAATCTATGCATTATGGGGCATTGATATATAAAATCTTGAGAAATCTTCAGATTTTGGGCATTGTAACATTGACAATCTAAAAAAGATTCCAATGATGTTGTGTTTGCAATAGGAAAATCATTTTTGGTACAAAGGTTTGATTTGGGGATAGAAAGACTTTAACCTGAGACATAGATCATATTAGATGTCAGATTAATATCCAACACAGTGTTCAGAATAAAGCATAAAATTCAAATATGTATTGTTTGATGATCAACATCCTTGACAATTATATTTTTAAAACACTCTGAACATGCTGTATAGAGATACATAGAAATCTGTGCATTTATGGGGCATTGATATATAAAATATTGAGAAAGCTTCAGATATGGGGCATTGCAACACTGAAGATACAAAGTAGGTTCCCATCTCCTTATGTTAATTGCAGGAAACTCATTTTTATCACAAAGGTTTGATTTGGTGATGCAATAACTTGAACAGGAGAAAAATATATGCTTAGATAGCATATTATCACTAAAAATGATTAAGTTGGCTTTGTTCTGAGACTTTCCTACACAGTATTTAGAATTCAGCATGAACTTCAAGTATGTATTGCTAGAACATCAACCCCAGGGACAATTAAATTTTTAAAACACTAGGAACATGGTATATAGTGGTACATAGAAATCTATCCATTTATGGGGCATTGATATATAAAATTTTGAGAAATCTTCAGATATGGGGCATTGTAACATTGACAATCCACAAAAGATTCCAATGATGTTGTGTTTGCAATAGGAAAATCATTTTTTGGTACAAAGGTTTGATTTGGGGATAGAAAGACTTTAACCTGAGACATAGATCATATTAGATGTCAGATTAATATCCAACACAGTGTTCAGAATAAAGCATAAAATTCAAATATGTATTGTTTGATGATCAACATCCTTGACAATTATATTTTTAAAACACTCTGAATATGCTGTATAGAGATATTTAGAAATCTGTGCATTTATGGGGCATTGATATATAAAATGTTGAGAAATCTTCAGATATGGGGCATTGCAACATTGACAATCCAAAAAAAAATTCTAGTGTCCTTGTGTTGGCAATAGGAAACTCAATTTTGGTACAAGGGTTTGGTTTCAAAATAGAAAGAGTTTAACAACAGACAAAGATTAGCTTAGATGTCAGATTATCACTTAATAATCGCTTAATTGCCTTTGTTCCTGATAATTTCCAACACTGTATTCAGAATAAAGTATGGAATTCAAATATGTATTGTTGGACCATCAACCCAAGGGACAATTGTATTTTTAAAACATTGGAAACATGGTATATAGAGACATAGAAATCTGTGTGTTTATGGGGCATGCATATATAAAATGTTGAGAAATCTTCAGATATGGGGCATTGCACATTAAAGATACAAAGTAGGTTCCCATCTCCTTATGTTAATTGCAGGAAACTCATTTTTATCACAAAGGTTTGATTTGGGGATGCAATGACTTCAACAGGGGAAAAAATTATGCTTAGATAGCAGATTATCACTAAAAATGACTAAGTTGGCTTTCTTTTGAAACTTTCCTACACAGTATTTAGAATTTAGCATGAAATTCAAGTATGTATTGCTAGAAAATCAAACCCAGGGACAATTATATTTTTAAAACACTAGGAACATAGTATATAGTGGTACATAGAAATCTGTGCATTTATGGAGCATTGATATATAAAATATTGAGAAATCTTCAGATATGGGGCATTGCAACATTGACAATCCAAAAAAAGATTCCAATGTCCTTGTGTTGGCAATAGGAAGCTCACTTTTGGTACAAGGGTTTGGTTTCAAAATAGAAAGAGTTTAATAACAGACATAGATCAGCTTAGATGTCAGATTATCACTTAATAATCGCTTAATTGCCTTTGTTCCTGATAATTTCCAACACAGTATTCAGAATAAACCATAAAATTCAAATATGTACTGTTGGACCATCAACGCCAGGGACAATTATATTTTTGAAACACTGGGAACATGGTATATAGAGGTACATAGAAATCTGTGCATTAATGGGGCATTGATATACAAAATGTTGAAAAATCTTCAGATATGGGGCTTTGCAACATTGGCAATATTAAAAAGATTCCAATGATGTTGTGTTGGCAATACTAAACTCAATTTTGGTACAAAGGTTTGGTTTGAGGATAGAGATACTTTAACCAGATACATAGATAGATGTCAGATTATCACTTAATAATCACTTAATTGCCTTTGTTCCTGATAATTTCCAACACAGTATTCAGAATAAAACATGAAATTCAAATACATATTGTTGGACCATCAACCCAAGGGACAATTGTATTTTTAAAACATTGGAAACATGGTACATAGATACATAGAAATCTGTGTGTTTATGGGGCATGCATATATAAAATGTTGAGAAATCTTCAGATATGGGGCATTGCACATTGAAGATACAAAGTACATTCCCATCTCCTTATGTTAATTGCAGGAAACACATTTTTATCACATAGGTTTGATTTGGGGATGCAATGACTTGAACAGGAGAAAAATATATGCTTAGATAGCAGATTATCACTAAAAATGACTAAGTTGGCTTTCTTCTGAAACTTTCCTTCACAGTATTTAGAATTTAGCATGAAATTCAAGTATGTATTGCTAGAACATCAACCCCAGGGACAATTATATTTTTAAAACACTACGAACATGGTATATAGTGTTACATAGAAATCTATGCATTTATGGGGCATTGATATATAAAATCTTGAGAAATCTTCAGATATTGGGCATTGTAACATTGACAATCTAAAAAAGATTCCAATGATGTTGTGCTTGCAATAGGAAAATCATTTTTGTACAAAGGTTTGATTTGGGGATAGAAAGAGTTTAACCTGACACATAGATCATATTAGATGTCAGATTAATATCCAACACACATGTTCAGAATAAAGTATAAAATTCAAATATGTATTGTTTGATGATCAACACCCTTGATAATTATATTTTTAAAACACTGTGAACATGCTTTATAGAGATACATAGAAATCTGTGCATTTATGGGGCATTGATATATAAAATATTGACAAATCTTCAGATATGGGGCATTGCAACACTGAAATTACGAAGTAGGTTCCCATCTCCTTATGTTAATTGCAGGAAACTCATTTTTATCACAAAGGTTTGATTTGGGGATGCAATAACTTGAACAGGAGAAAAACATATGCTTAGATAGCAGATTATCACTAAAAATGATTAAGTTGGCTTTGTTCTGAAACTTTCCTACACAGTATTTAGAATTCAGCATGAACTTCAAGTATGTATTGCTAGAAAATCAACCCCAGGGACAATTATATTTTTAAAACACTAGGAACATGGTATATAGTGGTACATAGAAATCTATCCATTTATGGGGCATTGATATATAAAATATTGACAAATCTTCAGATATGGGGCATTGCAACACTGAAATTACGAAGTAGGTTCCCATCTCCTTATGTTAATTGCAGGAAACTCATTTTTATCACAAAGGTTTGATTTGGGGATGCAATAACTTGAACAGGAGAAAAACATATGCTTAGATAGCAGATTATCACTAAAAATGATTAAGTTGGCTTTGTTCTGAAACTTTCCTACACAGTATTTAGAATTCAGCATGAACTTCAAGTATGTATTGCTAGAAAATCAACCCCAGGGACAATTATATTTTTAAAACACTAGGAACATGGTATATAGTGGTACATAGAAATCTATCCATTTATGGGGCATTGATATATAAAATGTTGAGAAATCTTGATATATGGGGCATTGTAACATTGACAATTCAAAAAAAGATTCCAATGATGTTGTGTTTGCAATAGGAAAATAATTTTTGGTACAAAGGTTTGATTTGGGGATAGAAAGACTTTAACCTGAGACATAGATCATATTAGATGTCAGGTTAATATCCAACACAGTGTTCAGAATAAAGGATAAAATTCAAATATGTATTGTTTGATGATCAACATCCTTGACAATTATATTTTTAAAACACTCTGAACATGCTATATAGAGATACATAGAAATCTGTGCATTTATGGGGCATTGATATATAAAATGTTGAGAAATCTTCAGATATGGGGCATTGCAACATTGACAATCCAAAAAAAAAATCCAATGTCCTTGTGTTGGCAATAGGACGCTCAATTTTGGTACAAGTGTTTGGTTTCAAAATGGAAAAGAGTTTAACAACAGACATAGATCAGCTTAGATTTCAGATTATCACTTAATAATCGCTTAATTGCCTTTGTTCCTGATAATTGCCAACACTGTATTCAGAATAAAGCAATGAATTCAAATATGTTTTGTTGGACCATCAACCCCAGGGACTATTGTATTTTTAAAACACTGGGAACATGGTATATAGAGGTACATAGAAATCTATGCATTTATGTGGCATTGATATATAAAATATTGAGAAATCTTCAGATATGGGGCATTGCAACATTGACAATCAAAAAAAAAGATTCCAATGTCCTTGTGTTGGCAATAGGAAGCTCAATTTTAGTACAAGGGTTTGCTTTCAAAATAGAAAGAGTTTAACAACAGACATAGATCAGCTTAGATGTCAGATTATTACTTAATAATCGCTTAATTGCCTTTGTTCCTCATAATTTCCAACACAGTATTCATAATAAAGTATGGAATTCAAATATGTATTGTTGGACCATCAACCCAAGGGACAATTGTATTTTTAAAACATTGGAAACATGGTATATAGAGATAGCAGGAAACACATTTTTATCACATAGGTTTGATTTGGGGATGCAATGACTTGAACAGGAGAAAAATATATGCTTAGATAGCAGATTATCACTAAAAATGACTAAGTTGGCTTTCTTCTGAAACTTTCCTTCACAGTATTTAGAATTTAGCATGAAATTCAAGTATGTATTGCTAGAACATCAACCCCAGGGACAATTATATTTTTGAAACACTGGGAACATGGTATATAGAGGTACATAGAAATCTGTGCATTAATGGGGCATTGATATACAAAATGTTGAAAAATCTTCAGATATGGGGCTTTGCGACATTGACAATATTAAAAAGATTCCAATTATGTTGTGTTGTCAATACTAAACTCAATTTTGGTACAAAGGTTTGGTTTGAGCATAGAGATACTTTAACCAGATACATAGATAGATGTCAGATTATCACTTAATAATGGCTTAATTGCCTTTGTTGCTGATAATTTCCAACACAATATTCAGAATGAAGCATGGAATTCAAAAATGTATTGTTGGACCATCAACCCCAGGGACTATTGTATTTTTAAAACACTGGGAACATGATATATAGAGCTACATAGATATCTATGCATTTATGGGACATTGATATATAAATATTGAGAAATCTTCAGGTATGGGGCATTGCAACATTGATAATCCAAAAAAGATTCCAGTGTCCTTGTGTTGGCAATAGCAAAGTCAATTTTGGTACAAAGGTTTGGTATCAAAATAGAAATATTTTAACCTGAGACATAGATCAGTGTAGATGTCAGATTATCACATAATAATCGCTTAATTGCCTTTGTTCCTGATAATTTCCAACACAGTATTCAGAATAAAACATGAAATTCAAATACATATTGTTGGACCATCAACCCAAGGGACAATTGTATTTTTAAAACATTGGAAACATGGTACATAGATACATAGAAATCTGTGTGTTTATGGGGCATGCATATATAAAATGTTGAGAAATCTTCAGATATGCGGCATTGCACATTGAAGATACAAAGTACATTCCCATCTCCTTATGTTAATTGCAGGAAACGCATTTTTATCACATAGGTTTGATTTGGGGATGCAATGACTTGAACAGGAGAAAAATATATGCTTAGATAGCAGATTATCACTAAAAATTACTAAGTTGGCTTTCTTCTGAAACTTTCCTTCACAGTATTTAGAATTTAGCATGAAATTCAAGTATGTATTGCTAGAACATCAACCCAAGGGACAATTATATTTTTAAAACACTAGGAACATGGTATATAGTGGTACATAGAAATCTATGCATTTATGGGGCATTGATATATAAAATCTTGAGAAATCTTCAGATATTGGGCATTGTAACACTGACAATCTAAAAAAGATTCCAATGATGTTGTGTTTGCAATAGGAAAATCATTTTTGGTACAAATGTTTGATTTGGGGATAGAAAGACTTTAACCTGAGACATAGATCATATTAGATGTCAGATTAATATCCAACACACATGTTCAGAATAAAGTATAAAATTCAAATATGTATTGTTTGATGATCAACACCCTTGAGAATTATATTTTTAAAACACTCTGAACATGCTGTATAGAGATACATAGAAATCTGTGCATTTATGGGGCATTGATATATAAAATATTGACAAATCTTCAGATATGGGGCATTGCAACACTGAAATTACGAAGTAGGTTCCCATCTCCTTATGTTAATTGCAGGAAACTCATTTTTATCACAAAGGTTTGATTTGGGGATGCAATAACTTGAACAGGAGAAAAACATATGCTTAGATAGCAGATTATCACTAAAAATGATTAAGTTGGCTTTGTTCTGAAACTTTCCTACACAGTATTTAGAATTCAGCATGAACTTCAAGTATGTATTGCTAGAAAATCAACCCCAGGGACAATTATATTTTTAAAACACTAGGAACATGGTATATAGTGGTACATAGAAATCTATCCATTTATGGGGCATTGATATATAAAATGTTGAGAAATCTTGAGATATGGGGCATTGTAACATTGACAATTCAAAAAAAGATTCCAATGATGTTGTATTTGCAATAGGAAAATCATTTTTGGTACAAAGGTTTGATTTGGGGATAGAAAGACTTTAACCTGAGACATAGATCATATTAGATGTCAGGTTAATATCCAACACAGTGTTCAGAATAAAGGATAAAATTCAAATATGTATTGTTTGATGATCAACATCCTTGACAATTATATTTTTAAAACACTCTGAACATGCTATATAGAGATACATAGAAATCTGTGCATTTATGGGGCATTGATATATAAAATGTTGAGAAATCTTCAGATATGGGGCATTGCAACATTGACAATCCCCCAAAAAAATCCAATGTCCTTGTGTTGGCAATAGGACGCTCAATTTTGGTACAAGTGTTTGGTTTCAAAATGGAAAAGAGTTTAACAACAGACATAGATCAGCTTAGATTTCAGATTATCACTTAATAATCGCTTAATTGCCTTTGTTCCTGATAATTGCCAACACAGTATTCAGAATAAAGCAATCAATTCAAATATGTTTTGTTGGACCATCAACCCCAGGGACTATTGTATTTTTAAAACACTGGGAACATGGTATATAGAGGTACATAGAAATCTATGCATTTATGAGGCATTGATATATAAAATATTGAGAAATCTTCAGATATGGGGCATTGCAACATTGACAATCCAAAAAAGAGATTCCAATGTCCTTGTGTTGGCAATAGGAAGCTCAATTTTGGTACAAGGGTTTGGTTTCAAAATAGAAAGAGTTTAACAACAGACATAGATCAGCTTAGATGTCAGATTATTACTTAATAATCGCTTAATTGCCTTTGTTCCTCATAATTTCTAACACAGTATTCAGAATAAAGTATGGAATTCAAATATGTATTGTTGGACCATCAACCCAAGGGACAATTGTATTTTTAAAACATTGGAAACATGGTATATAGAGATAGCAGGAAACACATTTTTATCACAAAGGTTTGATTTGGGGATGCAATGACTTGAACAGGAGAAAAATATATGCTTAGATAGCAGATTATCACTAAAAATGACTAAGTTGGCTTTCTTCTGAAACTTTCCTTCACAGTATTTAGAATTTAGCATGAAATTCAAGTATGTATTGCTAGAACATCAACCCCAGGGACAATTATATTTTTAAAACACTAGGAACATGGTATATAGTGGTACATAGAAATCTATCCATTTATGGGGCATTGACATATAAAATGTTGAGAAATCTTCAGATATGGGGCATTGTAACATTGACAATCTAAAAAAGATTCCAATGATGTTGTGTTTGCAATAGGAAAATCATTTTTGGTACAAAGGTTTGATTTGGGGATAGAAAGACTTTAACCTGAGATATAGATCATATTACATGTCAGATTAATATCCAACACAGTATTCAGAATAAAGCATAAAATTCAAATATGTATTGTTTGATGATCAACATCCTTGACAATTATATTTTTAAAACACTCTGAACATGCTATATAGAGATACATAGAAATCTGTGCATTTATGGGGCATTGATATATAAAATGTTGAGAAATCTTCAGATATGGGGCATTGCAACATTGACAATCCAAAAAAAAAATCCAATGTCCTTGTGTTGGCAATAGGACGCTCAATTTTGGTACAAGTGTTTGGTTTCAAAATGGAAAAGAGTTTAACAACAGACATAGATCAGCTTAGATTTCAGATTATCACTTAATAATCGCTTAATTGCCTTTGTTCCTGATAATTGCAAACACAGTATTCAGAATAAAGCAATGAATTCAAATATGTTTTGTTGGACCATCAACCCCAGGGACTATTGTATTTTTAAAACACTGGGAACATGGTATATAGAGGTACATAGAAATCTATGCATTTATGTGGCATTGATATATAAAATATTGAGAAATCTTCAGATATGGGGCATTGCAACATTGACAATCCAAAAAAAAAGATTCCAATGTCCTTGTGTTGGCAATAGGAAGCTCAATTTTGGTACAAGGGTTTGGTTTCAAAATAGAAAGAGTTTAACAACAGACATAGATCAGCTTAGATGTCAGATTATTACTTAATAATCGCTTAATTGCCTTTGTTCCTCATAATTTCCAACACAGTATTCATAATAAAGTATGGAATTCAAATATGTATTGTTGGACCATCAACCCAAGGCACAATTGTATTTTTAAAACATTGGAAACATGGTATATAGAGATAGCAGGAAACACATTTTTATCACATAGGTTTGATTTGGGGATGCAATGACTTGAACAGGAGAAAAATATATGCTTAGATAGCAGATTATCACTAAAAATGACTAAGTTGGCTTTCTTCTGAAACTTTCCTTCACAGTATTTAGAATTTAGCATGAAATTCAAGTATGTATTGCTAGAACATCAACCCCAGGGACAATTATATTTTTGAAACACTGGGAACATGGTATATAGAGGTACATAGAAATCTGTGCATTAATGGGGCATTGATATACAAAATGTTGAAAAATCTTCAGATATGGGGCTTTGCGACATTGACAATATTAAAAAGATTCCAATGATGTTGTGTTGTCAATACTAAACTCAATTTTGGTACAAAGGTTTGGTTTGAGCATAGAGATACTTTAACCAGATACATAGATAGATGTCAGATTATCACTTAATAATGGCTTAATTGCCTTTGTTCCTGATAATTTCCAACACAATATTCAGAATGAAGCATGGAATTCAAAAATGTATTGTTGGACCATCAACCCCAGGGACTATTGTATTTTTAAAACACTGGGAACATGATATATAGAGCTACATAGATATCTATGCATTTATGGGGCATTGATATATAAATATTGAGAAATCTTCAGGTATGGGGCATTGCAACATTGATAATCCAAAAAAGATTCCAGTGTCCTTGTGTTGGCAATAGCAAAGTCAATTTTGGTACAAAGGTTTGGTATCAAAATAGAAATATTTTAACCTGAGACATAGATCAGTGTAGATGTCAGATTATCACTTAATAATCGCTTAATTGCCTTTGTTCCTGATAATTTCCAACACAGTATTCAGAATAAAACATGAAATTCAAATACATATTGTTGGACCATCAACCCAAGGGACAATTGTATTTTTAAAACATTGGAAACATGGTACATAGATACATAGAAATCTGTGTGTTTATGGGGCATGCATATATAAAATGTTGAGAAATCTTCAGATATGCGGCATTGCACATTGAAGATACAAAGTACATTCCCATCTCCTTATGTTAATTGCAGGAAACGCATTTTTATCACATAGGTTTGATTTGGGGATGCAATGACTTGAACAGGAGAAAAATATATGCTTAGATAGCAGATTATCACTAAAAATTACTAAGTTGGCTTTCTTCTGAAACTTTCCTTCACAGTATTTAGAATTTAGCATGAAATTCAAGTATGTATTGCTAGAACATCAACCCAAGGGACAATTATATTTTTAAAACACTAGGAACATGGTATATAGTGGTACATAGAAATCTATGCATTTATGGGGCATTGATATATAAAATCTTGAGAAATCTTCAGATATTGGGCATTGTAACACTGACAATCTAAAAAAGATTCCAATGATGTTGTGTTTGCAATAGGAAAATCATTTTTGGTACAAATGTTTGATTTGGGGATAGAAAGACTTTAACCTGAGACATAGATCATATTAGATGTCAGATTAATATCCAACACACATGTTCAGAATAAAGTATAAAATTCAAATATGTATTGTTTGATGATCAACACCCTTGAGAATTATATTTTTAAAACACTCTGAACATGCTGTATAGAGATACATAGAAATCTGTGCATTTATGGGGCATTGATATATAAAATATTGACAAATCTTCAGATATGGGGCATTGCAACACTGAAATTACGAAGTAGGTTCCCATCTCCTTATGTTAATTGCAGGAAACTCATTTTTATCACAAAGGTTTGATTTGGGGATGCAATAACTTGAACAGGAGAAAAACATATGCTTATATAGCAGATTATCACTAAAAATGATTAAGTTGGCTTTGTTCTGAAACTTTCCTACACAGTATTTAGAATTCAGCATGAACTTCAAGTATGTATTGCTAGAAAATCAACCCCAGGGACAATTATATTTTTAAAACACTAGGAACATGGTATATAGTGGTACATAGAAATCTATCCATTTATGGGGCATTGATATATAAAATGTTGAGAAATCTTGAGATATGGGGCATTGTAACATTGACAATTCAAAAAAAGATTCCAATGATGTTGTATTTGCAATAGGAAAATCATTTTTGGTACAAAGGTTTGATTTGGGGATAGAAAGACTTTAACCTGAGACATAGATCATATTAGATGTCAGGTTAATATCCAACACAGTGTTCAGAATAAAGGATAAAATTCAAATATGTATTGTTTGATGATCAACATCCTTGACAATTATATTTTTAAAACACTCTGAACATGCTATATAGAGATACATAGAAATCTGTGCATTTATGGGGCATTGATATATAAAATGTTGAGAAATCTTCAGATATGGGGCATTGCAACATTGACAATCCCCCCAAAAAATCCAATGTCCTTGTGTTGGCAATAGGACGCTCAATTTTGGTACAAGTGTTTGGTTTCAAAATGGAAAAGAGTTTAACAACAGACATAGATCAGCTTAGATTTCAGATTATCACTTAATAATCGCTTAATTGCCTTTGTTCCTGATAATTGCCAACACAGTATTCAGAATAAAGCAATCAATTCAAATATGTTTTGTTGGACCATCAACCCCAGGGACTATTGTATTTTTAAAACACTGGGAACATGGTATATAGAGGTACATAGAAATCTATGCATTTATGAGGCATTGATATATAAAATATTGAGAAATCTTCAGATATGGGGCATTGCAACATTGACAATCCAAAAAAGAGATTCCAATGTCCTTGTGTTGGCAATAGGAAGCTCAATTTTGGTACAAGGGTTTGGTTTCAAAATAGAAAGAGTTTAACAACAGACATAGATCAGCTTAGATGTCAGATTATTACTTAATAATCGCTTAATTGCCTTTGTTCCTCATAATTTCTAACACAGTATTCAGAATAAAGTATGGAATTCAAATATGTATTGTTGGACCATCAACCCAAGGGACAATTGTATTTTTAAAACATTGGAAACATGGTATATAGAGATAGCAGGAAACACATTTTTATCACAAAGGTTTGATTTGGGGATGCAATGACTTGAACAGGAGAAAAATATATGCTTAGATAGCAGATTATCACTAAAAATGACTAAGTTGGCTTTCTTCTGAAACTTTCCTTCACAGTATTTAGAATTTAGCATGAAATTCAAGTATGTATTGCTAGAACATCAACCCCAGGGACAATTATATTTTTAAAACACTAGGAACATGGTATATAGTGGTACATAGAAATCTATCCATTTATGGGGCATTGACATATAAAATGTTGAGAAATCTTCAGATATGGGGCATTGTAACATTGACAATCTAAAAAAGATTCCAATGATGTTGTGTTTGCAATAGGAAAATCATTTTTGGTACAAAGGTTTGATTTGGGGATAGAAAGACTTTAACCTGAGATATAGATCATATTACATGTCAGATTAATATCCAACACAGTATTCAGAATAAAGCATAAAATTCAAATATGTATTGTTTGATGATCAACATCCTTGACAATTATATTTTTAAAACACTCTGAACATGCTATATAGAGATACATAGAAATCTGTGCATTTATGGGGCATTGATATATAAAATGTTGAGAAATCTTCAGATATGGGGCATTGCAACATTGACAATCCAAAAAAAAAATCCAATGTCCTTGTGTTGGCAATAGGACGCTCAATTTTGGTACAAGTGTTTGGTTTCAAAATGGAAAAGAGTTTAACAACAGACATAGATCAGCTTAGATTTCAGATTATCACTTAATAATCGCTTAATTGCCTTTGTTCCTGATAATTGCAAACACAGTATTCAGAATAAAGCAATGAATTCAAATATGTTTTGTTGGACCATCAACCCCAGGGACTATTGTATTTTTAAAACACTGGGAACATGGTATATAGAGGTACATAGAAATCTATGCATTTATGTGGCATTGATATATAAAATATTGAGAAATCTTCAGATATGGGGCATTGCAACATTGACAATCCAAAAAAAAAGATTCCAATGTCCTTGTGTTGGCAATAGGAAGCTCAATTTTGGTACAAGGGTTTGGTTTCAAAATAGAAAGAGTTTAACAACAGACATAGATCAGCTTAGATGTCAGATTATTACTTAATAATCGCTTAATTGCCTTTGTTCCTCATAATTTCCAACACAGTATTCATAATAAAGTATGGAATTCAAATATGTATTGTTGGACCATCAACCCAAGGCACAATTGTATTTTTAAAACATTGGAAACATGGTATATAGAGATAGCAGGAAACACATTTTTATCACATAGGTTTGATTTGGGGATGCAATGACTTGAACAGGAGAAAAATATATGCTTAGATAGCAGATTATCACTAAAAATGACTAAGTTGGCTTTCTTCTGAAACTTTCCTTCACAGTATTTAGAATTTAGCATGAAATTCAAGTATGTATTGCTAGAACATCAACCCCAGGGACAATTATATTTTTGAAACACTGGGAACATGGTATATAGAGGTACATAGAAATCTGTGCATTAATGGGGCATTGATATACAAAATGTTGAAAAATCTTCAGATATGGGGCTTTGCGACATTGACAATATTAAAAAGATTCCAATGATGTTGTGTTGTCAATACTAAACTCAATTTTGGTACAAAGGTTTGGTTTGAGCATAGAGATACTTTAACCAGATACATAGATAGATGTCAGATTATCACTTAATAATGGCTTAATTGCCTTTGTTCCTGATAATTTCCAACACAATATTCAGAATGAAGCATGGAATTCAAAAATGTATTGTTGGACCATCAACCCCAGGGACTATTGTATTTTTAAAACACTGGGAACATGATATATAGAGCTACATAGATATCTATGCATTTATGGGGCATTGATATATAAATATTGAGAAATCTTCAGGTATGGGGCATTGCAACATTGATAATCCAAAAAAGATTCCAGTGTCCTTGTGTTGGCAATAGCAAAGTCAATTTTGGTACAAAGGTTTGGTATCAAAATAGAAATATTTTAACCTGAGACATAGATCAGTGTAGATGTCAGATTATCACTTAATAATCGCTTAATTGCCTTTGTTCCTGATAATTTCCAACACAGTATTCAGAATAAAACATGAAATTCAAATACATATTGTTGGACCATCAACCCAAGGGACAATTGTATTTTTAAAACATTGGAAACATGGTACATAGATACATAGAAATCTGTGTGTTTATGGGGCATGCATATATAAAATGTTGAGAAATCTTCAGATATGCGGCATTGCACATTGAAGATACAAAGTACATTCCCATCTCCTTATGTTAATTGCAGGAAACGCATTTTTATCACATAGGTTTGATTTGGGGATGCAATGACTTGAACAGGAGAAAAATATATGCTTAGATAGCAGATTATCACTAAAAATTACTAAGTTGGCTTTCTTCTGAAACTTTCCTTCACAGTATTTAGAATTTAGCATGAAATTCAAGTATGTATTGCTAGAACATCAACCCAAGGGACAATTATATTTTTAAAACACTAGGAACATGGTATATAGTGGTACATAGAAATCTATGCATTTATGGGGCATTGATATATAAAATCTTGAGAAATCTTCAGATATTGGGCATTGTAACATTGACAATCTAAAAAAGATTCCAATGATGTTGTGTTTGCAATAGGAAAATCATTTTTGGTACAAATGTTTGATTTGGGGATAGAAAGACTTTAACCTGAGACATAGATCATATTAGATGTCAGATTAATATCCAACACACATGTTCAGAATAAAGTATAAAATTCAAATATGTATTGTTTGATGATCAACACCCTTGAGAATTATATTTTTAAAACACTCTGAACATGCTGTATAGAGATACATAGAAATCTGTGCATTTATGGGGCATTGATATATAAAATATTGACAAATCTTCAGATATGGGGCATTGCAACACTGAAATTACGAAGTAGGTTCCCATCTCCTTATGTTAATTGCAGGAAACTCATTTTTATCACAAAGGTTTGATTTGGGGATGCAATAACTTGAACAGGAGAAAAACATATGCTTAGATAGCAGATTATCACTAAAAATGATTAAGTTGGCTTTGTTCTGAAACTTTCCTACACAGTATTTAGAATTCAGCATGAACTTCAAGTATGTATTGCTAGAAAATCAACCCCAGGGACAATTATATTTTTAAAACACTAGGAACATGGTATATAGTGGTACATAGAAATCTATCCATTTATGGGGCATTGATATATAAAATGTTGAGAAATCTTGAGATATGGGGCATTGTAACATTGACAATTCAAAAAAAGATTCCAATGATGTTGTATTTGCAATAGGAAAATCATTTTTGGTACAAAGGTTTGATTTGGGGATAGAAAGACTTTAACCTGAGACATAGATCATATTAGATGTCAGGTTAATATCCAACACAGTGTTCAGAATAAAGGATAAAATTCAAATATGTATTGTTTGATGATCAACATCCTTGACAATTATATTTTTAAAACACTCTGAACATGCTATATAGAGATACATAGAAATCTGTGCATTTATGGGGCATTGATATATAAAATGTTGAGAAATCTTCAGATATGGGGCATTGCAACATTGACAATCCCCCCAAAAAATCCAATGTCCTTGTGTTGGCAATAGGACGCTCAATTTTGGTACAAGTGTTTGGTTTCAAAATGGAAAAGAGTTTAACAACAGACATAGATCAGCTTAGATTTCAGATTATCACTTAATAATCGCTTAATTGCCTTTGTTCCTGATAATTGCCAACACAGTATTCAGAATAAAGCAATCAATTCAAATATGTTTTGTTGGACCATCAACCCCAGGGACTATTGTATTTTTAAAACACTGGGAACATGGTATATAGAGGTACATAGAAATCTATGCATTTATGAGGCATTGATATATAAAATATTGAGAAATCTTCAGATATGGGGCATTGCAACATTGACAATCCAAAAAAGAGATTCCAATGTCCTTGTGTTGGCAATAGGAAGCTCAATTTTGGTACAAGGGTTTGGTTTCAAAATAGAAAGAGTTTAACAACAGACATAGATCAGCTTAGATGTCAGATTATTACTTAATAATCGCTTAATTGCCTTTGTTCCTCATAATTTCTAACACAGTATTCAGAATAAAGTATGGAATTCAAATATGTATTGTTGGACCATCAACCCAAGGGACAATTGTATTTTTAAAACATTGGAAACATGGTATATAGAGATAGCAGGAAACACATTTTTATCACAAAGGTTTGATTTGGGGATGCAATGACTTGAACAGGAGAAAAATATATGCTTAGATAGCAGATTATCACTAAAAATGACTAAGTTGGCTTTCTTCTGAAACTTTCCTTCACAGTATTTAGAATTTAGCATGAAATTCAAGTATGTATTGCTAGAACATCAACCCCAGGGACAATTATATTTTTAAAACACTAGGAACATGGTATATAGTGGTACATAGAAATCTATCCATTTATGGGGCATTGACATATAAAATGTTGAGAAATCTTCAGATATGGGGCATTGTAACATTGACAATCTAAAAAAGATTCCAATGATGTTGTGTTTGCAATAGGAAAATCATTTTTGGTACAAAGGTTTGATTTGGGGATAGAAAGACTTTAACCTGAGATATAGATCATATTACATGTCAGATTAATATCCAACACAGTATTCAGAATAAAGCATAAAATTCAAATATGTATTGTTTGATGATCAACATCCTTGACAATTATATTTTTAAAACACTCTGAACATGCTATATAGAGATACATAGAAATCTGTGCATTTATGGGGCATTGATATATAAAATGTTGAGAAATCTTCAGATATGGGGCATTGCAACATTGACAATCCAAAAAAAAAATCCAATGTCCTTGTGTTGGCAATAGGACGCTCAATTTTGGTACAAGTGTTTGGTTTCAAAATGGAAAAGAGTTTAACAACAGACATAGATCAGCTTAGATTTCAGATTATCACTTAATAATCGCTTAATTGCCTTTGTTCCTGATAATTGCAAACACAGTATTCAGAATAAAGCAATGAATTCAAATATGTTTTGTTGGACCATCAACCCCAGGGACTATTGTATTTTTAAAACACTGGGAACATGGTATATAGAGGTACATAGAAATCTATGCATTTATGTGGCATTGATATATAAAATATTGAGAAATCTTCAGATATGGGGCATTGCAACATTGACAATCCAAAAAAAAAGATTCCAATGTCCTTGTGTTGGCAATAGGAAGCTCAATTTTGGTACAAGGGTTTGGTTTCAAAATAGAAAGAGTTTAACAACAGACATAGATCAGCTTAGATGTCAGATTATTACTTAATAATCGCTTAATTGCCTTTGTTCCTCATAATTTCCAACACAGTATTCATAATAAAGTATGGAATTCAAATATGTATTGTTGGACCATCAACCCAAGGCACAATTGTATTTTTAAAACATTGGAAACATGGTATATAGAGATAGCAGGAAACACATTTTTATCACATAGGTTTGATTTGGGGATGCAATGACTTGAACAGGAGAAAAATATATGCTTAGATAGCAGATTATCACTAAAAATGACTAAGTTGGCTTTCTTCTGAAACTTTCCTTCACAGTATTTAGAATTTAGCATGAAATTCAAGTATGTATTGCTAGAACATCAACCCCAGGGACAATTATATTTTTGAAACACTGGGAACATGGTATATAGAGGTACATAGAAATCTGTGCATTAATGGGGCATTGATATACAAAATGTTGAAAAATCTTCAGATATGGGGCTTTGCGACATTGACAATATTAAAAAGATTCCAATGATGTTGTGTTGTCAATACTAAACTCAATTTTGGTACAAAGGTTTGGTTTGAGCATAGAGATACTTTAACCAGATACATAGATAGATGTCAGATTATCACTTAATAATGGCTTAATTGCCTTTGTTCCTGATAATTTCCAACACAATATTCAGAATGAAGCATGGAATTCAAAAATGTATTGTTGGACCATCAACCCCAGGGACTATTGTATTTTTAAAACACTGGGAACATGATATATAGAGCTACATAGATATCTATGCATTTATGGGGCATTGATATATAAATATTGAGAAATCTTCAGGTATGGGGCATTGCAACATTGATAATCCAAAAAAGATTCCAGTGTCCTTGTGTTGGCAATAGCAAAGTCAATTTTGGTACAAAGGTTTGGTATCAAAATAGAAATATTTTAACCTGAGACATAGATCAGTGTAGATGTCAGATTATCACTTAATAATCGCTTAATTGCCTTTGTTCCTGATAATTTCCAACACAGTATTCAGAATAAAACATGAAATTCAAATACATATTGTTGGACCATCAACCCAAGGGACAATTGTATTTTTAAAACATTGGAAACATGGTACATAGATACATAGAAATCTGTGTGTTTATGGGGCATGCATATATAAAATGTTGAGAAATCTTCAGATATGCGGCATTGCACATTGAAGATACAAAGTACATTCCCATCTCCTTATGTTAATTGCAGGAAACGCATTTTTATCACATAGGTTTGATTTGGGGATGCAATGACTTGAACAGGAGAAAAATATATGCTTAGATAGCAGATTATCACTAAAAATTACTAAGTTGGCTTTCTTCTGAAACTTTCCTTCACAGTATTTAGAATTTAGCATGAAATTCAAGTATGTATTGCTAGAACATCAACCCAAGGGACAATTATATTTTTAAAACACTAGGAACATGATATATAGTGGTACATAGAAATCTATGCATTTATGGGGCATTGATATATAAAATCTTGAGAAATCTTCAGATATTGGGCATTGTAACATTGACAATCTAAAAAAGATTCCAATGATGTTGTGTTTGCAATAGGAAAATCATTTTTGGTACAAAGGTTTGATTTGGGGATAGAAAGACTTTAACCTGAGACATAGATCATATTAGATGTCAGATTAATATCCAACACACATGTTCAGAATAAAGTATAAAATTCAAATATGTATTGTTTGATGATCAACACCCTTGACAATTATATTTTTAAAACACTCTGAACATGCTGTATAGAGATACATAGAAATCTGTGCATTTATGGGGCATTGATATATAAAATATTGACAAATCTTCAGATATGGTGCATTGCAACACTGAAATTACGAAGTAGGTTCCCATCTCCTTATGTTAATTGCAGGAAACTCATTTTTATCACAAAGGTTTGATTTGGGGATGCAATAACTTGAACAGGAGAAAAACATATGCTTAGATAGCAGATTATCACTAAAAATGATTAAGCTGGCTTTGTTCTGAAACTTTCCTACACAGTATTTAGAATTCAGCATGAACTTCAAGTATGTATTGCTAGAAAATCAACCCCAGGGACAATTATATTTTTAAAACACTAGGAACATGGTATATAGTGGTACATAGAAATCTATCCATTTATGGAGCATTGATATATAAAATGTTGAGAAATCTTGAGATATGGGGCATTGTAACATTGACAATTCAAAAAAAGATTCCAATGATGTTGTGTTTGCAATAGGAAAATCATTTTTGGTACAAAGGTTTGATTTGGGGATAGAAAGACTTTAACCTGAGACATAGATCATATTAGATGTCAGGTTAATATCCAACACAGTGTTCAGAATAAAGGATAAAATTCAAATATGTATTGTTTGATGATCAACATCCTTGACAATTATATTTTTAAAACACTCTGAACATGCTATATAGAGATACATAGAAATCTGTGCATTTATGGGGCATTGATATATAAAATGTTGAGAAATCTTCAGATATGGGGCATTGCAACATTGACAATCCAAAAAAAAAATCCAATGTCCTTGTGTTGGCAATAGGACGCTCAATTTTGGTACAAGTGTTTGGTTTCAAAATGGAAAAGAGTTTAACAACAGACATAGATCAGCTTAGATTTCAGATTATCACTTAATAATCGCTTAATTGCCTTTGTTCCTGATAATTGCCAACACAGTATTCAGAATAAAGCAATCAATTCAAATATGTTTTGTTGGACCATCAACCCCAGGGACTATTGTATTTTTAAAACACTGGGAACATGGTATATAGAGGTACATAGAAATCTATGCATTTATGTGGCATTGATATATAAAATATTGAGAAATCTTCAGATATGGGGCATTGCAACATTGACAATCCAAAAAAGAGATTCCAATGTCCTTGTGTTGGCAATAGGAAGCTCAATTTTGGTACAAGGGTTTGGTTTCAAAATAGAAAGAGTTTAACAACAGACATAGATCAGCTTAGATGTCAGATTATTACTTAATAATCGCTTAATTGCCTTTGTTCCTCATAATTTCCAACACAGTATTCAGAATAAAGTATGGAATTCAAATATGTATTGTTGGACCATCAACCCAAGGGACAATTGTATTTTTAAAACATTGGAAACATGGTATATAGAGAGAGCAGGAAACACATTTTTATCACATAGGTTTGATTTGGGGATGCAATGACTTGAAGAGGAGACAAATATATGCTTAGATAGCAGATTATCACTAAAAATGACTAAGTTGGCTTTCTTCTGAAACTTTCCTTCACAGTATTTAGAATTTAGCATGAAATTCAAGTATGTATTGCTAGAACATCAACCCCAGGGACAATTATATTTTTAAAACACTAGGAACATGGTATATAGTGGTACATAGAAATCTATCCATTTATGGGGCATTGACATATAAAATGTTGAGAAATCTTCAGATATGGGGCATTGTAACATTGACAATCCAAAAAAGATTCCAATGATGTTGTGTTTGCAATAGGAAAATCATTTTTGGTACAAAGGTTTGATTTGGGGATAGAAAGACTTTAACCTGAGATATAGATCATATTACATGTCAGATTAATATCCAACACAGTATTCAGAATAAAGCATAAAATTCAAATATGTATTGTTTGATGATCAACATCCTTGACAATTATATTTTTAAAACACTCTGAACATGCTATATAGAGATACATAGAAATCTATGCATTCATGGGGCATTGATATATAAAATGTTGAGAAATCTTCAGATATGGGGCATTGCAACATTGACAATCCAAAAAAAATTCCAATGTCCTTGTGTTGGCAATAGGAAACTCTCTTTTGGTACAAGGGTTTGGTTTCAAAATAGAAACAGTTTAACAACAGACATAGATCAGCTTAGATGTCAGATTATCACTTAATAATCGCTTAATTGCCTTTGTTCCTGATAATTTCCAACACAGTATTCAGAATAAAGCATGGAATTCAAATATGTATTCTTGGACCATCAACTTCAGGGACTATTGTATTTTTTAAAAACTGGGTACATGGTATATAGAGGTACATAGAAATCTATGCATTTATGGTTCATTGATATATAAAATATTGAGAAATCTTCAGATATGGGGCATTGCAATATTGATAATCCAAAAAAGATTCCAGTGTCCTTGTGTTGGCAATAGCAAAGTCAATTTTGGTACAAAGGTTTGGTATCAAAATAGAAATACTTTATTATTAGCATTATTAGTATTCAGAATAAAACATGAAATTCAAATACATATTGTTGGACCATCAACCCCAGAGACAATTGTATTTTTAAAACATTGGAAATTTGGTATATAGAAACATAGAAATCTGTGTGTTTATGGGGCATGCATATATAAAATATTGAGAAATCTTCAGATATGGGGCATTGCACATTGAAGATACAAAGTAGGTTCCCATCTACTTATGTTAATTGCAGGAATCTCATTTTTATCACAAAGGTTTGATTTGGGGATGCAATGACTTGAACAGGAGAAAAATATATGCTAAGATAGCAGATTATCACTAATATGACTAAGTTGGCTTTCTTCTGAAACTTTCCTACATAGTATTTAGAGTTTAGCATGAAATTCAAGTATGTATTGCTAGAACATCAACCCCAGGGACAATTATATTTTTAAAACACTAGGAACATGTTATATAGTGGTACATAGAAATCTATGCATTTATGGGGCATTGATATATAAAATGTAGAGTAATCTTGAGATATGGCCCATTGTGACACTGACAATCCAAAAAAGATTCCAATGATGTTATGTTGGCAATAGCAAACTCAGTTTTGGTACAAAGATTTGATTTGAGGATAGAAATACTTTAACCTGAGACATAGATCAGATTAGATGTCAGTGGCGGTATTCACTAACATTCCTAGTCTTAGTCTTATCTTAGTCTCAAAGTTAGGTATATCTTTGTGAAGACAATTTTCCTAATCTTATCTTAGTCCTAAGTGACATATCTTGAAAAAGGTTGTATAACTAAATATAACCACTGAGATTTCATCACAAGATATAAACATTGTTGAGGATTCATTCTGTCATGCACAAAAATCTACATAAAAATTTGAGACAGCCTCCTAGCATTTCTTAATTAATGACAAAAGTTAAGACTAATATAAGACTAGGATGCTTTGTGAATACCAATTCACTATGAAAACTTTTCCAACTGAATTTTATGACAAAAATCCTAAAGTTAGGACTAAGAATAAAATAGGAAGTTTTGTGAAAACCACCCCAGATTAATGTCCAACACAGTATACAGAATAAACCATAAAATTCAAATATGTACTGTTGGACCATCAACACCAGGGACAATTATATTTTTAAAACACTGGGAACATGGTATATAGAGGTACATAGAAATCTGTACATTTATGGGCATTGATATACAAAATGTTGAAAAATCTTCAGATATGGGGCTTTGCAACATTGACAATATTAAAAAGATTCCAATGATGTTGTGTTGGCAATACTAAACTCAAAACACTAGGAACATGGTATATAGTGGTACATAGAAACCTATGTGTTTATGGGGCATTGATATATAAAATGTTGAGAAATCTTCAGATATGGGGCTTTGCAACATTGACAATATTAAAAAGATTCCAATGATGTTGTGTTGGCAATACTAAACTCAATTTTGGTACAAAGGTTTGGTTTGAGGATAGAGATACTTTAACCAGATACATAGATAGATGTCAGATTATCACTTAATAATGGCTCAACTGCCTTTGTTCCTGAGAATTTCCAACACAATATTCAGAATAAAGCATGGAATTCAAATATGTATTGTTGGACCATTAACCCCAGGGACTATTGTATTTTTAAAACACTGGGAACATGGTATATAGAGGTACATAGATATCTATGCATTTATGGGGCATTGAGATATAAAATATTGAGAAATCTTCAGGTATGGGGCATTGCAACATTGATTATCCAAAAAAGATACCAGTGTCCTTGTGTTGGCAATAGCAAAGTCAATTTTGGTACAAATATTTGGTATCAAAATAGAAATACTTTAACCTGAGACATAGATCAGTGTAGATGTCAGATTATCACTTAATAATCGCTTAATTGCCTTTGTTCCTGATAATTTCCAACACAGTATTCAGAATAAAACATGAAATTCAAATACATATTGTTGGACCATCAACCCCAGAGACAATTGTATTTTTTAAACATTGGAAATATGTTATATAGAAACATAGAAATCTGTGTGTTTATGGGGCATGCATATATAAAATGTTGAGAAATCTTCAGATATGGGGCATTGCACATTGAAGATACAAAGTAGGTTCCCATCTACTTATGTTAATTGCAGGAAACTCATTTTTATCACAAAGGTTTGATTTGGGGATGCAATGACTTGAACAGGAGAAAAATATATGCTTAGATAGCAGATTATCACTAAAAATGACTAAGTTGGCTTTCTTCTGAAACTTTCCTACATAGTATTTAGAATTTAGCATGACATTCAAGTATGTATTGCTAGAACATCAACCCCAGGGACAATTATATTTTTAAAACACTAGGAACATGGTATATAGTGTTACATAGAAATCTATGAATTTGTGGGGCATTGATATATAAAATGTAGAGTAATCTTGAGATATGGGGCATTGTGACACTGACAATCCAAAAAAGATTCCAATGATGTTATGTTGGCAATAGCAAACTCAGTTTTGGTACAAAGGTTTGGTTTGAGGCTAGAAATACTTTAACCTGAGACATAGATCAGATTAGATGTCAGTGGTGGTATTCACTAACATTCCTAGTCTTAGTCTTATCTTAGTCTCAAAGTTAGGTATATCTTTGTGAAGACATTTTTCCTAATCTTATCTTAGTCCTAAGTGACATATCTTGAAAAAGGTTGTACAACTAAATATAACCACTGAGATTTCATCACAAGATATAAACATTGTTGAGGATTCATTCTGTCATGCACAAAAATCTACATAGATCATATTAGATGTCAGATTAATATCCAACACAGTGTTCAGAATAAAGCATAAAATTCAAATATGTATAGTTTGATGATCAACACCCTTGACAATTATATTTTTAAAACACTCTGAACATGCTATATAGAGATACATAGAAATCTGTGCATTTATGGGGCATTGATATATAAAATGTCGAGAAATCTTCAGATATGGGGCATTGCAACATTGACAATCCAAAAAAAAGATTCCAATGTCCTTGTGTTGGTAATAGGAAACTCAATTTTGGTACAAAGGTTTGGTTTCAAAATAGAAAGAGTTTAACAACAGACATAGATCAGCTTAGATGTCAGATTATCACTGAATAATCACTTAATTGCCTTTGTTCCTGATAATTTTCAACACAGTATTCCAAAAAAAGCATGACATTCAAATACATATTATTGGACCATCAACCTCAGGGACAATTGTATTTTTTGAAAACACTGGGAACATGGAATATAGAAGTACATAGAAATCTATGCATTTATGGGGCACTGATATATAAAATATTGATAAATTTTCAGATATGGGGCATTGCAACATTGATAATCCAAAAAAGATTCCAGTGTCCTTGTGTTGGCAATAGCAAAGTCAATTTTGGTACAAAGGTTTGGTATCAAAATAGAAATATTTAACCTGAGACATAGATCAGCGTAGATGTCAGATTATCGCTTAATAATCACTTTATTACCTTTGTTCCTGATAATTGCCAACACAGTATTCAGAATAAAGCATCAAATTCAAATATGTATTGTTGGACCATCAACCACAGAGACAATTGTATTTTTAAAAGATTGGAAACATGGTATATAGAGACATAGAAATCTATGTGTTTATGGGGCATGCATATATAAAATGTTGATAAATCTTCAGAAATGGGGCATTGCAACATTGAAGATACAAAGTAGGTTCTCATCTCCTTGTGTTAGTCGCAGGAAACTCATTTTTATCACAAAGGTTTGATTTGGGGATGCAATGACTTGAACAAGAGAAAAATATATGCTTAGATGGCAGATTATCACTTAAATGACTGAGTTGGCTTTGTTCCTAAAACTTTCCTACACAGTATTTAGAATTCAGCATGAAATTTAATTATGTATTGTTAGAACATCATCCCAACATCATTGTAACATTGATAATCCAAAAAAAGATTCCAATGATGTGTTGGCAATAGGAAACTCAGTTTTGGTATAAAGGTTTGATTTGAGGATAGAAAGACTTTAATCTGAGACATAGATCAGATTAGATGTCAGATTAATGTCCAACACAGCTTTCAGAATACAAAGCATAAAATTCAAATATGTATTGTTGGACCATCAACACCAGGGGCAATTATATCTTTAAAACACTGGGAACATGGTATATAGAGGTACATAGAAATCTGTACATTTATGGGGCATTGATATACAAAATGTTGAGAAATCTTCAGATATGGGGCACTGTGACATTGACAATCAAAAAAAGTTCGAATGATGTTATGTTGGCAATAGCAAACTCAATTTTGGTACTAAGGTTTGGTTTGAGGATAGAAAGACTTTGACCTGATACATAGATCAGTGTAGATGCCAGATTATCACTTAATAATTGCTTAATTGCCTTTGTTCCTGATAATTTCAAACACAGTATTCAGAATAAAGTATCAAATTCAATTATGTATTGTTGGACCATCAAACCCAGGGACAATTATATTTTTAAAATGTTGGAAACATGGTATATACAGAGACACAGAAATCTATGCATTTATGGGGCCTGCATATATAAAACTGAGAATTTTTCAGATATGGGGCATTGCAACATAAAAGATCTCAACAAGGTTCCAATTGTCTTGTATTGGCAGTAGGAAAATGATTATGGCACATAGGTTTGGTTTGGGGAGTGAATGACTTGAACAAAAGAAAAAGATCTGCTCAGAAGCCAGATTATCACTAAAAATGACTAAGTTGCCTTTGTTCCAGAAACTTTCCTACACAGTATTCAGAATTCAGCATGAAATTCACAGGATTCAAAATTCAGCATCAAATCATTTATATAAAATGTAGATTTTTTTTCAAATATGGGGCCCTTTTGTGTATATATAATGTATATATACATATATGCCCCACAAAACTATTATAAAGAGGGAGCCACCGTCTAAAAATGTATATACTTGAGAGTGTATATATGCCCTGTAACTGAATGCCCCATAAGCATGTGTGAAATTGAATGCCCCATAACTGAAGCAGTCTCTGTATATATATATATATACTCCTAGATTCATCATTAGGTAGACACTTCGGTGTAAATACACCACCTTAGGTAGACATTTTACTTAAGTAGACATTTTTGGTGCTACTTAATGTTTGGACCTCTGAAAAATTATTTTGGAGTGATTTAAATATGGCAACTGCAGTTTTGTCCTGTTCTTTGGTACCTATAATTTGAATAAAATAATTTTGTATTTCAATTTTTCATGAAGTAAAGCAACAATAACAGCCTAAAGTTTTGAAGTGTATATTTTCCTTAAGTAGACAGTTTGTAAAAACCTCACTTAGGTAGACACAAATTAAATTTAAAATATTAAAAAAGTTAATAGTGTATATGTAAATTATATTTATACTGTGGGGTAAAGGATTTTTGAAAGCATCATTTAAACTTTGTTTTAAGTTCTTCCCTCAACAAATAAAAAAAATAGAAGACATATACTTTTTTCATGTCAAATATACATTTTGGACTAAATGGCTACATGTGTACATTGTATTTGTGTACTCATGCATATCTGCAAGATTACAAACATGCATGATAAACTGTCCTGTTTCTTTTTTGGGCACAAAGGTACCATATGACCTCTAATTGCATTTGAATAAAAAATTAGCTAAAGACAACCATTATGCACATACTAATGAACAATTTGATGTTTGTCTAGTTAAAATTACCAAAGTATGTAGTATTTTACAAGGTACTTAACTAAGCTGTTGATTTTGGAGTATTATTTGATTGGGTGATGTTTCCATGGGTGTTCATTATCTTAAGTTTAAGATATCTTATGTTTCCAGTTTAATGATCTATGAACAAGCATTTTGCACACATTAATGAGTAATTTGTTGTTTAATTAATGAACAACTGACAGATATTTCGAAAAAGCCTTTCATATCCCAGTATTATATAATTAGTTGAATTTTTCCGTGGGTGTTGCTGCTCAATAGCTTAATTTTAAGATATCTAACCACAATTTTTCTGTCCAATTATCTATAAATGAGCATTCTATATAAAATAATGAACAATGTGGTGTTTGTTTCACAAAAATCGCCCAAATATTAAATATTTTACATGGATTTTAAAACAGCCTTTGATTGCCCAGTATCATTAAATTAGGCGATTTTTAATGTGGTTATGAGTGGTCATCGTCTTTATTTTAAGATACCTTTTTCAAGTTTCTTGTGAAATTATCTATCAAAGAGCATTTGGCACACATTAATGAGTAACTTAAAGTTTGCTTAATTATTGAACATTTGACAGGCATTTTATAACAGCCTTGACTGAAAACACAAGGATTTACTGTCTTCTGGTAACCACTTAGTATTTTGGTGACCTTGGGCAGCTTCTTCAAGGTCAAACAAAGATAACCACAATTAAAAATGCTTATAATTCACTTATTATTGGTCCTAGAGGTTGGATATGAAGCCGACCTATAAGAAATCATGGGCTGGGATTCTTCTGATGTGGTCATGTTTGACTTAGCAAGTGGTGGGGATGACTTTGCAAGTGGTGGGAACGAGTTAGCAAGTGGTGGGAATGACTTAGTAAGTGGTGGGTATAATTTAGTAAGTGGTGGGAATGACTTAGCAAGTAGTGGGAACAAGTTACAAAGTGGTGAACAATTTAGTAAGTGGTAGGAACGAGTTAGTAAGGGATGGGTATGACTGAAAACACAAGGATTTACTGTCTTGTGGTAACCACTTAGAATCTGGGTGACCTTGAGCACCTTCTTCAAGGTCAAACGAAGGTAGCCACACTTACAAGTGCTTATAATTCACTTATTATTGGTCATAAAGGTTATGGATATGAAGCCAACCTATAAGAAATCATGGGCTGGGATCCTCTGATTTGGTTATATTTGATGTAGCAAGTGGTGACAATGAGTTAGAAGTGATGGGAATGACTTAGTAAGTGCTGGCAATAATTTAGTAAGTGGTGGGAACGACTTACTAAGTGGTGGGAATGAGTTTATAAGTGGTGAACAATTTAGTAAGTGGTGGGAACAAGTTAGTAAGGTGAGGGAACGACTTAGTAAGGAATGGGTATGACTAAAAACACAAGGGTTTACTGTCTTGTGGTAACCACTTAGTATTTTGGTGACCTTGGGCCCCTTCTTCAAGGTCAAACAAAGGTAGCCACATTTAAAAGTGCTTATTATTCACTTGTTATTGGTCCTACAGGTTATGGATATGAAGCCAATCTATAAGAAGTCATGGGCTGGTGAGAACGAGTTAGCAAGTGATGGGAATGACTTAGTAAGTGCTGGGAATGATTTAGTAAGTGGTGGGAACGAGTTAGTAAGTGGTGGGAATGAGTTTATAAGTGGTGAACAATTTAGTAAGTGGTGGGAACAAGTTAGTAAGTGGTGGAAACAAATTAGTAAGGGATGGATATGACTGAAAACACAAGGATTTACTCTCTTGTGATAACCACTTAGTATCTTGGTGACCTTGGGCCCCTTCTTCAAGGTCAAACGAAGGTAGCCACACTTGCAAGTGCTTATAATTCACTTATTATTGGTCATAGAGGTTATGGATATGAAACCAATGTATAAGAAATCATGGGCTGGGATTCTTCTGATTTAATCATATTTGACTTAACAAGTGGTGGGAACGACTTAGCAAGTTGTGAGAATGACTTAGTAAGTGGTGGGAACGACTTAGTAAGTGGTGGAAGTGAGTTAGTAATTGGTGAACAATTTAGTAAGTGGTGGAAACGAGTTAGTAAGGTGTGGGAACGACTTAGTAAGGGATGGTTATGACTGAAAAAACAAGGATTTACTGTATTGTGGTAACCACTTAGTATCTTGATGACCTTGGTGGGAACGAGTTAGCAAGTGGTGGAAATGACTTAGTAAGTGGTGGGAATGATTTATTAAGTGTTGGGAACAATTTAGTAAGTGGTGGGAATGACTTAGCAAGTGACGGGAATTAGTTAATAAGTGGTGAACAATTTAGTAAGTGGTGGGAACGAGTTAGTAAGTGGTGGGAATGAGTTTATAATTGGTGAACAATTTAGTAAGTGGTGGGAACAAGTTAATAAGGTGTGGGAACGACTTGGTAAGGGATGGGTATGACTGAAAACACAAGGATTTACTGTCTTCTGGTTACCACATAGTATTTTGGTGACATTGGGCCCCTTCTTCAAGGTCAAACAAAGATAGCCACATTGAAAAGTGCTTATAATTCACTTATTATTGGTCCTAGAGGTTGGATATGAAGCCGACCTATAAGAAATCATGGGCTGGGATTCTTCTGATTTGATCATATTTGACTTAACAAGTGGTGGGAACGACTTAGGAAGTTGTGAGAATGACTTAGTAAGTGGTGGGAACGACTTAGTAAGTGGTGGAAGTCAGTTAGTAAGTGGTGAACAATTTAGTAAGTGGTGGAAACGAGTTAGTAAGGTGAGGGTACGACTTAGTAAGGGATGGTTATGACTGAAAAAACAAGGATTTACTGTATTGTGGTAACCACTTAGTATCTTGATGACCTTGGGCCCCTTCTTCAAGGTGAAATGAAGGTAGCCACACTTACAAGTGCTTATAATTCACTTATTATTGGTCCAAGAGGTTATGGATATAAAGCCACCCTATAAGAAATCATGGCTGGGATTTTTCTGATGTGGTCATATTTGACTTAGCAAGTGGTGGGAACGAGTTAGCAAGTTGTGGAAATGACTTAGTAAGTGGTGGGAATGATTTATTAAGTGTTGGGAACAATTTAGTAAGTGGTGGGAATGACTTAGCAAGTGATGGGAATTAGTTAATAAGTGGTGAACAATTTAGCAAGTGGTGGGAACGAGTTAATAAGTGGTGGGAATGAGTTTATAATTGGTGAACAATTTAGTAAGTGGTGGGAACAAGTTAATAAGGTGTGGGAAGGACTTAGTAAGGGATGGGTATGACTGAAAACACAAGGATTTACTGTCTTCTGGTAACCACTTAGTATTTTGGTGACATTGGGCCCCTTCTTCAAGGTCAAACAAAGATAGCCACATTGAAAAGTGCTTAAAATTCACTTATTATTGGTCCTAGAGGTTGGATATGAAGCCGACCAATAACAAATCATGGGCTGGGATTCTTCTGATGTGGTGATGTTTGACTTAGCAAGTGGTGGGGATGACTTTGCAAGTGGTGGGAATGAGTTAGCAAGTGATGGGAATGACTTAGTAAGTGGTGGGTATAATTTAGTAAGTGGTGTGAATGACTTAGCAAATAGTGGGAACAAGTTACAAAGTGGTGAACAATTTAGTAAGTGGTAGGAACGAGTTAGTAAGTGGTGGGAACGAGTTAGTAAGGGACGGGTATGACTGAAAACACAAGGATTTACTGTCTTGTGGTAACCACTTGGAATCTTGGTGACTTTGAGCACCTTCTTCAAGGTCAAACGAAGGTAGCCACACTTACAAGTGCTTATAATTCACTTATTATTGGTCATAGAGGTTATGGATATAAAGCCAACCTATAAGAAATCATGGGCTGGGATCTTCTGATTTGGTTATATTTGATGTAGCAAGTGGTGACAATGAGTTAGCAAGTGATGGGAATGACTTAGTGAGTGCTGGCAATAATTTAGTAAGTGGTGGGAACGAGTTAGTAAGGGATGGATATGACTGAAAACACAAGGATTTACTCTCTTGTGATAACCACTTAGTATCTTGGTGACCTTGGGCCCCTTCTTCAAGGTCAAACAAGGTAGCCACACTTACAAGTGCTTATAATTCACTTATTATTGGTCATAGAGGTTATGGATATGAAGCCAATGTATAAGAAATCATGGGCTGGGATTCTTTTGATTTGATCATATTTCATGTAGCAAGTGGTGGGAATGAGTTAGCAAGTGTTAGGAATGACTTAGTAAGTGCTAGCAATTATTTAGTAAGTGGTGGGAATGAGTTTATAAGTGGTGAACAATTTAGTAAGTGGTGGGAACAAGTTAGTAAATGGTGGGAACGAGTTAGTAAGGGATGGATATGACTGAAAACACAAGGATTTACTCTCTTGTGATAACCACTTAGTATCTTGGTGACCTTGGGCCCCTTCTTCAAGGTCAAACGAAGGTAGCCACACTTACAAGTGCTCATAATTCACTTATTATTGGTCATAGAGGTTATGGATATGAAGCCAACATATAAGAAATCATGGGCTGGGATTCTTCTGATTGCATCATATTTGACCTAGCAAGTGGTGGGAACGACTTAGCAAGTTGTGGGAATGACTTAGTAAGTAGTGGGAACGACTTAGTAAGTGGTGGAAGTGAGTTAGTAAGTGGTGAATAATTTAGTAAGTGGTGGGAACGAGTTAGCAAGGTGTGGGAACGACTTAGTAAGGGATGGTTATGACTGAAAAAACAAGGATTTACTGTATTGTGGTAACCACTTAGTATCTTGATGACCATGGGCCTCTTCTTCAAGGGCATACGAAGGTAGCCACACTTACAAGTGCTTATAATTCACTTATTATTGGTCCAAGAGGTTATGGATATAAAGCCACCCTATAAGAAATCATGGCTGGGATTTTTCTGATGTGGTCATATTTGACTTAGCAAGTGGTGGGAACGAGTTAGCAAGTGGTGGAAATGACTTAGTAAGTGGTGGGAATGATTTATTAAGTGTTGGGAACAATTTAGTAAGTGGTGGGAATGACTTACCAAGTGATGAGAATTAAGTTAATAAGTGGTGAACAATTTAGTAAGTGGTCGGAATGAGTTAGTAAGTGGTGGGAATGAGTTTATAATTTGTGAACAATTTAGTAAGTGGTGGGAAAAAGTTAGTAACTTGTGGGAACGACTTAGTAAAGGATGGGTATGGCTGAAAACACAAGGATTTACTGTCTTCTGGTAACCACTTAGTATTTTAGTGACCTTGGGCCCCTTCTTCAAGGTCAAATGAAGATAGCCACATTTAAAAGTGCTTATAATTCACTTATTATTGGTCCTAGAGGTTGGATATGAAGCAGACCTATAAGAAATCATGGGCTGGGATTCTTCTGATGTGGTCATGTTTGACTTAGCAAGTGGTGGGGATGACTTTGCAAGTGGTGGGAATGAGTTAGCAAGTGGTGGGAATGACTTAGTAAGTGATGGGTATAATTTAGTAAGTGGTGGGAATGACTTAGCAAGTAGTGGGAACAAGTTACAAAGTGGTGAACAATTTAGTAAGTGGTAGGAACGAGTTAGTAAGTGGTGGGAACGAGTTAGTAATCGATGGGTATGATTGAAAACACAAGGATTTACTGTCTTGTGGTAACCACTTAGAATCTGGGTGACCTTGAGCATCTTCTTCAAGGTCAAACAAAGGTAGCCATACTTACAAGTGCTTATAGATCACTTATTATTGGTCATAGAGGTTATGGATATGAAGCCAACCTAGAAGAAATCATGGGCTGGGATTCTTCTGATGTGGTCATGTTTGACTTAGCAAGTGATGGGGATGACTTTGCAAGTGGTGTCAACGAGTTACCAAGTGGTGACCAATTTAGTAAGTGGTAGGAACGAGTTAGTAAGTGGTGGGAACAAGTTAGTAAGGGATGGGTATGACTGAAAACACAAGGATTTACTGTCTTGTGGTAACCACTTAGTATCTTGGTGACCTTGGGCACCTTCTTCAAGGTCAAACAAAGGTAGCCACACTTACAAGTGCTTATAATTGACTTATTATTGGTCATAGAGGTTATGGATATGAAGCCAACCTATAAGAAATCATGGGCTGGGATCTTCTAATTTGGTCATATGTGATGTAGCAAGTGGTGACAATGAGTTAGCAAGTGATGGGAATGACTTAGTAAGTGCTGGCAATGATTTAGTAAGTGGTGGGAATGACTTAGTAAGTGGTGGGAGTGAGTTTATAAGTGGTGAACAATTTAGTAAGTGGTGGGAACAAGTTAGTAAGGTGAGGGAACGACTTACTAAGGAATGGGTATGACTGAAAACACAAGGATTTACTGTCTTGTGGTAACCACTTAGTATTTTAGTGACCTTGGGCCCCTTCTTCAATGTCAAACAAAGGTAGCCACAATTAAAAGTGCTTACAATTCACTTGTTATTGGTCCTACAGGTTATGGATATGAAGCAAATCTATAAGAAGTCATGGGCTGGTGAGAACGAGTTAGCAAGTTGTGGGAATGTCTTAGTAAGTGGTGGGAATGATTTATTAAGTGTTGGTAACGACTTAGTCAGTAGTGGGAACAAGTTACTAAGTGGTGAACAATTTAGTAAGTGGTAGGAACGAGTTAGTAAGTGGTGGGAACAAGTTAGTAAGGGATGAATATGACTGAAAACACAAGGATTTACTGTCTTGTGGTGAGTACTTAGTATTTTGGTGACCTTGGGCCCCTTCTTCAAGGTCAAACGAAGGTAGCCACATTTAAAGTGCTTATAATTCACTTATTATTGGTCCTAGAGGTTATGGATATGAAGCCAACTTATAAGAAATCATGGGCTGGTGGGAACGAGTTAGCAAGTTGTGGGAATGACTTAGTAAGTGGCGGAAATGATTTATTAGGTGTAGGAATGACTTAGTAATTGGTCGGAACGAGCTAATAAGTGGGGAACAATTTATTAAGTGGTGGAAACAAGTCAGTAAGGTGTGGGAACGAGTTAGTAAGGGATTGGTATGACTGAAAACACAAGGATTTGCTGTCTTGTGGTAAACACTTAGTATCTTGGTAACCTTTGGCCCCTTCTTCAAGGTCAAATAAAGGTAGCCACACCTAATAGTGCTTATAATTCACTTATTATTGGTCATAGAGGGTATGGATATGAAGCCAACCTATAAGAAATCATGGGCTGGGATTCTTCTGATGTGGTCATATTTGACGTAGCAAGTGGTGGGAACGAGTAAGCAAGTGGTGGGAATGACTTAGTAAGTGGTGGGAATGATTATTAAGTGTTGGGAACGAGTTAGTAAGTGGTGTATCTTGGTGTAACCACTTAGTATCTTGGTAACCTTTGGTCCCTTCTTCAAGGTCAAACAAAGGTAGCCACACTTAAAAGTGCTTATAATTCACTTATTATTGGTCATAGAGGTTATGGATATGAAGCCAACCTATAAGAAATCATGGGCTGGGATTCTCCTGATATGGTCATATTTGACTTAGCAAGTGGTGGGAACGAGTTAGGAAGTGGTGGGAATGACTTAGTAAGTGGTGGGTATAATTTAGTAAGTGGTGGGAATGACTTAGCAAGTAGTGGGAACAAGTTACAAAGTGGTGAACAATTTAGTAAGTGGTAGGAACGAGTTAGTAAGTGGTGGGAACGAGTTAGTAATCGATGGGTATGATTGAAAACACAAGGATTTACTGTCTTGTGGTAACCACTTAGAATCTGGGTGACCTTGAGCATCTTCTTCAAGGTCAAACAAAGGTAGCCACACTTACAAGTGCTTATAGATCACTTATTATTGGTCATAGAGGTTATGGATATGAAGCCAACCTAGAAGAAATCATGGGCTGGGATTCTTCTGATGTGGTCATGTTTGACTTAGCAAGTGATGGGGATGACTTTGCAAGTGGTGTCAACGAGTTAGCAAGTGGTGACCAATTTAGTAAGTGGTAGGAACGAGTTAGTAAGTGGTGGGAACGAGTTAGTAAGGGATGGGTATGACTGAAAACACAAGGATTTACTGTCTTGTGGTAACCACTTAGTATCTTGGTGACCTTGGGCACCTTCTTCAAGGTCAAACAAAGGTAGCCACACTTACAAGTGCTTATAATTCACTTATTATTGGTCATAGAGGTTATGGATATGAAGCCAACCTATAAGAAATCATGGGCTGGGATCTTCTAATTTGGTCATATGTGATGTAGCAAGTGGTGACAATGAGTTAGCAAGTGATGGGAATGACTTAGTAAGTGCTGGCAATGATTTAGTAAGTGGTGGGAATGACTTAGTAAGTGGTGGGAGTGAGTTTATAAGTGGTGAACAATTTAGTAAGTGGTGGGAACAAGTTAGTAAGGTGAGGGAACGACTTACTAAGGAATGGGTATGACTGAAAACACAAGGATTTACTGTCTTGTGGTAACCACTTAGTATTTTAGTGACCTTGGGCCCCTTCTTCAATGTCAAACAAAGGTAGCCACAATTAAAAGTGCTTACAATTCACTTGTTATTGGTCCTACAGGTTATGGATATGAAGCAAATCTATAAGAAGTCATGGGCTGGTGAGAACGAGTTAGCAAGTTGTGGGAATGTCTTAGTAAGTGGTGGGAATGATTTATTAAGTGTTGGTAACGACTTAGTCAGTAGTGGGAACAAGTTACTAAGTGGTGAACAATTTAGTAAGTGGTAGGAACGAGTTAGTAAGTGGTGGGAACAAGTTAGTAAGGGATGAATATGACTGAAAACACAAGGATTTACTGTCTTGTGGTGAGTACTTAGTATTTTGGTGACCTTGGGCCCCTTCTTCAAGGTCAAACGAAGGTAGCCACATTTAAAGTGCTTATAATTCACTTATTATTGGTCCTAGAGGTTATGGATATGAAGCCAACTTATAAGAAATCATGGGCTGGTGGGAACAAGTTAGCAAGTTGTGGGAATGACTTAGTAAGTGGCGGAAATGATTTATTAGGTGTAGGAATGACTTAGTAATTGGTCGGAACGAGCTAATAAGTGGGGAACAATTTATTAAGTGGTGGAAACAAGTCAGTAAGGTGTGGGAACGAGTTAGTAAGGGATTGGTATGACTGAAAACACAAGGATTTGCTGTCTTGTGGTAAACACTTAGTATCTTGGTAACCTTTGGCCCCTTCTTCAAGGTCAAATAAAGGTAGCCACACCTAATAGTGCTTATAATTCACTTATTATTGGTCATAGAGGGTATGGATATGAAGCCAACCTATAAGAAATCATGGGCTGGGATTCTTCTGATGTGGTCATATTTGACGTAGCAAGTGGTGGGAACGAGTAAGCAAGTGGTGGGAATGACTTAGTAAGTGGTGGGAATGATTATTAAGTGTTGGGAACGAGTTAGCAAGTGGTGTATCTTGGTGTAACCACTTAGTATCTTGGTAACCTTTGGTCCCTTCTTCAAGGTCAAACAAAGGTAGCCACACTTAAAAGTGCTTATAATTCACTTATTATTGGTCATAGAGGTTATGGATATGAAGCCAACCTATAAGAAATCATGGGCTGGGATTCTCCTGATATGGTCATATTTGACTTAGCAAGTGGTGGGAACGAGTTAGGAAGTGGTGGGAATGACTTAGTAAGTGGTGGGTATAATTTAGTAAGTGGTGGGAATGACTTAGCAAGTAGTGGGAACAAGTTACAAAGTGGTGAACAATTTAGTAAGTGGTAGGAACGAGTTAGTAAGTGGTGGGAACGAGTTAGTAATCGATGGGTATGATTGAAAACACAAGGATTTACTGTCTTGTGGTAACCACTTAGAATCTGGGTGACCTTGAGCATCTTCTTCAAGGTCAAACAAAGGTAGCCACACTTACAAGTGCTTATAGATCACTTATTATTGGTCATAGAGGTTATGGATATGAAGCCAACCTAGAAGAAATCATGGGCTGGGATTCTTCTGATGTGGTCATGTTTGACTTAGCAAGTGATGGGGATGACTTTGCAAGTGGTGTCAACGAGTTAGCAAGTGGTGACCAATTTAGTAAGTGGTAGGAACGAGTTAGTAAGTGGTGGGAACGAGTTAGTAAGGGATGGGTATGACTGAAAACACAAGGATTTACTGTCTTGTGGTAACCACTTAGTATCTTGGTGACCTTGGGCACCTTCTTCAAGGTCAAACAAAGGTAGCCACACTTACAAGTGCTTATAATTCACTTATTATTGGTCATAGAGGTTATGGATATGAAGCCAACCTATAAGAAATCATGGGCTGGGATCTTCTAATTTGGTCATATGTGATGTAGCAAGTGGTGACAATGAGTTAGCAAGTGATGGGAATGACTTAGTAAGTGCTGGCAATGATTTAGTAAGTGGTGGGAATGACTTAGTAAGTGGTGGGAGTGAGTTTATAAGTGGTGAACAATTTAGTAAGTGGTGGGAACAAGTTAGTAAGGTGAGGGAACGACTTACTAAGGAATGGGTATGACTGAAAACACAAGGATTTACTGTCTTGTGGTAACCACTTAGTATTTTAGTGACCTTGGGCCCCTTCTTCAATGTCAAACAAAGGTAGCCACAATTAAAAGTGCTTACAATTCACTTGTTATTGGTCCTACAGGTTATGGATATGAAGCAAATCTATAAGAAGTCATGGGCTGGTGAGAACGAGTTAGCAAGTTGTGGGAATGTCTTAGTAAGTGGTGGGAATGATTTATTAAGTGTTGGTAACGACTTAGTCAGTAGTGGGAACAAGTTACTAAGTGGTGAACAATTTAGTAAGTGGTAGGAACGAGTTAGTAAGTGGTGGGAACAAGTTAGTAAGGGATGAATATGACTGAAAACACAAGGATTTACTGTCTTGTGGTGAGTACTTAGTATTTTGGTGACCTTGGGCCCCTTCTTCAAGGTCAAACGAAGGTAGCCACATTTAAAGTGCTTATAATTCACTTATTATTGGTCCTAGAGGTTATGGATATGAAGCCAACTTATAAGAAATCATGGGCTGGTGGGAACGAGTTAGCAAGTTGTGGGAATGACTTAGTAAGTGGCGGAAATGATTTATTAGGTGTAGGAATGACTTAGTAATTGGTCGGAACGAGCTAATAAGTGGGGAACAATTTATTAAGTGGTGGAAACAAGTCAGTAAGGTGTGGGAACGAGTTAGTAAGGGATTGGTATGACTGAAAACACAAGGATTTGCTGTCTTGTGGTAAACACTTAGTATCTTGGTAACCTTTGGCCCCTTCTTCAAGGTCAAATAAAGGTAGCCACACCTAATAGTGCTTATAATTCACTTATTATTGGTCATAGAGGGTATGGATATGAAGCCAACCTATAAGAAATCATGGGCTGGGATTCTTCTGATGTGGTCATATTTGACGTAGCAAGTGGTGGGAACGAGTAAGCAAGTGGTGGGAATGACTTAGTAAGTGGTGGGAATGATTATTAAGTGTTGGGAACGAGTTAGTAAGTGGTGTATCTTGGTGTAACCACTTAGTATCTTGGTAACCTTTGGTCCCTTCTTCAAGGTCAAACAAAGGTAGCCACACTTAAAAGTGCTTATAATTCACTTATTATTGGTCATAGAGGTTATGGATATGAAGCCAACCTATAAGAAATCATGGGCTGGGATTCTCCTGATATGGTCATATTTGACTTAGCAAGTGGTGGGAACGAGTTAGGAAGTGGTGGGAATGACTTAGTAAGTGGTGGGAATGATTTATTAAGTGTTGGGAACGACTTGTTAATTGGTGGGAACGAGCTAATAAGTGGTGAACTATTTAGTAAGTGGTGGAAACAAGTTAGTAACAGGTGGGAACGAGTTAGTAAGGGATGAGTGTGACTAAAAACACAAGGATTTGCTGTCTTGTGGTTATCTTAGTATCATGGTAACCTTTGGCCCCTTCTTCAAGGTCAAACGAAGGTAGCCACACCTAAAAGGGCTTATAAGTCACTTATTATTGGCCATAGAGGTTATGGACATGAAACCAACCTATAAGAAATCATACGCTGGGATTCTTCTGATTTGGTCATATTTGACGTAGCAAGTGGTGAGATCGAGTTAGCAAGTGGTGGGAATGACTTAGTAAGTGGTGGGAATGATTTGTTAAGTGTTGGGAACGAGTTAGTAAGTGGTGGGAATGAGCTAATAAGTGGTGAATAATTTAGTAAGTGGCGATTTTTCTGTGGTTGTTGGTGTTCAATATCTTACTTTTAAGATATCTTATGTTAAGTTTTCATATTAACTATCTATAAACGAGTATTTTACACTTGATCATGAACAATGTGGTGGTTGTTTTATTGAAATCAAGCAAATATTAAGCATTTTACAGGAATTTTAATAAAGACCTTATTTCCAAGTGTTACTCAATTATCAGATTTTTTTCCGTAGATGTTGGTGTTTAATATCTTACTTTTAAGATATCTAATGTTAGGTTTCCTGTTTATTTATCAATGAACGAGTATTCTACACATAATAATGGACAATTTGGTGGCTGTTTTATTAAAATCAAGAAAATATTAAGCCTTTTACAGGTATTTTAACAAAGCTCTTGACTTCACAGTGTTACTTAAATGGGCGATTTTTTACCTATATTTAGTCCCTCAATATCTTACTTTCAAGATATTTTATGTTACATTTCCGGTTTAATTAGCTATAAACAAGTATTCTACACATAATAATGGACAATTTGGTGGTTGTAAGATATCTTATGTTAAGTGTCCAGATTAATAATCTATAATCGAGTGTTTTAAACATTATAATGAACAATTTGGTGGTTGTCTTTTTAAAATCAAGCAAGTATTAAGCATTTTACAGGTATTTTAGCAAAGCCCTTGATTTCAGAGTGCTACTGAATTGGGCGATTTTGTTACGTAGATTTTGTCAATCAATATGTTACTTTTAAGATATCTTAAGTAAGGTTTAAGACTATATAAGATATCTTAAGTAAGTCTAAATATCTATAAAGGAGTATTCTACACATAATAATGAGCAATTTTGTGGTTATCTTATTAAAAACAAGCAAATACTAAGCATTTTACAGGGCTTATAACATAATCTTGGGTTTCCCAGTGTTTTCCAATGGGGTGTTTTTTTTCGTAGATTTAATTCCTCAGTATCTTACTTTTAAGATATCTTATTTTAGGTTACCAGTTTAATTATCTATTAATGAATAAATGAGTATTCTTCTCATTATAATGACCAGTTTTGGTGGTGATCTCATTAAAATCTCTCAAATATTAAGAATTTCATAGTCTTTTTAACAGAGCTTATAATTTACTAGTTATTTTCAATGGGGCAATTTTTCCATGGATTTAGTCCCTCAATATCTTACTTTTAAGATATCTTATGTTAGGTTTCCAGTCTAATTATCAATAGACAAGCAATCTATGAATAATAATGGACACTTTGTTGGTTGTCTTATTCAAATTTTAAGATATATTATGTCAATGTTCCAGCTTAATTATCAAAAACAAGCATTCTACACATAACATATTAATAACAATGCCTTATTCTTGATCATTTGATAATCGTTTTATAAATGATTTAAAACTGACTGTAACTCTAGCCAGAAAACCCAGTTTGTATATTTTCATTTCTGTCAACATCTGTACACATTTTTATTCAAACGAAGTTTCAGTAAATAAATGGAATAGGAAAATAAAACAGAGCAGGTACATTGAGATATGCAGAATGCATACAGGGAAGTCAGTGTCAGAGATAAGAACTAATTACAACACAGCATGTGTTAAACAAGCATAACTGTGTTCTCATTGTGGAAATCTGAAGGTTGTTTGTTTATGGCATGTGCCAGCCAGGAGTGGGGTAATTAGACTTGCCCAAGGCTTGGGAGAAGTAAGATATATAAAAGTGAATTTAATTTAAAATCATGTAAAATGATTCTTCCATCTAAAATACTACCAAGTTACCTGAAATTACATTAAGATAAATTTTCAAAGTTATTAGTACCAGATATTGACAACTAAACCTTATTATTGTGCAATACAATATCATAAAATGATTGCCCTGATGAAGGCTAGTGTACATTCTGTAGGGTGTTTAGTGGACATGTGGAGTATATCTACAATAGAGAACAAGATAGAGAAAACAACTTTGTAAAATATACATAACATCTGACAAGCTGACATTTTGGCATTTCTTATATTTTGTACAAAATTTATCTGACAAATGCTAAATAATTAATCAATTTTAATGAGACAAACCCCATATTGATCATTATTATTTACAGAATGCTCACTGGAAAGGTGGCTTTTAAACCACAGAAAAGTGATGGAATTCCATGACAGAAACGGAAATTCACCTAAAAATCACCTAATATACATATGAGCATTCAACACATAACAATAAAGAATTTGGTGGTTGTCTTATTAAAATCTGTCAGATATTAAGCATTTTACAGGTATTTTAGCAAAGCCTTTGATTTCCCAGTATTACTTAATTGGGTGATTTTTTCCATAGATGTTGGTGTTTAATATTTTCTTTTAAGATATCTTATGTTAAGTTTCCAGATTAATAATCTATAATAGAGTATTTTAAACATTATAATGAACAATTGGTGGTTGTCTTATTTAAACCAAGCAAATATTAAGCATTTTACAGGGATTTTAAAAAAGCCATTGAATTCCCAGTGTTACTTAAATGGGCGATTTTTTCCGTAGATGTTGGTGTCTAATATCTTTCTTTTAAGATTTCTTATGTAATGTTTCCAGATTAATAATCTATAATCGAGTATTTTAAACATTATAATGAACAATTTGGTGGTTGTTTTATTAAAATCAAGCAAGTATTAAACATTTTACAGGGATTTTAACAAAGCCCTTGATTTCCCACTGTTACTTAATTTGGCGATTTTTTTACATAGATTTAGTCCCTCAATTTCTTATTTTTAAGAGATCTTATGTCAGAGTGTACTGGTAACCTTTCCCAAAAATCATTTCCCACCACATTCGGCAGTCATCTTGAATTTCTGCATGAAAAAGCGCACAAAGTTTGTCTCTGAAACGGAGACAGCTAGAGCAATTTCGGCGAAATTTTTTACCCACAGGGTATCCGCTTATTCTACTTCGACTTTTTCACCAAAATCGGTTTCCTGCCACTTTTGGTGGCCATCTTGAATTTCTGAATAAAATGTGTTTATCTTGGAAACAGAGAGAGATAGAGCGATTTTGACAAAATTTCTGATTCCCAGGGAATGTGCAGAGTCTACTGGCGAGTTTTCGCCAAAATCGTTTACTTGCCACTTTTGGCGGCTATCTTGAATTTCTGCGTAAAATGCAAAGACGTGTTTATCTCAGAAATAGAGCAAGTTAGAGTGATTTTGACAAAACTTTTGTCACACAGGGATATCTGCATAGTGTACTTGCGAGTTTTCACTGAAATCCTTCTCCCGCCACTTTTGGCGGCCATCTTGAATTTCTTCATAAAATGTAAAAATGTGTTTATCCTAGAAATGGAGAGAGCTAGAGCGATTTCGACGAAATTTTTGATCCGCAGTGCTTCTGCAGTCTACTGAAGTCTTTTTGCCAAAATCCTCTTCTCACCACTTTTGGTGGCCATCTTGAATTTCTGCGTAAAATGTGTTTATCTTGGAAGCGAAGCAAGCCAGAAATTTTTTGACAAAATTTTTTACCCTCAGGGTAGCTGCATATTCTGTTGGTGTCTTCTCGCAAAAATCGTTTTCCCACCACTTTTGGCGGCCATCTTGTATTTTTGCATAAAATGTGTTTATCTCGGACACAGAACGAGCTAAAGCGATTTTGATGAAATTTTTGACCCACAGGGTATCTGCTCATTCTACTGCGACTTTTCGCCGAAATCGGTTTCCTCCCACTTTTGGTGGCCATCTTGAATTTCTGCATAAAATGCAAAGACGTGTTTATCTCAGAAATGGAGCAAGTTAGAGTGATTTTTACAAAACTTTTGTCACACAGGGATATCTGCATAGTGTACTGGCGACTTTACACTGAAATCCTTCTCCCGCCACTTTTGGCGGCCATCTTGAATTTCTTCATAAAATGTAAAAATGTGTTTATCCTAGAAATGGAGAGAGCTAGAGCGATTTCGACGAATTTTTTGATCCGCAGTGCTTCTGCACTCTACTTAAGTCTTTTTTGCCAAAATCCTTTCCCCACCACTTTTGGCGGCCATCTTGAATTTTTGCGTAATATGTGTTTATCTTGGAAACGAAGCAAGCCAGAAATTTTTCGACAAAATTTTTTACCCTCAGGGTAGCTGCATATTCTATTGGCGTCTTCGCACAAAAATCGTTTTCCCCCCACTTTTGGCGGCCATCTTGTATTTTTGCAGAAAACGTGTTTATGTCAGACACAGAACGAGCTAAAGCGATTTCGATGAAATTTTTGACCCACAGGGTATCTGCTTATTCTACTGCGAGTTTTCGCCGAAATCGGTTTCCTCCCACCTTTGGTGGCCAACTTGAATTTCTGCATTAAACATATTTATCTTGGAAACAGAGAGAGATAGAGCGATTTTGACAAAATTTTTTATCCCCAGAGTATGTGCAGAGTCTACTGGGGAGTTTTCGCAAAAATCGTTTACTCGCCACTTTTGGTGGCTATCTTGAATTTCTGCGTAAAATGCAAGGACGTGTTTATCTCAGAAATGGAGCAAGTTAGAGTGATTTTGACAAAACTTTTGTCACACAGGGATATCTGCATAGTGTACTGGCGAGTTTACACTGAAATCCTTCTCCCGCCACTTTTGGCGGCAATCTTGAATTTCTTCATAAAATGTAAAAATGTGTTTATCTTAGAAATGGAGAAAGCTAGAGCGATTTCGACGAAATTTTTGATCCACAGTCCTTTTGCAGTCTACTTAAGTCTTTTTCCCAAAATCCTTTTCCCACCACTTTTAGCGGCCATCTTGAATTTCTGCGTAAAATGTGCTTATCTTGGAAATGAAGCAAGCCAGAAATTTTTCGACAAAATTTTTTACCCTCAGGGTACCTGCATATTCTATTTGCGTCTTCACACAAAAATCATTTTCCCCCCACTTTTGGCGGCCATCTTGTATTTTTGCATAAAACATGTTTATGTCGGACACAGAATGAGCTAAAGCGATTTCGATGAAATTTTTGACCCACAGGGTATCTGCTTATTCTACTGCGAGTTTTCGCCGAAATCGGTTTCCTCCCACCTTTGGTGGCCATCTTGAATTTCTGCATAAAACATGTTTATCTTGGAAACAGAGAGAGATAGAGCGATTTTGACAAAATTTTTGATCCCCAGGGTATGTGCAGAGTCTACTGGCGAGTTTTCGCCAAAATTGTTTACTCGCCACTTTTGGCAGCTGTCTTGAATTTCTGTGTAAAATGCAAAGACGTGTTTATCTCACAAATGGAGCAAGCTAGAGTGATTTTGACAAAACTTTTGTCACACAGGGATATCGGCATAGTGTACTGGCGAGTTTTCACTGAAATCCTTCTCCCGCCACTTTTGGCGGCCATCTTGAATTTCTGCATAAAATGTGTTTATCTTGGAGACGAAGCAAGCCAGAAATTTTTCGACAAAATTTTTGACCCTCAGGGTACCTGTATATTCTATTGGCGTCTTCTCGCAAAAATCGTTTTCCCACCACTTTTGGCGGCCTTCTTGCATTTTTGCATAAAACGTGTTTATCTCGGAAACAGAATGAGCAAAAGTGATTTCGATGAAATATTTGACCCACAGGGTATCTGCTCAACCTAGCAGTGACTTTTCATCAAAACCATTTTCCTGCCACTTTTGGCGGTCATCTTGAATTTCTGCGATACAACGCAGAAACATGTTTATCTCAGAAATTGAGTGAGCTCTGCGTAAATAGCAAAAGCACATTTAACTCGGAAACAGAATAGAATTTTTGATCTGCAGGGTATCTGGAGAGCCTATTGGCTACTTTTCCCAGAATGCGTTATCCCGCCACTTTTCTCTGCCATCTTTAATTTCTGCATTAAATCTTGGATGTAAAACCCCAACTTAAGTGGACATCTTGTATATATTTTAGGATGAAAAATCCCAACTTAAGTGGACATTTGGTGTATATCTTAGGAGGTAAAAACCCAACTTAAGTAGACATTTAGTGTATATCTTTGGACGTAAAACCCCAACTTAAGTGGACATCTTGTATATATTTTAGGATGTAAAAACCCAACTTAAGTGGACATTTAGTGTATATCTTAGGATATAAAACCCCAACTTAAGTGGACATTTAGTGTATATCTTAGGATATAAAACCCCAACTTTTGTGGACATTTTGTGTACACCATACATGCATTATAAATATACATAACAAATATTTGGCATAAAACTTAGCAAATAGTAACATTCATGGAAATTTATTATTATTATCTAACTAAAAGAAGAAAACTGTTGCCAGAATACTAAAAAATATCCAAATTAGACCAATTTTTAGAAGTATAGATACATGTATTTAAGTCTGAAAACAAAATATTTCAATTTTTTTTTCAAAAAACCAAAAGGATTTCTATTTTTAACTGGAATATTTATGTAGAAGTCAGAACTTTTCAATTGAAATTGAGATGGCTGTTTTCAAAGGAAGCTTAAGTTGTGTTGAACCAAACTTAATAATTCTCACTTGTGCTGCATTGAATTTGCGAAAAAATAAAGCTTAAACTACATACAGAATGCCATGTATTTTTATACAAAGAGCCATAGATTTAGAATAAATACAAAAGCAATTATTTTTGGATCTTTTTATCTGATTTCCAATTCATATTTCTACACATTAAAATGCCTACTTAATGTGGCTGTTTTTACACCACTTAAGGGGACAGTCTACTTAATGATGATTTTAATCGGGCAAAACATTAAGTAGACATTTTTAGGTAGACACTGGAGTTATATATTTTATTTCAAACTAAAAGCATTGCATGGATATATATTTAAAATCCTCATTCAAAATATAAGAAATTTTTAAAATCTCACGTTATTATCATTAAATATGAAAGATATAGGTTAGTGTCGACTTAAGCTGGGTTTTTACACACTGTCTACTTAATGATGAATAAAGTGTAATATATATATATATATATATATATTACATCTGCTGAAGACTCAAGTTTGTTGTTTCTGAAAAAAATGTAAATACTAAAGATTAAATCTGAACCTGAGGAAATTGCATACTCAGTCAAGGAAAGAAAGTGTCATGATAAAATAGAATTCCTGACATACATGCCTTGTGAAAGCATCTGTCTTGTTATTCTCCGTTTATTCAAGAAATGTCAGACCTTTTGTCATACAGGACCCAGACAGTATATTCCCTGATTATTAAGAAATACTTATCTTTGTAACAGAATGTTTGTTCTCTGTGATTTTAGTGTGAATATAGTGAGGTGGAAGTCCTGATCACTCACTATTGTGGGTTTCATACATCTTAGTCTCATGGGATCAGTTGTCCAAATACTTTATGAATTTTATCTAAGATAGTCGTCTCTAACATAAACAAGTTGCTTCATGAAAAATTAGCCTTTGTTTTCATATTTAAAAGTCAAACTGACATCAATTCTAAAACAAAATTACTTTTAAGAGAAAACTTTAGTCAAAGCTAGTGCGAGATCTTTAGAGAACATTTATACTTAGATACTGAGATGAGACTTTTAGTTGGCTTAGATCAGAGATTTATGAACTTCAGCAAGGCTAAGAGTTATATTTGCCGCAGAACATCACTAAATATATGCAGTTATTTTTAAAGTATATTTACTTCTGGGTTAAAACACAAAGGGAAAAAACAAGCCTATGGGCGGGATCATATCATTTATCTTCATCCACCAGCTGTGTATCAGTGTAGTTTTATTTAACAATTTTATTTACTTCTGGGTTTGAAGAAAATAAAATGATCATATGACAAGATATTTATCTCAAACTGCCAGCTTCTCAAAGAAATGATAAATATATGTTTTACTCAATAAATTTTATCAGCCATTTCTTCCTTGTTTTTTTTAGTATTTTTCCTCCCAAATTGAAGGAAAAATCAGTTAAGGCATATACTTTGTGAATTTAATTTTATTTAGAACAGCTATAACAAATCTGGTATAGCATGTCTTTAATGTAACACCTCAAAATATCCATGTGTTAATTATTAGTCTTTAACACCCTGTTCCACTTTGCCAATCCCATAGTTTTTTGTTTGATAATGTGGCCATAGTTCTGTTTAGGGTATTCAAAAACTGTACTTTTAATGTTCAAGATGTTTACTAGAAGTTTAAGGATGCCTTGAAGAAGCAATTTCACAGCACAATAGATGGCCATGGAACACCATATTTGTCTTGTCATCTGATGTGGTTAAAATGCAACTTTGGATTGTTGTAGGGCCACACGGTTAGTCTTCTATCAATAACATGTGTTTTCAAATCCCTGTCTGAGGGAACATTATCCAAGACATTTAGTGCCAGGTTACTACAATCCTCTCAGCAGCTAACAATAACAGAGAGTAAAAAAGACAATGGCCCCAACACCTATAATTCCTCCAGAGACTCATGCAGATCCACATATGTCACAGAGCCAATGAAACTATTAAGCCCCTCGCAAAAACCCTTGTGTAGATCATTCTGGAGTTAGTTCTGTAACCATATGTCATCACCAGCATCAGTGAGGCAGATTACAACAGATGTAAGTGTGAAAGAGGTTAACTAAATATAATGACATAAAAGACTGCTCGGAGCTTTAAATGACACATTATAGGATTTACAGATGGAACATTATAGCCTCATAAGATGCCTAAAGTGAAAGGAGCACAGTCAGCAACAGCAGATCATCCACCAGGCCATGATCACCACCCTTTTTCCCCATGACCACATCTTCCCTGATGTCAGAGCAACCAAGTACAATAGCCTTAAAAGCAGTCACTTCAACAGCCTGTAAGGGAAGAAAGTACACTCCATCAGCTTCAGCCCATGTCTTAGTGGCCAGCAGCACTACCTTTTCTCACATCACCAGTACTCTTGTTGTCCAGTACATTTTACAGCCTCATAGTTCTGTTTAGAGTATTCAAAAACTGTACTTTTAATGTTCAAGATGTTTACTAGAAGTTTAAGGATGCCTTGAAGAAGCAATTTCACAGCACAATAGATGGCCATGGAACACCATATTTGTCTTGTCATCTGATGTGGTTAAAATGCAACTTTGGATTGTTGTAGGTCCACACGGTTAGTCTTCAATCAATAACATGTGTTTTCAAATCCCTGTCTGAGGGAACATTATCCAAGACATTTAGTGCCAGGTTACTACAATCCTCTCAGCAGCTAACAATAACAGAGAGTAAAAAAGTCAATGGCCCCAACACCTATAATTCCTCCAGAGACTCATGCAGATCCACATATGTCACAGAGCCAATAAAACTCTTAAGCCCCTCGCAAAAACCCTTGTGTAGATCATTCTGGAGTTAGTTCTGTAGCCATATGTCATCACCAGCATCAGTGAGGCAGATTGCAACAGATGTAAGTGTGAAAGAGGTTAACTAAATATAATGACATAAAAGACTGCTCGGAGCTTTAAATGACACATTATAGGATTTACAGATGGAACATTATAGCCTTATAAGATGCCTAAAGTGAAAGGAGCACAGTCAGCAACAGCAGATCATCCACCAGGCCATGATCACCACCTTTTTTCCCCATGACCACATCTTCCCTGATGTCAGAGCAACCAAGTACAATAGCCTTAAAAGCAGTCACTTCAACAGCCTGTAAGGGAAGAAAGTACACTCCATCAGCTTCAGCCCATGTCTTAGTGGCCAGCAGCACTACCTTTTCTCACATCACCAGTACTCTTGTTGTCCAGTACATTTTACAGCCTCATGTCTCCAATACTTGTGACCCACCTCAATAGCCTCAGTGGGCAGCAAATGATCTGCCTTCATGATAGCACTACTCAACATATCACTAGATGAGAGCCTTCCTACCCTTCAAACCCCTAACCTTGCAGCCACTGACCTACACAAGAGGCTCCACCACTGATGACCACCAGTAGTAGCCACTACCATGTCACACTGGTCTTATGCTGAATTTTATAAGTTTTTTTACAACCTAACCAATCATCCTAAACAAATTTAATCTTTTGAAAAAGCCAAAAGACACATGCATCAAACTGTCAAGTCATTAAGTCATATTTACCCTTTCCTTCACTGAAATGATCACTTAGCCCCAGTTGATGTCAAATGTTAAATTGGTGATCCCCTAACCAATGTAATTTACAACTTAGCAGTCCCTAGTATTTCACAAATATCCCTAAACAATAAAAGAAATGAAAGAAGAACCTCCCTTTGAGTATTGCTTCGCAAGAGAAAAAGGGGCCACGGTGGCAGAGTGCTGCCGGGGTTCAATTCCCGGCACGGCCTCAAGTGGGAAAGGTGGTAGTTTCTTGCTGTTGGTCGACAGTTTACAGTACAGAACCCTAACAAACTCTAGGTACTGGTTTCCTCAGCCCTTCCAACTACCCATCGTGATATGACCTGTACAGTATTGAAAGCTATGTAAAACCCCAAATAAATAAATAAATAAATAAATCGCAAGAGAAAAGGACATTGTTTTTGCACAGCAAAAATAAAGCGTCCTAGTATTAATCAGTTTGTAGAAATGACTGTCTTCCTATGTTTAAGATGTTTTTCGATTTATGACAAAATGCAAGTTTTTCTATATGAATCTGGTTTGTTCATTTATTTATTTTTTTGCGTTTTATGCAGAAATTCAAAATGGCCACCAAAAGTTGCAGGAAAACGATCTTTGGGAAAAATCACCAGTAGAAACTGCTCTATCTCACTCCATTTCCAAGATAAACGGGTTTACACAGGAATTCAAGATGGCCGCCAAAAGTGGAGGGAAAACAATTTTTGCGAAAAACTACCACTAAACTGCAGATACCCTGCAGATCAAAAATTTCGTTGAAATCGCTCTATCTCACTCGGTTTTCGTGATAAACATGTTTCTGTGATATACGCAGAAATTCAAGATGGCTACCAAAAGTGGCAGGAAAACAATTTTTGAAAAAAGTCGCCAGTAGCTCTGCAGATGCCCTGTGGGTAAAAAATTTCGTCAGAATTGCATTTTCGAGATAAACACGTTTTTGTGTTTAACACAGAAACTCAAGTAACACAGAAGTTCAAGAAGGCTGCCAAAAGTGGCAGGAAAATGAATTTTGTGAAATGTCGGCAGTAGACTGTACTGCGTTACAAAAATTTCGCTGAAATTGCTCTATCTTAATCTGTGTCCGACATAAACAGATTTTTGCATTTAACATAGAAATTCAAGATGGCCTGCCAAAATGGCAGGAAAACGATTTTTCGGAAAATTGCCAGTAGACTCTGCAGATACCCTGTGGGTCAAAAATTGCATCAAAAATTGCTTCTATCTCTCTCCATTTCCGAGATAAACGCGTTTTTGTATTTTACGGAGAAATTCAAGATGGCCACCAAAAGTGGGCGGGAAACATAAAAGCGTAAAAGTCACCAGTAGGCTCGTCACATGCTCGGTGGGTCTCACTCCGTTTCTGAGATAAACAGGTTTTTGCATTTAGCGTAGAAATTCAAGATGGCCGCAAAAAGTGGGGGAAAAACAGTTTTTGAGAAAAGTCACCAGTACACTCTGCAGCTACCCTGTGAGTAAAAAATTTCATTGAAGTCGCTCTATCTCGCTCCGTCTCTGAAATAAGTGGGTTTTTGCGATTAATGCAGAAATTTAAGATGGCAGCCAAAAGTGTCGGGAAAACAATTTTTGCGAAAAATCGCCAGCAGACTCTGCAGATACCCTGTGAGACAAAAAATTTCGTCGAAATCGCTATATCTCGCTCTGTTTCTGAGATAAATGCTTTTTTGCGTTTAACACAGAAATTCAAGATGGCTGCCAAAAGTTGCGGGAATACAATTTTTTAGAGAAGTCACCAGTAGACGCTGCAGCTGAACTGTGGGTCAAAAATTTCATAGAAATTGCTTTGTGTTGCTCCGTTTCTGAAATAAGTGGATCTTTGCGTTTAACGCAGAAATTCAAAATGGCCGCAAAAAGTGGGGGGAAAACAATTTTTGAGAAAAGTCACCAGTACACTCTGCATCTACCCTGTGAACAAAAAATTTCGTTGAAATTGCTATATCTCGCTCCGTTTTTTAAATAAGTGGGTTTTTGTGATTAATGCAGAAATTCAAGATGGCAGCCAAAAGTGTCGGGAAAACAATTTTTGCAAAATGTCACCAGCATACTCTGCAGATACCCTGTAGGTCAAAAAATTTTGAAATTGCTCTATCTCGTTCGGTTTCCAAGATTAATGTGTTTTTGTATTTAACACAAAAATTCACGATAGCCGCCAAAAGTTCCAGGAAAACAATTTGAAAAAATTTTTGTCGAAATTGCTCTATCTCGCTCTGCATTTTTGCATTTTCACCGTTAAGAAAAATTGTGACATTTCGCAAATCATTAATAAGTCAGCCATTTTGTACTGGATCACTTCCAAAAGTTAATGATTTTTAAACATCTATATTACAAACCTACTTGCCAAATATATGTAAAAAGGCGAAGGGCTATTTAAGTTATCATCCCGACAAGCACACCCTTTTTAAAAACACATTTTTGGTCATATGACCTCACTGATTGGTCGAAATGGCACTGCAGATATTGCAAAACATTCCCCAGGGCTACTGCATACACCTGCTAAATTTGAAAAGGATCCGCCCAATGGTCACAGAGTTATGAGGAAAACAAAACGCTTCTGTGGGTTCAAGTGGCAATGCAGTTGACCTGTCCCAATATGACCCTGGCTGTTGAACGGACCATAAAAACCCCACTTTGACTTTTTGACTATGCATCAGAACAACCATTCATCTTAATACTACTACAACGTCAAGTACTTGCAACTCAACTGTACATTTTGGGAAATGTATGTTCCTGTTAATTAACTAAGAAAAACAAACAAGCCATTTTCTTTGCAAATCTATCGCATTTTAATCATGACTTTTAGTAGGGAATTTACATACTAATTCTACAGGTGAGATAAATTTAACAGGTCAGCACACAAGGCGTAGCATTAACCATACCTTTATGAGGGTTAAACATTTTGAGAAGGGCCAGAATCTAACCTTAATTAATTCTTGTATTGTTTTAATGAATTTTGATTTGTCTTTCCTTTCCATAGTAAACTTGTAGAGGCTGTAGGGCACCCTCACTTATGTCATCATTTGTATTTGTATCAGTCAATGTAGGACAATATCTGGAAAAGTGAATAGTCACTCCAGGGATAGTTTTATTTTTTTAATTTTCTTGGTTCAAGCAATATCACTCAGCATGTTCACACACCAACCCACCAATGTTCTTTCCAATGTTCGAGTTGGTGAATTCATTTTGGATCGCGCTCTGGCACATGGTCAAATTGATTTCATTAATTCCTCGGGATCTAAGTCAAACACAGTTGCTTCCAGAGGTATCACAAGATAAACGTGTTGAGTCTGATGTGTGATCTTGTTAATTACTCATTTGTCGCAAGTTCTGGTAGTATAGTTAATGCCCTTTATAAGCAAGATAAGAAAGATTTAAGTGGCTAGTTTGACAAACATGCTCCTATGATCACCCAAACCTTTACAAAAGGTGCCACATGTTCGCTTTCTGACTCCTACTTGCAGGCTAAAGCTGTCAGGTGTCTATTTGAATGAATCTGGCGCAAAGACAAGTCCCCCAAAAATCGGGCTACACTCCTAAAACAGATTGCCCAGTGCACTGCCATAATTACCAGAGACAAATCCAACTAATACAGAAACCTTTTGGTGACAATGCTCATGATTCAAAGAAATCGTGGCAGGTTTTATGTTCAGTACTACACTCTGTTCCTGAGAAGGTACTCCCCTCTCATGTCTGTCTGACTGGTCTTGTCAACCATTTTGTCACATTTTTCTCAGATAAAATAAGTAATATCAGAGACTTTTCAAACACTGACTCCTTCACTGTGTCTGCTATCCTGATGTACCTAAGTTTGAAATCTTTAAATCTGTTTCAGAGGATGAAGTTCAAAAAGTAATTACCAAATCACCAACAAAATCTTGCATGGTAGATCCAAGACCTATTTTTCTAGCTAAGGAGTGTTTGGATATTCGTTTACCCTCAATTACTAAGCTTGTCAACTGTTCCCATCTAAGTGCTGTCCAGGCTGCCTTCAAAAATGCTATTGCCTCTTCACTGATTAAAAAAACTGCTGACCTGTCATCTTTAAACTTGTTGAACGTGTAATGGCTTCTCAGTTAAATGATCATGTCACCTCCAATGAACTTTAAAATGTTAGTCAGTCAGCCTATAAACTGCACTACTGTCTATTAAAAATGAAGTCCATCTTGCTCTTGCTACAGGTGAAGCTACTGCTGTTGTTGTTCTTGGACTAATCAGCAGCATTCAAAAACCACGGACCATAGCAGCTCATTGAATGTCTGAGTTCCTGTTTTGGTGTTTGAGGTGTCGTTCTACACTGGTTCAAGTCATATCTCTGTGGCCGCTATCAGTGCGTCAATATTGAATTTGTTTTATCTGATGCTAAAAGACTGTTGTATGGTGTGCCCCAGGGCTCTGTTCTGGAGCCTATCCTGTTCTCATTATACACTATTCAAAAATCATCTATTATTCAAAATTTTCTTTGCATATATTTCCACTTTTATGTGGATAACACACAGTTATATATTTATCTTACACATAAGCATGCAACTTGGGCCTGTGCTAGGCTCAAACACTGCTTGGATGATGTCAAAAAGTAGATTCCAGCAAACAAGCTCAAGTTAAATCTAGATAAGACAGAACTCATTTGTTTGGCTCAAGAACTATCCATACAAAACTTAGCAATTTTTTCCCAGTAAATATACTTGCTATCCTCTTCTCATCAGCTAAGGTGATTATGAATCTTGGTTTTTTCAATTATCTCAATGGATATTTTTTTCCTTCTTGAATTTTTTTGTGTAATTGTACAAAGTATGGCCTAAATCATAGCATCAACATGACAGAACCACAGATAGTGTCTACAGATCTTCATCGCAGACCATGTGACCCTAATTCTCCAATATGGTGATTGATAAAGATTGGCAAAGTATGGACATTCTTTGATAATTACTGACTAAATCCACGTATACTTCTGTATGTGATACCTGGCCATAATGTAAGCATCATATCAAATCATCAAATCACTCACACAGTTATAAACTTCACAGTGAAGAAAAACAAAGTGCTTTGAACAGAAGAACATCAAACGCAAAGTCTTTTACAAAGAGTTGTAGCACAAAACCCCACATTTTGAACTTTTTTGAGCTTCATCCAAATAAAAATGTCTCAATTTCTAAGCAGAAATATCAAAACATGCATAAATAAACTTATCAATAAACTATAGTGAACTAAGTGTTTCCCTTATTCTCTTTACCGGTTTGTTGATGTTACATGTTATTCAAAAAGTAAAGAGCATATCTCTATGACATTTTATGTTGATAACCTAAAATTAAATTAAAGGAAATATGTTGATCATATTCTAGACAGAAACAGCAAATTTTCAAAGGTCTAATTTTGAATGTACTGTTACTGATGGTGATTTTGTGGTTAACAATAAACAACACGTAATCAACAGATCTTCATGAATTTGTTGTGTGGGTAGGGCCTGGCACTAGGAAGAATGAAATTCATTTGAAAAAGATCAGAATCATATTCTAGGCATAAAATGATCCTCAAACTTTTACACTCTAGTAGAGTCTTTCATGTTTAAATGCAAACAAAACATACAGTCCCTATGCTATTGTGAAACAATAACCTTGGTAATAAATCAAGTGGAGAAAAAATGTCACGAAGCATAGGGAGTCCCTGGATTTACTATAAAACTTCAGCAATTTGCTATGTATTGTTCTAGCTAATTTTATTGAAAGTCAAATTACATGGTTACTGCATAATCAAACTGTGAGTTGAAAGCATTAACGGAATAATTCAATAATGACAATCAGCTTTAAGAAATATTATTCAGGATAAGTTAATAGGTTCACATTCAAATAGTAAAATATCCTATGGTTCAGGGGATTTGCCATAAAATTCGCAAATAGTTTTTATTTCTCATTCATCAGATAAGCTGAAATGGTTTTACTTTGAAAAAAACATTTGGAACATACAAGAAGGTATGTTTATTTTGGGCTAGGTTCTACACTGGAAGACAGTGAAACAGAGGATTTTAGAAATAGTATATTTATGTTGTTTGGGATATAGCTAAATATATGCTACATCAACAAAATCTAGTGTAACTTGCACTAAACTTGTACTCAGTATAACAGATAACAGATCATCAAAAATGCAAAACAGTCTCACATCAGCAGGATGTCAGCTCTTTTGATGTCATTAAAACTGTCACTGCCCTGGAAACTCAATGACACTTCTGTTTCATCAGACCCAGCCTTTCTTACATACAGACTACTTGACATACAAAACTTATTTTATTTGGGATGACATTCAAGCACTGCACTAATGTACCATTATTATGTGGCTTTATCAGTGACTGAAATCATATAGAAAATTTGAGAGTATGTTCTCGGATATCAACTAACCTTCAACTATATGACATGACACAGTGGCAACATACTATCATTGTACAACTGAGGTAGTGGGTTTAAATTGTTATATTGATTTATTTGGTTTTTAATGTTGCTTTCAGCACTTTACATGTCACATCATGAGCGGTAGCTTTACGGCCAGAGAAAAAAAATACATACAGTTTGTTAAGCTTCTGTACTGTAACCTGCTTACTATTGGTGAGTAATTACCAACTTTCCCACTTAGGGTCTGGGGGTTTGACCCACAGACATCAGAGGTGGGAAGCTGGTGTGTTACCAGTGTGTTACCACTGCACTACCATGGCCCCTTTCTGCTGGTCTCAAATTAGACAGTTAGTAATCTCATAGAAAATACATTCATACATAACATGACACAGTAGACAGTTACTAGCCTTGCCCCCTAAGGTTTTGACTACAAATTCTTTCACTCTAATATCTAATAGATTCCACTATATGGTAAGACACAGTGTTGTCCATGCACAGGTGTTACATATGAGCTTTGTAGCCATAAAGTAGTTGGTTAAAATCCTTGTGCTTTCCTTAAATAAAAATAGTCTGTAATCTATGAAGAAATAATTTCAACTACATGGTATGACAATCTGGTAAAATACTAGCCTTATAATGCAAAGATATTAGGGCCAAATCTTTTGTATGCCTTAAAATGCATAGCTTGAACCCTGATACCTAACACCTTAAACTGCATGGTATAACATAGCAGTAATAACCTTTATCATTACAGCCCTGAGAGACAGAGATGGTGGGTTCAAATGCTGGTGAAGGCATATCATTTTTAACCTGTTTTCAAAAACCTAATTAACAACATGACATTAGCAGTTACATACTAGCCTCAAGCCTTAACGAGGCATCTTCAAATCATAGGCCTCGTATAATCTTTTTTGTACTGTAAAACAAAATACCTTCAAGATCATGACATGGCACACTGGTAAGACTCTAGCATTGTTGCATTGAGGTTATTGGCTCAAGTCCTTGTGATGGCTGTAAGTTAAACAGACCATTATAAAATACATACTTCCTTCAATTTCATCTTATGACAGTACTAACATTCCAGTTAACATTGTAGCCCTGAGAGTATTAATTCAAATGATTGTGCTTGACAGGAGTCAGACAGCTAACTTGCAAATAGTTATACTTTTAACTACGTGATTTGACAAAGGGCTAAGACACCAGCCTTGTGGTCTTGAGGGGTTAATTTCTGATCACTGTGCTAATCTAATATCAGATGGTCTATGCTCTAACATGAAATACCCTCAACTACATGACATAACAAAGAAGTAAGATAATTGCTTTGACCCTGAGGTCACGGGTTCAAATTTTTGTTTTTGCCATAAATTTTACAATATGTACTGAGAAATCTAACAACTTCAACTATATGACACAGGAGAAAGATATTGACATTGTATCCTTGAAGTGTGCATTCAAATAATTGAGTTTGTCCTAACCTAAACAGTCTGTAATCATATATGTAATATCTTCAAGTACATGACATAACCCATTGGAAATTGTACTAGCATTGTAGCACTCAAACAATGGATTCAATTCCATTTGCTGGCTTTGAGCTAGACCAACTGTACAACATTATTCAACACTTGACTACATGATATAACAGAAGCCAGTCTTCTAGCCACTGAGGTGGTAAGTTCAAATCCTTGTGCTGGCCTTGGAGAGTCATGTTTAGTTAATAATTCTTGAAGATTGGTGATCACAAATTACCACTGTATAATTACCATTCATTTATACAGCTTTGGTGTATTGTTTGTTAATATATTTGAATTGTTCCACAGTGATTGAAACATATAAATGTTTGTTATTGATAAAATTATTGTACTGTTCTAAAAGCGTTAAAGAAATTAGCATAATTCCAATATGTTTACATGCCAATTAGATGGGTCCATTATCTCAATTTTTATTAGTTGTGAGGTTTGTGTTACAGGAAATCCAGGACTTTAACAGAATGTATATAAGCAGGGGCTATTTTACTCCTATTGTGAAATTTACTGGTGCTCTTTTATCATTATTTTATCTAGTATTATGAAATACAATTAGCACTGAAGTTATATCAGTGTTTCAAATTACTTTTGTTTTGAAGAATTTATTCTCTTGTTAAAAATATAATATGTATAAGTTATATATTGGTGGAATATGTGTCCAAATGTATAAGGTGTCATTTTGTTGTTTTATTTTATCCAATATTTTTGCAGCTTAATGTCTATGCATCATCGGTTGCATCCCACATTGAAATTATTTAAGTTTCATCACAGGGGTTTTACGTCCTGTTCAACAGCCAGGGTCATATTAGGAGAGGTCCACAGTATTGCCACTTGTAGGAGTCAATTTCCCACACAGAGCTGACTGTCTGTGATTAGATGCCAAACTTGCTAACCACTAGGCCACTGAGCACCTCCCTGAAGTTATTTAGTAAGACCAAAAGTGAAATTTCAATCTCAAGTATTTCCCTTAACACTAAATTTTTAGGGAACATATGGTTCTTTCCCATATTTTATCAATTATCAGTTTCAGTAATCACAGATTCAAAGTTCTGCACTGTATCTATATTAGAAGTACGCTATTGTATTATGGAGCGACTTGGACCATGAAAATTAAGAACACTAGCAAATTCTTTGGTGTGGATACCATTAAATAGCTTCTGTTTTCCTGATCACTGTTGCTTTTATCTTGTCAGAATTTCTGGTGGTGGTATGAATATCCTTTCTCCACCAGTGAAGACAACCACTGAGACTAAATGGCATTGCTGCATGCTCTCTAAACTCAAGCTAGCCATGGATAGAAAAATTACTGAAATCCGAGGACTGCAAAAGCTGTAACATAAGTTACTGCAAAAGATTGATGGGTTCTATAATCCATCATGCAAGTGGAACTGGGGTTTAACATGTTATAGCTATAATATACTATATCACATTACACCAGAGACACCAGAACAGAGAAGTGTGAACCAGATATCAGTACAATCAGCACTTTGTCAAACATTCCAGGAATGGAGCTCACAGTTACTTTATATACTTTCATGCAGGTAATTTTGCTCAAGGCTCAAGTTTACTTTTTATTTAGGAAAAAATGCTTCTGTCACACATGCGTGTCTTAAGCAAGGCTAAATCACAGGCCTTATCAGCTAGCCACATACCAGCATTAAAGAAAACATATATCTCAATTATACAGTCTGGCTTTATTTCTATCCCAATTAGAATCCAAAGTTTGTCTCAGTGTACAGCATATGATCAGGAAGTTTCTTTTACAGGTTAATGTCGCTCTTGATTGCAGAAGTTATTTTTTTCTGTCTGACAATACAAACTCCCAGTGATTGTGCTTTAACGTACATAATATTGTTATTATTTGTCATGAAATGGCATTTTATCTAGATATCACAATATAAACATTTTTAAAATTTTAATGTGACCCCTCAATGTGGATAATTGAAGCGACAAATATGAATATTAGGCTTATTTTATCTAGATATTTCACAAACTTTAAACCCTAAAAACTATAAACCATATAAATACCATTTTATAGAACTTAATATGATTTTACAAACCAGTTGTAATACCCATTGCTACTCTCTATTTGTAAGTACCATGTACACAAGGTCCAGCCAAATATTCAACATTATGGATGAACCTTCGACTAACATCTGGCATAAAATTTTTCATGCAAAATTTTTGAGCAGGACATCTGGTATGTGTCACTTACAGATATATAGTAGTTATGAGCACTGCCTCTGGATTCTCAAGGCATGCCACCTTTTGAAGCAACTCCTAAACCAAGACTAATCAAAGTTACCCTCTGTGCTTATTTTACGTCATAAATTGGCCAAAAGTTCAATTATCAATGTGAATTCTAAGCAAAATATTAGTAGGGTGACACAGACAAATATAGATTTCCTATGAGCATTACATCCGGGTGATGAAGGTATTCTATCTCCTGAAATGCCAACTCACCCAAACCTCACCCAAGGTACCCTGTGTACCTATTTTACATCTGAAATTGGTCAAAAGTTCATCTGTATTGCTGAAATATACAGAATGGATCTGAGCATTATATTGGGGTGCTCAAGGCATGATACCTCTGGCAGTGACTCCTCAGCCAAAAGCCCCTGTGCCCCTACTTTACATCATAAGTTGATAAACATTCATCTACAATGCTGCATTTATTTTTGGGTGGATGTAAGGTGTATGAGTAGCTATATTTGAATGCTACCTCTTGAATTAACTATTCACCCAAGCATTCCCAAGTTACACTGTGCATCTATTTTGCATCAGTAGTTGGTCAAGAGTTCATCTAGACGGACAAATATAGAATAACTATGAGTATTACATCTACATGTTAAACACATGCTATCTCTTGAAGCAACCCTTCTAGTACACTTAGATTTGGTAAAAAGCTCATTTATAATGCTGAACTCCGGGCAGGACATCAGGTGTGTGGCACTAACAAATGTAGAACAGCTATGAGTGCTACATCTGGGTTCTAAAGGAATGTTAACATTTCAAGCAAGCCCTCACCCAAGCCTAAACCAAATTACCATGTGTGCCTGTTTTATATCAGAAACTGGTCAAAAGTTTGCTTATGATGCTAAACTCTGGCAGGATGCGGGTTGTGTGGCACTAAGAAATATAGAATTCCAATGAGCATTACATCTGGATGCTGAAGGTATCCTACCTGTAGAAGTAATTCTTCACATGAAAACATCTGTGCACCTAGTTTACATGTAAAGTTCTTCAAAAAGGTTATCAATATTAATAAAATATAATATCTATGAGTATTACGTCTGGGTGCTAAAGGTATGCTACCCCTTGAATCAGCCCCTCACTTAACCTAACCCAAGTTACATTATGAGCCTATTTTACAACAGAATATTGTCAAAAGTTTATCTATAATGCTGAATTTTGGCTAGGACATCAGGTTTGTGGCACTAGCAAATAAAGAATAACTATGAGCATTACATCTTGCTGTTAAGGGCATACAACCTCTTAACTTATTTTACATCATATGTTGGTTCAAAGTTGAATTAATATCTTTTCATTAATAGTAGTTTCCGTAATTTTGTGTTTTATAAATTATTCTGCTATATTTAAAATATTGTTTGAAAAGTTCTGTTATATTTTTACATTGATAGTCAATATTACAATTTGCTTAACCTTCCTGACAATGGATTTGCATTATGTATAATTGTCATATCTCCACATCCTTTTGGCAAAATTACAAAATGCGTATATTTACATGTTTAATTTGCAAGAAAAAATTCAATCCTTAAACATAATAATCTTGAATAATATACTCATTAATAACACACAGAGTAAGCTGGCCACCATACTAAATTCCTGAATGCACTGATTCTAGAAGTTTATTATAAGCATTTCCTTAACTGGTTGATATATGGCATCTTTCTCATTGTCTAAACCTCTTTAGACCCCTAGTAAGCTTAACTACCACTTTTACACCGATGATACCCAGTTATACATAACACTTTCACCAGAAAATTTCTCCCATTCTATACAAAAACTAAAGAACTGCCTAAACGACACTCAAAATTTCATGTTTGCAAATAAGTTAAAACTCAACCCAGACAAAACCAAGTTCATTCTTATTGACTCCCAAAAAATTCGTAGCCAACTCCTCTCTCACTTCCCTATCAATATTCTGGGAAATCAGGAACCTCGGAGTGGTGTTTGACTCTAATTTCAATTTCTCAAACCACGTGTCACAGGTCATTAAGTCCACTAGAGTACAGGAAAGAGACCTCTACAGAATTTGTTCCCTTTTAAACCTGAATACATCAGTCCTGTTAGCGAATGCTTTGGTGAGCAGCAGGCTGGACTACTGCAATTCACTCTTGTTATCCCTGACTGATTTTGAGCTAAGGAGATTGCAGCTGGTCCAAAATTCACTGTGCAGGGTTGTCACCCGTTCCTCTAAATTGTCTCACATGACCCCTCAACTAAAAAAACTCCATTGGCTTCCAGTCAGATACAGGGTACAATTCAAAATTGGTCTTATTACATACAAAATTCTCAACCAGGGTCAACCAGTTTACCTAAGATAATTAATCCACCCCTACTCCTCCTACAGAAACACAAGGCGAAGTACCCGCAAACTCAAGTTCCTTGAAACCCCCACCTTTGATCGCAGAGTTCACAAATCTATGAAACACTTTTCTAACTCCTTCAGTCACTATGCTCCTTTCCTTTGGAACTCTTTTCCTCTCCATGTAAGAAATAGTCCCTCTGTTGCATCTTTTAGGAAACACCTTAAAACTCACCTCTTCAGCTCTAGCTTCCGAACTTAGTCTTTCTTCCCTCCCAGTCACACCCACAATCCTGGATTACCAACCATGAGTGCCCCTCGACTTCCCTATGATTTTGTTTAATTAGTGCACTGAGTTCCCCTTTGTGGGCAAGATATTGCGCTTGCAAAGCAGTAGATTAGATTAGATATTACATTTGCAATGCTGAATAACTACCGCTTGGTAGGAATCAGTTACTAGGGACTTCAAGAGAACTCAAAAAATAAGGTAAAAAATGATCCCAACCAGGACTCCAGTGGATCCTAAAGATTGGTTACTGGTGACCCTGTCGCCAGCAGTGTACCGACATTGCCCCCTCCTTTTTACTGACCTGCTATGGGGTCAGGGAAGAGAGGTATGAGTCCCAGGAAATAACATCCAAAGGGATCACATCACAGGCCTTTTTCAAATATGTACAATATATACAGATGTACAAATTTCCTTATTATATAGGAGCTACTGGTAGATCTGCTAAGCATTCACTACCAGGCCCAAAAGAAAAAACTCTGAATCAGCTCAAGCCACAAACTTCAGATAAAACTGTGTGAATGTTTTATGTGATATGGCACGCTGGTAACCTGATGTGAGGTGAGGGCCTTCTATGAGAGCTCATAGCAGCAGGGCAGAGATAGTTGCAGGGGATATAGTGGCAGGAGCAGATAGTGACAGGAGAGATATCTTGTCAAAACCTATCTTGAAGGAGGCAAAGGTTGTTCTGCCTGAGGGCTAAGGTCCTGTACAGAGAGTAGCGCAAGGCTCTGATTGGAACTAGGGACCTATCACCGTTGAGTGGTTTATCCATAGTTTGGGCCAGGTCTGAAATCACCCCCAGGGCCACACTGTCTGGACTCTCCTTGGCCATCTGGTTCTTGGATAGAAAGAGAAAGAGAAACCTTGTACCAGTCTGACTCATGCCTGATGTTTTTACTTAGCCAAGCATGGATCTCACTCCTGCGTTTGCCTGATCCCAAAGCTAAGAGAAAGACAGTCTTGAAGTTCAAATGATTCAAAGAACTCTTTTTAAAGGGTTCAAAGGGAGCTATTGGCAACTGGTGTAGCACCAGGGAAAGGTTCTAGAAGGGGATACCCTTCCTACCATTTGGCCTGTTTCTGTGGAAACTATCCAAGAGATGGGCGAGATTCTCATGTTTGCTAACATTAATAGGCAAATTTCCCAGTTTGTCTTCAATAGCTGACCTACACCCCTCAAAGGTACTTGGCTGCAGTTTTTTTGTTTTGGAACAGGTACAACAGCAGGTCAGCTATTGAAATTATAAGGGGGTGCCCTGAAGTCTACCTGATTGCTGTGGCACCACTTTGTAAAAATGGTTCACTTGCCCCTAGATCCCAAAACCAAAGCATGCAGGGCCACCCTGGAGCAATTAGAACCATTCTTTTGCACAGGTAGCCCTGCAACCTCCCCACCACCTTACCTTAGATGGCGTTGAGTGTGAAGGCATAACTGTGCAGATCCTCCCAAGGCACACTGAGTGCATCCCCTGGCCATGTCTGGGGTCATGGATTGGTGATACAAATTAAGGCAGTTTGTTATTTAACTCGGTGACAAACATGTCCAATTGAGGCTGGTGCCACTGGGGGCATATTACTTGTAAGATCTCTGGAAGAAGGGACCAGTCTGTCTGGATGGTCTGGCCTAGCCTGGATAGCTGATCTGTCCTGACATTTAGCTCACCTGGAATGTGTTGGGCTAGGAGAGTTACCTGTTTTTTTGAGGACCAGGTCAAGATTCTCCATAGTAGGGCTAACACAGGGTCCAACTTCACCCCCTCCTTCTTTATGTGGGCAACCACTGTGGTGTCTGTGACTGATGTCCTGGAACTATTTTAGTGTCAGAAAGACCACCTTCCATTCCAGAAAGTTTATGTGTAACTTGGTTTCTGGAAGGGACCGGATTTGTGCACCCCACCTTTCTTTGATGTGTCTGTAAAAACAATTTGCATATTTGTATATTTTAGTGGGCATAACGTTTGACCTTGAAGCACATAATCTTCCTGCAGCCACCATTTTAGATAGGCTGGAGTGAAACTGAGAACGGGGATTGCCTATTCTAGAGATTCTGGTACCCTCCAGCATTCTTCAAGTGCCACTGTAAGGGCCCATGGAGGCGACTTAGGTGAGCTTGATTCTCTGTAGCTGTCAGTAACCCTATCGGGAACATCAGCTGCTGGACCGGGCATGTGGGTCCGGAGAGAAGTTTCTGTATTTTTCATTCAAGGTCTGCCAACACTCCAGGGTGGATCTGACCTAGAACTCTTTCAAGCTGAAAACTGATAGCCTACCAACTCGAAGACTTGCTTGAGGTCTAGTTCTAATTTTCCATGTTTACCATCTAACCGTACTCTTGAAACAGAGCTGCAAGAGTTTTTGTATGCTTGAGAAGGTTTGTTGAGATCTGACTTCGACCAACCAGTCCTACTGGTAGATTGTCATGCCATAGTTATACCTCCTTCGCCACCACCATGAGGAGACTCCATGAGTGCTTTGAACAGACCAAATAGAAATACAACCTGCATGTTTCCCACTCCTCTGGCTGAAGGGAGGTTATTATGATACCTGATGTTTTCATCTGAATTACTCAGGCTACTGAGCCATTTTTCCTACCTGATGAACCTGTCAAGGTTGGGCGTTTCCGAAAGTGGGAGTAGCCTTCCTGGAATATTTTTATTAACTTGGGGCTGGCCCCTAGGGTGGACAGGCTAGACAGGAACTTCACTGATCCACAGGAAAACACTATCTGCAGGGATCTCTGTCCTAAGGCAATTTCTACACAACCCCACTGTGGAAACAGTAATTGTCATTCATAAGAACTGTGAATTCTGGGCCGGTATTCATAAAACTTGCTGAGACCAAATTTTGTCTCAAGTCTTAATTTTTGGTCTCAAGACTAAGACCATTTACAAAACAGTTGAGACCAAATTTAGTGTCAGATTTGGTCTCAAACTTAACACTGGTACATAGTTGTCTCAAATATTTATCTGCCACTGTGGCCTAGCGGGTAACACACTTGTCCAGGAACTAAGAGGACATGGGTTCAAACCCAGGTACAGGCAGATACATAGTGGCTCCTGAAAAATGGCGGTCATCTGTCTTTGGGTCCTATCCCCAGTGGCAGGCTAAAGAACCTCAAGGACGTTGATAAATGGTCATCCTTGAGCCTCTATCTTCCAGTTAGGGGAATGTCAGTTACTTGTGAGTTGGGGCTGTACTTGTGCAGTTGATTGGTTAAATAGCGCTTTGAGTCCTGTAGTATATGGAGATATTCCGCTGAGTATAAATACACAATACAATACAAAATATTTTGTTCAAAGTCTCCAGCATTATTTCATCTTAACTGATATTTATAGTTTTCATTTTTATGGTTTAATGTAAAGTAGAAATAATTTACAACATATACACTACTTGGCCTAAACTTTTGTAAATACTGATAGCATAAATTTTGGCTTCAAAAGTGCCTTCCTTTGAGACACTTTTCAACAGAGTTTTATGACTCCATAGCAACAAATAAGTTAATCATGTGACATGTAAAATGAAAAACAATTGATACAATTTTCTATTTAGTTTTTTATTTTAATACACAGTATAATTTTAAGAATTAAAACACACAACAACTATTGATCTTTAAAAAATATTGGATATATTTGCAAGTTAATGATTTGTTTACATTAGAAAGACTTGAGACTGGTTTTAGCTTGGTCTCAGCTGAGAACCTGTTTGTGAATACAAAGTTGAGACTCTTGAAATCTCTAAGCTGAGACTATTTTTTATCTAAAACTTAAGATATTTTTATGAATACGGCTCCTGGTCTGATTAACAGAAATTTTACCCACTGCTTGAGTTCTGATATTGGCAAATGGGTTGTCATCTTCTGGAAAGCTGAGCTTCAAATCACAGGCTCTGCAGTCAGCTAACACTGGCGTCAGACTGGGTGAAAGAATGCTGGATGGCCAGTCTAGGACATTGGGTTACAAGCATGTCACTGAACCAGTTACAAAAACTTGATGAACCTCCACAGCAACTGATACAGCAGATGTATGACTGACGGATTGCCCAGTCTGGCAGAGTCCGCTGGTGTAATGTCTGATAAAGGAATGCTGACTGGTCAATGTAAGACAAGACTTTGCTGGGGGAGTCTTCCCTTTATTTATAGCCACTTTCTACTCAGCTAATAGGTCCTGAAAATGGACTGGTTGACTGATCTGGTAGATTGAGACACTGTCACCTCACTGGGACCAGTGTCTGGTCTAAGAATTTCCTTAGGCAGCACTTGGTTGCCTAACCAGCTACTTGGATGGCTTAAATCTTCTGCCGGCCTGTTAGCCAGTCCTGTGAACCTGTCCTACAACAGATCCTAACCGCTGTAGGTGGAAGAAACCTCTGCAACTAGTATCAGGTGGCTGCACAGTTCTGAAAACCTCACTGGAGATGGCAGTACTGGGTGACTGATTTCTTCTTATTAGGGGTAGACTTATCTCAAGCTGCCTTCTTCTTGCCAGTAATAGTTGGATCAGCAGATTTCATTGTAACCAGTAATTCTCTGTAATCAGTAATCCTGCTGTCATCACTGGGCCTATTTAGAGTAAATCACATGAATTATTCTGCCTGTTAACCTGGCCGGTAGGCTCTGTAACTGGCTATGGTGAAGCAAACTATTCAATGAGGCTGTGTAGCCATCACCTGGTCAGTAAGCTCTGTAACTGGCTTCTCTGTAGAAATAAGACAGCTGAGTCTCGTGTTCTCTAAGTTTTCCTATCTTTCATTACCTCTTGGGTGCTACTCGACTCTTCTAAACTCTCCACAGTATTCTTGTCTTTCGCCAATTCAAGGTTGCAACTCTTCTGTGTTCTGTGTTGAGGCCTTCAACCTTGTCATAAATTGTGACCACTTGTCATCCAATATCTACAGGTCAACAGAGGAGGTCGTTCTTCTTTTGTAATTTCTGTGTTGAAAACAGCAACATTCCTCCATTGTTGAATGTGTGCAACGCGTCAAGTTTAGTGTCAGGTTAAGTTTGAAATTATGACATCAGATGATTCATTCTTCTAAGATATTCTCATCAACCTGCCCTAGGACCTACACAAAGTGTTACTCAAATAAGGAGAGAACAGCTGTGAGTTGTAAAATTTATGAGAACACTGCATAGAAGACCCATGGAACCTCACCCATGACTTCATCTCGACAATGACCACAAAGAAAATTCATCAAAACTAGCCATAAAATGCTGGAAAATGCCTCATTTTAATCCAGGAGAGGCCATGATATGTAAGACAATATACATTTTTTCATATGAAAATAGGGTTCAAAAATATAGAATTCCAATTTTTTTTTTCAAACTTGGAGATAACTTCAAAAATATGTCTGCACACTACACTTGCCAAACAAAAAAGAAGAGTTTAAACAGGGAGGAAGTACAATATGACACCTTGCCAATGCATGCTACTTGACCAGTCCTGCCAGTAGAAACAATGCGGAGATGTCACCATGGTTGTCAGTGTTTACCACAGTTAAGCACAATCAACCAAGATATAATCACAAGTTGATTTAATCACAAGTCTAACCATGGTTAAGGAAAAATTAACCATGCTTGCCATAATGTAACCATGGCTGTATGTGCTTATCAAAATTAAGCACAGTCAACCAAGGTTCAATTCAATTGAAAATCATGGTCGGTGTCTGAAAACCAAGGTTATGATACTTGCCCGAATCCACCACTTGGACAACTGCCATGTTGTCACAAAATATTTTAACTGCAGAGTTTCTCCAAAATGTTACCCAGTTCCTGAGGGTTAGAACCAGGTACAACATTTCTAAATGAGTTATAGTTGGTGAAAAAAAATTCAAAACTAGGAATATGGCAGATTATACCTTTTGGAACCAAATTCCCCCAATTCCAGTCGACAGGTGTCAATGTGTAAGGACTGGGAATTTTTAATTCCGGGCTTAAAACTTTTAGTGGAGCCCCTGAACGTGGGGAGGAAAAATAGGAACCAGTCAATGTCTTGATAGAAGCCCTTTGTGAGTTGGATTTTCCTGTATCCATGGTTTTCCCTAACTAAAGCCAAAATTCTGTTCACAAATATCCTGACTGGCTTGATGCATTTATGCAAGTAGATGAGTTTACTAAGCAAGATGAGTTTACCATTTTTTTTCTAGTAAACATGGTTTTGGTCCTTACTCTCAAACATAGATCTCTTGCATTTTCGCATTATCTATGCACAAGGTTTCATTATCCATATTTATATTGATACATGACAAATTGAGACATGTTAGAGCCCTACAAGGGGGTTTGCACTGAAATGGTTTGCCCCAACAGGGCCTCGATCATCTGTCTGCAACTCAATTAGATGATCTTTAATATATTGCATATGTTCAGTATATGAGCAGTTATTGTTTTCAATGGATAAATGTCTTCGGCGTAATTTTTATATGGTAGTTTTCATTCATAAGCCTGAAAACTCAAATCAAATGAAATTGGAGTCATGATCCAATATACAATTTTTAAATAACCTACCTGTGAATCAATACAAGTTAAAATTTTTACTTGCCCATTTAGTTTGTTTTGGTTCCAGGATAAAACCCCTGCTTCCCTTTTGTATCGCAAATGTATACTTAGTGGTGAAAGTATTGTCCACAGTACTCAATAAACATTGATTTGTAAAGCCACAGTATAAAAAGGGGAATTAGTATTAGTGATCATGAGTGTTCCATTAATTAGGTACCCATTCTGGCAGTGATGCACAGGATCCACTGTGTTGAATGGCCTCGCCATATTAACATCTGATCCATAATAGCACACATAAGGTCAGAATATAAACTGACATTACTCACAATAGTGAATACATTTGGGTTAGTATCTTTATATGTTACAGGCAATCTGTGTAACCAGGCATTATGGGTAATGACTGGTCATTTCAGTGATTTCCCTAGACATTGCATGTATTATTATTATTATGTATTTATACTCAGCGCAATATCTCCATATACTACAGGACTCAAAGCGCTATTTAACCAATCCGACTGTACAGGTACAGCTCCAACTCACAAGTAACTCACATTCCCCTAACTGGAAGATAGAGGCTCAAGGATGACCATTTATCAACGTCCTTGAGGTTCTTTAACCTGCCACTGGGGATAGGACCCAATGACAGAGGACCTCCATTTTAAGTGGTCATCCGAGCCACTATGTATCTGCCTGTACCTGGGATTGAACCCACGTCCTCTGAGTTCCTAGACAAGTGTGTTACCCGCTAGGCCACAGTGGCAGATAATGACTTAAAATGAGATGTAGGCATTACGAGTAATGCCTGAACATAGTTCTGTATCATGTTTGATGATTATTCCTTATTATTTTGATATTATATAATTTTATCCTAGCTTGTAATGAACATAGAGAATATATTTTATGTCGATCAATGAACAACAATAATAATAATGGTATTTTGATTAAAATATCTATTTCCAATTTTATTGAAACTGTTTCACTAGGACTAACCATACAAAGTACACTGGAAACATAATAATACATACCAATAAAAAATAATGTCAACAGTAATGTTTTAAAAAAGTGGTATAATTGACCAGACATGTACAGTATATTGTGTTACCATCAAGAGAGTTAATGTCATAACATAATTATACATTGTTGTATCAACAAACTCAGCAGTGAAACTTTACATGAATGTGCTAAAATGTCAAAACAGAGAATCTATTTATTATTATACTTCTTTAGAACTGGCAACTAATTTCAGCTCCTGAATCATTATAGTATACTAATCTTTGATAACAGAAATTTCTTCTAAACTACGTATTTTTCTTGAATAGCTCAGTTTTAAATTTCTCTTCTAAAGTTGTACTGAGTAAGGTGTAAGTAATCTGTCTTGTCAGAAAATATAATCAGTTATTTAAAACCAAAATACTGCTCTTGTGTGAGTTGTAACTCATTAAAATCAAGAAAATAATGTATGTCATTGTCATAGTGAAAGCTGCTAGTACCTTTCATTGGGGTTGTGGATGGGGGGGATTGTGCAGAACAAGTCAAACAATCTCAGGCTCACTGTCTAGATGCTAAAACGGTTGGGAATTCCTAATAGCAGTTAAGCTTTTTTCATCTAATAGGTTTAACATAAAAGTTTTTAGTATTTGGTAGTTTTTAGTATAATTAAAGAAGCCCCTCACATGACAAGAAAAGAAAACATACTTTTTTCTTACAACTTTATGTAAAAGAGGTGTGAAAGATATGACTTTTATCGATAACATTGCAAAACTGCTCATTCTTTTTTTCAATTATGCAAAAAAGTCCAAGAGATATTGAAATGTACCTCAAATGAAAGTCAGACAGTTAAGATTACAACTTGAATTGCTTCTATCAGCAACAAATAACACATCATATAAATCAAGTTTAAAAAATAAAAGTTGTCACACAGGCTACCTGAAATGTCAAACCAAAGTTTTAGTATTTGATATAATTAAAGAGGCCATACCCCATATAACTGTACCAAAGGACATACAATAACTAAAAAAGTTATTTGAACATGGTACTATTTTTACAAGTAAATGAGAATAAGTATGAAATATATCATTATTAATGATTATGTAGTAAAACTGTCACAAAATTAAATGACAAAACAATCCCTATATGCCACCCAGCATCAATGCTGGTGACACAAAAGTTGTCTGGTCACTTATATCAGTAATGTTTTGACAACTGACCTGTGATCCACTGTGCTAACATCAGGTCATCATAACTTACTTGCTTCTTACCAATGGAGGCATGGATCCCTCATTGGGCCAATGGTGTTCAGATAGTTTATTGACAGTTTGTACAATACCATAACGTCCAGATCTCCTTAAACGCTTATCTTGCATAGAAAGGAGTTTGACTTGGTCATCATAGGCATCAATTGCACCGTTAACCAACTAAGAAATTCTTCTTAACGTGTCGACATCTGTAAAGATGCTGCGACTTAGAGATCAAAATGTCAGTTAGCCCTCTGAGTTGTAGCGAGATGGTCTGAGTGAGGTGGAAGGTGAGTACTTAGTAGTTCAGTTCTCCCTGGTAATGCAAAATTGAGAACATTTGGCTCTCCCATATTGGAGATGCGAGGTGGGTGTAATGTGCTCCTTCCATCTGGTTGTCTTGTGTCTGACGTACATGTACCCAGGTCCTTCCTTTCATCACCTTCCTTGTTGATATTTTTGCTCTAGCTGACGCAGCTACTTTTTTTCCTTTCATTAGCTAACGGGCTTTTTTTCTTTGTTTCAGGCATTTCCTTTATATTCTAGAACTTAAATAACTAGAACTTAAAATCCTTCTTCAAAACACGCCTATAATCAAACTTAAAATTTTTTGAATGTTGCTCTCTTGCTTTCTTGAGCTGAAATGGAGGGAAACTTGTTCAACATTATTCATTGAAGTTAAACAAAGGTTCTGTTTGGTGGATGCCAGTAAACAATTTGTTGTCACAATAATAAGTGAAGTAAATAGGATGTTAAACTAAGGTTGATCCAACTGAAGTGGCAGGCTCCTAACAGGGCCATGCCATCCACATTATGTGTAGAATGCTTGTTTTAGTTGTTTAAAGTGGAATCTAGAACAAAGAAGTCTTAAAATTATGATGCTCTCTTGAAAACAAAATTGCCCAAGTAAATAGCATCGACACATCAAAGTGAAGGTTTTAAACATTTAGTATGATCTGACAAGCTGATGAGATCATTGTTATGTACTGACGTGGACTATAGTTACCCTTCAACATGTTCAAATTTGGAGGCTGTGCATATAAACTGATAATGGAGGAACTCTGGAAAATGTAAAGATACAGTTTGCTTATGTGTAGATGTAAGTTGCAATTGGCCTTTTTTTGTGAAAACATATTTAAAATGAAATAAACTCACATAATTGTTCACACAAAATTCTTTGTGACTGGCAGTTAACTTTAAATTAAACATAGTTTCCGCAAGAAAACATGATTTATATTACACATTGAAAACTTGCTTCATCTTATTGTAGTAGTTTCAAAAGTATGAATTACATTGACTTGTAGATATGCTATTACTAAAAATACTTCAATGTTTCACCACTGTCAGTACACGGTGTACTGTACACACACAGTGGGGTCATGGTGGTACAGTGGTAACACACTCACCTCTCACCTCTGAGGTTGGTGGTTCAAAGTCCGGACCCTAAGTGGGAAAGTTGGTAGTTGCTTGCCTGGCAGTTTACAGTACACAACCTTGATAAAATGTATGTACTGGTTTCCTCCGCCCACAAAACTACCCATTGTGATATGAATTGTACAGTGTGGAAAGTGATCTCAAAACCTAAATAAAAAATAGCATCAGAGATGCCCGTACCCCACAGCCTGGGGAAATAGTTTTCAACACCATGAGATATAGAAGTAGTGAAACAGTACACAGATTGAGACACTTTCAGAGCAGTGTCAGTGTCCAAATAATGTTTAAGTAGAAAAAAAACATCTAAGAGAAAGAAACTGCATGTCAAGATTATGTATTAAAACAAGAAAATTCAGTAAACTTTAAGACTTCTCAGATTTTGATATTCACTTGCATGGTCCAATTGTTTTTAATGTTTTGAATATTACCCATATATACTGATGTGTCAATACATCTTTTTATGTGGAGTTGGGACAAAACCTGTTGCTCACTTGATGCAATACCATCTGTTACAATGGCAAGTTGCAAAAGTAAAACAGTTAATGAATTGTAATATGACTTAACAGTGCTGAATCTACATCAAAGACACCCAAAGGTGTAACAACCATGATTCAAGTAAAAAGATTTTAGGGAGATATAACAGAGATAAAATAGTATCAGGTATCCCAGTAGAGAGATAAAATATCATCATATATGCAAGATCAAAGGTCAAATCGAGGTCACACCATGACGTTGCACACCTATAACCCCCAACCAATGACCCTACCAAATGTCAACTTCCTACACATTATGATTTCTGAAATATAGCCCAGATAAGGTGATATAGGTCAAGGTCACTGCAGCAAGCTCAAAGTTCAAATCAAGGTCACACCATGACAGTGTACATCTACACACCCAAGGTAATGTCCCTACTAAGTATCAACTTCCTTCACCTTATGGTTGCCGAGAAATAACCCAAACAAGTTTTTATAGGTCAAGGTCAGTACGATAAGGTCAAAGGTCAAATCAAGGTCACACCATGATGTTGCACACCTACATCCCCTAACCAATGTCTCTACCGAGTTTTAACTTCCTACACCTTACGGTTTCCGAGATAGAGCCCGGACAAGATTTTCAAACCCAAGGTCACTACAGCGAAGGTCAAAGATCAAATCAAGATCACACCATGGCGTTGCACACTTACACATACTATTCAATGTCCAATCCAAATATCAACTTCCTACACCTGTCGGCTTCTGAGATTCAGGCCGTACAAAGTTCTTCCCCCACCTGCTTGATTGCCCGCCCGGATGCAAGACGGGCCGCCCCCATCCAGACAACATGGGTGAAAACAATACTCCAACAGCCCTTAAGGGCTTTGGGGTAATAAAACTAAATTAATCTATACACAGAGTTCATTGTGACCTCGGAATCCCTTTTACAGAAGTTAAGATACACTAATTATCAAACTTCGGTAATAACAACAACTTTGGCTACAAGTGGACAGGGTCGTCAAAATAGCAACTTTAATGAGAGAGATATATTTAGAAGTTGTAATGGTCAACAAGTTTTGGCAAAATAGTAATTTTAATTGGAGCCATATTTCACAAGATTGCTTAAGCAATAGCAAGGTATGGTCAACGAAGCTATTATATACAAAAGTAATCAAATAACTATTTCTGTGAAAATGAGGGATCATGTGTTCACCAATAAACAAAACAGGGTCATATGATGTAATTATGTCACTGACAGTCATCAACACATTCAGATTTCAATTGTGAACAACCTGTTCATTTACTGTGTAGAAAGCTCCATTGGAAGGCAATTTAACTTGAAACTTGGCATAAGAAGTTTTGCATTTAAGCAATTCAATATCAACACCCACAGAAAAAATCACCCAATCTAATAACACTGAGAAACCACAAGCTATGCTTGACTTCAATGGAACTACCACCAACTTGTTCATTATTATGTGCAGAATGCTTGACAATTAAGACTTAAACTGGAAACTCTATATAATATATCTGTAAGATACACCCACGGAAAACTAACCCCATTAGAAAAAACTGGGAAATCCAAGGCTATGTTAAAACATTTTTATGCATAGACATAAAAGAAAATTGTTTATTATTAAGTGTAGAATAATTAACAATCAATAATTAACCTAAAAACGTAATTTAAGATGTCTTAAAAAGCAAGATATTTAACAGAAAAATTTCCCAATTAACAACACTGAGAAATCCAGGGTTATGTTAAAAGCAATGTAAAATGCCTAAAATCTGATAGATTTTAAACAGATAACCACCAAATTGTTGATTTATTTTGATTTATAATTATATAATATCTATAATTGATATATTCCGATATAATTTGTTGTAAGAAATGGTAACCAAATTGACATAGTTCTCAATAAACTAAGATATCGTCTCACTGGAATGTGAATCTGTTGGACCACAAAATGTAAAGTGCCGAAAAATGTAAAGTAGGGTTGCAAAACATTTAGGTTTTAACATCACTTTCAACACACTGAGTAGGTCATATGCTGATGGGTAGTCTTATGGGCAGAAGAAACCAGCGTATATAGTGGGTCAAAATTCTGTATTGTAAACTGAACACTAGCAACAAGCAATTATCAGCTTTTATACTTGAGATTGGGTCCGGATTCAAACTCCAATCTCAAAGGTGGGAGGCGAGTGTGTTACCACTGTGCACACCATTGCTCCTTACAAAATGTAAAGTATATTTGCAAAGTGTAAAAAGAGGAATTAAGCTCTATAGTTAAAAATGCCATCAAACTGTAAAAATGGGGTGCTCATAATGTAAAGATTCGGTTCACAAAATATAAGGGTAAGCCACTGTATAACTGAAGTCAAAACATCCTTTTAAGTACCAGCAATTTTATTATTCAAATATGATATTGATGGACATTCACCTTTGTACAGCTAAAAATATAAACCCCAAATAAACAAATAAATAAACATTTTTTTCCTGACAGCATTTTTAAGAAAGCTGAGGAACAGATTACCAACTATGAAACCAATGGACATTCTAGTGCATCACATGGCAAAGGTCATTTCCACCCTGATGAACTTACAGAAAAAAGGTCGGACAAGTCAGATAAACCAGCATTTTAGAATATCAAGAAACCCAAAGGCAGATCTTACAACTACTCCCCACGACCAGTCAAGAGTTAACAGTGCTATAAATGACAATAACTGTGTAGAGAAGTTACACTAAGGACTGCTGGCTGCTCACACTCATTCTTTAGGGAAACATGTAAACTTTCCTGTTGTAAAACATGTACATGCTGCACCTGGGCTTTCACAAAGGAAGGAAATAAATCCTGAAGATAAATAAAACATGTATTAGTGATAATACAAAAATGTGCTCATTAAAAGAAGAATAATTATATTTAAAAAAAATTCAAATTAAAAAAAAAGTATTTTAGAAGTTATATTTTAAAATGAGCACAAGAAATTAAAATGAGCAAAACCGCTGTGTATAGAGGGGCTGATATAGGAGACAAGAAGGATTGTTTAATGATATTTTTGGATAAGAACCATAATTTTAAAAATATAAATACATATATATATATATATATACTCCTGGATTCATCATTAGGTAGACACTTCGGTGTAAATACACCACCTTAGGTAGACATTTTACTTAAGTAGACATTTTCGTGTC